>CM045763.1:72009623-72609623 GCA_025200525.1 Camellia lanceoleosa
ATACAAGTATAAATTTATAAATTTTTGGCTAGATTAGAACTAAATTGAATAGGCATGGGCTACGAGGCTCATGGAACAGACAAAGCCTCAAACCAACTTGGGACTCGGTGAGCTTGATTCGATTTAACTTTTATTTAGCTCGAACTCAAACTCAAGATTCATTAAAAATCTTAATAAATAAAACCCAACATATTAAAAGCTAACCCCGACCTAAGACTCAACTTATTTTGTAACCATAATGGTTACTAACTAATCATATAAATTATATATGAATAGTGAACTCCATTTCTAAGATATAATTAGATTTTCATAATAATTCAGTAACTATCACGTATACATAACTAATAGCCACTTTGACAACATGTTATTGGATTCCGATATTTCCCATTACATTTTGCAGGGGTTATTTAGGATTTACTTATTTAGTATATTTTTTTAAAATTTTGTAAAAGTTTATACAAAAAGGCAAAGAGATAATTAGTGTATTTGATTTCAATTTTTGGATTTAATTTTTTAAGAAATTGAGGTTTTTTTAAGCGAATATTTTTAAAAATTTTAACAATTTTTTTTTTACTTTTTTGAATGCATCTTACTTAAATGTATCTAAAAAGTAAAAATATTTGTAATAAAAATTTAAAAAATAATAAATACTAAAAATATGAAAAAATGTACCTTAAATTTGGTTTTTTTTTTTTTTTGTATTTTTGTATTTTTTTTGATATTTTAGTGAATTTGTTATAGATTTTTTTCAATAAATATTATAATTTTTAAATATATTTATGTTGGGTAGTATCTAAAATTAAAAAATTGCTTAGTAATATTAAAAAATTCGGTAAAAATAATAAAAATACAAAAAATAAAAAATTCTAATTTTTTTGAAAAGTTTAATCCTAAAAGTTCAAACCAAACAAAGCTAGATAATGAAATATAAAAAATATACTTATTTAAATGCATTTCCCAAACAACCCTCAAAAAAGAAAAATTTCTTCAAATAGTTACTCCAATACGTTATTCTAGTTTGTCACATTAGTTCCCGTAGAATCTTTGGAGATACTCAATCTAAAAATTAATTAACAGCAATAAATAGAGGGATTCTAAACTATATAATTAATAATTTATTTAGAATGATCTAAATAAATATATTTTTAATATTTTATAAAAATATATACCAAAAATAGAAAAATAATATGATTTAAAAAGATAAATGATAAATAAATATATCTTTTTTTAATTCACGCATGTAACAAACCCTGAAAATAATTCTTCTTTATAATCTTATTGATCAAATTTGCACTCCTCTAAACAATGTTACTTTTGCCACCGAAAACATAAATGTGAACTAACCGGGCGCGGTGTGTGCGAAGCACTCCGATGGACGCCTAAGTCACATGATTAGACAATCAGACAATAAGCTCTGTGTGATTCTAGAAAAGAATTGGGATACCTATACTGAGATGCAGGTCACGTGGGCTTTTATACATTCTTGTTTTGGATTAACAATCTTAGTAGAGATTCCAACTCTCTCGCAAGAGTCCTCCTTGAGAATCAATATCCACACCTTTACTCAATCGTTTTGTTAACCAAGTGAGATGGTTTTGCCTAATAACTAGTAGAGACTACTCTAAGCTGCTGTAGTCCTCTTAGAGGTCACACTTCTACTCACCTGCCCAAGCAAGTGAGATGGTTACCTTTTATATAAGCTACTTTACATACACTATCGAGCTAAGTTACCTCGGGTCAATAATACTTAGGTAATGATGTGAATGGCATGGCCTACCGTGAAACTATACCAGCAGGTGTAGCCTATACCAAGCCCAACATCCTTTCTCACCAATACCTCGGCTAACCACCAAAGCCCACTTATTTGGTACGACCCTTTACCTCGGTAACACACCTACACATCGGTGACATTGCGGTCAACCAAGTTACTTGACTACGCCAAGGATTTCCTTTAAACACCACTGCTAGTTTTGACTCTGGAGATGGCCTTGCAAAATATCCTTTAGCTCGGTTCTCCCTCCACTTTGAAACCTCGGTCCAGGATAGCTAGGTCATGTAACCCTTTGGTAGCCCATCTCTGGCCTGACCGTCATTTAGATGATCAAGAAGCGTATACATAAATACTGCTCTTACCATCGGCGTAGTTAAAAACCTGGCTTAGAAATATGAGATGTCTTCTCGCTTCCAAGACCGAAGCTATATTCAGCCACTTACTCGGTCCATTCTGCAGGTCTAACTCCCGAAGACTCCTTCCTAACTCGACCCCGATTTGTTTACAAATTACCCTCTCAATGCCTCTTAATTCATCTACGTAAAGATGATCAGGGATATTTACCCTCTAGCAAGGAGCTAAGAAAGATTGTCTGGTTTCCGCACGTTTTGTTTCGGCTCCAATAAGCCTTTGTCACGGTTTGCTCTAACATGACTTTCCATTAACTTAGTGCGATGTCATTACAAGATATATGGCATGCCCCGTTATCATCGTTCTCCTATTCTATTACCCGTACATCGTATACCTCCAAAATTTTGAACAACTTACTGTTTTTTTAGCCAACATATATATCCTTTCGAGGTTTATAATCGTGACGGCGGTCGGCTTTCTTTACGTATCTCGCTGAAGCGAGACTAACTTGGCGAGTTTATACTGCTCTGAACCTACTTTAGCCGAGATAACCATCTCGATCCGAAGTGAAAAATTTGTTGGTTAAACCCGACACAACTGCTTTGCCGAGTGAATCCATCATCGACCAAAGAGTTCAAAATTTGTTGGTCAAACACTCGCCAACCACATATGCTTCGTACAGATCTGATCTCGTTTGAAGAAAACTTAAGTGTTAGTTATTCTGCCAATCCTTTCCGGCCTAGATCCTGATCGGTATGGCTACCACAGAAAACCAAGTGTTGATTTATTCCCGCTAACCCTCTCTGACCTAGATCGATCTCAATTTACTTAAAAGAACAAAATATGTTGATTTAAAAATCAACCCTCAATGTACTTAGATCCCGAATCTACGGTGAAGAAAAAATTTCGAAGTGTTGGGGCCATTTTTCGGTAATCCTCTCCGGTCTAGATCTTGATCTCGGTCGAAGAACAAAGTGTCAAGTTATTCCGTGACCTGTCTCCGGCCTCTAGATCTTTGAGATCTCGGTGAAGAATGAAAAGTGTTGGTCCAATCTTGTTAACCTTCCCACTTCGCTTGAAATGGGCAAAAACTTATTTAAAAAGAGTTGGCAGATCCTGCCCGGCTGATTGTTCCCCGGTCGAACCCAAAGACTTTTCTTAAGGTGTGGTCAATCCTCTTTGTCAACCATGTTAACTCCGCGCAAAAGCTTTTTTGTTTGGAGGTATCAACTTTATTGGGACTACCGCTGGTGTCCCATCTTCCTCTACCTCGGATGTGCCATGGTGCACTTCTTTCCATTCAGGAGCTTCCATAGTAGGCAGCGTCCATTGTCATTGGAATCCTACAATCTTGTTACCAACCAAGCAAACCTCGCGTTTGTATAGCAATGCGATAACTAGGTTTGTAGGGCAATCTCTAATCGATTAAAGTCTCCCATCAAGTTATTGTAAGACATTCTCAGTGTTTTTTCTCACCCATGCTCCATGGAGAGAAAGTTGGTCAATCTCCACCGGGTGTCTTGGTGTTAGATTCTAATTGGGTCACAAATGCCTCCGCTAGTTGCACCTGCACGATTACCAGCTACTCTTTATACCGGTAACCTTTCAAACCACGTTAAACCTGTGTCCACTTAAGGTTGGAAAGGAAACATGATACACATAGAGCACCTCGTTTAGCCGATACCTGACCCATAACACAGTAAATTAAGCTCGAAGTGTATGTCACAGATCCAGCTCCCTCATAAGTAGTGAATTTAAATGGTGGTAAGCTTCTGAGAAGAAGGGTAATATTGGATTCTCTATTGTTCGGAATGAGCAGTGAACTTCTGCCAACCTTGTTAACTCTTGTCTACTAACTGGGTTCACTTAAAAGCGAAATTGTGGCTCTACAGAATTCCAACCTCGACAACTTCCATATTTCTAAAGCCAATCGCCAGTAGTCACGGAGACTTTTAAGTCGCTTGAGCTTAGGTATGCTTCTCTGGCCTTGAACCCTCTACATTCTCATTCTCTTAGGCTCAGAGTAATGTATCACCAGAAGTCTTTGATTGTGTATCGCTTCGACACGAGATTTCTACTTTGGGTTTGTGATAGTGCTAATCTTGTCATTACAGGAATTTTACGAGTGGCAAGAGTGTATGTTACCTTTGCATTCTCCTCTCTTTGTTTTACCCCTTGCCTTTTATTTGGCTCTTCATAGATTCTATAAGTTGGCAAGTCATTCTTCTTATTACTTAAGTTTTTGCTCGCTTTCACGCGATCTTCGAAACCTCGAGGATCCATCTTCTGCTTCTTGTCTATTAGTAACTTTAAGAATGCGGTATGGACTTCAGGCAGTCTTTTCTCTACGCTTCTCTCGCATGTGATTCGCCGTTGGGGATCTAATTCGCCATGGGTAGGATAGGTTGGGTAACTTTCGCCTCCCGCCCTTCGGGGTTTGCCCATCTATAGCGGATCAAGGAAAAATCTTAGATTTGTGAGCCATTGATTTCAACCCAGAAAGAAAACTTCGATCAAAAGGTTTTGTTCTGTCGTAATTCCCGTAGGACGGCAAATTGTATGAGCACGAAATAATTCTTCTTCTCGTGTGATCACGTTAGATCAAGTTTTGCTCCTCTAAACAATGTTGCTTTAACTGCACGAAAACCTGGCAAACGAAAGTTAACCTATGGGTGGGTGTGTGTAAACCCCTCTGATGGCCTTAAGTCAAGAACTAGACAATAGACAATAAGCTTTGTATATTCTAGAGTAAGAATTGGAATACCTGTACAAAAGGAATGCGAATTGAGCTTTTTATAGATTCTCGTTTGGCACAATCATAGTAAGTTCCAACTCTCCCGTATGAGAGTGCCTCCTAGGAATCACACACCCTACTCACACTTACCAACCAAGTGAGATGGTTTTTGCACAATCCCTAATAGTGACTCTGCCTCTCACTTCCTAGCAGAAGTCCTCCTGGGAGTCACACTCCTACTCACTTGTAATAAGTGAGATGGTTACCTCCTTTATATAAGTGTGCGCCAAGAACCACACACCCTTTTAATCTAAGTTACCTTGGTCACACACTTAGGTAATGATGTAGATGGTACCCGACGAGAGCTATGCGAAGACCGTTTGAGCTATACTAATACCTCGGCTAACCACCAGGCTTCCACTTATTTCGGTTGACCCTTTATCTCGATTGACACCTTTGCCTCGGCTAACATTCACGATCAGCAAAGTTACTTTGGTTACATGATACTTTCAAGCCTTCTTTGTTAGTCTTGACTCTGAGATGACGTACCTTTTAAAAGCTATTCTTTAGCTTTCGGTTCTCCCTCTGGCTGGGAAACCTGATCCGGAGATAACTAGGTTAGAGTCACTGTAGCCCATCTCTAACTTAGAACACGATGTTTAGATGACATGGAGGGGCTGTGCTACATAAATAATTACCTCGGCCCATAGTTCGGTCTAAACTTCGAAATATGAGATGTCTTCTTAGCCTAAGACCGAAGCTACACCGTGCTTACCATTACATTATGCAGGTCCAACTCCCAAAGAAGCTCTGCAACTTCCAGGCCAATTTGTTTACAAATTACCCTCTCAATTCATACCAAACATGCTCCAAGATTATCTATAAAGATGTATTTTCCAGACTTTTATACAACATGATTGTGGGAGTGGTATAGATGAACAAAAGCGTGACAAATAGACTACATGATTGCATATGGAGGTGAATAGTAAGAGATAAAAAAAAAATGATAAATATGATTTGATTTGAAGTCCTAGATCGGGCTCTACCTAACCTAAGTTCATTTCTCCTAATCACTTTATCATCTTTGTTAGGGGTGTTTTAAAAAAGAATGCGATAGAATCAATAAATTGATTTCATTCGGTCTAAATTGTTGACTTAGTCACGATTTTTTAATAATGGTTTTGATTTTAGTTCTTAAAATGGTAAGGAAAGTGTTCAAATCGATGGAATTAAGATTCTAAGAGCTTTGATGATGTGGTTACGAACCGAACCCGGCCGTGACCCCATATTTGTTTTATTATTTTTTTATATTTTTACATAAATGTTTTGAAAATATAATGTTTTTTTAAGAATTTAGAGCCCTCAACCATCATTATAAAATTGATAAATTCTAACTAACTTAACTAAACCAACTAATATTAATTTGTTTATTAACATAAAATACATATCATATTTATTGTTATATAAAATTCTTAAAATCGTGAACTCGAATCAATCACGAACCAAAAGCTTTTTGTGGTTCGGTTACGATTTAGTTTACCACAAGTTGACAGTTTGGTTGTGGTTTTAATTTTTGAAATTGTAAAATAAATTCTGTTCCTAATTTACTTTAAAATTAGGACTGATCGGAATCTCGTTTATACCCCTAACCTAACTTGAGTGTATGTAAAAATGTTAGACTTGTTTAATATCATAAAGTTACTAAAACTTGACTTATAAAATTCATGACGAATGATAACAAGTGCCAACTTATTAGTACTGGAAAGGTGATAAAAATGTTTCAATTTTTTTTAACAAAAAAATCTTAAAAGATTGAAATGGGTTATAAAATTCATAAAATAATGTATTTGTGATAAAGGTGTCTTAAAATTTTTTTTTTTTTTTTTTGCCGCTTTTCGTTGAGTTTTCAAAGACGCTTTAACTAGCAGGGACTCCATAATCTAAAAGATCACCGCACGTAAATATCTATCAATTTGTGTGTAAATGCAACATTGAGATGTTTGTTTTAAATTTTATACATACATAGAGTCTTGTTTGGAGTCTAAATATTTTTAACTAAAAATTTATTATAAGTTATTATGTTTTCTTTTTTATTTTTATATATATTTTTCATACTAGATTAAAAATTATTAAAAATAATATATTCTGTTGCCAAACTAGGCCAATTGAATTATGTTGCTACAGAAGTCTAATTTGCAGAAATAGTGTCTCAGAAATTTTATCAATGAAAATTGAATTAATGTTATAGGGACTATATATATATAATAAATTTAAATTATATATTGATTATTTCTACTTAAGTTTTAGAAATTAAATTATAAATATACTTTTCCTAAATTTTTCTTAAAATATGATTTAATGCAAAGCTTTCATGATTTTAAAAATGACATCTTCGTCTCTTGAAAATTTAATAATATCATAACAATGATCATTTTATTAATAAATTATTAAATTAATTAATAGTTTTTCATGATGTCGAGAAATTTATTTTTTATTAATAATTTAAATAATTTTATTATTGTATAGGAGAGTAATTAGAATTTTATTTTTTAAATTAATCTTGTTAAATAAAAATTCTAACAATGTGAGATTTTTAAACCATAGAAGGTAATCAGATTTTAAGCGAAATCTCAAGAGATGTTTTATAATTTATCCTAAATTTTAAGGGTTATTTTAAAAAGTGCTAAATAAACTAATGTTTTTTAATTTATTACAAAACAAGTTTTAAAAAAATAAAGAGAATGCGACCTAAATAAATTAAATGATCAATAAACCCTATTTCATATAAATCATTTCCCAAAAGATGACTAAGTTAAAGGCGTATACAACACGATTAATTTTTTGACTTTAAATAAGCGCCATCTCTCTCATTTTCTACATTATTTTTAAAAAGAACTTAAAAAAATTTAAAAATCAATTTTAATCTATATCTCTAGGCCAAAAATCCAAAATTAAGAGGATAAGGACTATTTTAAGGTGGGCTCGAGGGAGGTGTACAGTGGGTCCCAGTTTTTGGGAAGTTTGTGGACAACCCACATGTGATAATGAGGTGCAGTGTGCAATGTACCTTGCCATGTAGGATGAGGATGATGTTTCTGTTTGTTTCATATTTTAAGTGAGAAGAAGATAAGGCTTAAGTGGATTGTGTTTGTATGCATCCAAACAATTTCAAAGCATCGACAGTTTTCTGAGCTGGCAAATGATACTAGAGTAAGATGTTTGGTAATCCTTTTTGTCCTGTCCTTTGGTGCTCTTCAAATGTGGAAAGCCTCTCCAATCTTTTGTGTCGTCTCCTTCCTAATCTCATGTAGTGTGGGGTTATCTTTGATTTTTGGCCTTTCTGAACTTTTGATGGTTTGGTAAATGATGATTTCTTTTCTCTCCTTAAAACAAAAAATGTTGAAGGTGTTTTTTGTAATTTTGTTTGCCTTTCATTTTTAATTTATTAGTTGTAAGAATGCTTCGTGGGAAGAATTAAACTCCTAATTTCTCACTTACAATTATTTAAGTGTTGTTTTTAAGTTACTATTTTTTTTTTTGTTTTTTTGGTCACCAGGTAGAATGTTAGATTTTAATAGAAAATTATATTCCAACAAAGAGTGTTTGTTATTGTTGGGGATCGAGGGACACACCAGGGGATGATACAATCAAGCAAAAACACAAGACTTTAACGTGGTTCAAGAACCAGGCCTTTACGTCACTCTGAGCGATGTTGTTATATATCAACAAATGGAGGAGATTACACTCTCAACTCATCTCTCTATATAACTCCTCTCACTTTGCTCTCTGATACACAAAACAAGCTTCTCACTAGCTCTCTCTTAGTTGTTTCTCTGTGTGTTTCTCTTGTGTTTTTCAAGATTTTAACTCCTACACCATCACCTTCCATTTATACACAAAATGAAGAAGGGTGATTGGCCACCACCCACCTCTTCCACTTGCTAGTGGGTTAGTGGAGTGAGTGCCACCTTAGTGCCCATGGTGGAGCTTCCATTGCCCATAAGTGGGAGCTTCCATTGGAGTTGACCAACAAATCACCCCTCAACCCATATGAGGTGATCCACATAGCACTTCGATTGGATGCCTGCACTTGGCCGGATATCTCAGATTACCAGCAACTCTTCCTTGTATGATGAACATCGGAGCAACTAGAAAACTTCAGAGTTTGACACATCAACATCCTCAATTTTCCTTGCCGAGCTTATTTCTAACAACCAACCTTTTGCTCAGACTTCGTAACAACTTCCTAGCGTTTCCACATATGCTATGCGTCCAAGGTCAACTGCTGATGTTTGGTTTCTATCTACTTGTACGTCCCAGATCGATGTTTGATACTAGTCTAGCGCCAAGACAACTCCCCTAAACGTACTCATAAGAAGTTACCACTATGCAACCTCAATATAGTGCTCGACCTGATTGGAGTGCAAAGGCTTCACCATGACCGAGATTGCATTCCTCCTTCCATGCATCTTTTGAGAAGTTGCAAAAATGTCTAACACGGAGCAAAGAAACTCTTTCTTATGTATAGTCTCTACAGACTTGGTTTTTGCTCAACTTTCTTCAAGATTGGCTTCAGCGCTCGGGATTGCACCTTTCACGCCTCCTGCGCCCTGCACCTTTTTTCACCATTCTTGCCGAAAGCCTTGTCACCATACGCTTGGTTGTGTATGTTCTCTTTGTACTTCTTTTCAATCGGCGTTTGACAACACTCATCTTTGTCAAAGCTTCTCCTTCCATCAGATAGTTTGTTGCACAATTTGCCTTGCAACATTTCTATCACCTCAGTATACATGAAGAACCCCGCCACTAGATGAGAAACAATTTCCTTTTAGATCTAGCATACTCGGGAGATTAGATTCTCCGCATTTCGGCACATGTGGGACCTCGGATAAACTTATTTTTCTTCCATCCTTAGTAAGGAACCGATGATCGCCTATCAAACAACTCGTTTCATCGTGTTGTTGGCCATCGGATAATGCTATCACGACTCTTCAAGAAGTGGAGAAAAGCTTCCTATCCGCATATGTGGAATGTACACCAATCCAAAATCCACAGGTGTCTTAACTCTAACGAGATCAGAAGATCACCTCTCCATCGAGAAATTCATCGCAGAATCGTAGTTTAGGGACCTTCGTGTCCTTAGCCTTCTCTTTGGCTTGTTTGTTCACCTTTTTTCAGCAATCTCTTATTGATCCTCCCGATCACAAGAATAACACTTTCTCTGCTTGCCTTGATTGCGAACGTCCTCTTGATTTGGATCTACCCCGTCTATCATTGGACCTGCCTCTACCTTGCTCATTGTCTGATGCAACCATGGCATTTTCTTCTGGGTGTTTGCTACTTTTCTGTTTCTTCATCGACTCATGAGAAATGAACAGAAGAACCACCTCATCCATCAAGAGCATCCTTCCCGCACAATAGAGTAGTCCCGAGATGCTCATATGATGCGGTAGAGAGACCAAGAAGATCATAGCTTTATCTTCTTCTTGGGTCTTCACTCAATGGTGTCCAATTCCATTGTGATCTGTTGAACTCGCTCAGATGTTACGTGAGGTTCGTGACCTTCGCATTTAAGTGTATATAGTCGCTTCTTCAAAGATAACCGGTTTGTCAAAGACTTTGACTTGTACCTCATTTCCAACTTGCCCATAGCTCACGGATCTGTAGAGTCACTTCAATCGATGACTTCTCGAGTGTTGTTCTAGAGATACAAGAATTACTGCTTCTTTTTTTGCCAATTCCCTCAACTTCTCCCACTTGTCATCCTTCATATCTTCCCGTTTGTTGATTTTTGAGAAGAGCTTTCACCGACCTTCCGTGTTAAAATGTTTTTCACCCTTTTCACGCTATAGGGTAAAGTCATTCTCGCCATTAAAAGGCTCAATCATGAAACTTCGGCTTTTCCTCGCCATTGTAAATTTCTTTCCTTTACTGAAATTACAATTTAAGAATCGACCATACGGATGTGTCGAATACTCCAAATAGTTGAACGCACTATTGATCGCCAAAATCGGACCAATGGTTTAGATCTAGCCAAAACAGCTTCGACGGGTCGATTTGCGAGACCGTGCCCTGAGATGCACCGGATAACTGCTCGATCAACACGGTCAATTAATCCTTAACGGCTGGCTCGTACGGTCAACGGCTCGCTTTCACGGCTCGGCTTATTCACCGACGCCACACGCCAAGACGCCACTCGCCGCCTTCCTCCCGGCTGCGCCAGCCAAAGTGATGAGTGGCTCACTCGCTGATTCAGAGAGCGCGAGGGCGCGTGACCACTTTCGGGCTGATTTTGCTTGGTTGGACTCTCTCCTCCGCACCTTCCTCCGGTATGCTCAAAAGTGGATTTCGACCACTTCGAAATCTGGACACTTTCGGAAAAAACTCGATTTTTCTCCACCCGGGCTCTGATACCACTTGTTGGGGATCGAGGGGCACACCAGGGATACAATCAAGCAAAAAACACAAGGCTTTTAACGTGGTTCGGCAAACCGGCCTACGTCCACGAGAGCGATGTTATTATATATCAACAAATGGAGGAGATTACACACTCTCAACTCACTGTCTCTCTATATAACTCACTCTCACACACTCACTGATAACACAAACAGAAGCTCTCACTAGCTCTCTCTTGTTTGTGCCTTTCTCTGCAGTGTGTTTCTCTTGCTTGTGTTTTTCAGTATTTTAACTCTACACCATCACCTTCCATTTATACACAAAATGAAGAAGGGTGATTGGCCACCACCTACCTCTTCCACTTGCTAGTGGGTTGGTGAGTGAGTGCCACCTTCAGTGCCCATGGTGGAGCTTCCATTGCCTATAGTGGAGCTCCCATTGGGTTGAAACCACCAGTTATTGCTCTATGAATGCGAACTACATGCCTTACCACACTCTAAAATTGATTACACGATTACTGTAACAAGTATTTAAGTGTTGTTTTTATTAGAGTGTAATTTGAGCGGGCTCAACATGAACAATTTAAGCCGAGCTTAAATTTTTTTAAGATTTGGATAAAATATTTTTAAATTCGTATAGGCCCGCAAAAATTTAGAAGACCGAAGTAAATTTGGACAAGTTTGGACAAAGATATCAAATAGTCCGATCAACTGATAACCTAACTTATATATAGATCTATAAAATGATTAAATGTATATACATATATATATATTACTAGTCATTACATGATATTAAAGTACTTTTAGACTATTAAATCATATTAAATATATATTTTATACACAAGTAATACAATACAAAATCTTACATTATTTTTTTATTTTCACTCATAAATTGTAAAGATTACTATAGCAACATTTGTCTTACATTATATAAATTATTTATTTGATATCATTAATGGTTTTCTTAAAAAATTATAAATACTTTAATTTTAATAAATTAATAATTTTTGGGAAAAAAATTGTGCAATTCGGTAACTTAGGCAATTTAGGTTTAACTCGGTTGGTCTTAGACAAGCAATCTCGGATTATAATTCAGTTCGGCTAGAACTTGACACAACTTGATCCGGATTTAAATAACCTCTAATCCAACCAAACCCGTCCTAATTATACCCTTAATTCTCATGGCACTATACCACAAGACTATGGATAGTTTTAAGCTGCCTTGTTAATGCCTTTTTTGGTCTTAGTTTTTAATTAACACTCATTTTTTATAATAATAATAAATAAAAAACTGATTTTATAATGGAGATTGGTTCTTTTGTCTTATTCAAAATTTTCAGTTAACATCAATTTTATTTACTTTTTAGGATATTTTCATTGAATTTTTTTTTTATAAAGTTCTTTTTTAAAAATTAAATGTAGATTTTATAAAGCTTTCTGCCACTAGAGCTAAAGCCTGATAGAGGTATGAAAATAGATCGTTAAAAGGAGACAATAATCTGGGATGGGAGAAAAGAGACTGCGGCAATGGGAGGGGAAGGAATTTGGGCTCAGCCCTGAACTGATTAGTAAGCACGAAATAAAAATGGGCCTGAGCCCATCTTAAATTGCCTTTCCTATCTAATACTTTTCATTTTGTAATAACATTTGAAAAAACAGAAGAGGAACAAGAAGAAGAAGAAGAACAAGAAGAAGAATTATTTTGGTAAGTGGTTATTTTATTGACTTCTTGGTTTTTTGAATAAAATATGAAGTAAAAAAATTAATATATTTGAGAATTTTTAACTTTTTATGAAAAAATGTAAAAAAAAAAATAGAATGAATGAGAATGAATTTTTGATTTTTTTGTATAAGTTGAAATTTTTTTAGCTCTTTGAAGTTTTAGTGACTTCATTTTATTATTTTGACTAAAATTTTAACTTTTCAAACGAGACCTAAGTGCACAGAAATCTATCAAAGAAGAATATTTACAATGAGTGTCACATAATCCACCCATCGTCAAAGTGTATATAACTTAACCATAAATATAAAACCCCTTGTACATAAATGAATTGCCCCTCTTGAATGTAATGGTGACACTGCCGACTAATAAAAAGTTACAAACACATTAAGTGGTCAATCATGGTTTCTTATTAATCTAATAATATTATAGTTATTACTGTAAGTCAATAATGTTTATTGAATAATAATCCATTACGTGATATTATCGTTACATTCAATATTTCTTCCTGAAAAAGTTACTAAAACATGAGTTTTTAATCGAAAATCAAAGAAAGCAAAATATAATGTGATTTTGCGAGAGAGAGAGAGAGAGAGAGAGAGAGAGAGATTCTTGGCCTATAGTAGTGGTGTAGTGGCCCGACCCCCTGGAAGCCTTAGACCGGTGGAACATAAATTGGCTAAAGTCTAAAGTATTAGTGGGCTAGGCCCTTATAGGTGAGGTGACCATGGCCTCTACCCAAAATCAATTCTGACATATGGCATGCGTGCTGTGCTGTGAGGCCGCGGGGTGTGTCTCAAGCTAATTTTTGATAATATGAACTTTTTATATTATAAAGTTTATCAGTATACTATTCATTAAAAAAAAAAATTTAATTGGACATAGTAACTCCATGATCCGTCTTATTTATTTGTCAAAAAATTATTAAAATTATACCTACCGCTTATTTATTTTTAAAACAAAGAGTTTAATTGTATTAACAAATTCCTATAGTTTGGAACTTGTCACTTTACTCTCGACCTTTTAATTATGATACATTTGATTTTAAATTTTGTATTTTATTCCAAACAAGGACAATTAAAGGCGTTAGGTTTGCAAACGGTTTATTTCAAGGGTAAAATCATACAACTTATTTTGTATTGGTTAACTTGTATATTGTTTGAAATGTGATGACCTTTTTTTTTAATGAATAATGTTAGGACTTTCTTGATTATAAAGTTATTTTGGTTTGATTTTTAGAATCTATTTTCAATTTTTTTTTTTCTAAAAACTAAAAATTAAATTGGTAAAAAAATTAAAAACACACCTTTTTATATAATTTTATCTTTTGGGATGGTAGAAATAATTTTTAAAATAATTTTTGATATTTATTTTCATTAAATTAGTTTATATTTTTTTTAAAGTTAAACATGACGACAACTTTGATGTCATTATTAAACCAATCCATTAAATCAAATAATTCAAAACTAATTTCATATATTAAGCATATTGATTACACATTAAAAGTCTAACAACCATCTATTACATGATAACTGAGAGAGAGATTTATGGTTTGGGATTGGGCCGGACAGATTTGGGCCGAACAAGGTTGGGCTGAGGAAGTGCGACCCTGTCCTGACAGGATTTGCTTGGTTAAGGCAAGGTATGGTTGGACCGAGCTACTTGGCTTCATGGTATAGAGGCCAGTCAAGTGAGATGTCCAGCTAGGCAAGGCATGGGTACTCATGGTTCATGAGTTTGCTCGGCGAGAAGGTCGACTGAAACCAACATGAGTTGTCCTGAGCTCGGCCATGGAATGCAACCGAGCTCGGTCCTCCTGAGCTTGGCTATGAGAACACTTAGGCATAAAGTGCAAGATGGCGCTTGGTAGCCGAGATGGTGTATCCCCACGCCGAGCTCCTAGTAAAGTGGGCTAGCAATTGGGTTAGGTGATGTTCAACAAGATTTGTACAGTGATAGGATAGCAATACCACGTGTCAAGAGATCGCTGGGAGTAGATTTGGAGCGCAGAGGATATATAAGTATGTCTGCGCCTCCCCATACGGGGATGGACATTTTTTTGGTAAGAGAAATACTTACACTCAATACTCTCCTCTCTCTCTATCTCTATTCCAAGGTGTGTGCCAACTTGATCGTTTGAGGAGTTTTTACCACACACTGCCGGGTAGCTCACCGCCGCTGTCCTCGCAGGTGATCGAATAGAGACGGAGCTTGGAAGAAAGGAGTACGGGCTCGCCGGAATATTTGCTCCCCGTACAATAACTATCCAAAAATATCTGTTAACAACAAATACAATTATCTATTACATGATAATCATCTAAAAAATAACAAAACAACCACTATCATTACATGATCATCATCCAAACACATAGTAAAAATTAATTTGATAAAAAAATAAAAACAATTGTAAAAGATTTATCATTTTTATATAATTTTATTTTTAGTGAGTAGAAATAATTTTTTAAAATTTAAAAATAATTTTTTGACATTTATTTTTATCAAACTAGTTTATATTTTATCAAATTGATAACTTTACCTTTAAAATTAAGTAACAATGTCTTTAATTGTCTTTATTTAAAACGAGATTCAAAATTTATAATTAAATATAAAGGTTAAAAATTAAAATGACACAAATCCTAAACTATAGAGACTATTCGTATAATTTTTTCATATTTTTAATATAAAATTTGTTTTACATGATCTTTTCAAACATTGAGCATTGAATTTCGATATCATTTTTATTAGTTTACCAAGCTGTTCAACTTGTAGCAGTCTTTTAAAACATTATAAATTTTTACAATCAGTGACTATTCCATGTTTGTTATTTATTCATTTAAAAATCAATCACTTAATAAAATTCATTACACGATCAACTATAGGCTTTATTAACTCAATAATATTATAATTTTACTGTAAATTTATAATATTTATTGAATACTAATCTATTATGTGGTATTAACGTTACATTTAATATTTTGTTTCTTAAAAAGTTATTAAAACATGAGTTTTTAATCGAAAATCAAAGAAAACAAAATAGAGTGTGATTTTAAAAAGAGGAGAGGAGAGGAGAGAGAGAGATTATTGGGCCTATAGTTATGGTTTGGTGGCCCGACCCGCTGGAAGCCTTAAACCAGTTGAACATAAATTGGCTAAAGTCTAAAGGATTAGTGGCCTAGGCCCTTACAGGTGAGTGGATGATGGGAAGTTCATATTCCCTTCTTGATCTCTTTTCTTATCTCTCTATTCATGGCGGTGGAGATGTATTTAAGACGATCTAACGGTCCAAATCTAACTATTTAAAAAAAAATTAAAACAAATTGAAATAGTCAGATTTGGATTGTTGAATCATCTTGGGCACAGATCCACTATTACAAGTAGGGAGATAAGAAAAGGATCTAAACTCGATCACAGGCTTTACCCAAAATAAATTTTGACATATGGCATGTGTGTCAGGAGGCCGGGTGTGTCTCAAGTTAATTTTTGATGATCCTAACTTTTATATTACAAAGTTTACCAAGTATATTATTTATATAAAAAAATAAATTAATTGGATATAGTAATTCCATGATCACCCTTATTGTTTTACAAAAAATTATCAAAATTATATCTGTCGTTTATTTATTTTTAAAACAAAGGGTGCATTACGCTAACAGTCCCTGTAGGTTGGGACTTGTGTCACTTTACTCTCTAACTTTTCAATTGTAATACATTTGACTCAAAATTTTGATTCTTATTCCAAACAAGGGCAATCAAAGATGTTAGTCTTGCAAACGGTCTATTTTAAGGCTAAAATCATACAATTTATTTTATATTGGTTAACTTGTATGTTGTTAGAAATGTGATGGCCTTTTTTTTTTAATGAATAAAGTTGAAACTTTTTGGTTATAAAGTTATGTTTGGTTTGATTTTTAGAATCTATTTTTAGAAATTTTTTCTAAAAAACTAAAAATCAAATTAGTAAAAAAAATATTAAAAACACATCATTTTTATATAATTTTATCTTTTGGGATGGCAGAAATAATTTTTTAAAATAATTTCTTTTGATATTTATTTTCGTTAAATTAGTTTCTATTTTTTCAAAAGTTAAATATGGCGACAATTTTGATATTATTATTAAATCAATCCATTAAATCAAAAAAATCTAAAACTAGATATATTTCATATATTAAACATATCGATTACACATTAAAAGTCTAATAACCATCCATTATATGATAATCATCCAAAATATCATCAAGAATAATTCTCGTTACATGATCATCATCCAAACACATATTAAAAATTAATTTGATAAAAAAATAAACCGTAAAAAGATTTATCATTTTTATATAATTTTATCTTTGGTGGATAGAAATAATTTTTAAAAATTAAAAATAATTTTTGACATTTATTTTATCAAACTAGTTTATATTTTATCAAATTGATAACTTTGTCCTTCAAATGAAATAACAATATCTTCAATTGTCTTTATTTGAAACCAGATTCAAAATTTAAGATCAAATATATCATAATTGAAAGGTTAAGAATTAAAATGATATAAATTCTAAACTATGGAAATTGTTAGTATAATTCCTTATATATTTATAAAATTTGCTTTTCACGATTTTTTCCAACAGTGAGTGTGTGAGTGATATTCCGATCACACTGCCCTCCTTAGTAATCCAGCTGTAGAACACAGCAGTAGACACTCCTCAGAATCTGCAGACAGAAGGAAAGGTTCTGGTGGTCCTTCCACCCGGGGGCACTCCGACGATCAAGTCAAGATTCTCAAAGATAACAAATGCTAAAATTATCGCCAAGACTACAAATTATGACCTTAGACCCGCCAGGTGCTCTTCTTTATAGCTTAACTCTCTCCCAATCCCACTAGAAGTCTCACTTCTATGGACTCCAATTCGGATCTACTTTGGACTCTTCAAGAGATAAGGATAGACTCCTAAGAGTTTTACCTTTATCCATCTTGTAGTCTTTCTTCTTTCTAGGACTCCTGCCCCTTATCCACTTATCTCGACCCTAAGATTCGGAGATAACCTCGGCAATCCCAAGATTACCTCGGCGTATTGTCAAGTCACGTGGCACCTCTACCGACACTTCGGTGTCACCTCGCCACGTGTTGGTACTTAGAAAATACATCCCCATTAATCGCCCCTAGGTTCTATTACCTCGGCATTCTGAGGTGATGGAACCTATATTGGAACTTTTTCTCGTACATCGGCTTAAGAACTTTCTAGCCGAGATCATTCATTTCAGGCCGATATGTCTTCTTCTAAGAACAAGAATTCAGATCAATCTTACTTCGCATGAGTCATTATGCACCATTTTTCAACCGCTTCACCGACGCGTTTTCCCTTATTGGTCCGCTGTGGCCGGTGACGCTACCAAGCAGTCTTTTCTCTCGCTTATACTGCCTCGATGTATGCTAACCTAGGCGCATTTAATGCTCTGCTTTTGCTGCCGTTTCACTTTTTGGACAAAACATTGGCCTCTATCTTCTTCGCTTCACTTTTGCATTTTGAATACTCTATATTTTCTCTCTCTAAAGTTCTTTCTTCGAATCCGCCATTGCTCAAAGCTCTTGACTCCGCTACTGTCTTGCATCCGCCATTATTTCAAGCTGCCACTCAGAGCATCCGCCATCCGACCTCTACAGCTCATTCCGCCTTCACCTTTTCTCGTAAGCCGCTTCTTTTCTCGCTTCTTGATTATTTCGAATTTCTTGTTCGCTTTATTCGCTTCCATCATTCAACTGTGAATCACCACTTGAATTTATCCTATTTTATGGTTTCGCACATGTTATGCACACTTGCACCGTTGCACCTCTTGTTCTTAGTCTTCCACCCTTTGTGTTCTTGAATCAAGCTTCGTTCTTGCTTTTCTGCTTTTCCAGATTTTCGCCCTTCATACTGCCTTTTCAGAGATCTAGGTTTGGGATTTGCTTATAGATCCATCAATCCTTAGGAAAATCAAACCAACTTCACCAATATACACCTAGGTTTAAGCTGAGGTCCCAATAACCCTTCGAAAGTAAACTGTTTCTGTAGCCTAGTACTTGTATACCAAAACCATGGGTATGTGGAGAAATAGGGTTAACAACCCAACCAAGCTAGAATATTTTAGGCAAGAGTTCTCTGTTCCTGCCGATGTTCAACTTAGGCTAGCCGGGGATGATGATTCCATTATGCCTACAGAAAATACCATGCCTTTCCCTATCATTGCCTTTGTCGAGTGTGGACTTCGGCTTCCACTAAATCCCCTTTTCCGTGAAGTTCTCCACTTCTACAAATTGAACCCCATGCAGCTTACCATCAACTCCTATAGGGTGATTAATGGTGTCATAGCCTTAGCTCGGCGAGAGAAGGTTAGGATCACCCTAGCCGACCTTCAATACTGTTATACAATGTGCCCCCTTAACCTAAAGGAGAAGGGCTTCGTATACTATCTTAAGCCGAGGTCCACTCAATTCAAAATTATAGCCGATCTCCCAGATTCCAACAAGGGGGCTGGAGATGATTACCTCATTGCTTCGGGTAATTGGGAGTTCGGCCCCGATGAAGATGTCCATATTTTTTCTCTGCCTCGAATAGTTAAAGAGGGCAAGGGTAAGAGCCCTGTGTTATCGCATTTGTTTTCACTTTAAGTCTTCCATACTTATCCCGTTTCTAATGTTTGTTTGTTTGTCTTGCAGACCTCCATCAGCCACCCAAAGGCTTCCGTCAAACCTACTTTCCAGGCACTGACCTGAAGAAGCTCCTAGATCTTCTCATCCACAAACGCAAAGCCCCACTACTGTTAAATTTCATCCCCACCTATAAGTCAACTTTGCCCGACGTTCCGAAGAAGAAGAAGAAGAAACTCTCTCCATCTACCACCACAACTCAGACTGTATCAACATCTCGGGCTGATCAAGGGTCAACCTCCGATCCAAATTGATCTACCATCGACCGCCCAATTCCCGATCCCAAGAATGTAAAGAAAACGCCGACGACGACTTGTCAATACCGATATGGTGCGCCCAAGACCAAGGTCTAAGATCTCTTAGCCGACCTCCCAGCCGACGTTGACACAATTCCTGCTCAAACCGTTCTCCCCCCTCCAACGCCGAGAAGAACAAAAAGGCCCAAATTTAAGGATAAAATGTCAAGTTGAGGCCGAGGACGCCACTTATCTCCAAGTCGGAAGCAAAGAAATCCCAAACAACCGCTGGGAAGAGGCATGCAGAAGCTCAACCATCAGAATCCCAAAAATCAAAAAAACTGAGGTCGTCTTCCGTGAAGACTTCAAAGTCCAAGATACCAACCCCCCAATTTACCTTGGAAGACAGGCCAATAATGGCGAATGAGAGTGCCGACGACATAAATGTCGGCGTGGCTCTCAGTACTGCACTACTTTTGCCTGGCGATTTGGAGCGAAATGCTGGGAATAGTGAGTATGAGAACTACGCTTTAATGCTCCAAAGACTCCGGCCAAAGTAAGTGCTTCAGCCAATACTGCCCTTTCTTTTTGTTTCATACTTTGAATTTGTGTTTTCTAACACTTCGCTTTCGTCAGTCGTCTAATACGCCATTCCTTTTCAATGCAATCATTTGAAAATGGGGAAAAGTTGGCCGAGATGAAGATGAATTTTTCGCTCTTCAAGATCAATAAAGGCCTTCAAGCCAAAATGAAGAAGTTAGAAGATCGCCGAGGTCGCTACCAAGGCCCGCACCTTGGTCAAGAAAATCAAGTCGCCGAGGCTATAAAGAATGTTGCCGAGGCAAAAAGAAGGAGGTCGAGGAAAGAGCGCCTGCCGAGAAAAAACTTCAGAAGGCCTTGGCAACAAAAGAACCCGAAATCAAGGATGCCGACGAAAAAGCTTACGCCCAAGGTGTAGCCGATGTCACTGAAGATTACAAACTTCAAGTCGCAAGCATGCAATAGGATTTTCCGGGTTGATGTCCTCGAAAGAAGCTTGATCTTCCTACTGACTCGCCCTGGCGCAAGGTTGAGGCAATTCCTCTTCCCTTTCCTCCTCCTCCCCCCCCCCCCAAGTCAGGGTGGGGAAAAAAACAAATCCGAATCTGAAGCCGAGGTTGAGGATAACGAGGCTGGTGCTCTGGTAAGGAAGGCCAAGGATGCCAATGGGACCAAGTCTCTATCTCAGGGTGATCAAGTCATGGACTTAACCCAAGATGAAGAGACTGAGGAAGTGTCCAAGGGGGCTGAGCCAGGGTATCTGTCATCCGACCTCCTTCTGGCTGAAAGAAGTCTGAGTAAGACACTTGCTGAGATTGACGCCGAGATTATGCGCACAAGGAAGCAAGTTCCTGAGAAGTAGAAGCCGAGGTTCTGGAGAAAAGATGCCGAGGTTGTGGGAGAACAGATGTCGTGGTTGCTCTTCAAGAGCCCTCCGAGGTCCTGCATCAACTCGTCAAGCTTAAAGAAACTTAGCTTTTTTTTTTTTTTTTTTTTTTTTCTCTTTGCTCTTGTTGATGTTCCCTGAACAATGTAAGCTTCTTCTTTATGGCCGATGTGCCTTTTTGTTGCTTAAGAACAATTTACTTTTGCTAGGCCATCAGGCCTCCTTTATATACAACCTGCTTTCTTTGAATGTCAGAGTCTTTAATTTTCTTCAAGGCTTCGCTTTGATTCTATACTTAGAATATTTTGCAAGTCTCCTCCTTTGTACAATCTCCTCAGGAGAAATACCCTGGTATGTTTGCTCAAGTTTTATCTCGCCAGGACTTCACTTGTAAATTTTCCATAAACTTCAACAAGTATAAAGCATATACTCTTAATTTAACTTCTTCTTGCAAATTGCTACAAATTTCAACAAGTGAAGATAAACAATAATCTCGGCTTAACTTCAACTTGTAAATTGCTACACATTTCAACAAGTAAAGATAAGGAATTTATCTCAACTTAACTTTAACTTGTAAATTGCTACAAATTTCAACAAGTAAAGATAAGGAATTTATCTCGGCTTAACTTTAACTTGTAAATTGCTAGAAATTTCAACAAGTAAAGATAAAGAAGCTATCTCGGCATAAGTTTAACTTGTAGATTGCCCCAAATTTCAACAAGTATAGAGAAGGAATTTATCTCGGCTTAACTTTAACTTGTAAATTGCTACAAATTTCAACAAGTAAAGATAAGGAATTTATCTCAGCTTAACTTCGGCTAAGCAGTATTACTGTCTTCTCTCTGCCCCCAATGTGAACCTAAGTTCCACTTGGGTTCTCATTATTCATAAAACAACATCATGCATAGTTTTGTAAGTTCTGAAAAAATTCTGCTACGATTTTATTGATCATATCGCAAAAAATCAAAGAACATCTAATGATAGAAAAACTTTAAATTACAAGTGTTCCATGGTTCAGGCAATGCTTTGCCCTCATTATCTTCGAGCCGATATGCCCCATTTCCTAACACAAGTGATTCTCAGAGGGCCTTCCCGCTTGGGGCCGAGCTTGCCCTCTCTCGGGATCCTTCTTATTGCCGATGACTTTTCTCGTGACTAGGTCGTTGACTTGAAAATCCCTTGGATTGACCTTCTTGTTGTAAGCTTTGGCAAGTCGTTGTCGGTATGTCGCAAGTCGGATTGCGCTTTCTTCTTCTTTCTTCCAAGAGGTCCAAATCTCTGCCAAGAGCACATCATTAGACCCGCTCTCAACTCCTCGTTCGATCCTCGATGCCAATCTCCAATGGAATGATCGCTTCGTACTATAAGCCATGGCAAAGGGGATTCCCTGTTGATCTTCTCAACAGAGTGCGATAAGCCCAGAGCACGCTGGGCAATTCGCTACCCACTTTCCTTTGTCGTCAGAGCCTCTTCTTTATTCCATCCGCACGACTTTGTTTGATGCTTCGGCTTGCCCATTACTTTGGGGAAAGCTTGGTGTTGAAAAATAATTCTTTATCTTGAACTTTGCGCAAAAATTCTTGATGAGTTTGTCGTCAAACCGGTTCCGTTGTCGGCAACGATTGCTTTTGGAATCCCAAATCGTGATGATGTTTTTCCGATGAAGTTCTTCACATCCACATCTCGGATTTTGGCAAGGGCTCGCTTCTATCCATTTTGTGAAGTAGTCCGTTGTTACCAAGAGGTACTTCACGCCAGCTTGCTTGGGGCAATTGTCCAACGAGATCCATGCCCCATTGGGCAAATGGCCAAGGGCTAGAACAGGTTCAGTCAAGAATGGCCGATGTATCAATCTGCAAACCTCTGGCATTGTTCACACTTCTTCACATAAGCTTCTGCATCTTTTTGCATATAGGGCCACCAATATCCCTGGGTAATGGCCCTATGAGCTAACGATCTGCCCCCTACGTGGCTTCCACAAACTCCTTCATGAATTTCATACAAAAAGTCTTCGACCTGAAGAGGGTGTACACACCTTAAAAGAGGTCCAGTGAAGGATCTTCTGTAGAGATGTCCTTCTGCTGTCAGGCTGAATCTTGCCGACTTCAGTCTGACCTTGTGTGCTTCCTTTCGATCTTCTGGCAGTTTTTTCTCTTTCAGGAATGCAACAATTGCATCCATCCAGCTTGGTCCCATGTCCACACATAATGCTTCTTGTGTTGTGTGTGATGACTCTATGCTCGGGCCTGATAGGTAATCGATCATTATTGTCCTCGTCTTTCCGGTTTGCATCGAGCTTGCTAAATTGGCCAACGCGTCGGCGTGGTTGTTATCTTCTGCTAACTCAAGAAGAAGTCGGCTTGAAACATGTCCGCAACCGATGACTTCTTTGCGATGCCGACATCCTTTCATCTCGCAACAAACTCTCTTGTAGTTTGATTCACTATAAGTTGTGAGTCACAAAAACTATTACCTCATCTCGCCTTGCCATCGCTAGCTTCACCCAAATCAAGGCTTCATATTCCGCATCATTGTTCGAGGCTTTGAACCCCAATGAATGGATCGCTTCCAATATCTCCCCATCGGGGGAAATTAACACTACTCATGCCCCTGCCCCCTGCCGGTTTGAGCTCCCATCAACGAAAAGTTGAAAGGAGTCGCCGATGTAAATGCTGCAGGGTCTGAGTTTTTCCTTCCTTGGTTCCTTAGCCTTTGGCTGGGCTTCTCCCTCCTTGTTTGGACATCGTTCATCTCGGCTCAATGGAGCCCGATGTTCGATGTATTCTGGTGAGAACTCGGCCACGAAGTCGGCCAAAACTTGGTCCTTTATTGTCGTTCTCCTTCAACTCTAGGTCATATTGGCTCAAAACTACGCCCCATCTTGCGATTCGTCTATCAAGTCTCCTTGTTGCAACAAGGATTTTAGTGGGTGCCTGTCAGACCACTATCTTGTGAGCCCAAGATAATGGTTTAGCTTCTTTGAGGCCATTACTAAGGCCAAGATTAATTTCTCCAAGGTAAATACCTTGTTTCTCATCGGCCAAGGTTTTACTTACATAGTACACGCTTCGCTTCTCCCTTTTCTTCTCGGATTATCACAAAGCTTCATCAAGGCTCAAATCGCTAAGTATAAAAACAGTTTCTCTCCAGGTTGAGGTGTTGAGAGGACTGGAGCCGAGGTAAGATATTTCTTCAGGTCGGCCAAAGCGGCCTCGCATTCTTCTGTCCATAGAAAATCCGTGGCCTTTTTCACCAGATTGAAAAAAGGTTTACATTTGTCCGAACTTCGGCTTATGAACTCGCTTAGGTCATGGCCCTACCAAGAAGCATTTGAACTGTTTAGCCGATGTCGACTCAGAATTCCAAAATGGCCTTGATCCGATCCGGCGGCTTCAATGCCCTTCTAGTCACCAGTATCCCAAGAACTTACCGGATCCGACTCCAAACGCCAAGATTTCGATGCGCTTTCTGAGCCGATATGTTTTGAGTATGTCAAAGACCTTTTCTAGGTCAAGAAGATGGTCCTTGGTTCCTTGGTCTTCACGACCATATCATCAATGTAGACTTCTACAGCTCGCCAATCAAGTGTTTGAACATCTTGGTCACCAACCTTTGGTAAGTTGTTCCTGCGTTCTTCAACCCAAAAGGCATGACTCAGAATAATACAAACCTTTCGAGTGATGAACGCCGCCTTCTCTTCGCTTGGGGGTACATGGCTATCCGGTGATACCCCTATAAGCATCCAAGAAGCTCATCCTTCCATGTCCAGATGTGGCGCCCACTAACCGGTCAATCTTTGGCAGAGGGAAGTTCCTTTTGGGACAAGCTTTGTTCAAATTTGTGAAGTCTACGCAGACCCTCCACTTGCCATTCTTCTTTTTACTACCACGGTATTTGATAACCATGTTGGATAATTGGCTTCTGATGGCTCGCCTCTAGAAGTCTGGCTACTTCCTTTTCCACTGCTTCGACGTGCATCAACGTCGGTCTTCTGGCTCGTTGTATCACTGGTTTGGCCGACCTGTCAACGTTGAGTCTGTGACATGTGACCTCGGGGTCAATACCAGGCATTTCATATGGTGTCCAGGTGAACACCTTAATATTTTTCCTTAGAAAGGCTTCCAACTCCCTTTCTTCTTCTTCGGCTAATCCTATGCCGAGAAGAAAGAAACGCTCATCGCCCTCTTGGACGAAGATTTTCTTCAATGCTTCTTCACTTTTCTCGGTCGGCTCCTTGCCGACGCCATCTAGGACCTTTATGTCCTCTTTTTCAACTTCTGCCTTCTCTGGTTCCCGAATGCTGCAGGTTAACTTCATTGCTGCCATGGAGCAATTTTTTCGCCAGAATCGATCTCCTCGACTTCCTCGATCCCATGTTCGTTGGGAACCGAGCGCTTGATGCAATGTTGAGGAATCGCCCCATTGCATGCAACCACGGCCTCCCAGTGATGATGTTGTAAGGCGAGGTGTCAATCACAATGAATTTTGTCTTGATCTTCTTCGTGCGCTTGTACCTCCAAGCTTGTTGCGCTAAAGGCCATGTCGACATTCCATTGAAGCCACCATCGCCGCTTGATCGCTTCTATGTCATCAAGGTGAAGGCCTAACTCCTTGTAACATCTGACATACATGATGTCGCAGGAGCTGCCTTGATCAATCAAGATGCGTTTCACTTGGCACTCCCCAACCTGGAGGGATACTACCAGGGCATCATTGCGGTGTCGAACCATGTCAAGGTCACCGTGAAGGTTATCATCGGTCCTTGGCAATCTTCGTGCCGAGGTCTTTTTCATCCGACCGGTTGACGTCGCAGATGTTTCACCCTCTGTGTCTCCCCCCGTATGTCGTTTTCATTCACCTTTGAGTGGATCACATTAACCACCCGAGGTCCACCTGCCTGTGGTTGCTGTGCTGGGGGAGGCGGGGCTGCTGGCGCTTGAGGCAATCGTGCCTGTTCTTCCCTAGTTTTGGCCTCATCCACAAGGTCTCTCAGATGGCCTTGCCTCACCAAATCTTCTAAGTGGGCTTTAAGGGCTCAGAACCCCGAGTTGGTGCCCTCGCCATTGTGGTAGGCACAACACCTACCAAGGTTTCTCCCCATAAATTCTCCTGGTGTTTTGCATACTCAAGTAGGGCCGATTTGAATTTGATCGAGGACTTTGAGCGGAATTGAACACCGCTGCCATCGCTTGCTTAGCCCTCAACTCGCTCTGCTTTGTTCTGTCCATTGTTACCTCGCCCGCTTGAAGCCGGTTCTTTTCTCGCTTCATCTCCTTATTCCCCGACGATCTTCCTGGCTCGCATACTTTCGATTCTCGCCATGAGCTCTTCCATACTCTTTGGCGTGGTTTTTGCCAAGGACTTCAAGAAGGGATACCATCCTTCGCCGTTCTTGAAAGAGACGACCGCCACCTCCTCGTTGCATTCGGGTATTCGATTGAACACCTCGTAGTACCGCTTGCATAGGCTCGTGCTCTCATCTTTGCCGATCTTGAGCCATCAATGCATCCACCCTCAATGGTCAGATTTGTTTGTTATGAACTCGGCCACAAACATCTCGGCCAGCCTTCCCAAATCTTCACGCCTCTTCTAGTTTGTGGAACCAACTGATGCAATCTCCTCAAGGATGAAGGGAACACTTTGTAGAGCAACGGCTCGCTCCACTATATAACGCCATCGAATTCAAAAAATAATCCAACATGGAAGTTAGGGTCCGACTTACCATCATATATCCGAACCTCAGATACTAAATCTTTTTCGACGCATTTAATCTGTCTAATTCCGCCGAGAATGGAGTCCTCGGCTTAACCGGGAGGTCACTGCTCCAGATTCTCCCCGCTTTCTCTTGAGGTAATCTTCAAGTCTTCTTTACTTCTTCCTTCTACTGTCATTGGACTTCAAATTTTTGGCGCTTACTCTCGGCCTCATGGTGGCCCTTTTCGATCCTTCCGCACAGGACGATCGGCACAATAATACTCGAACATGCCGATGTTCTTTGGGATCTGCTTCATTCTCGCAATATGTCCTTCGGGATCCTTCTCTTCTCGGCTCTTCTCGGCCGACTTCCCTGGAGGGTCGGTGAGAGTGCCTTTCACTCCCCGTGTGCTGAGGGGCTTTGGGGACTTCTCTCCGCCCTTTCTTCTGAACGTTTGCTGCCAGTATTGGTGTGTCCTGCAGCGGGTATGGCGGCTACATGACATTATTCTGCATCATGAAGTTGACGACCGATTGAAGGTCTGCCAACTTGTTTGCCATCTCTTTTACTTCCTCATCCCTCCTCAGACATCTGTCTTTCCAGGTCTGGAGGTCATCCTCATTGTAGTACTTGCCTCTGTCCGCTTTCTTCGGTGTATCACCATCTTGTCCGACGGCTTTCTCTGTGTGATTCTGAACACGAGTTTCTTCGCCAGGTCTCCTCCTTCAGCGTTAGAGTCGACGGGTCTTCCACTCCCAGCCGGAGCGTCATCCCCAATCTTTTCCTTCTGCGTGTTACTGGCCATCTACTCTTCTTTCGTTCCCACAGATGGCGCCAAATTGTGTGAGTGATATTCCGATCACACTGCCCTTCTTAGTAATCCACCAGAGAACACAGCAGTAGACACTCCTGAACTCGCAGAAAGGAAAGGCTCCATGGTGGTTCTTCCACCCGGCACTGACGATCAAGTCAAGATCTCTCAAAGATAACAAGTGCTAAAATTATCGTCAAGACTACAAATTGCGACCTTAGACCACGGAGTGCCCTTCTTTTATAGCTTAACTCTCTCCCAATTCCACTAGAAGTCTCACTTATGGACTCCAATTCGGATCTACTTTGGACTCTTCAAGAGATAAGGATAGACTCCTAAGAGTTTTACCTTTATCCATCTTGTAGTCTTTCTTCTTTCTAGGACTCTGCCCTTATCCACTTATCTCGACTCAGATCTTCGGAGATAACCTCAAGAACCCCAAGATTACCTCGGCATTGTCAAGTCACGGGCACCCTACCGACACTTCGTGTCACCGGCCACGTGTTGGTACTCGTAAAAATACATCCCCACATTGAGCATTGAATTTCGATATCATTTCTATTAGTTTACCAAGCTGTTCAACTTGTAGCAGTCTTTTAAAACATTATAAATTTGTACAATCAGTGACTATTCCATGTTTGTTATTTATTGATTAAAAATCAATCACTTAAAACTCCACACTCTGTCGTATCATCAATCTTCAAAGATAGCCGACGAGCTCATCTATAATTTTGGTATTGATATAATGAAATGGATCCCAAAAACTAAGAGGAAGACAGCACGTTTAGCAAGAATGCAAATAACAAAGGTAACAAGTAATTTTTGAGGGATATATCTTTTACAAGAAGCTTTTACTAGGTAATCACGGGCAATTTATGGGCAAATCAAAACCAACTTGATTACAATTACCGAGGGACGAGAAAGAGACAAAAAGGTCGCCCTCCACGGGCCACGGGGGGTTAATGACAATTACCGAGGGACGAGAAAGGGACAAAAAGGTCGCCCTCCACGGGCCGGGGGGGGGTTGGAGTCAAGGTTTCTCCGTTAGCCAAGTATCGACAAAACCCATTGGCAAGGCAAGGCAAGCCCCAAGCACATCTCGCACTGGCCAATGGCACCGTCACATCGCCGATCGTTGAAGTTCGGACCATGGCTTGGATCAAAAGAAGCAATCGAAGGTCACTTTCTTGCAAAATCATTAGCATTTCGAAACCATTGGACAGTGTAAGACGTGCCAATAAGCACGCCTGACCAGAGTGACCCTCAATCTGATCATGCAATATGCTCTCAGAATTATGATAGGGCGGTATGCTCAATCAAATAATTGGATTATAAAAGATGAAGAATAGGGCTTCTCACATAGGTAGATTAGCAATCCCTAGCAGAGCTGCAAATGAGTTAAGCCGAGTTTTGTTATGCTCGAGCTCTAGCTTGATCAAAGAACTAGGTTCGAGTTCGGCTCAATAAGATTTTTTTTTAATACCATATATATTATTTAATATATAAATAATATATTTATTATATGATTTAAATAAAGATAAATGAGTCGAGGTTGATGAACCAAGTTTATTCGAGTTTGAACTCGGTTCATTTACTAAATGAGCCTAATATTGAAGTTTAAGTTCGATTCATTTATTAAATGAGCTGAGTCAGGCCGAGCCCTTAACAAATTGAGCTAAACTTATTCATGAACAATTCGATTTATTTGTAACCCTAATCCCTAGTATTCCCAAGCGTTGAGTTTCTCCACATAATTTATTTGTTTATTTTCACATATATAATGATGGTTTTTGGAAATTCCATTAAAAGTGTGTCGCAACCCATATGGGCCACTGTGAGCGATAGTAGAACCCACTTCTTCTAATGTGCTTAATGGGGGAGTTTGTCATTTGTCACTTTTTCTTCTTTTTATTTTATTTTTTCTCAGTCAGCAATGCAAAGCCACAAAAGATAAAGGATCTTGCTCATTAAAAACAAAAAGAAAATGAAATTGAAGTATATCCTCTTTCTCTCTCCATTGCATAAATAGAATATAGATTTATATTGCAATGAAATTGAAAATACATTTATATTTTAATCTTCTCCATTGTATAAATAGAATATAGATCTACATTTCATATCATAACATTGCAACACATCATCAAAAAAGAAAAAAAGAAAAAAAAAGGTCAATAACCATCACGTCTAAATCAACAGCCATCACATGCATTGTTTTTAATTTAAAAAATTTGCTTATGTGAATTTTTTAGAGCCATTGATTAAGAAACTAAAAGATTTCGACTTCATTCATGAAATAAAAAGAAAGTGAATCTTGTAAATGTATATGACGACTCAAAACATTGATGGACATATAAATGCATTATGCATTGCAATAATATCATAGAATAAATTTATTGTGTACATAATTGGAAATCCATGTTTTCAGAAAGACTAGGGTGTTTGTCAAGTTTAGATTTTAACTTGAAATAAATGAAAATATAACATCTAAATGGTTAACGCTAAGTATTCAGAAAAAATTGTCAAAAATATTTCTCAAAATCAAGACATATGGTTGAGATTTAATTAATTTATTGTAGGATTCATGTATAAAGTAGGTCTATCTTACAAGTTGATATTTTTATAAATATAATTTTGAATATATTGAATTATTTAATCTAAATAAATCATGTGCTCCAAGATCATCATATTTGCTTCTTGCACAATTTCATTAAAAATTTTCTAGCCAAGAAAGTCACCATTTTGGTTGGTTTTTCATATAATTTTTTTGACTTTTTTTTTTTTTTTTTTATTATTTTTGTGTGGAGGATTAGCTACGGCCACAAGTTTTGCAATATTTTTTAATCCTTAGTGGCTTCAAAATGGGCCTTTGTCAATGAGACATCATGGTCTCCGAACACTGATCCTGTGGCTTTTTTTTTTTTAGGTCTCACTAGAGTATCCTCACGATCAGGGTGGGAGATTTAGAGCTCTCTAGCATTTCCTATTTTTTAATCCTTAGTGGCTTCAAAATGGACCTCTGTCAATGAGACATCATGGTCTCCAAACACTGATCCTGTGGCTTTTAAATGTTGCTTCCACAAGATTGGGAAGCAAAAGTCTGACGGATATCTTTTGACTACTCATTTCTCTTAATGACCAGTACAACTGTTAAAACCACCAACTCAGGCATATACACAAAGTTTGACAAGAACAGTTTTAGCTTTTTTTTTTTAGGTTAAAATTTATATAAAAAAAAAATAAGTTAAAATAGTTAATAAAATAAAATGTCACATGAATCTCATAATTATTTTATTTTTTCTCATAAATATCACATTTAACTATAAAAAAATCTAATTATCTTTTCAAATATAAAAATTTTAATCTATTAAAATAACCAAAACTTAAAATTATAACTCCCCAAACACCCACAAATTGTTCATCTAGAATTTGCTTTTCCTTCACGTTTTGTTGTACCTTTCCTTTTCGGTTTTCTATACCACTTATCCAAAATGCACGCTTGTTTGGTTGCGTGTGTGTTTATATGTATATATATATGAAGAAAATTTTATGAAATCAACTAAAAAGTTGTTTTTGAGTTTTTAAAATAATTTTTGTACAAAAATTAAAATAATATAAAATGATGAATGTTTATAAAAATTTATTTCAAAAAAAAAATGAACAACAAACCAAAAGAAACCAAAGATACAACCAATAGATATTCTTCAAATATCTCATGTTTAGGACTCTGAGTTTAGATTAAGTGTACTTATTTGAGTCATATCGCTTCTCTATTTTTTTTGTACATCTTTTCATAAAAAATTAAAAAATGTACTAAATAAGTAAATCCTAAACAAATGTCATCATTTGACTTTAAAAGTTTGTTGGATTTTTACCTAGCTTGTACCCCAAGCTGATCCAACTCAAATTGAGTTTGAGTTAGTTTTGGACCTAGGGTTTGAAGCCTTACTCATTGGCTTGTGAGAGATGTCACACTACGTTGGTTTGTTACCCCGTCAAACAATATCAAAAAATATGAAAAAAAATATTCAAAAAATAGTTCTTAAATCTTGATCCATTGGGCCAAGCTTATAGGCCAACTCACAAGCCTAACCAATTAGCTTATGAGAAGTGGCAAGTTGGCCCTCTCATTGGCCGGACCAGCAAACTTGTTGGATAGGGTTTGAGCCTAAGATTTTGGCCCGTGGGTAAACTTGGCCCCTAATTTCACGTGCCAAACCCAACTTGATTGTGATATTTCTGTTTTGTAATATGTTAATTGGTCCTTAATATGAACATGATTATGTGTTTAATATGATTTTGTGAGCCATTATGTGAAAATATGTGATTTTGAATTTCTATATGTTCACCGTAAGAATATCTGTTTGATTATCTGTTTTGGAAATTAAATTGAAGGCCTTATCGGCCATAGAACCCAAAATTGATTGCGCCATTGTAATTAGCGTAATTTTTAGAGTCTACGGTGAAATTTGATTGGAAATTGATTCAGATCAGAATTAATTGATTTAATTGATGAATTAGTGCGCAATTATTTATTATTATTAAATTAGAATTAGTGGGGTTTGTTGTAATAAGGCACTACACCCTCTATTCTCTCTTTATAACTTCATTTGGCTGATTTGAACTCAAAAATAGAGAGAGGGAGAGAATTGTGTAATCTTGGCTCAAAGTTTGGGGAATTTGAAGATTAAACTCAAGAAATTGCTATAGTTTGGAAGATTGAACTCTTAGGTAAGTGAATTCATGAGTTTAATGTTGTAAATTGTGAGTTCAAGTTTGATTAATGGGCAAGAACGTGAATTAGTTTAATTATAAGGAAATTGAGTTGTACTTGTTGAATTTAAAGTCAATAGATGCATGCATGTAGGGAATTATTATGAATTTCCATATTTGAACACAAATGTGTAAGATCCATGTTGAATTTTTTGTTTAAGTCCATATATTTGATCACCTCTTCACCAATTAAGTTGAGGATATTGTGTATATTTTACATGCAAGTGCAAATCATGGGAGTTTGAGTCTTGGATGTTTGAATTTAGTGTGTTGGTGATGAGTTTGAGTCAATTTGGGACATGCACGTATTTGGTTTGTGAAATTAAGCTCCATTGTGTTGTAATTTGGTGTTGGTACCATGTTGGTATATGATTATGTGAAGTTTGGGCCAAAAGCATGCATTTAGAGCCATTGAATATCGAATTGGAGCTCAAGAACATGTTCTGGAAAACCTAGAAAATTTGATGTCTGCTTGAGCAGGGAAACCGCTGCTCGAGCGTGAATTTCGTGCTCCCAATATATATATATTTTTTTTGTTGCAAACTTGGATGTCTGCTCGAGCGGGTAAGTTCACGCTTGAGCGTAGAACTATGTAGACGGACCTTCAGCTCGAGTGCCAGACTTCACGCTCAAGCGTAATTTTGATGCATTTAGCACTTTTTGCAGACATGGTATCCGCTCGAGCGGGGTAATTTTACGCTCGAGCAGGGAGCCATGTAGTGAGGCCTTCCACTCGAGCGCTAGACTTCAAACTCGAGCGTAAATTTGATGCATCTAGTACTTTTACAGGCCTCAAGGGTACGCTCGAACGGGGACCCTATTTTCTGAAATTTTGAAAAGACATTCTGTGTTTCATTTTCTGTTCTCTTTCACTTTCAAGTACTCTTAGGCATGCATTGAGTATTATAATTGAGTTAAAGAGATAAGAATGAAGCCTAAAGAGAAAAAATATGAATTTAGAATGGATCAAATTGTTTGTGACCCTTTTATGTTCATGGAATGTGTAGGGTCGAGCTCCAGGGCAAACCAACCAACTGATCACTGTGAGTAATATCTTAACAGAGATATCTGAAATATGTTGTTGTCCAATTGCTTACTTCTATGTAAGCTTTATAAGTTCATTGATTCGATTGGTGTACAATGTTTGCTATACCAAATAAGTGGGCCAGAGGCCAGTCTGATCTGAATAAATGAATGGATGGGCCAGAGGCCGTTTTGACATGAATGGATGGGCCAGAAGCCGTTTGTACATGAATGGATGGGCCAGAGGCCATTTTGACATGAATGAATGGGCCGAAGGCCGTTTTGACATGAATGAATAAGCCGGAGGCCATTTCAACATGAACGAATGAATGGGCCAAAGGCCAATTTGTCATCTGAATGGGCCAAAGACCATTTTGACACAAATGAAAGTTTGAATGGGCCAAAGGCCATTTTGTTTGGGACCGTAGCCACTTGACCTAAATTGTGTATATATGTTAAATAGAAATATGAATTGGGCCTAAGGCCGTTTGAAGCATGTTGTTCTACATATCGTTTGTATAACTTCTGTATTTGATATTATTCACTAGGCTATCGCTCACGCTCATTTATGTGTTTGTAGGTGAGCCCAGAGAAGTCCAAACCCAGCCCCAATGAAGTCTCAGATAGAACAACAAAGGTTTTGAAGAGTTAGCCCTTGCGTCTCACGCATGAGACCCGTCTTCGCCTTTTTGTCATTCTGTTTTATTTCGTCATGTGGGCGAAGTCTTTGTATATGTTGTATATAGTCATGATGGGTTGACTTAGACTTATATGATCCTGTATGTACAGAACTTTATGTAGTACATATTTTGTTGGGAGTTATTAATATGCATATGCATGGTTTGTTATGATGTGTCATGTAAGCACAACTCTATGGACAAAGTTTTAAATTGCTTCCGTTTGGCCCCCATTAACTCTGTTATAAATCGATTGGTCTGGTTTGAGGCCGAAGGTAATCTCATAATTACTGGCCGGTTATGTCCTTAACCCACGGGGGCGGGTTCGGGCCATGACACTGATGTTGATCCTTAGTTGTGCTCTTTGGCTTTGAAAATGAAAGTTTGGGTTCAAGCTTATGGAGATAAATCAAACACTCATTTATATTAAGGTAATTTTGACATAAATTTAAAATAACATAACATAGATATAACCTCGTGTTTTACCTTGTATTATGTCTGATTTGTTTGGACCTTAATGAACATGACCGCAAGTGATTATATGCATATGTCAAATTAGTTTGATTCAAGGATAAAAAATTACTTAGCGTAATTTTCAGTGTAGCATATAACAATGTTAAATTAAAATTGAACACTATTTATTTATATAAAATTCACATGGAACTTATATAAATGATGTTAAATTCATTTATACCATTATTATAGACAACAATCAATAATTTTCCTGCCCTGAGACTGTCTCAATATGGCCTTGGAGCATTGTTGATATGGGGGCATATTTTGTGAATGATAGCACGTGGCCGAGGTGATGTTGGAGTGTCAGCCGAGGTGCCATATGGCGTGGCCTTGATGCCAAGGTGATCTCGGCTAGGCCGAGGTTATCTGCGGAGATATCGGAATCCAAGATGAGCGGATAAGAAACAGGAATCCTAGAGTGGGAGAGGACCTCAGTCTGAATAAAGATAAAGCTCTTAGGGAGTTTATCTCTATCTAGTTGGGAGTCCAAGATAAGCATTGAGCCAAAGTCCATTGAAATTAGACTTCTACAGGGATCAGGTTAGTACTGGCTTTAAAAGTAAGGCACACTCGTGGGTCTAAGGTATGCTTTTTGTGTTCTGTCCAGTGAGTTAAGCACTGTTTACTATTTTTGAGAGATAATTGAGTACTGACTTGATCGTTGGAGTGCCCCTAGGTGGACGAACCATCGTCGGAGTCTTATCTTTCTGTGACAAGTTGTTCGGGCGAGATCTATTCTGCCGGTGCTCTCTAGCTGAGTTCCTATTTGGTAGTGTGGTCGGAAATCAGCACCCACAATTTGGCGCCGTCTGTAGGAAATGTAAGGAGAATAGATGGCCAACGACGGGTAAAAAGAAAAGATTGAGGACGACATCCCTAGTAGGAGTGGTAAACACGCCGATCCTAACGTGGAGGAGGACAACTGTAATGAAGAACCTCGGGATCAAAATCTCGAGAAAAAGGACGTCAGCCAAGAGGGAGACGTACCGAAGAAAGTAGGCTGAGGCGAGTATTACAACGAAAGCAACCTCCAGGTATCGAAAGATAGATGTCTAAGGAAGGACAGCGAGATGAAGGGAATGGCAAATAAGTTGACAGACCTGTAATCGGTTGTCAACGTCATGATGCAGAACAACGTCATGCAACCACTGTTTCCGTTGGAGGACACACCGATTCCAGTGGCCAAGAACGACGCCCAGAAAGGGGGGCAGAAAGCAGTCCCTGCAATTCCTCAACATGGCAAGGCAAAAGAGTATTCTCATCGGCTTCTGTGGGAGGTCGGGCGAGAAGAATCGATGAGAGAAGAGTCTCAGAGGATACCCCGTGCCAAGGGAACTTATGTCAGGGAACATCAGCATGTCCAAGAGGACTCACAATGACACCAGGAGCAGTGCACCAAAAAGGCTAAAATCCTGTAACGCCCCAAATTTTCATACCCAAATGATAATACAATAATCATGGCTCTTTAAGGTAAAACTAAACATAAATTCTCACACTTGCATTACATGATACAACTAGTCTCCATGCGATAATACATTCACTTCAAATCAAAGAAACATTAACAAAAAATTCCCTCATGGGTTTACAAGTTTCCAAGGCTTAGGCTTGGTTACACAAATCGGTTGTTCAAACCCACACAAATATAGCCCTTGGCTTACAAAACAAAGTCACGCAAAATGAGAGCATTGTACTCCCAACACACACACTTCCACGCCCTTAGTGGGACAGAATCACCACGTCTTTTCCTGCACAAAAATCTCCTAGGGTGAGCATAAAGCCCAATAGAGAATTCTTAACAAAGTATATACATTTTATACAAGTCTTAAGAGATTGATGCATATGCCATGCCATGCCTTGCCTTTTTGAAAATAAAACACATCTTTATCTTTTGAAAATCATCATGCTCAATGATGTCATGCGATTTCCATTGATCAAAACTTAACAATTTAATTCGAGAGGGAGGTAAATACAACTTTGGTAATCTCTAGGTACGTGTCTGCAAGTAGACTACACATGTACTACCACTTTGTCATTTTTACCAGAATTAATCGGAAGGCTCAACACCTATCCGCGCGGGTTTTTCGGTCTTTCACCTCGGACACTCAGGCTAACTTATCAATTTCATCTACACCACCTTTCAAGACTTACCACTGTATTTAACCCAAAACAATTTCATGAAAACTCGTTTTCCCTACATTCTTTTCTCAATGCAAGATTTTCAATTCAACGTTCAAAGCTCAACATAATCAAGTGAATTGATATGTCCATGTGATGATTAAATGCAATACAACATTTCTTCCATATTCAATTCCACCACACAATATTACCATTGTGATCACAATTACCAATCCTCTTTTCGATGCGATTTCACAAGATGAATATATACTTTTATATCAAATTCATCCAAGAGATAAACATAATTACCACACTTCAAGCAATCTCAACAATATAGTCTTTTCAAGACTATAACAACATTTTGAACAATAATTCCCAAAGAACTTCAACAATTCTCATATTCCATGAAAACTCATCATTCATATGTATATAAATAAGTACCTTTCAAATAATCCATTTATGTATACAAACTCATTATTTGTTTTCAAAACATTTCCAATTTCTAGGTTTTCTCTCCAAAACTCGTTTATCTTTAAATGTTTGAGAAAATCTCACCAAAAACATCTTTCTTCAATCAACATAGTTCAAAGCCCTTAATTTCTATTCAAAAGGGACAAGAAAGTAAGCCCACTTTCAAAATCACTTATCTTCTTGAATCAATAATCAATTTTCAAAACTAATCAAATGATGATTTCAAAAATTATCTAGATCTTGTAAAAATATATATATAACTCAAAGAAAATCTTTACCTCAAGTATTGAAGAAGAATAGAGATGAAATTCCAAAATCAACGATGTCGAAACACGATCTTCACTGCACACTACGAAGCCCTCGAGGAGCTAACCAACTTTGATGAAGAACTTAGGTCTAAATCCCAAAGGATTTGAAGAAATCAAAGATCTTGTGAGGTTTTTAGTAAAAAATGTATAAAGAAGGGAGAGGAAATGTTTTTAGAGAGAAAAAGGTATACAAAAATGATTCAACTTCAACCCAAAAAGAGGAGAAAAGAGAAAACTTTTCAGATTCACCTAACCCTCGCACGTGCAGAGCCTACTCAGACGTGCATGCGTCTTCTCCAGACGCGTCGGCCCTCACCCAAGACGTCGGCCTCCTTCCCCACTGCCTTTTAGCAAATGCTACACCTTCGCTTTGTTTCCAAGACGTGCTTGACCTCTCGCCCGTGCGGCCCCTCTCCTGCACATGCGGCCTTGGCCCCCAACCCGGAATTCCCTCGATTCAACTCCCAACACACCGGACTCGACTCTGCACCCTCCGAGACAAGTGAAACTCAACGCCGGAGTAAACAAGAACAATAATTTTAAGAAAGACTCCTTAACACAACAAACTCAAATGATTAACAAGACTTCAAGTCTAAACCGTCACTCGAACAAGGGTAAACCCAAGGGTAACAAAGAGGAACAAAGAACACACCACAAAACCGGTTGTCACAACCTCCTCACCATAGGAAATTTCATTCCTGAAATTAGATCAAACTACCTGAACAAAGGTTTTCAAACAATCGAAACCACTTGGTTTCATTTTCAAATTACAACAGTAGTTTTCAACCAAATTTCACCATCCTATCATGGATTCTTCATTAATAACCACCTTCCAAATACTCATAAACATGAAGTTTTCCAAAAAGTAATAATAATCCACAACAACTTCATGCTTAAAATAACAACACGTATAACAATATGTATTAACAATTTCAACACGTTTTTCTTAAACACTTGGGAGTATCACAACGAAAAGCAACTTAAACATTTTCAAACAAATTCGGATATTTGGAGCGGACTTCCACCTCCCGTTCCCACGTCGCTTTCTCAACCCCATGGTTGTCACGACCTGCTTCCCGTACCCAAGGGTTAAGCATCATGATGGCCAGTAACTGAGGTTACCTCCGGCTAATTCTTAAACAAATCAGTAAACGCGAGCGGAAGTAATATTTAAAAGAGGGTACCAAAATAATCATTAGAGCTTCTATTTTTATTATAAAATGTATTGACCAAAAAGGCCGATATTTACATATAAAAATATCAAAAAGTGTTGTGTGTGTCTATTCTGCAGCCCCGCATCTAAGACTTTCCAAAAGTTATTTATGAATATAACGATCCCGGGTTTTACCCCTTGTTGTACAGTGATCCGGACTTAGTTCCGTGGATGTTAGCAATTGTTTATATCTTGTTTACATCCTTTCATACTTCGTATTCGAGTTATAGGATGTGTTGGGCAAGTTTGTTATAGGTTGGTTGTGTTTGGAAGCCAAGTGTTGCTGCCCAAATTTTTAGACCTTCACTCGAGCGAGCAGTTTGTCGCTCGAGCGAGCTCTTTGTTTTGGTCTTTTGCTCGAGCCAGGGTTTGGTCGCTCGAGCGAGAGTAGAGTCTTGTGCCTGGTGAATCGAGCCAGAGTGGCTTCACTCGAGCGAGCGATTGCGTCTGGTTCTGGACCTGAAAGTTGCATTTCTTGGCTCGAGCGAGCTTTTCTTCGCTCGAGCGGTCTAGTTTGTTCTTCACTTGAGCGAACTGTCCGTCGCTCGAGCGTGCGTCTGGTTGCAGACCTGAGGGTTTGAGTTGTTGGCTCGAGCAAGCATTCTGTCGCTTGAGCGTGCTTCTGGGTTGTTGGCTCGAGCGAGACCTTCTTAGCTTGAGCGAGAGTTTTCTGTGTCTGGTAGCTCGAGCGACCAAGTCTTCGCTCGAGCGAGCCTGTTTTATATCAACGGACAACAGCGATTTTAAACATCTTTTTTTCATTCCCTTTTCTTTTCAAACCCTAGATCCGAGACCCTTTCTCTTTAAACTTGCTCTCTTTCTCTAAGATTTGATCTCTGTAGAGTGTGAATCTACCCTAGGGCCTTTGTTAAAAAGATAGAGGGTGTTGAGGGCTTTGTTTTAATATGAAAAAGTTGAGATTTGGAGCACGTTGAGTTTTTGTTCTTCATCTCCTTTTGAGCTCAAACTTCGAGGTAGGGATACCCTACTCCTCTTTATGAGCTTTGTCTTTAAATTTTTGCATTTTGATATGTTGGGGTTGGTTTTGGTAATTTTGTGAAAGTTTGGGGCTTTTGTATAATTTTACAAAAGTTGGGGTTTTGTTTATATAAATCCATTTGCATGTTTGGCATAGAAAGAAATGAGATTCATAATGATCTATTGAAGAAAATGGAACCTTAGGGTTGTTATGTTAATTATGGGAAATGTCCTAATTACATAGTTAAATTAATTGGTATAATTAATTTGGAGAAATAAAGAATTGAATTGAAAAAGTGATATGGAAGATGTATGGAATTAAAGGGTGTAGTCGAATTTAATTATTGCTCACCAAGTTGAAATGTTGATTATATATCCATTTGATGCATTTATTTTCTGTTTAGAGATAACTACTTTAGGCTATCGGTGGAGGATAGTCTTGATTGTTGTAGACAATGCATGATGATTAAGCAAACTAAAACTAATCAACTGAGTGTGCTATTGAATATAACAGTTGGAATAATAGATTAACTTTTGTATTGATTGACTGTGTATATGATCTATATTTATATACATTGTGTTGTGTGGGAGAAGATAGGGGATGTACTCATGGTTTAGGGAAGATAGGGATGGACCTCTAAACCGGATTTTGTGTGACAAAGGATACAAAGACTACAATGTGTATCAGGCTGCGAAATAGAAGTGTTTGGTTTCATTAATACAGCACTACAATGTGTATTATTTGAAACGTATGGAAGTGTTTTGTTTCATTAATACAACACTACTATGTGTATTATTTGAGATATGTGGAAGTGATTTTATATGTCATTGATACAACACTACAGTGTATATCCATCATGAATTTCAAAAGTGTTTTAAAGATGAGTTTAAACCTCATCAAGTTAATTGGCCAGGTTCTGAGCCGTGTTTTCAAACTCAAGGTTGAACAGAGAAATGGGAAATGAAATGAAATGTTACATGGACTTAAATGTCATGAAACCAGAATGTGATATAAGTGGATGTATCTGTGTTGACCATCTATCAACTGCTAATCTTTTAGTCATTGTTCATCGCTGGTTTAGTGTATTTCTACTAGGCTGTGGCTCACCCTTTATGGGATATCATTTTCAGGTACAGGTAGGAGGCCACCTCCAAGGTCATAGCTTGGGAGCCTAGAGGCAGACAAACTTTTGTTGTTTTGTTATCTTTTGATGTAATACATGTAAATTCAAGCCAAGAGCTTAATGTGTATTTGAGTTAGCACTCTCTTTTTGTAACCAAGTATTAACTTGGAAAGCTGTAAGCCCGTAAGGCATTTGCATTTGTTGTTAACATGTATTTTTTTTGTAATGAACAACTCTGATGAATGGGAAGGGTTTATTTCTTATATCAATGCATGTCAATATTGATGGGTTTAATGTTATTATTTTGAGGGCGTTACACTGAATTGCATGCTTCCTGAAAATTGGTAAACAGTTATAAGCACATGGCAAAATAAGAAATATTATACCAAGAGTATAAGAGAGATGAAATAACCATGGATAGTTAGTTAGGTCAAAACATTTAAGAAAACTTAGTCGGAATAAATAATCCTTTAAGTAGCAAAACTGAGATTATGTAAACAAATCATTTAAGTGGCAGAAGCTGAAATACAGAAATTATGTAAGTAAATGACCATAACCACGGTACTGAACAGAACAGAACAGAGGTCCAGGAGTGACAGTCAGAACAGAGGTACGGATTCAAGAGGTGGCTCGTACAAATTCTAGAGGTGGCTCTCACAATAGTGTAGCACTTAGCTTCGCACAGCACTTTGTTCTGCACAGAACAAAGGTCAATGGATCAGAGGACCATAAAATAACCAAACAGAGACCAATAGTTATTTAAGTCCCCCAAGGTGTAGGACTTCCGTGGTGGTACTTACAAGACATAATTGTTTATAAGGTCATAGCCAAATATTCCTTAAAATATAAACAAATATATCCATGGGTTTCCTTTTAAGCAAATAGGATTCAGAAATAAAACCACGTAACTGAAATCTTTATAAAACATAACTTTTATTAATATACTAATAAAACATACTTGTATAAATAGATTTTGGTAAGTCAAAACATATATAAAATACATTTTGGTGACTCAAGGTATAATATAACTCACCTTAACTTTAATACCTTACTCTTTCTTTCCATTACAAATAACCTTTTAGCTTCCACCATTTTTTCTTTCCTTCTTTCCGCTTTTCCTTTCTTCTTTTACTTTCTTTCTCTCTTTCACAGGTTTGATCAGCTTCCCTATTTATAAGGAGGAAAATCCAATATGTAGCTAACACGTGGCCACCCGAATCAACCTCCTGATCTGCTTCATAACTTCGTCAGATTTGTTTATTATAAGCCTACATTCATATTTATCTTATATTTAAGTTAATTATATTTTGACTTAACTTTTTAATATAATTATATAAATAATTTAATTTCTAATTAAATTACATTTTATCTTATACTAACAAAAAATTGATTATTTATTTTAGTACCACACCTATTATTATTATTATTATTATTACTATCTATATTATTATTATTTATATTTTGACCCCTAAACTTTTAATAATTATATTATTTTACAAAATTACGCATAATAATATATAATAAATTATATATTTTCCAAACTGAGATTAAATAATATTAGGGGTTGTTTGGGGTGTCCTAAATAAATACACTTTTTGTCTTTTTAGACTAAAAAATTGAGAAAAAAAATATGGATGTTTGGGTTAACTTTTTGACTTTTTATGAAAAAATGTGTATTAAAAAATTGTATAAATTAGTGTGTAGGGAAAAATTAGGATTGGAAGTTGTGCAGCCATAATTTTTTATTTTTGATGAATAGTGTTAACTTTTTAACTTTTTGAGTAACTTTTTGACTTTTTGGCTTTTTATGGACTTGCCAAACTTGGCATAGTATAAAATCTATAGAATAATTAAAAATCATTTGTCACAACCCGCTCCCCGTACCCAAGGGTTAAGTATCGTGATGGCCAGTAACTGAAGTTACCTTTGGCCAATTCATAAACAAATCAATAAACGGGAGCAGAAGTAATATTTAAATAAGGGTACCAAAATAATCATTGGAGCTTCTATTTTTATTACAAAATGTATTGATCAAAAAGGCCGATATTTACATAAAAAAAATATCAATAAAAGTGCTGTGTGTGTCTATTCCATAGCCCCGCATCTAAGACCTTTCAAAAACTATTTCTGAATTGCATTGTTTCCTGAAAATTGGTAAACAGCTATAAGCACATGGCAGAGTGAGAAATATTATACCAAGAGTATAAGGGGCCTGAAATAACTATGGATAGTTATGTAGCCAAAACATTTAAGATAATTTAGTCGGAACAAATAATCCTTTAAGTAGAAAAATTGAGATTATGTAAATAAATAACCATAATCACGGTAATTTGATAAACAAATTGTTTAAGTGGCAAAAATTGAAATACAGATATTATGTAAATATATAACCATAACCATGGTACCAAACATATGAGCAGAGTCATGAAGTAACAATCGAGCAGTGCAGATTCAAGAGGTGGCTCGTACGGATTCTAGAGGTGGCTCCCACAATAGTGTAGCACTTAACTCCGCACAGCACTTTGCTCTGCACAGAATAGAGGTCAATGGATCCATGACAAATAGAGGACCACAAAGTGGTCAAACAGAGGCCAATGATTATTTAAGTCCCCTAAGGCATGAGACTCCAGTGGTGGTATTTACAAAACATAATTATTTATAAGGTTATAGTTAAATATTCTTTAAAATATAAACAAACATATCCATAGGTTTTCTTTTAAGCAAATAGGGTTCAGAAATAAAACTACATAACTGAAACCTTTATAAAACATAACTTTTATTAATATACTAATAAAACATAACTTGTATAAAATATATTTTGGTAAGTTAAAACATACGTAAAATACATTTTGGTGACGCAAGATATAATATAACTCACCTTAACTTTAATACCTTACTCTTTCTTTCCACTATCAAAGACTCTTTTAACTTCTATCATTTTTTCCTTCTTCCTCTCTTTTCTTTTCTTCTTTCCTTTCCTTTCTTCTTTTCTTCCAGGTGAACCAAAGCCTTCCTATTTATAGGAAGGTAAAACCTTCTCTCGCCAACACGTGGCCAGCCCTAATTCATCACACACATTCTGATAATAATTTCATAGATTTAATCTTATCCTAAATAGATTGTAACAACCCAAAATTTTAATTATTCTGTAAAATTTATACAAATATTATTTAATCACAGTTAAGAAAATATATAATTTATTATATATTATTATGCGTAATTTTGTAAAATAATATAATTATTAAAAATTTAGGGGTCATAATAATAATAATAATAATAATAATAATAATAATAATAATAGGTGTGGTAGTAAAATAAATAATTAATTTTATGTTAGTATACGATAGAATGTAATTTAATTATGAATTAATTTAGTTATATAATTATATTAAAAATTTGGGTGAAAGTGTAATTATCTTAAATATTTATTTAGGATAAAATTGAATCTATGAAATTATTATCAAAATTTGTGTGATGAATTGGGGCTGGCCACGTGTTGGCGAGAGAAGGTTTTACCTTCCTATAAATAGGAAGGCTTTGGTTCACCTGGAAGAAAAGAGAGAAATAAAGGAAAGAAAGAAAAGAGAGGAAGAAGGAAAAGATTATGGAAGCTAAAAGGGTTTTTGATAGTGGAAAGAAATAATAAGGTATTAAAGTTAAGGTGAGTTATATTATATATTGAGTTACCTAAAAGTATTTTACGTATGTTTTAACTTACCAAAATCTGTTTTACACAAGTTATGTTTTATTAGTATATTAATAAAAGTTATATTTTATAAAGGTTTCAGTTACATTGTTTTATTTCTGAACCCTATTTGCTTGAAAGGAAACCCATGGATATGTTTGTTTTATATTTTAAAGAATATCTAACTATAACCTTATAAACAATTATGTTTTGTAAGTACCACCACGGGAGTCCCATACCTTGGGGGACTTCAATAACCATTGGCCTCTGTTTGACTACTTTGTGGCCCTCTGTCTGTCATGAATCCATTGACCTCTGTTTTGTGCGGACCAAAGTGTTGTGCAGAGCTAAATGCTACACTATTGTGGGAGCCATCTCTAGAATCTGTACGAGCCATCTCTTGAATCTGTACCTCTGTTCTGTGTGGACCAAAGTGCTGTGCGGAGCTAAGTGCTACACTATTGTGGGAGCCACCTCTAGAATTCGTACGAGCTACCTCTTGAACTGTACTGCTCGACTATCACTTGGTGACCTCTGCTCTGCTACATTGCACAGTGGTTATGGTTATATAGTTACATAATATCTGTATTTTAGTTTCTGCCACTTAAACGATTTGTTTACCAAATTACCGTGATTATGGTTATTTATTTACATAATCTCAATTTTGCTACTTAAAGGATTATTTGTTCCGACTAAGTTATCTTAAATGTTTTGGCTACATAACTATCCATGGTTATTTCGTGCCCCTTATATTCTTAGTATAATATTTCTCACTCTGCCATGTGCTCATAGCTGTTTACCAATTTTCAGGAAACAATGCAATTCAGAAATAGCTTTTGAAAGGTCTTCGATGCAGGGCTACGGAATAGACACACACAGCACTTTTATTGATTTTTTTTAATGTAAATATCAGCCTTTTTGATCAATACATTTTGTAATAAAAATAGAAGCTCTAATGATTATTTTGGTACCCTTATTTAAATATTACTTATGCTCGTGTTTATTGATTTATTTATGAATTGGCCGGAGGTAACTTCAGTTACTGGCCATCACAATGCTTAATCTTTAGGTACGGGAAGTGGGTCGTGACAGATGATAAAATTACACATATACTATATAATAAATTATATATTTTCCGAACTAAGATTAAATAATATTAGTATAAATTCTACAAAATAATTAAAAATTTGGGTTATTACAATATAATTATTAAAAGTTTAGGGGTCAAAATATAAATAATAATAATATCGATGATATTAATAATAATGAACATGGTAGTAAAATAAATAATTAATTTTCTGTTGGTATATGATAGAGTGTAATTTAATTAAGAATTAACTTATTTATATAGTTATATTAAAAAATTGTGCCAAAATATAATTATCTTAAATATAAGATAAATATAAATCTAGACTTATAATAAACAAATCTGATGAAGTTATGAAGTAGATTAGGAGGTTGATTCAGCTGGCCACGTGTTGGCTATATATTGGATTTTCCTCCTTATACATAGGGGAGTTGATCAAACCTGTGAAAGAGAGAAAGAAAAGAAAATAAGAAAGGAAAAGAGGAAAGAAAGAAAGAAAGAGAGGAAATGAAGGAAAAAATTGTGGAAGCTAAAAAGTTATTTAGTAATGGAAAGAAAGAGTAAGGTATTAAAGTTAAGGTGAGTTATATTATACATTGAGTTACCAAAATGTATTTTACGTATGTTTTGACTTACCAAAAATCTATTTTATACAAGTTATGCTTTATTAGTATATTAATAAAAGTTATGTTTTATAAAGATTTTAGTTACGTGGTTTTATTTCTGAATCCTATTTGCTTAAAAGGAAACCCATGGATATGTTTGTTTATATTTTAAAGAATATTTGGCTATGACCTTATAAATAATTATGTTTTGCAAGTACCACCATGTAGACACCCCATTTTTGACCGACCTTAAGACTCAGATGTCACCGATTGAGCGCTCGGTGATGTTGCATGTTGTGCTCATTCAGAAACCTCAGAGTCGCGGCCGTGCGCCCTGCCTCCGGACTTCTGAACTCTCTTCTGTGCCTTGCCTCGGTTTGCGAACCAAACTCGGTTTTCTCCGTTTTCTTTCCTGAGGGGAGGGAGTGGTCTCGTAGACTATCTCCCAGTGGCCGTGAGCTACATTTTGTGGCCGTAGGCCATTTTGCCCATTTCGGAGCCTGGTTCCCGGTTTTCGGGACCATCAGGCCGTGTGCCTCGGTTCGGGACCGCCCAACCATCTCCGATTTCTCCGGTTTTTGGCAGGTACCTCTGTTTTATCATTCCGAGGAACATTGGGGCCTTTGATGCCCACTTCGTGGCCGTACGCCACTTTCGGTGCGTCTGACCCATTTTTAGGCCCCGAATCAGCTTTTAGGCCATTTTGCATCGGTTTTGTTCAATTTTGGCAGCACCTTTGTTTTAGCATCGGGAAGATCCTTTGGAGGGTGGGAGGCCAATTGTTCCAGAAAACCGCCAGACTTCCTACGTTTTGCTCACCGGGCCAATGTTGAACACCCTAGGGATATTTTCTTCCAACCAAAGCTACATATCTGTGATGAGGGCACATGGGAGGACCCTAAAAAGTGGTGGTCGGCCAGTAATTGTTACTTTCATTTTTGAGCCTCTCCTTCAAGTGCAATGTTGTGACTCCTGTTCAAGAGTTGCCAAATTCCAACCATGGAGTCTTGTTCTACACACATGGGAGGACCCTAAAAAGTGGTGGTCGGCCAGTAATTCTTGTTTTCATTTTTGAGCCTCTCCTTCAAGTTGAGTGTTGTCTCTCCTGGTTCACAGTTGCCAATTTTCAACTACATGGTTGTGTTGAGGACACATGGGAGGACCCTAATCTCCTATGGTCGGCCATTAATTCAACATTTCATTTTTTGCCCTTGGCTGGCCGGCCATGGGAGGTGGCTGGCCGGCCATGAGGGGTGGCTGGCCGGCCACTTGCAAAGAAACCACTGCCGGCTGCTTCTCGCTTTGAGTACTTTACAGCTGTCCAGCTGTTTTTCCAAATATCTTCTGCCTCCGGGGGATATTTTGGGAGGGAAAGCTTGGGTGCATTTCCCTCCCTTTTACACCCCTTTCTTGCCCATTTAAGGGGCTGACCCTCTTCTTTGTCAAGGTTAGAACATTTGATCTCAAGAGCCTCTCTTCCAAAAGCTCCATTTCCATAGCCAAAAATCCTAAAAAGTTTAAAGTCCCTAGCTAATTCCTTCATCAACCCTAAGCCTCACCATCACCACTACCATTCCAGCAGCAAAGGAAGGTTCTTCAAGGGCTAAGAAGCAACAAATTCAAGCCAAGAGGTAGCAAAAGTTGGATCTTCAAGGGTAAGTCTCAAATTCCATCTTTTGTGACATTTTCTTGCTTCCTATTTCTACCCTACTTGCCTACTGTTTTGGGCTCCGACCCCTACTGGTTTTAGGCTCATTTTGAGCCCCTCTACAACATTGTAGAAGGGCTCAACCTTGTTTGATGCTTCTATATACCACTTGTTTCAATATCCACCTTGTATATCATAATCTTGCATGCTATTTTTGGCTTATATACATTTGTTTTTTGGGCTCCGACCCCTACTGGTTTTAGGCTTATTTTGAGCCCCTCTACAACATTGTAGAAGGGCTCAACCTCATTTGGTGCTTCCATGCATGACCTATCATTATAGCCTTCTTTTGGTCCATATATTGCATGCTATTTTGAGCATATCTACATACTGATTTTGGGGTTGTCATTCACTGTAAATATGCATATTTTTGGCTTCTCTTTAATGTTGTAGAACTGTGTTTTTCAGTTTGAGCATTGTAGATACCACTTGCTTTGTAATTCTTCTCTTTTTCCCCATTTTTGCATGCTATTTTTGCCATACTTGTGGTTGTTATTTAGCCTTGTTTTGTACTGAAAAGATGCTATTTTTGGGACTGCCTTGCTACTTTTTTTTCTGTCATGTGCCAATTTTGCATGTTTAGCATAGCCGTAGGCCATTTCGGGTACTTAAAATCACATTTCGGGATGATTTCATGCATTGATTGTCATTTCGTATCATTTCGGGGATGTTTTCCCCTTTATTTAGCTGCTGAAATTTGGTTTGCATGCTTGCATATCATTTCTCATGTCATTTCATGCCTTAGTGCATTGCCTCGGTTTGCGTGCCCGTGGGCACGCACTTCGAGGCACTCCGTTTTCATTCTCTCGGCATCTTATGTGAGTGCGGCTGAGGCCCTCTCATGTAAGTGTAAGCCCAATTTGCATTTTCATGCCATTTCTTGATTCTATATCATCGCCTCGGTTTGCGTGCCCGTGTGCACGCATTTCGAAGCTCCTCATTTTCATCTCTCGGCATCTTATGTGAGTGCGGCTGAGGCCCTCTCATGTAAGTGTAAGCCCAATTTGCATTTTCATGCCATTTCTTGATTCTATATCATCGCCTCGGTTTGCGTGCCCGTGTGCACGCATTTCGAGGTGCCTCATTTTCATCTCTCGGCATCTTATGTGAGTGCGGCTGAGGCCCTCTCATGTTAGTGTAAGCCCAATTTGCATTTTCCATGTCATTTGCATTGCGTATGCCACCACCTCGGTTTGCGTGCCCGGGTGCACGCATTTCGAGGCACTTCATTTTTATCCGATGGCCTCTTATGTGGGTATGGCTGAGGCTCTCCCATATTAGTATAAGCCCATGTTGCATTGTGTATGCCATTTTAATCCTGTTGCATTCCGTATGCCATTGCCTCGGTTATGCGTCTGCAAGCACGTATTTCGAGACATCTCATTTTAGTCTCATTATATTCCATATTTCATGTCATCTCATGCTTGTATGTCATCGCCTCGGTTTGCGTGCCCGTGGGCACGCATTTCGAGACATCTCACTTTCATAGCATTGTGCATCCTATATCACATGTTAGCTGCATTTCATGCATACCACGCATATTACATCGTGTTCGGGATAGGTGTAAGCCCGAGCACGGGAAACGAGGTACATTCCGTACTCCGAGTGGCGGAGTGTGTCTCAATTCCCAAGTCACCGACATTCCGGAGTACCCATGATGGAGTTAGGTTTTATTGTAGCATTCATATGCATTCATCCTATATTGAGTTGTGCAATCCGACTCCTCGGCCATCATGCATCGATATGCGTGATTGGTGGCACGAGGATCGAGGCATGCATATATTTGTGAAATACATTGCTATGCCCTTCTCCTGCTCTCTGTTGCAGCAAAATGAGGAATCAGCAACTTTCCGGGACTTGGCACGCATTTCGAGAAAAAGTGCAAACAGAGGCTAATTGGGGCATCCCAGTGGATTTCAGCGCCAAGACAGCCCAACATGCATCATTCATCAGAATCGAGGCAGCCCCCTGGCCTGCACGCCAGTTTACAGCTTTCTTAGTTAATTTGATAATTAATTAGGAATTTGTATTTATTTCGGATTGTAATATTTTGGACTGTATTATTCTTTTATTCGGACTGTATTATTATTTATTCGGACCCTCTGCGCGAGGGCATAATTGTAATAAGTGTGGGTGAGTGTGATGTATATCTTCCAACCCCCACTTTTTTCTCCCTTTTATTTACCCGCTTACGATGGTTAGATATAGGGCATATTTCAATTAGCATACAATATGACAGCATGTTTGCATCATTCATCTATTTTGCACGCACCGGGCTCGGCGCATCATACAAACTGCATTTGTATTTCAATTCCAAATTGAATACTTGATAGTTGTAGCATTCCACGAGCCATATTTAGAATAGCCGAGCCTGCTATAGTTGCATTTTGCATGTGTTGCATTAGGCATTTTTGTACATCTAGGATCATGCATGGATTTCTAATCAGTTTCCTGTTTTGGCTTGGAGTACTCTGTAAGTTTTTATGCTTTAGCATCCTTGCATGCGTGTGAGTGACTGCCAAGAAAAACATGTTTACCATGAGGCTATGTGCTTATATGATATAACTGCCTTGAATGCCCGTGGGTGGAGGTTGAGTTATCTGAATTGGGACAATTCATCGACTGTTTGTTTTAAGCCCACTAGATAGTGGCAAAATCATTGTTTTCTGAAGCCCACCTGAGGGTGGCAAATCCGCGTCTTAGCCTACTTGCGGGTAGCACCATCAAACCATTTTCAAACAAACAAACATGAGATGTTCGGCCCAATTCAGCATTTATTGATCTATACTTGTATGTCAGGCATCACATAGTAACCTAGGCTAATAACCGGAATAAGAACGCACAAAGTTTTCAAAAACAGATATCATGGTTAGTAGAGGCCGGTCTTTGACCGGGCGAGAGGGGGTGCTCACGATGTGACCTTCCCTAATCGTACCCAAGTTCCCGAGCCAACTTTGGTGATGACGGACACGTGGCCTTTTGGCACCGAGTCAGGGTTTCCTAAATTTCCCATTTTAAAAATATTTAGGTGGCGACTCTGTTATCTGGCAAAGCAGTCCATGTTTGGCACTTCTTTCAAAAAATCTGTTTTTCTCAAAAACGATTTGCCGGATTTGGACTCTTTGGTTCAAGATTTGGAACCGTGACAAAATCGAGTCCGAACTGTAGCGAGGTCCCCCGCGGGCTTGCTACACACCACAGGAGTCCCATGCTTTGGGGGACTTAAATAACCATTGGCCTCTGTTTGACCACTTTGTGGCCCTCTGTCTGTCATGGATCCATTAACCTCTGTTCTGTGCGAACCAAAGTGCTGTGCGGAGTTAAGTTCTACACTATTATGGGAGTCACCTTTAGAATCCGTACGAGCCACCTCTTGAATCCGTACCTTTTTTCTGATTGTCACTTCTGTGACCTCTGTTCGGTACCATGGTTATGGATATATATTTACATAATATCTATATTTCGGTTTCTGCTACTTAAATGATTTATTCACCAAATTGAGTTATGTAAATGTTTTGGCCTAACTAACTATCCATGGTTATTTCGTGTCCTTTATACTCTTAGTATAATATTTTTCATTCTGCCATGTGCTTATAGCTGTTTACCAATTTTCAGGAAACATGCAATTCAGAAATAGCTTTTGGAAAGTCTTAGATGCGAGGCTGCAGAATAGATACACACAACACTTTTTGATATTTTTATATGTAAATATCAGTCTTTTTGGTCAATATATTTTGTAATAAAAATAGAAACTTCAATGATTATTTTGGTACCCTAATTTAAATATTATACAAAAGCTATTATTAATTTGTTTATGAAAATTGGTAAACAACTATAAGCACATGGCAAAGTGAGAAATATTATACCAAGAGTATAAGGGACACAAAATAACCATGGATAGTTAGTTAGGTCAAAACATTTACATAACTCGATTTGGTAAATAAATCATTTAAGTAGTAGAACTGAAATACAGAAATTATGTACATAAATAACCATAACTACGGTACAGTAATGTAACAAAACAGAGGTCAATGGATCAGAGGGCCACAAAGTAACCAAACAAAGGCCAATGGTTATTTAAGTCCCCCAAGGCGTAGGACTTCCGTGGTGGTACTTACAAAACATAATTGTTTATAAGGTTATAGTCAAATACTCTTTAAAATATAAACAAACATATCTATGGGTTTCCTTTTAAGCAAATAGGGTTCAAAAATAAAACCACGTAACTGAAATCTTCATAAAATATAACTTTTATTAATATACTAATAAAACATACTTGTATAAAATAGATTTTAGTAAGTTAAAACATACTTAAAATACATTTTGGTGACTCAAGATATAATAGAACTCACCTTAACTTTAATACCTTACTCTTTCTTTCCACTATTAAATACCATTTCAACCTTCATTATTCTTTTTTTCCTTTCCTCTCTTTCTTCCCTTCCTTTCTCTCTTTCTTTCTTTCTTCTTTCCTTTTCTTTCCTCTCTTTCCCTTCTTTTCCTTTTCTCTTCCTCTCCAGGTAACACGCCTTCCTTTTATAGGGAAGAAAGGCGCATACGTGGCTCTAATCGAGATTCGATTAATAATTATATAGATTCGTTTTTATATTTAATAAATATTTAAGATAATTATCTTTTGACTTAATATTTTAATATAATTATATAAATTAATTAATTCCTAATTAAATTACACTTTATCATATACTAATGGAAAATTAATTATTTATTTTAGTGCCACACCCATTATTATTATTATTTATATTATCTATATTATTATTATTTATATTTTGACCCCGCTTGCGTTTATTGATTTGTTTAAGAATTGGCCGGAGGTAACCTCAGTTACTGCCATCACGATGCTTAACCCTTAGGTACGGGGAGCGGGTCATGACAAATGGTATCAGAGCAATGGTTTTTTTTTTAGAAAAAAAAATCATCATTGGGGCATAAGACACGTGTACATTTAAAAAGTGGGATAGTGGATAATTAGTACCTAAACATTATATTTTATTAATCGATTTAATTATATTATAAATTTTATATGATTATATATATGTAATAAAAAAAATTTTAGTGTGCCTAATTTGTAAAAGATATTGATATAATTTATATTTGTTATAGTAAAAGAAGGGCAAGAAAAGAAGGATGTCGGACTCAAATACCCACCAAAATTATAATATAATTAAATACATATAATTTTCAGTTCGGTATTCAAAAAAAATTTATTTTGATGTTTTTTTTTAAAAGTGGGTTCAAATTATAAAGATACTAATTTTGAAACTATTTCCCATCAATGAAAAGTTCATCTCAAAATTTTCAATTCTTGCATATAATTCTATCATTGTGTTCTCATTTTTATTTACTTTTATCGTAAACAAAACGAGTGAAAAGTTTTTAAAGTCACTAATTATTTATTATTTTGGCCTAAAATAATTTTTGACAACTAGATAGTGAGTTATTTTTGGTAATTTTTTTTTTAGGTAGTATTTTCTATTAGATTAATCATTTAATATATTTTTATCAGAGTGCGCAGCGGATAGCTTACACATGACAAATTTCGAGGACGAAATTTTTAAAAGGAGGGAAGATTGTAACAACTCAGATTTTTAATTATTCTGTAGAATTTATACTAATATTATTTAATCTCAGTTCGAAAAATATATAATTTATTATATATTATTATGCGTAATTTTGTAAAATAATATAATTATTAAAAGTTTAAGGGTCAAAATATAAACAATAATAATAATAATAATAATAATAATAATAATAATAATAATAATAATGGGTGTAGTAGTAAAATAAATAAATAATTTTATATTGTTATACGATAAAGTGTAATTTAATTAAGAATTAATTTATTTATATAATTATATTAAAATATTAGGTCAAAAAATAATTATCTTAAATATCTATTAAGGATAAGAACGAATCTATATAATTATTAATCGAATCTTGATTTGAGCCATGTATGCGCCTTATTCCCTATAAATAGAGAGGCGTTGATCTGGGCCGAAGGAAGGGGAAAAAAAAAGAAGAAAGGAAAAGAAAGAAGAAAGAAAGGAAGGAGAGAAAGAAAGAGAGGAAGAAGGAAAAAATAGTGGAAGGTGAAATGGTCTTTGACAGTTGAAAGAAAGGGTGAGATATTAAAGTTAAGGTGAGTTATATTATATCTTGAGTCTCCAAAATGTATTTTACTTATATTTTGATTTACCAAAATCTATTTTACATAAGTTATGTTTTATTAGTATATTAATAAAAGTTATGTTTTATAAAGATTTCAGTTACGTGGTTTTATTTCTGAACCCTATTTGCTTAAAAGGAAACCCATGGATATATTTGTTTACACTTTAAGGAATATTTGGCTATGACCTTATAAACAATTATGTTTTGTAAGTACCATCACGGGAGTCTCATGCCTTGGGGAACTTAAATAACCATTGGTCTCTGTTTGGTTACTTTGTGGCCCTCTGATCCATTGACCTCTATTCTGTGCGGAGCAAAGTGGTGTGCGGAGCTAAGTGCTGCACTATTGTGGGAGCCACCTCTTGAATCCGTACCTCTGTTCTGTGCGGAGCTAAGTGCTACATTATTGTGGGAGCCACTTCTAGAATCCGTACGAGCCACCTCTTGAATCCGTACCTCTGTTCTGACTATCACTTCTGTGACCTCTGTTATGTTCTGTTCATTACCGTGATTATGGTCATTTACTAACATAATTTATGTATTTCCGTTTCTTCCATTTACATGTTTTGTTTACCAATGATTTATTTACCAAACTAAATTATGTAAATATTTTGACCTAATTAACTATCCATGGTTATTTCATGTCCCTTATACTCTTGGTATAATATTTCTCACTCTGCCATGTGTGCTTATAGTTGTTTACTAATTTTCAAGAAACATGCAATTCAGAAATAGCTTTTTGGAAAGTCGGGTTGCGGAATAGACGCACACACAGTATTTTTATGATATTTCTCTATATAAATATCGACCTTTTTTGTCAATAAATTTTGTAATAAAAATAGAAGATCCGATGATTATTTTGGTACCCTTATTTAAATATTACTTCCACTTGCGTTTATTGATTTGTTTAAGAATTGGTCGGAGGTAACCTCAGTTACTGGCCATCACGATACTTAACCCTTGGGTACGGGGAGCGGGTCGTGACAAGTGGTATCAGAGCAATGGTTTATAAAAAAAAAAAAAATCATCATTGGAGCATAGGACACATGCACATTTAAGAAGTGGGATAGCGGGTAATTAGTACCTAAATATTACATTTTATTAGTCGATTTAATTATATTATAATTTTATATGATTATATATATATAATAAATTTTTTTTTTAGTGTGCCTAATTTATGAAAGATATTAGATATAAGTTATATTTGTTATAGTAAAAGAAGGGCAAGAAAAGAAGGATGTCGGGCTCAAGCACCCACCAAAATTATAATATAATTAAATACATATAATTTTCAGTTCAATATTGAAAAAAAAAAAAATTATTTTGATGTTTTTAAAAGTGGGTTCAAATTATAAAGATATTAATTTTGAAACTGTTTTCCATTAATGAAAAGTTCATCTCAAATTTTTTTTCAACTCTTGCATATGATTCTGTCATTATGTTATCATTTTATTTTATTTTTATTTATTTTTATCGTAAAAAAAACGAGTGAAAAGTTTTTAAACTCGCTCTTTATTTCTTATTTTGGCCCAAAACAATTTTTGACAACTAGACAGTGAGTTATTTTTGGTAAATTATTTTTTGAGGTAGTATTTTCTATCAGATTAATTACCTAATATATGTTTATCAGAGTGCGCAGTGGATAGCTTACATATGACAAATTTCGAAGACGAAATTTTTAAAAAGAGGGAAGATTGTAACAACTAAGATTTTTAATTATTCTATAGAATTTATACTAATATTATTTAATCTCAGTTCAGAAAATATATAATTCATTATATATTATTATGCGTAATTTTGTAAAATAATATAATTATTAAAAGTTTAAGGGTCATAATAATAATAATAATAATAATAATAATAATAATAATAATAATAATAATAATAATAATGGGTGTGGTAGTAAAATAAATAATTAATTTTATGTTGTTATACGATAAAGTGTAATTTAGTTAGGAATTAATTATTTTATATAATTATATTAAAATATTGGGTCAAAAAATAATTATCTTAAATATCTATTAAGGATAAGAACGGACTTATATAATTATTAATCGAAACTTGATTTGAGCCACGTAGGTGTCTTATTCCCTATAAATAGAGAGGCGCTAATCTGAGCCAAGGGAAGAGGAAAGAAAAAGAAGAAAGTAAAAGAAAGAAGAAAGAAAGGAAGAAAAGAAAGAAAGAGAGGAAAAAAGAAAAAATAGTAGAACGTGAAAGGGTCTTTGGCAGTTGAAAGAAAGGGTGAGGTATTAAAGTTAAAGTAAGTTATATTATACCTCGAGTCACCAAAATATATTTTACGTATGTTTTGACTTACCAAAGTCTATTTTACACAAGTTATGTTTTATTAGTATATTAATAAAAATTATGTTTTATAAAGGTTTCAGTTACGTGGTTTTATTTCTGAACCCTATTTGTTTAAAAGGAAACCCATGGATATGTTTGTTTATATTTAAATAATATTTAACTATAACCTTATAAACAATTATGTTTTGTAAGTACCACCACGGGAGTCCCATGCCTTGGGGGACTTAAATAACCATTAGCCTCTGTTTGACCACTTTGTGGTCCTCTGTTTGACCACTTTGTGGTCCTCTATTTGTCATGGATCCATTGACCTCTGTTCTGTGCGGAGCTAAGTGCTACACTATTGTGGGAGCCACCTCTAGAACCCGTATGAGCCACCTCTTGAATCCGTATGTCTGTTCTTTGCGGACCAAAGTGTTGTGCGGAGCTAAGTGCTACACTATTGTGGGAGCCACCTCTAGAATCCGTACGAGCCACCTCTTGAATCCGTACCTCTATTCTGATTGTCACTTCTGTGACCTCCGTTCTGTTCTGTTCGGTACCATGTGGTTATGGTTATATATTTACATACTTTCTGTATTTCAGTTTCTGTTACTCAAATGATTTATTCACCAAATTGAGTTATGTAAATGTTTTGGCCTAACTAACTATCCATGGTTATTTCGTGTTCCTTATACTCTTGGTATAATATTTCTCACAAAAGTGACAATCAGAACAGAGGTACAGATTCAAGAGGTGGCTTGTACGGATTCTAGAGGTGACTCCCATAATAATGTAGCACTTAGCTCCGCACAGCACTTTAGTCTGCACAGAACAGAGGTACAGATTCAAGAGGTGGCTCCCACAATAATGTAGCAATTAGCTCCGTACAGCACTTTGCTCCGCATAAAACAGAGGTCAATGGATCCATGACAGATAGAGGGCCACAAAATGGTCAAACAGAGGCCAATGGTTATTTAAGTCCCCCAAGGCATGGAACTCATGTGGTGGTACTTACAAAACATAATTATTTATAAGGTCATAGCCAAATATTCTTTAAAATATAAACAAACATATCCATGGGTTTCCTTTTAAGCAAATAGGGTTCAGAAATAAAACTATAAAACATAACTTTTATTAATATACTAATAAAGCATAACTTGTATAAAATAGATTTTGGTAAGTCAAAACATACGTAAAATACATTTTGGTGACTCAAGGTATAATATAACTCACCTTAACTTTAATACCTTACTCTTTCTTTCCATTACTAAATAACCTTTTAGCTTCCACGATTTTTTTCTTCATTTCCTCTCTTTCTTTCTTTCTTTCCTCTTTTCCTTTCTTTCTCTCTTTCACAGGTTTGATCAGCTCCCCTATTTATAAGGAGGAAAATCCAATATATAGCCAACACGTGGCCAGCCGAATCAACCTCCTGATCTGCTTCATAACTTCATCAGATTTGTTTATTATAAGCCTAGATTCATATTTATCTTATATTTAAGTTAATTATATTTTGACTTAACTTTTTAATATAATTATATAAATTAACCTCAGTTACTGGCCATCACGATACTTAACCATTAGGTACGGAGAGCGGGTCGTGACAAAGGTGTTTCCACAACACTTTTACCAACAGTATAGTTTTGCCCCGTAACATTTGCTCCCGGGTATTTAATATTTGAACCGGTCGCTCGTCATAAGAGGCATCCTCATCTATCTCTAAATCAACCCAGTCAAGCACATGAGAAGGGTCGGGTTCATACCTCCTAAGCATAGATACATGGAATATGTTGTGAACCCCCAAAAGTTGTGGCGGTAAGGCTAACTTGTATGCCACTTCCCCAATTCGTTCTTAGATCTCAAAAGGTCTAATGAACCTTGGAGACAATTTACCACTCTTACCAAATCTCATCAAACCATGCCTTGGTGAGATTTTTAGAAACACATGATCACTAGCTTCAAAAGATAAGGGTCGTCTCCTCTTGTCAGCATAACTCTTTTGTCGGCTTTGGGCCGTAGCTAACCTCTTCCGAATAAGAACAACTTTCTCGGTTGTCTCTCTAACAATTTCTGGACCTAACAACCGTGCATCACCTACCTCGGCCCAACAAACCGGTGATCTACAAGGTCACCCATACAAGGCCTCAAATGGTGCCATCCCAATACTAGCTTGGTAACTATTGTTATAGGTGAACTCCACCAATGGAAAGTGCCTCTCCCACGACCCCTTGAAATCAAGGACACAAGCTCTAAGCATGTCCTCCAAAATTTGAATGGTACGCTCCGACTGCCCATCGGTTTAAGAATGGTAAGCAGTGTTAAAGGTCAACTTAGTTCCCAACGCCTCTTGAAGGCTTTGTCATAACCGGATAGTAAAACAAGAATCCCTATCTGATATAATAGTCACAGGGACTCCATGAAGTCGGACTATCCCTCTAATGTACAACTCTGCCAAATGTTCAACTGAGTCACTGGTGCTCATCGGAATGAAATAGGTGGACTTAGTCAACCTATGCACAATTATCCAAACGACGTCATTGCGTCGCTGTGTTCTAGGAAGTTTAACTACAAAATCCATGGTAACACGCTCCCATTTCCACTCGGCTATTGGTAAGGGTTGTAACAAATCCGCTGGCCTTTGGTGTTCGGCCTTCACTTCTTGACAAGTAAGGCACCTCGACACAAACAAAGCGACATCTCGCTTCATACCCCTCTACCAAAACTGACGACTAAGATCATGATACATTTTAGTGCCTTCTGGATGTACCGCAATGTAATAACCTCGACCTCCAATTAATGTTAACCCATGATTAGTTATGCTTAATAGTAATTTAGAAGGAATCCGAAATTAGTTTGCATATGAATTGCATTATCCTTGTGTTTCTATTTGTTTGCCATAAAATGATCTATTCGTGTTTCGACTTTGAACTGCGAATTGAAAGCCTTATAGGCGCCCAATTCCGAAATTGATTAATGTTTTATGTTAGTTAGATTTTATGTGATTTTATGGTAGGTTTAATTAAAATTTGATTTGGTACGATTAAACAATGTTGAATTATATTAGTTGCCTTAATCACCAACTTGCCATTGAGTGGCCATTTCCATACACTTGTTAGGGACTCAATTAGCACATTCCTTCCCTTTATTTCCTCAGCCATTTTGGAGACTAAAAACGTGGGAGTGAGAGAGTGAGTTAGGAGAATTGGCTTCAACAAGAGATTAACTCGGAGAATTAGAAGGAATTGAAAGGATTTTGCAAAATTGAGCTTGTAGACATTGAATTCAAGACCCAAGGTAGGAAAATCACATTCTTGTTTGTGCATTTAAGTTATACCTTGGATGGTCCATGGTAAAATTGGAGATTAAAGTCAAGAATTGGTTTAAATGTTGCATTGAGTAGTAATCCATGCATGCATGTGCATTCTCTTGCAATTTGAGCATGATTTCAAAGGTTTCTTCCATGCATGTGTTAATTTCACTCTCATTGTGGTCATGCATCTTATTGTCCATCAAATTGTCTAGTTTGATCATGTTTTGGAGGGTTTGGTTTCAAGAAGATTCTTGCATGATACATTTAAGTTTTGTTCTTGAAATTTTATTTGAAATTGTGTTCAATTGACTCACCATTAGGCTTTGATTTTACAAATTGATCTTTGAAACACCTTATACTATGAGTTTACAAGAGTTTTCCAGAAAATTAGCCCAAAAGGATCGAAATGGATGCTTTAAAAGTTGAGTTTTGAGCTTAAGATTCAAATCTAGGAATTCCAGATTTTGGACTCACGCTCGAGCGGGGAACTCCATGCTCGAGCGTACACACTGAGTTTACGCAGTCCGCTCGAGCGTGTAGAGTAACGCTCGAGCGTGAAATGCATGTATCCAGTACTTTTCACATGTTTACAGTTCGCTCGAGCGGGGTAATGCATGCTCGAGCGAGGACTTGTGTCTCACGCTCGAGCGGGTATTGAGCGCCCATCGAGCGTGAATTTCATACATCCAGTACTTTTACTGTAGTCTACAGTCCGCTCGAGCGAAGTAATACACGTCGAGCAGATCCCTTTTGTCTGCATGTCCGCTCGAGCGAAGAAAGCCACGCTTGAGCAGGACCCTGTAGACACCCCATTTTTGACCGACCTTAAGACTCAGACGTCACCGATTGAGCGCTCGGTGATGTTGCATACTGTGCTCGTTCAGAAGTCTCAGAGTCGCGGCCGTGCGCCCTGCCTCCGGACTTCCGAACTCTCTTCTGTGCCTTGTCTCGATTTGCGAACCAGACTCGGTTTTCTCTATTTTCTTTCCTGAGGGAAGGGAGTGGTCCTGTAGACTATCTCCCGGTGGCCGTGAGCTACTTTTCGTGGCCGTAGGCCATTTTGCCCATTTCGGAGCCCGGTTCCCGGTTTTTGGAGCCGTCGGACTGTGTGCCTCGGCTCGGGACCGCCCAACCATCTCCGACTTCTCCGGTTTTTGGCGGAGACCTCTGTTTTAATGTTCCGAGGAACACTGGGGCCCCTGATGCCCACTTCGCAGCCGAATACCACTTCCGGTGCCCGGCGACCCATTTTCGGGACCGGCTGCGTGATTTGGGCCCGAGCATTCATTTCGCATCCGCTTTCTCCGATTTTTGACGAAGACCTCTGTTTTAACATTTCAAGGAACCCTGGGGCCCCCGATGCCCACTTCCTGGCCGTATGCCACTTCGTGCTCAGAATCGGTTTCGGGACCGCGCTTTTTTGGTCCCGAGCATTCATTTTGTATCGGTTTTCTCTGATTTTTGGCAGGGACCTCTGTTTTGTCATTCCGAGGGACACTGGGGTCGCAGATACCCACTTCGCTGCTGAACACCACTTCCGGCACCCGCAGCTCATTTTCGGGATCCCGAATTGCTTTGCTTTTAGCTCGGCGTTCATTTCTCATTAGTTTTTGTTCAAACTTGGCAGGTACCTCTGTTTCAACATCAGGAAGATCACTGGGGGGTGGGAGGCCAGCAATTATCCCAGATAGCCAGTTTCGCTCCTCCGAAGCCCGTTTTTCTCACTTCCGGGCCAATGTTGAACACCTTGGGGGTATTTTCTTCCAACCAAAGTTACATATCTGTGATCAGGGAACATGGGAGGACCCTAAACAAGCATGGTCGGCCAGCAATTTTGATTTTCATTTTTGGGCCTCTTCTTCAAATGCAATGTTGTGAATCCTGCTTCAATGTTGCCAAATTCCAACCTTGGAACCTTGTTCTACACATCTTGGAGGACCCTAAAAGTTGGTGGTCGGCCAACAATTTTGAATTTCATTTTTGAGCCCCTCCTTCAAGCTCTATGTTGTGACTTCTGCTTCAGAGTTTCCAAATTCCAACCTTGGGGCCTTATTCTACACACTTGGGAGGACCCTAATGTATGGTGGTCGGCCACTAATTCAACACTTCATTTTTTGAGGGTGGCTGGCCGGCCACAAAAGGTGGCTGGCCGGCCATAGAAGGTGGCTGGCCGGCCACCTTGCAGAGAGTTACCTGGCCGGCCAGATTCCTGCTTTCGGCTGTTCAAATTTGCTTTCTTTTCAAAGTGTCTCCCTCATCCGGGGGATATTTTGGGAGGGAAAGCTTGGGTGCTTTCCCTCCCATTTTTACACCCCATTTGTTGTCTATTTGAAGGGCCCTCCCTCTCCTTCTTCAAGGTTGGAAAAACTTGTCTCAAGATCACCCCTCCAAATTCCTCCATTTCCATAGCAAAAAAGCTCCAAATTTCTTCAAGTCTTGCATTATTTCTTCACCAACACCAAGCCTCACCATCTCCACTACCATTCCAGCAGCAAGGAAGGGTTTTTCAGAGGTCAAGAAGCTACAAATTCAAGTCAAGAAGCAAAGAAAGAAAGGGCTTCAAGGGTAAGTCTCCAAATCCAACTTTTGTAGCATAATCTTGAGTCAAATTTTTACCTTATTTCCTTTTGTTTTTGGGGCTCCGACCCCTAATGGTTTTAGGCTTATTTTGAGCCCCTCTACAACTTTGTAGAAGGGCTCAACTTCATTTGGTGTCTCCATGATACACTTCCTTCAATATCCATCTTGTATGTCACCAATTTGCATGCTAGTTTTGGCCTATTTGCATTTGTTTTTGGGGCTCCGACCCCTACTGGTTTTGTGATTATTTTGAGCCCCTCTACAACATTGTAGAAGGGCTCAACTTCATTTGGCCATTCTATATACCACCTCTCTTGGAAATTCACTTTAGGCCCTAATTCTTGCATGCTTTGTTAGGCTTACTTGGCTCCGGATTTCAGCCTTCATCAGGCTTAGAAATAGCCTTTTTTTTGTCTCCTTTTCATGTTATGTTGAGGGCCTTAAGCCATTTGGTGTATATTTTGGTACTTCCTTTGAAATCCATCAAATTTACCGTAAAATTGCATGTTTGTTTAGGCCATTCTAGATTCTGTTTCTGGCCTTAATCAGGCTTAGAAAGTGTCTTTTTTTGGTCTTTTCTTCAAGTTTTATTAAGGGTCTTAAGCTATTTGGTCATTTCTTGTGGTACCTCTCTTTATAACCTCTTTTGGGCTCCATTTTGCATAGAATTTATAGCATGTTTATGTTCTGTTTTTGGGGCTTCCATCTTCTGAAAATGTGCTTATTTTTAGGCCCTCTTCAATTTTGTAGAAGCATGTTTGTTCATTTGGGGTTTGTATATATCACTTGTCTCAATACCCCTTATTTCCCCCATTTTTGCAAACTATTGTTGCCATACTTGTGATCATAATTTGGCCTTGTTCTGTACTGAAAAATGCTATTTTTGGGGACTTTCTTGCCACTGGTTTTGCTTCCATAATCATATTTTGCATGTATAGTATGGCTATAGGCCATTTCGGGGCCTAATTTCACATTTTCGGGATGATTGCATGCTTCGGTTGTCATTTCGTATCATTTCGGGGCTGTCTTACATCGTTTGTGAGTGCTGAAATTCCTTTGCCATGCTTGCATATCATTTCCCATGTCATTTTATGCCTTAATGCATTGCCTCGGTTTGCGTGCCCGTGGGCACGCACTTCGAGGCGCTCCGTTTTCATTCATCGGCATCCCATGTGAGTGTGGCTGAGGCCCTCTCATGTTGGTATAAGCCCAATCTACATTTTCCATGTCATGGCATTGTGTATATCATCGCCTCGGTTTGCGTGCCCGAGTGCACGCATTTCGAGGCAGCTCATTTTATCCGACGGCAGCCTATGTGAGTGTGGTTGAGGCCCTCTCATGTTGGCGTAAGCCCAATTTGCATTTTCATGCTTGTATGCCATTTCCTCGGTTTGTGTGTCCGTGTGCACGCATTTCGAGGCAGCTCTTTTTATCCGACGGCCTCCTATGTGAGTGAGCTGAGGCTCTCCCATGTTGGTGTAAGCCCATCGTTGCATTCCGTATGCCATTTCATCTCATTTCATCATCGCCTCGGTTTGCGTGTCCGTGTGCACGCATTTCGAGGCACTTCGGTTTTATCCGATTTTGCATCGCACGTCATCGCCTCGGTTTGCGTGTCCGTGTGCACGCATTTCGAGGCACTTCGGTTTTATTCGATTTTGCATCGCACATCATCGCCTCGGTTTGCGTGCCCGTATGTACGCATTTCGAGGCACGCCTTTTATCGATCTCCATTTTAGCCGCCTCGGTTTGCGTGCCCGTGCACGATTTCGAGGCACTGCTTTTATCCGCTTGGCATTGCATATGCCGCCTCGGTTTGCGTGCGTGTGCACGCATTTCGAGGCACTCGTTTATCCGCTTGGCATTGCGTATGCCTCCGCCTCGGTTTGCGTGCCCGTGTGCACGCATTTCGAGACATTCTGTTTTATTCGGTTTGCATTGCGTATGCCTCCGCCTTGGTTTGCGTGCCCGCGTGCACGCATTTCGAGGCACTCTGTTTTATCCGATTTATATTTCATCATTGCCTCGGTTTGCGTGCCAGTGGGCACGCATTTCGAGGCACCTCATTCTTATCATTCCGGCATCCTATGTGAGTGTGGCTGAGGCCCCCTTCATGTTGGTATAAGTCCATCATTACATTTCGCATGTCATTCCGCATCGCCTCGGTTTGCGTGCCCGTGGACACGCATTTCGAGGCATCTCATTTTCATAGCATCGTACATGCTAGGATTGTATGTTAGTTGCATTTCACGCATATCATGCATATTGCACGGGAAACGAGGCGCGTTTCGCACTCCGAGTGGCGGAGCATGTCTCAATTCCCAAGTCACCGACACTCCGGATCACCCATGATGGAGCTAGGTTTTGTTGTAGCATTCATCTGCATTCATCTGACATTGAGTTGTGCAATTCGGTTCCTCGGCCATCATGCATCGGTATGCGTGATTGGTGGCACGAGGATCGAGGCATGCATATATTTGTGAAATACATCGCTGCCCTTTTCTGCTCTCTGTTGCAAAATTCGAGTTTAGCAACTTTCGGTCGGACACGCATTTCAAGAAATATTGCCATATGAGGCTAATCGGGCATCCCAAAGGATTTCGCGGCAGCCCAACAGGCGGCATCTATCAGAAGCAAGGCAGTCCCTGGCTTGCACGCCCGTTTTACCGCTTTTATTAATTAATTTGTCAATTAATTAGAAATTTGTATATTTATTTCCGGACTGTATATTCTTTTATTCGGACTGTATATTTATTCGGACCCTCTGCGCGAGGGCATAAATGTAATAAGGGTGGGTGAGTGTGATGTATGTCTTCCAACCCCCATTTCTTTCTCCCTTTTATTTACCCGCTTACGATGGTTAGATATAGGGCATACTTCAATTAGCATACAAAGATGACAAAGATGTTTGCATCATTCATCTCAGTATTACGCATGCTCGGCGCATCATACAAACAGCATCTGTATTTCAATTCCAAGTTGAGTACTTGATAGCTGTTGCATCTCATATGCCATATTTAGAATAGCCGAGCCTGCTATAGTTTGCATCTTTGCATGTGTTGCATTAGGCATTTCAGCATATCTAGGATCATGCATGTTTTCTAATCAGTTTTCTGTTTTGGCTGGGAGTACTAGGTGAGTTTTATGCTTTAGCATCCTTGCATGCGTGTGAGTGCTGCCATGATAGCATGCTTGCCATGAGGCTAAGTGCTTATGTGATATATCTGCCTTGAATGCCTGTGGGTGGAGGTTGAGTTATCTGAATTGGAGCAATTCATCAACTGTTTGTTTTAAGCCCACTAGATTGTGGCAAAATCATGTTTTCTAAGCCCACCTGAGGGTGGCAAATCCGCATTTTAGCCTACTTGCGAGTAGCACCATCAAATCATTTTCAAACAAACAAACATAAGATGTTTAGTTCCAAATCAGACGGCCCAGTCTATACTTGTTTGCTGCGAGCATCACATAGTAACCTAGGCTAATAATCGGAATAAGAGCATACAATGTTTTCAAAACAGATATCATGGTTAGTAGAGGCGGTCTTTGATCGGGCGAGAGGGTGCTCACGATGTGACCTTCCCTAATCGTACCTAAGTTCCCGAGCCAACTTTGGTGATGACGGACACGTGGCCTTCAAGACCGAGTCGGGGTTTCCTAAATTTCCCATTTTAAAAATATTTAGGTGGCGACTCATATCCGCAAAGCAGTCCATGTTTGGCACTTCTTTCAAAAAATCTGTTTTTCTTCAAAACGATTTGCCGGATTTGGACTCTTTGGTTCGAGATTTAGAACCACAACAAAGTCGAGTCCGAGCTGTAGCGAGGCCCCCCCCGCGGGCGTTGTTACAGACCCCTGTTTCAGCAAAATTTTGAAAAGTGTTTTAAAGTGCATCTTTGCATCCTCATTCCATCCTAGGCATTCCTAGGTCATATTTAAGACTCTATAGTGAGGATTTAAGGTCAGAAACACACTAAGAACTAACGACATAAGTTTTGTGCAATTAGAACGTATGTTTCAAGTGTGTGTCCGTTATGTGTTATGTAGGTCACGTGCCGTGTGTCGTGTGATCAATCTGCTTTGTTTGTCTGTCTCCAAGCCCACTGTGAGTGATAACTCTGTAAAGTTATGTTTTAACTTAAGTATTTTCTGACTGATATGGTATAATATGTTTTCTGAAATACTACCTTACGAATTATGAATGAATGTCCAATTTTCTGAAAAATATTTGCGGCACCCTTAGTTCACGTGGCCCTCGCCCAGGGGTAACAATACCGCGGCCAATCTACATGTGGCCCTCGCCCGGGGGTAACAATACCGCGACCAATATGCATGTGGCCCTTGCTTGGGGGTAACAATACCATGGCTACTTGCGCGCAAGATATGGACCTTTATGGTCGTTGGTACCAACTATGTATGTGGGTCTCTGGACCAATCTGATCTGATAGTTAATGGGTGTACCACGTATGAACTTATGCAAAATCCAAATGTGAACATGAGTATGTGTCTGAAGCTATTCTGTTTTGAAATCTGATTGTGTTCTGATTTAAATACTGGATTCTAACTTGTGATGGACATCATTCATATAACCCATTTACTCTGTTATTATTCACTGGGCTTTCGTTCACAATTTATATTATAACTCAACTCGTTTTCAGGCAAGATTGTCAATTCAATTCAACGTTCAAAGCTCAACATAATCAAGTGAATTGATATACCCATGTGATGATTAAATGCAATACAACATTTCTTCCATGTTCAATTCCTCCACACAATATTACCATTGCGATCACAATTACCAATCCTCTTTTCGATGCGATTTCATAAGATGAGTATATACTTTTATATCAAATTCATCCAAGAGATAAATATAATTACCACACTTCAAGCAATTCCCAAAGAACTTCAACAATTCTCATATTCCATGAAAACTTATCATTCATATGTATATAAATAAGTACCTTTCAAATCATCCATTTATGTATACAAACTCATCATTTGTTTTCAAAACATTTCCAATTTCTAGGTTTTCTCTCCAAAACCCGTTTATCTTTAAATGTTTGAGAAAATCTCACCAAAAACATCTTTCTTCAATCAACATAGTTCAAAGCCCTCAATTTCTATTTAAAAGGGACAAGAAGGTAAACCCACTTTTAAAATCACTCATCTTCTTAAATCAACAATCAATTTTCAAAACTAATCAAATGATGATTTCAAAAATTATCTAGATCTTGCAAATATATATATATATATATAACTCAAAGAAAATCCCTACCTCAAGTATTGAAGAAGCATAGAGATGAAACCCCAAAATCAATGACGTTGAAACATGATTTTCACTGCACACGATGAAGCCCTCGAGAAGCTAACCAACTTTGATAAAGAACTTAGGTCTAAATCCCAAAGGATTTGAAGAAATCAAAGATCTTGTGAGGTTTTTGGTAGAAAATGTAGAGAGAACGGAGATGAAATTTTTTTAGAGAGAGAGAGGTATACAAAAATGATTCAACTTCAGCCTAAAAAGAGGAGAAACGAAAAAACTTTTCGGATTCACCTAACCCCCGCACGTGCAGCCTCCTTCCCTTGCACCTCACCCCGCACCTGCCTTTTTAGCAGAATGCGACACCCTGGCCCCCAGTCCGAAATTCCCTCAGTTCAACTCCCGACACACCGGACCCGACTCTGTACCCTCCAAGACAAGTGAAACTCAACACCGGAGTAAACAAGAACAAGAATTTTAAGAAAGACTTCTTAACACAACAAACTCAAATGATTAACAAGAGTCCAAGTCTAAACCGTCACTCGAACAAGGGTAAACCCAAGGGTAACAAAGAAGAACAAAGAACGCACCACAAAACCAGTCGTCACAAATCCGTTGACAATTGAGCTCTTGGTCGGACTAAGGAGGATTTGAGGGTCTACCTCCAGAGGAAGCGACAAGATGCCTGGGTCATATCTCCGGTCAAGCCAAGAACGCTGTTCTCAGTAGAGTTGGATAAGTTTGAAGCCCCAAAAAGGTTTCACATGCCGAGGTTCCATATGTATGATAGTAAGTCTAATCCAAACTTTCACGTTGGCTTATATTTGAATTCAATGGCACTATATACCAGGAACGAACCGTTGCTTTGCAAGTTATTCTCCTCATCCTTTAGGGAAATCGGATCAGATTGGTTTCACAAGTTGTCGAAAGGAACTGTGAAAAGTTGGGAAGGCCTGGCCGAGATGTTTGTGGCCAGGTTTGTTACAGACAAGTTGCAGCCGTTAAGGGTGGACTTCTTGATGGATTTGAAAATCGGCGAAGGTGACAGCCGTAAGGCTTATGCCAAAAGGTATTACGAGGTGTTTAACTGAATACCAGAATGTAACCAGGAGTTGGCAGTCGTATCCTTTAAGAACGGCCTAGAGGATGATTGTATGCTTCGAAAGTCACTGGCGAAAACGCTGCCAAAGAGTATGGAAGAACTCATGGCAAGGATCGAGAAATATGCTAAAGCAGAAGAGGATACGCTGGGGACGAAGACGTCGAAACAGGAAAAAAGAAACAGCTCACCGAAGCGAGGTCGAGGTAATACTGGATATAATAGGCAAGAAACAAGATTGAGGGCTACACAGGCAGTCACCATCGTATTCTGAATCCCAGTTTATAAAGTTCTGGAAAGAATCAGGAACCAATTGTATTATAAAGTGCCAGAAAAGATTCCTGGCGAATTCATGGGAAGAAGCCTTGGGAAGCACTGTGCCTACCACAATGAGGATGGACATCTAACTCAGGCATGTAGAGCCCTGAAGGCACATTTGGAAGATCTGGTCAGACATGGCCACTTGAGGGACCTGGTAGATGAGGCCAAAACGAGGGAAGAGTAGGCAAGGTCACCCCAGGCACCTGCAGCACCACCTCCACCACCACTACAATCGCAAGCAGACGGACCTCAAGTGATCAATGTGATTCACTCGAGAGTCAATGAGAACGAGGTACGTGGGGAAACTCAGAGGGTGAAGCACTTACAATATGTATATCAGGTCCAATAAAAGAGACCTAGGGCAGACGAATACCAGGGACCAATGGTGTCCTTTACTGAAGCTGACCTAGACATGGTGCAACATCCACACAACGATGCTTCGGTAGTAACCCTAAAGATTGAAGAATGTCAGGTAAGGCGCATTCTGATTGACCAAGGCAGCTTTTCTGAGATCATGTATGCTAGATGTTATAAGGAGCTCGACCTTCACCGAGATGATCTGGAGTAGGCCAACAGCCCAATGGTCAAGTTCAATAAAATGCCGACATAGCCCTTAGGGGCAATGAATTTGGAGGTACAGGCAGGCACCAAGAAGGTAAGTATAGAGTTCATGGTAATTGATATTTCTTTCCCTTACAGGTTTATCTTGAAGAGGCCATGGTCGCACATAATTAGGGTTGTTTCCTCAATACTGCACCAGCTGTTGCGGTTCCCAACAGAGCTTGGAATTGAGGAGATGAGAGGGGATCAGGTGCAGGCAAAGAATTGCTCCAAGCAGCAATGAAATCCATCTGCAATGTGCAAGAGGGAGAGACAGTAGAAATTGAGGATGAGGACATGGAGGTCCTGGATGACGTTGGCAAAGAACAGGCCGACAAAAGTGAGGATGCCTTGAAGAAAGTTCTGGTCCAACAAGGTGATGAAGAGCGCTTATTCCTTCTCGGCTTAGGTTTAGCCGAGGAAGAAAAAAGGGAGTTGGAAGCATTCTTGCAAGCAAACATAGAGGTGTTTGCCTGGACGCCCTACGAAATGCCTGGCATTGATCCCGAGGTCACATGCCATAGGCTCAATGTAGACAGGTCAGTTAAACCTGTCATCTAGTGAGCGAGGAGGCCGACGTTGATGCATGTTGAGACAGCTGAAGAGGAAGTGGACAGATTGTTGGAAGTTAGAGCCATTCGGGAGGTAAACTACCTAACTTGGTTGTCAAACACAATTGTTGTGAAAAAAAAGAATAGGAAGTGGAGGGTTTGCATGGACTTCACTAGCCTGAATAAGGCTTGTCCCAAAGACAATTTCCCACTCCCTAAGATCGATCAATTAGTGGATGCCACTTCAGGGCATGGAAGGATGAGCTTCCTAGACGCTTACATGGGATACCATCAAATAACAATGTACCCCCTGATGAGGAGAAGACTGCATTTATCATCCCAAAAGGGCTATATTGCTTCAGAGTGATGCCTTTCATGTTTAAAAATGTAGGAGCAACCCACCAAAGGTTGGTGACCAAGATGTTCAGGCATCTGATTGGCAAAATAGTGGAAGTATACATTGATGACATGGTCGTGAAGACCAAAGAACCTGAGAATCACTTGGCCGACTTGAAGGTAGTATTTGATATCCTTAGAACATATCAGCTCTGACTTAATGTTTCAAAATGTGCATTTGGAGTTGGGTCTGGTAAGTTCCTAGGATACTTGGTAACTAGAAGGGGCATTGAGGCAAGCCCAGATCAAATCAAGGCTATCCTGGTCTTGAAAAGCCCAATGTCAGCAAAACAAGTACAGATGTTATCAAGAAGGGCCGCAATCCTCAATAGGTTTATAAGTAGAAGTTCAGATAAATGTAAACCATTTTTCAATTTATTAAAGAAAACCACAGATTTTTTGTGGACAGAGGAGTGCGAATTCGCCTTGGCCGACTTGAAGATGTACTTGACAACAACTCTCGTTCTATTAAATCCAATACCTGGAGAGGAGTTATTCTTATACTTGGCCGTATCAGAGCATGCAGTGAGTGCAGTCGTAATCAGAAAAGAGAAGGGAGAACAAATGGTAGTATACTATGTGAGCATGCAGTGAGACCAGGTACTTACCCTTGGAGAAATTAACATTGGCCTTAGTGATGGCTTCCAAGAAGTTGAATCATTATATCCAGGCCTACAAGATTGTGGTGTTGACTGAGCATCCCTTGAAGTCCTTATTACAGCAGGGAGATCTAATAAGCAGGGTAGCCAGATGGGCAATGGTATTGGGCCAGGTTCTAGTCGACTTTGTGGCTGAGTTCACACCTGGTGCCATCCCACATTAGGCTTCAGTGAGCCATGACTTAGGGTGTCTAAGGGAACAAGAGGAGACCCAACTGGAAATAAAAAACCCCACAACAGAACAGAAGAAAGAAGAAAAACCCAAACCCTGCGATATTTACATCAGCGACTCCTTCTGCCTATTTGTTGATGGAAGTTCAAACCGTCAAGGAGCGGGGGCAGGAGTAGTGTTCGTATTTCCAGATGGGCAAATGTTGGAATAATCTACTCGTTTGGGGTTCAAAGCCTCAAACAATGAAGCAGAATATAATGCACTGATTGCAGGATTGAAGTTAGCAGCAGCAATGGAAGCCAATGAGGTGGTAGTCTTTTGCGACTCCCAACTTATTGTGAACTAGGCAACATGCGATTATGTAGCCCGCGATGAAAGAATGATAGCCTATGTCAAAGAAATTGTTAGATTGTTAGCCTCATTTCAGGATTGCCGACTACAACAGGTTAGCTGAGATGATAACAGCCATGCTGATGCCTTGGCTAACCTGGCTAGTGCAATGAAATTAAGGGAGGCAAAGACAATAATGATTGATTATTTGTCAGGCCCAAGTGTGGAACCATTGATCACAGAATATGAAGCAATGTGTGTCGAGATGGGCCCAAGTTGGATGGATGCAATAGTGATGTTTCTTAGGGACGACAAGCTACCAGATGATCACAAAGATGCGCATAAAACCAGACTGAAGTCGGCAAGGTTTAGCCTAACAGCAGAAGGACATCTCTACATAAGGTCTTTTACTGGTCCCTTTTTGAGATATGTGCATCCCTCCCAGGTTGAAGACTTCTTGTATGAGATATATGAAGGGGTATGTGGCAGCCATGCTAGGGGCAGATCACTTGCTCATAGGGCCATTACTTAGGGGTACTGGTAGCCCTACATGCAGAAGGATGTTGAAGCTTACATCAGAAAGTGTGAGTAGTGCCAGAGGTTTGCACCTTTGATACATTAACCAGCAACAGATTTGAATCCAGTGTCCAGTCCTTGGCCATTTGCCCAGTGGGGAATGGATCTTGTTAGACAACTGTCCCAATCAACTGGGCAAATGAAGTTTATGCTAGTAGCAACTGATTACTTCACAAAATAGGTAGAAGCTGAACTCTTTGCAAAGGTTAGAGATATTGATGTGAAGAACTTCATATGGAAGAACATCATTACCAGGTTTGGGATTCCAAGGGCAATAATAGCAGACAATGGTACACACTTTGACAGTAAACTGATCAAGAACTTCTGTGCAAAGTACAAAATCAAGAACTACTACTCTACTCCAAGTTTCCCTCAGAGCAATGGTCATACAGAAGCATCCAATAAGACTATCTTGGATGGGATCAAAAAGAGGCTAGAGGCAGTAAAAGGGAAATGGGTGGAAGAATTGCCTAATGTACTTTGGGCATATTGGATTACGCTGAGAAAATCAACTGGGAAGTCTCCATTTTCCATGGCTTATGGCACTGAAGCAGTCATCCCACTGAAAATCAGCATCCCATGGATCAGAACCCAGGAAGTAGAGAATGGGACTAATAAGACATTCCTGGTCCGAGATTTGGACTTACTGGAAGAAAGAAGGGAGAGAGCAGCAATTTGGCTGGGGCATACCAGCAACAACTTGCTAAGGCTTACGACAAGAAGGTCAACCCAAGAGAGTTCAAAGTTGGGGACCATGTGCTAAGAAAGGTTGTCAGCAACAAGAAGGATCCCAGGGAGGGAAAACTTGGCCTAAATTGGGAGGGGCCTTATAGAATCATCTCGGTCGTCGGCAATGGGACATATCGGCTTGAGGACAGTAACGGCAAAGAGTTGCCAAGACCTTGGAACTTGCAACCTAAAATTTTTCTATCATTAGATTTCTGTTTTTTTCGAAGTTTGTGTCATTAGCCAAAGTAATAATAAAATTTTAGCTTGATTTTTGTGAAATTGAAATCTTGTGTGATAGGACTGACCAGTCCTTTGGCGATGTTTCTAATTGAAACATGACGAATAACTTAAACTTATTATATGATAGAGTTGAATAATACTTGCATATAATAAAGTTGAACTAAGTTGGTGATGTTTCTGATTGAAACATGACGAATAACTTAGACTTATCATATGACAGAGTTGAATTATATTTGCATATAATAGAGCTGAACTAAGTTGGCAATGTTTCTAATTGAAACATGACGAATAACTTAGACTTATTTTATGGCAGAGTTAAATTATACTTGCATATAATAGAGTTGAACTAAGTTGGCGATGTTTCTAATTGAAACATGACGAATAACTTAGACTTATTATATGGCAGAGTTAAATTATACTTGCATATAATAGAGTTGAACTAAGTTGAATTGAAACAAGACTTGCCATGTCAGCAGAGTTAAACTCAGAATGGAACTAAGTGCATTTTAGTTAGATTAACAGAGAAACCCAGGTTGAATACCTCAGCTAGGCTTTGTTTGAATTTGACTTCAGCGAAAGGCTATACGTGCTTAATGTGAACTTAAATGAAACTTAGGTTCACATTAAGGGGCGAAGAACTGGAGAATGATGAATAAGCTTAAAAGTTAAAAGCTTGAGAGCTTGGGACTTGTTGAAGTTTTTTAGAAAAATTTACAAGCTAGAACTAACTTGACACTTGTTGAAATTTCAGAAAAAATTACAAGTTGAAGTTAGCTGAGGTAGTATAGAAAGAAGTATCTGAGATACATTTGGCCGAGGTGACCAACTAGGTTGTCGAACTTGGAAAGGATATGAGGAAGAAGTCTTGATAAAAGACAATAAGAGTGAATAAGCAAGTTTAAAGAAACAAACATTTGTAAATTCACAATATTTTTAAGTGTTAGCCAAGACCGAGATAAACCATCAGAAGATATATCCGAGGTACTTTCCCCCGAGGTGATTGCACAGTTAAGGTGTACTCTGAAGAAATACACAAAATATTCTAAGTATGGAAAACGTGCAGTAGTAAAGCATATATGAAACGAACATTCAACACTTAGAAGAAAAAAAAGAAGACTTGCATTTTAAAAAGAACACTTGTTTAGATACAGCAAAAGGGGCACATCGGCCAAATTAGAAAAGTCAAAAGTTGTCCAAATGAAATACAACTGAAAGAAGAAAGAGTACAAAATAGAGATGAAATATCCTAAGTACTAGGATTAGTCTATGATTGCTCAACCTCAGTAGTTGGAGTTGTATCGGCCTCAGTTGACAGTATTGCATTCTTCTCCACCGCTATCTCGGTGTCTATTTCAAGTAGATTTTGATCCAAACTCTTCTCGGCACATTGGACCTCGACCTCAGAAGTGGTTAGTTTGGGAGAGACACCCTTGGAAGCCAAGTCATCCTCCTTATCTTGAGTTAAGTCTATTTGCTCATTTAGGGTTGGGGACTTGGCATCAGTGGCAGCCTCCTCCTCCTCTTCATCAGCATCGCCATCGTCGACATCATCCTCGTCAGCTTCTTCGCCAGAGTCCTTGGGCTCTAAAGGGAAAGGCATTTGAAGTTGATTGATGTCTCGGAGGTTGAAGTCCATTGGGACATATAACTTATTGAGCGTCGTTGTCTAACCAAGGTAATAACCTCGGTTGCAAGCCAGGTTGACTTGTTGTTTGTATTGGTCACGAATGGCGGCCCGCCTCTCTTCATAAGCCTTTTTATCGACCGCCTTGACTTCGGTCTCTTTTGAGTTAAGGGCCTCCTGAAGCTTACCTTGGCTTTGGCAGCCGCAAGATCGACTTTGGCGACCTTGGCTTTAGCATTGGCTATTTTGGCTTTTTCCTCGGCCAAATCCTGAGCAGCTTTGGAAGCCTTGGCTTGATCCAGCAGGGCTCGATTGTTGGCTTCGGCATGATTAAGTGAGGTAAGGAGTTTGGCAACTTCTTTGGTCTTCTTTGCCAACTCCTTCCTTGTCATCTCAATCTTGACCGCATATGAATGAGCTTGTTGGATAGCCTGCAAGAAGTAAAACAAAGTAGTGAAATTTGACTAAGTATAAGAAAGACTGTAAAAGAGTAAGTAAAGGGGATTACCAAGACTAAATACTGCATCATGAGGCCAAAGTTTCATATACATGGAGATCAGCCATGTGATTCATGTCCTTGGGAAGGAGAACGATTGTTGACAAAGCAGCGCTAACCTCCACATCATTGATCGCGCTATCACCGGCCATCAAGTGTCTGTCCCCCCACCATGACCTTGGACGCCCAGATCATGTTGTGGGAAAAGTTGTTGCCTTCGGGATGGTCGAACCTCGGCTTCTTGGCTGGTGGAATGTCGGACGATGAGGCCTCGGCTGGCCTCTTGTCGGTAAAAGGAGTACTCTTTTCAGCCTCGACCAATTTGGAGATTGGTATAGTGTTCTCAGAATCAATCTGAGTCACTGTAGCCTTGGCTTTAGCCTTCTTGACCCTCTTTGGCCTAGGCTGGGATTGGGAAAGAAAAGAGAAGGATTGGACCGTCACACCCCCGGGGATGTTGGCGTGGAGATCCTCAACAACTGCTAGTTTGCAGCCTATTTCGTCGGCAGGGGAAGCAACTGTTACTTTGGTGTCGAAATATATTGCTGGAAGGGCGATTGGAGGATTGGATTGGCTAGATCGTAAGCCGATGCCTTAGAGTCTCGGCGTTTGTGGCTTCGAGTTTTGCCGGCAGGAGCGAAAATTGGAGCTCGGCGTCGGTGTTGGTGCTCGGATAGAGGAATTAGTTGAGGGGTTGAGGTAGATAGTTGCTCAACTAGGTCAGAGGTGGAGGCTTGATCTGGCCATGTAGATGAAGTTATTGGTGGAGTTTTGGCAGAAGGAGGGGTCTTACTTCGGCGTGGAATGTTGAGCAGGGTCGACTTGTATGTTGGTATGTAGTTCAGTAGAAGAGGCGCCTTGCGTTTCTGCACAGGGAGATCTAAGATCTTCTTTAGATCTCGGCTAAGAATGAATGATTGCCAAAATCCCTTCGCCGGTTGAGGAAGGATTGCAGAAAACAAAGAGCAAACATTAGCGGAGATGAATAAACTAGCAAACCTTAACCAAAATGGAATTTTAGTACGAATGACTAAGCCTTACCATTACCCTCTTTAAAAACTATTCAGCGCAGAGGATAGAGATGGAGGTCGTCATCATGTGAAAACTTCCAGTTACCCGAGATGATGAAGTAATCATCTCCAGCACCTCTGTTGGAGTCTCGGAGGTCGGTTATTAGTTTGAAGGCGGTGAATCTGGGCTTCAGGTAGTATATGTAGGCCTTTTCAGACTTAAGGCTACACATGGTATAGCACAATTGGATATCGGCTAAAGTGATCCTAGCTTTTTCTCAGTGTGCTAGTTCGATTATGCCGTTGATAACCCTATATGAGTTGATGGCTAGCTGCATAGGGTTGAGCTTATAGTAATGAAGGACTTCGCTAAAGAGAATGTCTAGAGGGAACCGAAGTCCACACTCTATAAAGGTCACTACTAGGAAAGGCATGGAATCCCCATCAGGTATGATAGAGTCCTCCTCCCTAGCCAACCTGAGTTGAACATCGGTTAGGATGGAGAACTCTTGACTAGGGATGGCAATATAAAACCGACCCGACGGTGACCTGACCCCGAATTCAGTGGTTATTCACCGAAAAATGTCCCCAACGGGCCGGGGATGGTATTCAAAAGTTCATCCCCGATGATATCCGGGCCGGGGACGGGGATAGGTGTTTCAGACCCGGACCCAGCCTGGCTCTGCTTAATCCCGGAAGTAAAATTACCGTTTTGTCCCTAGATATATATATGCTTATGTTTGTCTAGGGTTTGAGACACACACACACTCAGACATACACTCAGCCTCTCACTCACATGGCGCTCTGCTCCTCTCGCTTTTCTCTCTCTCTCACTCGCTACCACTGGTTTGGTCTCCCCCTCTCTCTTTCTCTCACCGCCGCGCCTCTCTCATCACCGGCGATCCTCCCTTACCGCCTCATCTCTGCCGTTCCTCCGTCGCTCCTTCACCGTTGCTTCTTTCTCTCCGTCACCGTTGCTCCTCCGTCACCGCCGACCTCCTTCCCCGTCGCTGCTCTCTCTGTTTAGGTATCTCTCTCTCTCCCTCTTCCTCCCTCTCTCTCTCTAGGGATTTCATTCTAGGGTTTACATATATGTATATTATATATATATATATATCTGAGTGTATATTATATATAGATTCAACCTCAGTTTTTTTTTTCCTTCGAAATTTATAGATCTAATCTATTTTATCTATAGAGCTGTTTATTGATCTATTTATAAATAACGACTTCGAAATAACGACTGATCTGTTTATTGATCTGTTGGGAATTTGTTATGCATACAGATCTATTAAGATGATGATCATATTATTGAAGATGATATTTGGGAATTTGTTATGTATATAGATCTGTCTATTTTATATTATTGATAACTTATACCATCTGTCTATTTGATGATTATTGAAACAGAGAAAGAAAATTGATGATGTTGATGATGTTATTCTGTGTGTAGAAATTAGTTGTTCTTAACACAGTTTAGAAAAGAAACAGAGAAAGAAAATTGATGCTTCCATTAGATGTTTAGTTAATTTGTACACTAAAAATTAATTTTTATATTATTGAAGATGATTAATAATATTGAAAATGATGAGTAGTTATTTATTATGAGTAGTTATAATATTGAAGAAAATTTGTACACTAGAAACAGAGAAAGAAAATTAATTTTTTATGTTATTGAAGATGATGAGTAGTTATTTTATATCTTCACTGTATTTTTTATCTTCACTGTATTTTATTCTTTCTTAAACATCAATTTTTTTATCTTCACCGTATTATTGAAAATTGATGCTTTCACTAAGTAGCTAAACATAAATTTTTTATCTTCACTGTATTTTATTCTTTATATTTATTTTATATTATTGAAGATGATGAGTAGTTAATTTTTTATATTATTGAAGATCTTATTGGTACATGTCCCAATTCAATTCCATTCATCTAAAAGAAAGAAAACAGAGAAAGAAATGTCCCAATTCAATTCAATCCATTGGCTTAGTTATTATTAATTTGTTTATCAGTTCCAGTAATCTACTTTTATGTTGCCTCTGTTAATATTAATTCAATCCATATTATTTTTATAAAGGTTAAAAATGTCTGATGTTAACTCTGAAGCACCAGTTAACTCTGAAGTACCCGTTAACTCTCAAGTACCCGTTAACTCTCAAGTACCATTTGAGAGTGACGTGTCACAACATTCATTGCCAGCTACAAACGCACCTATGAACTCACCGTCTCCCCTATCTAATCAACATGTTATTGATTTAGAAGAAGAGTCTAATACTACTTGTGGAGGAACTAAAAGAAAATTTAGTGTTGTGTGGGAACATTTTAAAAAATAACAAGTCAATGGGGTGTGGAAGGCAATATGTAATTATTGTAATAAGCATCTTGGAGGTGATTCAAAAAATGGAACTAGGCATTTGCATGATCACCATAAGAGTTGTACTAGGAAAAAAGTGATGGACATGAGGCAAAAAGTGTTAACTAACAACTTTAGTAGAGAGAGTCCAAAAATAAATTCTTAATTTTTTTTTTATCAAGATTTTGCTAGAAAAGAGTTGTCACATGCGATAATTTTGCATGAATATCCCCTCTCTATCGTAGACCATGTTGGTTTTAAACGATATTCAGTAGCACTTCAACCATTGTTTAAAGTACCTTCTCGAAATATGATAAAGAGTGATATTTTAAAGATTTATGATTATGAGAGTGTGAAGACATTGAGTTTGGTGGAGCATAATAAAAGTAGGGTGGCAATCACAACTAATATGTAGACTGCTAGCAATCAAAAGAAAGGATTCATGGCTGTCACCGCACACTTTATTGATGATTCATGGACATTGCAAAGTCGCATTTTGAGATATATTTTTGTAAATTTGCAAATCATTTAAAAATTCTATCTTATTCAGTTCAATTTGCATGTTATTAATACTTGTTTATGAATATTATATTTTAGGTTTATTTATGTTCCATGTCCACACACAAAAGAAGTTCTTTGTGATACTTTGCTTGAGTGTATGATAGACTGGAATATTGATAGAAAAATCTCGACTGTTACTGTTGATAATTGCTCCACAAATGATGCCATGATTACTATGTTGATGGATAAGTTAAGTAATTCATCGCTTTTGTTTGGTGGTACTTTGTTTCATATGCGTTGCTGTGCGCATATTTTGAATTTGATAGTGAAAGATGGATTGGATGTCATACGAGTTGGTGTGGAGAAAATTCAAGAGAGTGTAGCTTATTGGACAGCAACACCAAAAAGACTAGAAAAATTTAAAGAAACAGTCAACCAATTGCGTATTCCACATACTAAGAAATTAGGACTTGATTGTGCAACTAGGTGGAATTCAACCTACTTGATACTTCAGACAGCCTTATTGTATAAGGATGTCTTTTCTACGTTGAAAATTAGAGAGCCCCAATATAAGACTGTGCCAATTGAGCAAGAATGAGAGTTTGCTAGAGAGATTAGTGAGAGGTTTAAGATTTTTTTTTCTATCACTGAGTTGTTTTCTAGTACAAAGTATCCCACAGCCAATGTTTGTTTCCTAGATTTATGTGAGATTAGAATGACACTGTCTCAATGGCTCTCTTGTGAAATTGAAGTGATCAGAACAATGGCATCAAAAATGGTGGAAAATTTTGATAAATATTGGTTAGTGATACATGGTGTTATTGGAGTTGCAGTTGTACTTGATCCTAGGTATAAGATGAGTGTATTGAAGTTTTATTTTGAAAAACTTTATGGAGACAAAGTTGAAGATGAAGTTGATAGGGTTCGTCATATTTGTTATGATTTGTTGCAAGAGTATCAGCACCAAGTTGGTATGGAGACCGATGTTGTTACAGAGACCCTTTCAGAATTTGATTTGTTTATTAGTAGAAAGAGAAGTGAAAAAATGAAGAATGTAAGTTCAGAGTTAGACCATTATCTAGAAGATGATGTTTTGCTAAGAACTTCAGGTTTTGATGTTTTGAATTGGTGGAAAGCTAGTGGACCAAAGTATCCGACCTTACAGGCAATAGCTAGGGACATTTTAGCTATTCCTGTATCCACTATTGCTTCTGAGTCAGCATTTAGTACTAGTGGAAGGTTAGTGAGTCCACATCGTAGTAGACTTCATCCAAACACATTAGAAGCATTAATGTGTGCACAAAGTTGGTTGTGGGGTGCAGAGATGAAAGGTATTATTTCATCTAATCTACATATTATTATTTCAAATTTTATTATCTATATTACCATGGAATAATTTCAATACTAAATTTATATTCTTTATTTTTTAGGAAATTCAACATTGGAATCGGTGGGATATGCAACTATATATGATGATGATGAGATCGAGTCGGATCAGTCATATGCCACTTTTGTGTTAGTTGTCATCTTTTTTGTTTTAATTGTTAACATTTTTTACATTTTATTATTAGTATTAATTATTTGTTTTTTTCTTTTTGTTATTTAACAGGAATTCAAGTTGAAGGAGATGATAGAAGTTGTGTGGTTTGTATGGGTATTGGAGAACAATGGATTTGATTTTTTATGTTGTAATGGATATTTTTTTATTATTTTTAATTTCAATTTTTGGGTAACCTATCCCTTGCGGGTTGTGCTTGGGATTAATTATTCTCTTTGCTACTTGTTGAATTTTCTTGTGTGTGTGGGCTGCTGGACAGATGTTTTGTTTGTACTATTTTGTTGCTATAGGATGTTTTGTGTTTGGGTTGTGTATGGGTTACTGAATTTTGTTGCTACAGGATGCGATTTTATTGAATATTTGACAGATGCTGCTAGACAGATTTATTGATTTGTATATATTGGCAGATTATGTTGAATTTTTTGGGTAGCCTAACTTATTTGAATATGTTGACATATTATGTATTGATTTTTTAGCTTGACAGATTATGTATTGATTTTTTTAGCTTGACAGATTTTTTAGCTTGATAAATTTAAAATTATGTATTGATTTTTTAGCTTGACAGATTATGTACTGATTTTTTAGCTTGACATATTTTTTAGCTTGAAAAATTTAAAATTATGTATTGATTTTTTAGCTTGACAGATTATGTATTGATTTTTTAAGTTCTTTGTGATAAGATGAAAGTTCTGTGTGATAGGATTTTTTAAACATGTACAGATTATGTATTGATTTTTTAAGTTCTTCGTGATAGGAAGAAAGTTCTTTTAATTTTAAAAAATGTACAGATTCTTAATAGGATGTTTAAAATTGTTATTTGAAAAAAAAAAATATTGCAAGTCGGTCGGGAAATTTGCGGGGTCGGGGATACCCGATCCCCGATCGGAAGCGGGGGCAGGGGCGGGGGGATATGGGGTTCCCGTCGGGGATCGGGGACGGGGACAGAAAATTTCTCACTATCAGGGATCGGGGATGGGGGACGGGGACGGAAAATTTCTCACTATCGGGGATCGGGGACGGGGAGTGCAGTCCCCGGCCTCGCCCCACCCCGTTGCTATTCTTACTCATGACAAAAATACTCTATTTTTTCTGGGGTATCTACTCTCTACCTGAACATACCCATGATGTTGGCTAGTGAAGGTAGGGGCAAATTTTCAAAAAAGAGTGGTTGATATGAGTTCAAAGACCTTGGCTAAAACCTAAGTTGGAACCGAGGTAAGGGTTTTTGAAAATCTGAGAGGAATTTGTTTTAATTTTCCTAAGGGATGTGATTTTTATCAAACCCCAAACCTAAGACTATACAGAAACAAGAATCAAGGGCAAGAATTTGGAAACAAGTCAAAAAAAAAAAAAAAAAACCATGATTCAGAGTCAAGAAAGTAACATTTTTCAATAACACTGAGTAAGTGTGTGCAGATGTGCAAAAGTCAAGAACAGTGAGAAACTGCTAAAGCATCAAGTATATGAACAGTATATATGTGTGTATATAGACACAGAGACAGATTAAATAAACACAAAGTCACAAACAAGCATGTTTGATACCCTAAATGGTGAAATTCAGAGCACAAGCAAAGATTCAAGGAGCCATAAATAATCCATAAGACGAAAAATAGAAAATAGATTCAATGGAGACATATGAGGTAGTTGAATAGACACAATTAAAAAACCACATGGCTAAGAACAATACAAGTTATTTGAAAGAATGAATAGGGGTACGAAAAGAAATTTGGGGACTTACCGATTGAAGCCGAAGAAAATGACGTCGGAATGAAGAGTGTCGGAGTCAAACGACGTGAATAATCAGAACCAGATGACAAAATGCTCGCCGGAGGAGATGATTGAAGCAGTTGCAGGAGCTTTGAAGCACGAAAATAGAGGATTTGGGAGAGAAGCGTTAGAGAGAAAAAGTTGCAAGGCAAAATGAATGCTCAAAAGTGAAGAGACAGAGAGAGGGAGAAGTTTTGTCAAAATTATAAAAAGGCGGCAAACCATAATGAATACGCCTTGGACGACGTGTCTGTCAGGCGGCGTGCCCAGAAGCGACGCGACCTAATAGCGCGTGTCAGGTATGAACCAATGAGGGAGCGACACGTAGAGAAAAAGGTTAAGTAAACTGTGTGTGCCAGCTCATACGCAGATCAAACTCTTGGAGTTCTTGATTTAATGAAGCAAAAACCAAGACTAGAGGAGCGATCTCGGTTAAGGAACTTGAAGAACTTGGTTCTTGGCCATTGATAAAGTAGACTGCAGAGTCTTGGTCATATGAAGCCGAAGAAGTGATGATCTCGGTCGTGAAAGATAGAGTAAGTCTTAGCCGACGTGCTATGTGGACAAATGGTATAGATTCCATCACCTCAGGTTGCTAAGGTAATAGAACCTAGGGGGTAGTTGTGGGGGCATATTTTGTGAATGACAGAACGTGGCTGAGGTAACGCCGGAGTGTTAGTTGAAGTGCCACATGGCGTAGTCCTGATGCCGAGGTGATCTCGGCTAGGCCGAGGTTATCTGTGGAGATACCGGAATCCAAGATGAGCAGATAAGAAACAAAAGTCCTGGAATTGGGGATGACCTCAGTCTAGATAAAGATAAAGCTCTTAGGGAGTTTATCTCTATCTAGCTGGGAGTTTAGAAAAAGCATTGAGCCAAAATCCATTGAAGTTAGGCTTCTATAGAGATCAAGTTAGTGTTGGCTTTAAAAGTAAGACACTCTTGTGGGTCTAAGGTATGCTTTTTGTGTTCTGTTTAGTGAGTTAAGCACTGTTTATTATTTTTGAGAGATAATTAAGTACTAACTTGATCGTTGGAGTGCCCAGGTGGACGAACCACTGCCGGAGTCTTATCTTTCTGTGACAGGTTATGCGGGCGAGATCTACTCTACCGGTACTCTCCAGCTGAGTTCATGTTTGACAATGTAGTCGGAAATTAGTACCCACAGTTAACACCATTTATCAATTGTGACTTTCATATTATTTTTTAAAGTACCAACCAAAAGTAATGGGTTTTTCAATAAATTTTTTAAAAAAAATACAACTTGTAGGTGCATATATGCACATATTATTTTATATATATATATATCTTTAATCTCTAATGAAATATCAAAATAAAAATGAGTTAGAGAGATATTTAAAATATAAAATTTGTTACAAATTAGTAATTATATATATATATATAATATTATGTAAAATTAGTTTGTATTATATATATAAAAAATATTATGCAAATTAGTGTTATCTATCATGCAAATATTTGATAATTAGTTAGAATTAGAATATTTTTCAATTCATTAATTTGTCAATCCGTTAATCTATTATTCGATTTATAATTTTACTCTCAGATACTCCAGACAATGCATGGCACCTAAGTATGAAAAACACTTTGCGGTGAATTGAAAAGTTGAGAATCCACAGGAAATGAGAATGAATTGCTCTAAATTATTGATGTATTGTGAGCATGGGTGACAATTTTTTAGATGACTTGAATTGTATAGGAAGTTAGTGAATTAATGTTGATAATTTTTTATATAAATACAAATATGACACAATTTGATAGTAAAAATATTAAGGCCAAGTTTGGGGTATGTAAAAAAAGTCAAAAAGTTAAAAAGTTAACACTATTCATCAAAAGTCAACAATTACGGCTGCACAACTCTCAATCCTAATTTTCCTTTACAAACCAATTTTTACAATTTTTTATTACACATTTTTTCATGAAAAGTCAAAAAGTTAATCCAAACATTCATATTTTTTCTCTCAACTTTTTAATCCAAAAAGACAAAAAATACACTTATTTAAAACACCCCAAACAATCCCTAAATAGTGTCTAATACAACCATTATAAGACTCACAGGACGAGATTCACATAAATAAATATTGTTAAATTTGTATATCACATTGCCTATTTAATAATTTTCGGATCTTGAATTTGGCTTGACAACTTAGCTTTTTAGCTAAAATAGTTAAAAAAAGTTTAGAGAAAAAAAGAAGTCAAAAGTGTCTAAAAAATTTTAAAAAATCAAACATCTTAATAATTTAGGACTTTTGATATGATTAAAAAATCATTTTCTAACACAATAATTTTTTTCCACCTCTTAAGAAAATCAAAAATATTAGAAATTACAAAGGGTTCGTTTGGAAAGTGGCTTGACTTTTTGATTTTTTAGCTATTTTAGCCTGGACCTAAAAAGCCTGATTTAGGAAGGGCTTTAAGCTTTTTTGACTTTTTTAATTTTTTTGTGAAAGAAAAAATATAATGATTATGAGTTGAATGTGATATTTTGTCTTATTAAACTAAAAAATTAAAAAAATCTCAACTTTTACTTTCCAAACGAAGCATAAAAAACACCAATTCTCAAGCGAGACCTCAGTCCTCATATAAGCATATGGTGACAGACTTCACTAGCTGTGAAAAATTTATTGTAGTTTGAGGAATTGCTTCAGACCGATTATTAATTGTCACTGATACATTGTATATCTACTAATACAAAAGGAGTTTGATTGGGGGCTCGAATCCACAGCCCCCGAATCCCCCGAATTTCCCCATTAAGTAAAAAAAAAAAAAAAAAAAGAAAACAGAAAAAAAAAAAAAAACAGTTTTCTAAAAATGAAAATTAGGGGATTAGGGGAAAGAAAATTAGGGGGACAAATCATTTTTGAATACAAAAATAAGGTAAGTTATACTGACTAGTCCTAAAGTTTAGAAATATATATATATATATAATAATTTCCATAAGCTTATTATACTAACTTTCTCTTTTCATAAGATTAAAATGATTTAAATTAATACAAGTATGTCATGTCATAAATAATTAAGAGTATAATATATATAAATAATAAAAATATTAATTTTTCATTAATATAAATAACGAGTGACTAATAAAAAAAAGTGAGAAAATTACTAATATATATTATAGGGCGAACAACACTAACAGTCCCTATAATTTTGGGCTCATGTCACTTTGGTCCTTGACTTTCAATTGTGATACATTTGACTTTGAATTTTGAATCTTGTTCTAAATAAGGACAATTAAAGATACCATTACTTAATTTCAAGGGCAAAATCATCAATTTAATAAAATATAAACTAATTTGACAAAAATAAATGTCAAAAAAATATTTTTAGATTTTTAAAAATTATTTCTACTCACCAAAGATAAAATTATGTAAAATTAATAAATCTTTTAGACATTTATTTATTTATTTATTACCAAAATAATTTTTATTATGTGTTTGGATGAAAATCATGTAATGGGTGGATGTTGGGATTTTAATGTATATTTTTAGTTTTGGATTTTTTCGATTTGATAGACTAGTTTAATAATGACATCAAAGTTGACGCCATATTTGAATTTTGAAAAAATAGAAACTAATTTAATGAAAATAAAAATAACTATCCATTACATGATCATCATAGAAACACATAATAAAAATTAATTTGGTAAAATAAATAAATGTATAAAAGATTTATCAATTTTACATAATTTTATCTTTAGTGTACAAATAATTTTTAGAAATTCAAAAATATTTTTTTGACATTTATTTTTGTCAAATTAGTTTATATTTTACCAAATTAACGATTTTATCCTTGAAATTAAGCAATAATATATTCAATTGTTCTTATTTGGAATAAGATTCAAAATTCAAGATCAAATGTGTCATAATTGAAAAGTCATAGACTAAAATGACACAAGTCCCAAACTATAAGGACCGTTATCGTAATTCGCCCCATATATTACAATTTTAAGTGAACACAATGTAATTATATTATACTTATAAGACTCACTATATATTTTTTAAACTTTATAAAAAGGGAAAGACTATGGTACGCACCTGCACCTTATAATTACAAAAAAAAAAATGACATAATTTCATATTTTCTTAGTCATGATTGAAAAAAAAAATTTATAACGAAACACAGAAAAATCATAACCAAATATTTTAAAATAATATCATAATTAAAGAAGAAAATTAATCATAACTAAATAAAAAAATAATGTAATTAAAAATACATATATTATGAGATATGTATAATAGAATTTTCTTTGTAAAAATTAATGTAATTTACTCTAATGATAATGGCTCTGATTGTATCAACTAATCATATTCAAATTATAATATAATTATTTTGACTTTAATCAGTTGTACCAATATGACATGACATAATCTAATGTTAATATTTATACTAGTAAACTAAAGAAGAACAAGAAGATACCCTAAACACACATTGTATAAAGTTGCAAATTGGACACCAAAAAGTACAAGGGTTGTCCCACTATATCATATATAATATCTTATATCCTTACAAAATAAGATAAAATAAAATACCCTTAACTATGTTGCAGCTGTCGAGTTTGGTTCATTCTTTGGAAGAAAGTATAATTTGGTCCACGAGAAGTACACGTGATGCTCTTACTCATTTTCATTGGTTAGGGTTGTGGTGGGAAGATCATATCAAGATATTATTATTCATTGGTCAAACTATTTACCAATTAATTTGATTATTGGAACACCAACTGATAAGATCTTGAACCATCCAATAAATTCTCATTGTTTGGACATGTGTGCATGGGATGAGCTCTCCTTGGTACATTTAGATCTCAATTTAGAGCTGTATTGATAATTTAAATCGTTTATTTCGTAAGTTATAAAGATCATTAATGTAAAAAATGAGTTTCATCAAAAAATTATGAAATTAAGAAAAACTCACATTTTGTTTAATAAAATAAATGACAAATGTGATTGTGAATTTAAATTATTCATTTTATAAAACAAACTATTTTTCGTTCTTAATTGTATTTATAATTTTTTTAGTAAAGCTTATTTTTTACATAAATGACTTTTATTATGAAATTTACTAAATAAAATGATTCGAATTATCGATAAGAATTTAAATTGTGATCCACAAAAAATTTATGAAGAAATATAAAAAAATGAAAGTATTGAGGGAACCTATACCCGTGTACACTTGGCTCATGAATATAGAAACAAGTGTGAGGATGATTTGTTTAATTGGCGCAACTATAGAGACGTCTACTTTTAATTTTGCTTTGGATCCCATAATGATTTCACACATAAAGTTTGAGATAAAGCAAGTATTAAATTTTGAAAGAAAAATATATATTTTTTCAAATTTTTTATTCTTTATTTTTTATTTTCAAAATATACTATCAGTTATACTTTAATTATTCACATCAACACAAAGAGAAGGCATATTTTAGAATGACTAAATTTACATATGATTTCAAAGTGTTTATTTTATAGCATTTTACTTCCTAAATATACATTTTGTTTTATTTTTAATTTTCAAAATATGCACGCTATTTCATCCTCAATCTTTTAATTTTATTGTAATTTTTCAAAAATACTCCCTCCTTCCATTACTGATTTTGGATAGTGCTGATGTTCAGGACTAAAGTGTAACATATATTTTGAAAAACAAAATGGAACAATTAAAAGATCAACAATGGTAGAGGGTCCTAATTTTTGTAGCTCAAATGACTCGAATTTGTCAAAATGACGTCGTTTTGAGTACAAAACAACATCAAAATTGCCAAAACGACGTCGTTTTGACAATTTTGAGGCATTTAAGCCACAAAAATTAGGGCCCCCAAACATTTTTCTTAAAAGATTGGGTTGGGACTAAAGTATTACAAAATGTATATTTTGAAAAGAATTCGTGTAACTAACCCTAATTCTTATACATGAAATTCATTGAGAATGGTATATTAATCACATTTTTATAATTATAAATCACAATAATTATTATTTTAACTTAAAAATTAAAATACAAGGATCATGAGAGGACACTTTATTTTAAATAAATTTTTTATAATTTTTTTTTATTTGTACAACATTACTCTATTTCAAACAAAGTTTAATGTCACAATTTAAAAAAAAAAAAAAGTTTGATGCGTTAATTTATGAGAGAATTACATGGCGGAATTTTTTTTCTACACAAGCATGAAGGGGCCTTGTTTGGTTTGTTTCTCAGAAAAATTTTTGAAAAAAATTCTCTACAAACAAATTTTCAAGAGTAATCAAACTAAACAAGTTTTTTCAAAAAAATCTCAAAATTTTGTTTGGTTACCTACTTTTCAAAATCACTCTTTTTCTCATACACATCAAATCAATCATTTTTTTTAAAACTCTCTCCCCAAAACAATTTTCCAAAACCATTTCTGAAAAAAGGCAAACCAAACAAGTTTTCGTACTTTTTATCTCAAAACTATTCTACAAACACAAACCAAACACACTCATTTTTCACTTGCACCCTATCACAAAATTACTTGCACCTTATATATTTTTGTAATTTTTTCCTTTGTCCCATTGTAATGTAATTCTCCTCTAATTTATTTGGTTTAATGCTCGCACCACTTTTAATGCCTCAAAGTAATGTATTAACGGATAAACTCTCCTCCATACTTGCATCTTTTCATACTTATCCATATTTCTCTTGTGGGCCCAAATTCGAATTCACATCAATAATTCGAACTGTTAACTTTGTAAGTCCTGTAATAAATGTCATCCATGCAAAAAATCAATTTTATCGAACATTTAGAAATATAAGAACAAATCACATTTTATTTTATAAAATAAATAGCAAATATAATTGTAAAATTAAACTATTCATTTTGTAAAACAAAATATGATTTGTTTTTGTGTTTATAATTGTTTGATAAATCTAATTTTTTGTACGAATAACCTTTATTATGAAACCTACAAAATAGGTGGTTCAAATTATCAAAGTGAATCCAAATGAAGACCCACGAAAAAAAATATACGTGAATATGAAAGAGAATTTATCCCATACACTAGTTACATAATTAGACAAGATCGTATCTAAAAGTTTATATTCAGATCTAATCACGCGTTGTAGAATTGACAAATGGTGTCACAAAATTCAATGGTCAATAATCTTATTTGATCCCGCTTCTATTCATTTTTTAATTGCACCCAATATTGAGTGCAATATTAATATAATATTATTATATAATATCATTGATCCATATATAATTTTAAGTAAGATTGACTCAGACACTTAATTGGTTATTGGAGACACAAAATCAATTTTACACCACCATTTAATTGACCTTATTAATTTCATACTATTCATCAATATAATAAGATGGTTTTAATTTATTTTTAATGTAAATAATTTATCTATTTTTATTAAGTAAAACTATTTATAAAAAAAATTTATTATTAAACTTAATGAAAACGGATTCTTTAATCATTGAAGTACATCTACATTTAAGAATTAAAATACAACTTTTTTCTAACAATTTATTTAATAAAAATAGATAAATTATATTAAAAAAAATTTAAAAAAAAGTATAAATTGACAAATTAAAAAAAATTTAATTTTTTTAATTACAAAGTTCAAATCGTGATTTTTTTTTTGAAAAATGTTTGGCTCAAAATTGTCAAAACGACGTCGTTTTGGCAATTTTGATGTTATTTGTACTCAAAACGACGTCGTTTTGACAAATTCAAACCATTTGAACCACAAAAATTAAGGCCCTCTACCATTGTTGTTTTTTTTTTTAAAATTTCTAAAGAAAAAAAAAAGGTGCACTCTGGCCCAAATTATAATTGCTGACATGTCAAGTAAAGGTCCACGTTACAATCACTAGATAGTTTTGCCCCAAATCTAACCTTGCATTCCCAACACACTCTCCGACAAAGAAAAACAGACTTCCCTCCCGACATTTCCTCCTCTCCTCCTCACTTTCCTCTTCTCTGTCCACATGCGCATCAAACACTCTGTACAAGAGATTCTTGAAAGCTCAACAACAACCCATCAATGGTGCACCTCAAAGGCGGGTCCAGACCTCCATGGGTGGGTCTTGGAGCTGCTGTTTGGCTCCAAATTGCATCTGGCAACGCCTACAACTTCCCTCTCTACTCTCACTCTCTCAAATCTGTTCTGGGTTTCTCTCAACAACAGCTCACAATGCTCGGAGTCGCCAACGATATTGGTGAGAATGTTGGAATCCTTCCTGGGATCGCCTGCAACAAGTTCTCCCCATGGATTGTTCTTTTGATCGGAGCTTTTGCTTCTTTTTTGGGTTATGGAGTCCTCTGGCTCGCTGTTAGCCAAACTGTTCAATCCTTGCCTTATTGGCTGGTAATTTCTGGCTTTCTTTGTCTAGATTTGAATTTTTTGGATACCCATTTAAGTGTTTGATTGTTGTTTATTGTTTACGTAGTGTTGTTCTTCATAGTGTTCTTTGCCTACAATTGAATTTTTTGCATACCCATTTGATTGTTTGTTTGTTGTTAATTGCTACATGGTATTGTTCTTAATTTTCTTTGCCATTTATGCATACCCATTTAATAGTTTGCTTGAAATTTATTGTTATTATTTTGGGTTCTGACTAGTTCAGGTAATTACTGGGCAAGCGCATTACGGGATTCGAATTAAACTAGTTTAATAGATTGCTTGTTAATTTTATTTTATTATGTGATTAGTGCTATAAAGATGGTAGGCTCCTCTTCTTCTTGTTTTTTTTTTTGGTTCAGACATAATATAAATTTCTTGGTCTTTGGATAGATGAGGATTGCTATTTTCTGATTAGATTTATTGGGAATTTTTGATGTGGTGTATATTTCAGACTAGTTTACTATTAGTTAGTTGTTTTTGTTCTTGAGCACAAGCTTGGGTTTGTATATCTCTATATAGAAGTTTGGATTTGATCTAGTCTTTAGTGTTGCTTAAAGTTAAAAGTAAAATGGAGTCTTGATTGCATATAAACATTTTGAAAGATTGAACCCTTTGATAGATTGCGACACTTGGGGGACTCTGTTATGTAGTCAAACAAATCATATGGATAAATATATCAATGCTAGATTTCGTTTACAAGATTGTTTTGTTAATGGAGCCTTTTCATTTGTTGACAACACTAGGCATTAGGCAACAACATTAATTAAATGAACTGAATAAACCAGATTATTTTATAAAACAATTTGGTAATCTTGATGCATAGTCAGATCATTCTACCATGTGGGTTTGACAGTCAGCTTGGATTAGTGCGGTTTTGAATTAAGAATGGTTTAAAAATATCAGCATCTGCCAATCAGATTTGTTCCTATGACTGAATTCAGACTTTGATGTAGGAGTTTCATAATAAGTTATGCTGTTATGGTTTCCCCTTACTGTCTGAAACATATACGAATATCAGATGTCAATTTAACATTTGTCACTTGTTGCATCACTCCTGCAGAAAAAAACACAGCATTGATTAATTTTTTTCAAAAGAATGTGTACATGCTAGGTTTTGGATGTAATGCCCATTCTTGTTCCTAATTTTGCTTGTCCATGTACTTTGGCACCCCAATAGCTACAAAAACAGTTCCACTCAACAGTTACAGTTTTGTTTCACTATTCTGTTCTATTTCATTTTTAAAGCGGCATTACCTTTCATGATTTACTTGTCTATGCCACTGATGGGTGCCGAGCTTAACCGTATCAACACCCTCTTCCTGTTCATTCTTGTTCAATGGAAATCTTAATATTGAAAAACATTTTTTTGGCTCAATGAAAATCCTCTTGGTCTTGATTGGTTACATTTGTCATTTGGTATTTGGCATTTACCAATCCCATGTCTATCCCACCTAATTTATGGGCAAAGGACAGTTGCCTAACCTAAGAACTCCTAAGCATAGTTGTCAAATCGGGATTCGTATCGTGAATCGAAATAGCCTCGTACCGAATTGCAAATCGAATCGAATCGTGAATCGTAAAGAGTCGGTCACTTCTTATAAATTATTTAAAAATATATATTTACACATTTAGATATTAAATATATCTTATGAATATAAAATATTTAGACTTAAATCAATAAAAATGTTATTTTGAATGATAATCACGTAGTTTAATAAGTAAGAAGTTAACAAACGTTCCTATGTAAGATCACCATCTTACCTTTTTTTTTCTTTTTTAGATATTTCTTATCAACAATTCTTAATAAAAATAATAACCAAATAGACAAACTATCAATTTTTAAAGTAACAATAATTAATAACGATATTAATATTTGGACAATAAGCATACATAATTTTCTAAGTAACAGTGAGCAAATAATAAGAAAGAATCATTTAGAATTTTTTTTTAAAGCCTAAAATATTTTAAAAAGTATAACTGACCTTATAGATGTAATATTTAATTTAATAAAATAGCAATAGATAATTCATAATGTAATTTTAATCTTAAACATCTTTAGAAGATATATTACGATTTTTTAAAAGAAAAAAAAAATGAGAAGAAAGGTTAAACATATGTTGGGTCTAACTAAAATTAATTGGATCCTATTAAAAATTTCATGAATACTAAAATAACAACAAATCATGTATATATGCTGGTATTAACCGCTATTAGAAGTTGTATTATGTCATTTTTACTAAAAAGATGGAGGAAAAATAGAGTCGAAAATATGTCGGACATAATAATTTAAAAAATTGCATGAATCGTAAAAAACGAATCGAATCGTGAATCGATTGTGAATCGTGCGATTCACTGTAGATTCACTTCTAAAATAGATTCACCCTTAGATTCATATCGATTTTGTAAATATTGCGAATCGAATCGCGAATCGTAAGATTCTGATAACAGAGCTCCTGAGTAATAAAACTAACCCTAAGGTTATATAAATAATTCAATGCCTCTGGTTTTTACACTTACAAACACCCCTTCTCAAATGAAAAGTCATTTTGTGAATTTAGGATGCATGAAAATGAACTAGCAAGAACTGAAAAGTATCAACTAGAAATTAAAGATCATGCAAACAGAGGACCACACCTTACACTGCCCTTGTCGTTCTCTTGATTTTATTTTATTTTACTTTATTTTGGCTAGTGTTTATTTTCCTCTTTTTTCTTACCTTTTATTTCCTTTTCATATTTTTGGGCTTTGTTCTTCCGGTACATCTCTGAATGCCTAGAAGAATAGTTTTGAAGTCATGGCAAGTTTGCTATGTTTTATGGATTGACAAACTTGTACTGTTTTGACACAGACGTAGGTTGTTGTAAATTGAAACTACTGAAAATCTAGACATGGGGATATGTCTTTTTATTTGTATGTGTGTTTGGGTATGCGTGCATGTGTGTATGTGTTGGACTGGTACAACAGTTCTTCGCATCATGCAAAAGAAACGCAGAGAGCATGAAAAATGACGAATACAAATACTGCATTATAATTTTGTTGACGAAGAGACACAACAAGCACTACTACATGTTTTTCCATGTCGGTAAAGTGGGACTCTTTCCTAAATGCCCAAATGATCATTGAACATGGGTAGACAGAATGTTTTAAACGGCGTGCTCTTAGGCGTGCGGCACGTCGGACATGCGTCTCACACTTAGGCCCCAAGAGACCTTAATTGGTTATGTGGATCTCTTTTTAATGCCTATTTCTTTGCAAATATATGCACACTAGAAAATTATAGCAGAACACGAGATAGTCACAGTTTCTGGAATATTTTAGTTCTTCCATGTATATAATCAAATCATTCTTACTAAACGTGTCGTATATATGCACTTAACAAACATCCTCTTCCATGCAGTTTACCTTGAATTTTCATTTTGGTCGATTGCTTAAGAAATTTTCTACTGACAATGTCTAATTTTTAATTCAATGACAGTTATGGCTTGCACTTTGTGTTGCCACCAATAGCGGTGCTTGGCTTGGCACGGCCGTGCTTGTAACAAACATGAGAAACTTCCCTGTCAGTCGGGGCACTGTCGCCGGTATTCTCAAAGGTTACGCGGGGCTGAGTGCTGCAGTGTACACAGAAATTTTCAGCATCTTGCTTCACAATTCCTCTGCCAAGCTCTTGCTCTTTCTCACTCTTGGGATCCCAACTTTATGTATTGTGATGATGTATGCTGTTAAACCTTGTACCCCCGCTTCCGGGGAAGACTCTGCCGAGCGTGGCCATTTTCTTTTCATCCAAGTGGCCAGTGTTTTGCTTGGCTTATATCTTCTCACGACCACAGTATTGAGTCATTTTATTCCTTTGAGCGACACTGTTTCCTATACTTTTCTTGTCATAATGGTTCTACTTCTCATGGCTCCACTTGCTATCCCTGTAAGGATGACATTATATCCCTCAAATCGGAGTAAGGTAGGAACACTTGGTCGACCAGTAGGGTCTTCGGACCAACTTGTTCAAGCAGAAGGTGATGTGGACAAATCGGAACCGTTGCTCACCCCATCTACATCAACAACAAATATTGGAAGTTTTCATGAGAGCGATAGTGTTTCGGAGGTGGATATGCTTCTAGCTGAGGGAGAGGGTGCGGTGAAGAAGAAGAGACGGCCCAAAAGAGGGGAAGATTTCACTTTCTGTGAAGCTATAGTGAAGGCTGATTTTTGGCTTCTGTTCTTTGTTTATTTCGCCGGTGTTGGTTCGGGTGTTACCGTTCTCAACAACTTGGCTCAGATAGGAATAGCTCAAGGTGCAGAAGATACAACCGTCCTGTTATCTCTATTCAGCTTTTTCAATTTTGTGGGTCGGCTTGGCGGCGGCATTGTTTCCGAACATTTTGTCAAGTGAGATACCCATTATTCCTTCTTGATTAATTCCTATTTAATACAATCTCTAGGTAATTCCTATTTATTCCTTGTTGGTTTTTCCTATTTTACAGGTCAAAAACAATCCCTAGGACAATTTGGATGACATTCACACAAATCATAATGATCATTACATACCTTCTCTTTGCTTCTGCTCTTGATGGTACACTCTACGTCGCAACAGCGGTACTTGGAATGTGCTACGGCTTTCAGTTTTCCATTATGGTCCCAACCGCCTCCGAGCTTTTCGGATTAAAACATTTTGGGATAATCTTCAATTTCATGTCGCTCGGGAATCCTCTCGGTGCTCTCCTCTTCTCTGGTGTCCTTGCAGGGTTCATATATGATAGTGAGGCAGCGAAGCAGCACGGTACTTCTTGCTTGGGCCCAAATTGCTTTAGGCTTACCTTCATCATTTTGGCCGGTGTGTGTGCCATGGGCACTGTACTGAGCGTAGTTCTAACAAAGCGAATCAAGCCGGTTTATGAGATGCTTTATGCTGGGGGATCCTTCAAGCTCCCTCAAAGTTCAAATCATTGATGAGAGAAGAATGCAGTGTGAGAATATAGGGTATATTTTTTTTTTGGAAAATGCAATAAAATGGACTGCTTTTGTGTGTGTGTGTGTGTGTGTGTGTGGCTTCATGAGCCTTGATATGTTGGTTCTTGAACTTCCATCTGATCATTGCACATGAAGTTTATAATCTGTGCAATATGATCCTTCTTTTTAATGTTAAAAAGAAGTTTTAGTAACGTATCTATGTCAGATTTGAATAATCTAGCACTTGATATTATTCAACACTAGAAGTGCCACACACATTGGGTGCGAAATCATCTGTTTCATTCCACTTCATCTACTCATTGATTTTGATATGGCAATCTATGATGAATATGAGACAGAAATATAGGGACAGATATGCATCCTATGCATTGTGTGCGAAATGTAGTTGTGTAGCGAATGGTTGATAATAATGTTTTGAAAATTGGACCAGTGAAATGTAATTGGGTGTATTCTATCCATTATGTGTGCGAAATGTAATTGTGCAGCGAATGGTTGATAACAATGTTTTGAAAATTGGATTAGTGAGCATACCGGAGAAGTGATTGGGTGGATGAGTTACTAGTTCAATTGGGAGTGAACCAAATTAAACCGTGATGTCATAATTATATCATAAATAATTTTATAATATATTTGTAAAAAAAAATTAAGTTCAAGGGGAAAAAAAAAAGTATATATATAAAATAAACAAACTAAAACAGATTTATAATATTAAAAGTAACAGATGCATGAATAGCTTGGTGGTTAGCATTCTTGGTGGTTAGCATTTACAATACATTGCAAAACGCTGGAGGTTCGAATTTTTTTTAATATTGCTGTCAACCCAACAGTACAATGGACAGGTGGTTCAAGCGGGTCATTAGTTCAATTAGTCCAAACCGAGTTTTCAATACAAACGGTAATATAGGACAAGTCAGACAAGAAATTGGGCCAATCAGTTGAACTGGCCGATCTAATCTAGTTTTTAAAATTATGATTGATAGTTACAATTTTACTTTTACAATTGAGCCAATAAATAAATAAATTTTTAAAAATCATTAGCGTTACACATTTTCAATTTGGTGTTCATACCAAATTAACTAGTTCATAGATTATTATTAAAAACAGCATGATGCCAAAAACAAAAAAAAAGAATTATTTATCAAAGATGTCAATTTTTTTAATATATATATATATTTAAATATAACAAAAATCTATAGATGCAGTTATAATTTTTTTTCGGGTAAATTACACTTTGCACACCTAGGGCTGGTTTGGGTAAACCTATATAAGTCAAAAAGTTACTCCAAAATCTAAAAAGATATTACTATTCACCCAAAAAAAAATTAAAAAAACAATTTTTTTCAAAAAAAATAACCACCGAAGTGACCACTGTGCAGCTGCTGTGCTGCGGCAGTGGATTCTTTGAGGTCTGATTGGGTGTGGTTTGCACACACACCGTTGTTCGTCCCATGGGGCCATCACGGGTCCCGTTTTGATAATCTGAACCGTTTAATGTGTAGAAATCATCGAGTACTATATGTCTGCAAAAAATCAAATTGATCGAATATCGATAACTATATGATCAAATCAGTTATGTACAACAAATGGATGGTGTTATAATTAATGATTGAAAAATAAATAAATCTGATCAGATAGCTATCGATATTCGATTAACGTGATTTTTTATAGGTACATAGTGTTCGACGAGTTATACACATTGAACGGTTCAGATTATTAAAATGGGACCCGTGATGACCCCCACGGACCAAACAAAACCGTGCAGTGCTTTGTACAAAAAATAGCCAATAATTTCCAACTCCCATTCACACCTTCCGATTTGTACGGTTGTGGGCCACCTATCACTATTCATATCTTACACATTTTTTTATATATAATTTTTTAATACACATTTTTTCATAAAAATTCAAAAAGTTAACCCAAACCTCCATATTTTTTTCTCAACTTTTTTAGTCCAAAAAGACAAAAAGTGCACTTTTTTAAGACACCCCAAACCAGCCCCTACACTTTGCACCAAATTTCACTTTGGTTCCTACATATAAAATCATAATAGTCAACTCCATGCACTTATGGTCAAATCTCACTTTGGTCCCCATAAATGAAATTGTGACAGTCAACCTCCTGTTTTTTTTTGTCAAATCTCACTTTAATCCTTACACAAGTGCTAATGTCCCATTTCTATTACTCAATTGTTTAAATTTTTAACAGAATCTAATCATGTGACAAGAATGTGACTATGACATAAGGATAAGAAAGAAAAATCCTCTACATTTTCCACTGCATTTTCCACCAGTACACACTCTGTCCCAAAATTCACATCAGATTATGATAGTATTAGGCTAAAACAAAAAGCAAATTGTAAACGATTAAGAAGATGAACTAGGGTTTTGCATAAATTGAAATCACGAAACTCTGTTTTTCATAATAACACAATCTTCTGTATGTTGATCTTCCTTTCTCTTTGATTTCTTTGTCTCATTTTTTTTTTTAAAATTTCAAAAGTTCTATTTTCTTACTTCTTTATCCCAATTTTTAGCATTCGAATATATATATATATATATATTGTATTATATAACTCTCACATGCTTATTGTGTAAGACAAAGGAGGTGTTTGGTAGGGCCTTTTTGAGCCAGCTTATGGCTTTTGGCTTTTAAAAAGTTATTTTGAACTGTTTGGTTAAACTTATTTCAAACAGCTTCTGATTCTAACAGCTTATTTTAAGTCAAAAAAGCTGATGATGCTCACACCACCCCTTGCCGATTATAAACCTGCTGTGGACATATTAATTCACGGTTATACTCTTAGATTTTTTTATTTTTTATTTTTTTAAAAATAGAAAAAGACTCAAATGGACTAAAAAATATTATTATTATTTTTTATGAAAAATGTAGATAAATAGTGAATAATAAAAAATAAAAATTAATTGAAAATTATTTAACAAACACTACTCAAGAACTTAAATCTATAATCCAGATTAAAGTCCTAATCTATAATATAAGCTATAACTGCTTTTAAGACAAAGTGTATTAATGAAAAACATAGATGATTTTCCTCTATTACCCTAATTTCGTAGCTATATTTTTATCACATGATTGGATTTTGTTAAAGATTTAAAAATGAAGTAACAGAAGAGAGACATTAACATTTGTGTAGGGACTAAGTAAGATTTGAGTAAAAGTACAGAGGTTGACTGTCACGATTTCATGTATAGGGACTAAAGTGAGATTTGACCAGAAATATAGGGAGTTAACTATCATGATTTCATGTGTAGGGAGCAAAGTGAGATTTAGTGAAAAGTGCAAGGGTGCAAAGTGTAATTTACCCTATTTATTGAAAAGGTTCACTTCTGATGACATCATATTTTTATAATATATTTAACACATCTCGATAATCCAAATAATTTAACAATAATTTAATATAAAAGGGCGTCAAGTATGTTATATTTACAAAAAAAATCACAGCGATTAGATATGAATATCTACTTAATTAGATTATATTTGTGTCAACAATTTATTTTTAATAAAATCATAGATACTGATATAATGTCCAAGTAGCTATCAATATCTAATCAATGTAATTTTTTATAAATATGGTTTATGAGACGGATCTTATACATTGAACGATTTGAATCATTGAGATGAATATGAAATAAGATCCAACACAAGCCAACAACACACTAGTCTGATTAGGCTCTCCCACTTAAATATAATGTAAAATTGTGATCATTTTAATAATATTTGTCTAAAGTGATGACGAAATTTCCTAATGGTGTATTTGATTGGGGAATTTAGAAAGAGATTTGGAAAAAGAAAGGGAAAATGTGTGTGAAATTAGGTAAAGTATAGGTATATTTTATTCACATTTCACTTTCCTTTTCCGTGTTCATTTTCAAATCATTTCCCAAATCTCCCATGCAAATACAGCATAACTAATACTTTTGTTTTCAATGATTTATTTTATTTCTTTAAAATTATTTTTTTACCTATCAAAAAAAAAAAAAAAATCATTTTAGCATCATACTTTGCCACAATTAGCTCAACTTGGCAAGTATTATGTGTCATCATCATTTTTTTTTTTTTGGTTGTGCGCGTGTTTTTCCATGATTCCATTAGCAGAGCTATGTTCCAACCTTTGCCACAATTAGCTAGGAGTGTAAAAATGACCAGCAACCCGTGGGCGGCCCGGAGCCTGCTCGCGATTCGAAGTGGGTCCGGCCCGTTTAGACCCGTTTGGGCCTGACCCCTTGGCCAGAGCCATGGCCATCATTTTAAAACTCGGACCAGCCTGTGTGCCCCGACCTGCCTACCCCAACTTGTGGCTCAACCCATCAGCCCCTTAAGGTCCACTCAAGGCTCGGCCTGCCTGTAGCACTTGTACCTTTTTAAAAATTTTGAGAAGTGTATTTGAATCTTTTATTTTATTTTGGAGATCTTTGGTGTTATTGTATGTTGGTTTTGGAGGAGTATAATCCGATCTAAACTCGTTAGGTTTGGTTATTCGCACTTGTTCTGGTCAAAAAGTTGTTTGGGAACTTAGAAATTCTATTCTAGGGTCGACACCAACCTTCCTAAGGGTCGACGCTTACCTGTTGGTAAAGTTTCTGAAAGTGTTGCTGGAAAATAGGGTAGACACCAGTTTGAGGAGGGTCGACCCTCTTATGATGCAGAATTTCTGTGTTAGTTGTTGGAAAATAGGGTCGACCCCCTCTTGTCTAAGGGTCGACCCCCTTGCTTGTGCCAGGTTGCCTTTTCTACCTAAAGGGTCGACCCCTCTACCCGAAGGGTTGACCCCTGCGTATAATTTTTAGCTTTTTGGGGTTCGAATGGGCCCTACCCTTGGGTTTTTTGGGCCTATTATTTTATTTGACCTTAGGGCTATTTGCTACTAGTATAAATAGACCCAAATCACTTTCCTCTCATTACTTTTTCTCCTCTTTTCCTCTCAACCCGTGATTTCTCTCTTTTCTCTCTAAAACTTAACTTTTCGCACTTAGATTTTCAGATCTACTCACCTAGAGCCATCTTTTCACTTTGGTCCTTTGGGAAAGGTTGTAGATCTTGTCAAGGGCTTCTATTGATCCAAGTGGTTCGTGGTTTTGTCATCGGTGATTTTTGGGTTGTTTTCTCTTCGCTTCAAGAGGTAGGGATTTCTTTGCTCTTTTCCAATAATTTGTCTATAGATAGACATGTGATATATTTTATTGCATAGAAACCATATTCATTATGGATTTTCTTGAAAGCCATGAAAAGGGATTTAGGGTTTGATATTTGTGATAGGTGTTATTAAGTTGTTTGTTGTTGGGTTGTTTGGGAAAAATGATTTACTATATTTGTGAAGAGAGGGAGGAAAGCCGTAATTAAATATTATTGATATAATGGATTTAAAAAGGGGGAAGTTGAATAATCTTTATATTTTGCTAATATGGGTTGTATAATTATGTTTATATCAAAAGAAAATAAAAGGAGAAGTAGCCACAGTATTGGTATTGTTTTAGACTAATCATGTGAAGTTGAGTTGAGTTATGGTTTTGATACCAATGGAATTGGTTTGTAAAATAAAGAGGATGTATTTGGTTTTGGTTTTGTAAAATGACGAGAATGGATTCTTAAAAAATGGTTGGAGTTGTGTGGATTGGAAAATAAAGAAAAGTGGTCTTTTTGAAAGAAAATGAAATCATCACCCTTTGTAAACAAATAATGAACTTGAGGTCGAATCTTGGAACATTCACATATTATCATTGTTATTGGACTGAAAGTCTTGCGAGAATTGGATTTTTATTTTCCTTTCGTATTAGATACAGAAATGGATATATATAAATGTAAATGGTGGGGTTGGATATTTGTAATCTCTCACCTATGAAAATATGGATAATTTATCTATTTTGGAGATTGTATATATATTTAGAAATATATATTTTGGACTATAGGTGGAGGATGGCTATGACTGTTGTAGAAATTGCATGTGGACTAAGTGAATTGAAATTAATCACTTGTACTTGTCATTGAATATGACTATATTTATATACATTGGATATGTATGGTTATTTGGGAATATAAAGGGGATGTACTCCATGTGTAATTATGTGTTTTTATACATTGTGTATGTATTACACTTATGTTGTTATGCATTCTAGTATGTTGAGATGGTTGGGAATGTGCTTACGCTTCGAATGAGAGGTACCATTACCTTCTAGCTAGCGCTTAGAGAATTGGCCGTGCTTAGAATGAGAGGTACCAGTACCTTCCAGCTAGCGCTTGGAGAACTTGGCAGATGTACCATTACCTTCCAGCCGGTGTCTGGTAAATTGGCATTTTGTTATGGAAAGGTGTATCCTTGGTTTGGTATTATGTTATGAAAATGTGTATCCTTGGCTTACCGTGCTTAAGGCAGGTAGAGCAGAACTTGTTTATCATTATTGTCTCAGTATATCTGTGTATATTATAGGTTTTGATGGTCATGGTCCTGGAAGGCCGAGTTGCCTTGTTTGTTGAGTAGATAGTTGTTGGTTGCTTGTTGTTTTCCCTTTGTACTGAAGGTATATATGTAAAGACATGAATGTGTTGGAAACAGATGTAAGTACTGTATTGAGATTGGAAATAATGTAAAGGACATCTGATATTTGTGAATACGTTTCAAAAAGATAAATCAGGTGTGCGTCCAGAAAGTGGGAGAAAACGTAATGGACTTTGTAAAATGGTTTTCATGAACTTGTTATTGTCATATGACTTTTAGGAGAAGGGTAACAAGAAGAAAGAAAAGTAAATTGCTTATGTTGTTGAATAAAATGAATGATTTTGAGAAAAGTTCCTATATAAGTATATTTCTGTATAAACCGTTACATTATGTATATGATATGATCTAAAGCATTCATGATCATAGCTATTTGTATGTTGATATTGTTTAGGATCATATTGGGATCCCTACTGGACTTTATGTTCATCCCACGTTGCTAATCCTTTTTTCAGGTCAACGTCAAGAAGAATTTCAAGATTGAGGATCTCCTTTATGTGTTGACCACGGGCCTTTTATTTGTAAGCGGAATGCCATTGATGTAAAAGGGTTAAATCCTTTCTTTTAATTTAAAAGATGTAAGCCTACGGGCAATTTATTTATTTTTATCTCATGTTGCATTCATTTCATATTCGAATGAGAGAACCTTTAATAAAAGTATTCATTATTGTATTAATTTCTGCACGTGATCTTTGAAATTGTATTGTAATAAAGGATTTGGTAATAGTAGCCGTTGGCATAAAAAGTGGGGCGTGACACCGCCCGAGCCCAGTGTCTTTTTTAGTGAAAAATAATAAGATGTTGGTAGAAAAAAAAAAAATTTTAAAAAAAATTGTAATAACCATGAAAAAAAATAAAAAAATTTAAACTTTTATTTAGATTATAATTCTATGAACTTTTAAAAATAGTTTCACAATTTAGAAACTTATAATTTTTTTTTTATATGATGTTCCCATTTGAAGCTAGTATATTGGGCAAAATTTTTAGAATGAAATGATGAATATTTAATTTATAAAATTCAGACTTATTGGTGTTTGATAAATTGACGTAAAAGAATTTTTATGATCCAATTTTGATTTTTTGTGTTTATTTTAAGTGTTAAACCATGATTTGAGATAAAGTTTGTTATGTGTAGTTTAATATATATGTAAGCCATCTTTGGTTTATGGGTGAAAATTTAATTCAAGATTTATGATTTAGAATTAATTTAATTTTAGTTTGTGTAACTAATTATGTAAATAGTGGGGGACCACTTTGGGTCTATTTGGTTTATTTTTGCTTAAGTTTCAAATTAGATAGCTAATTCAGAGTGTTGAACTTTACTCATATTGGACTCAATTAATTTAATCCATGTCTTGATTTTATATATATATATATATATATGTATGTATGTATATTTTTAAATCATCATAAGAAGATTGTAAATATTTATAGTGTGTGACACCAAATTATAATAAGGCTTATGAATGATGAATTTATGATACACACCATAAAATTAAAATTATACTTTTTTAATGATCAAAAGATTTTATTTATTAACTTGTACCTTTCACCAAATGAGAGGATCTTGTTTTCACCAAATCTTGATTAGTTTATTACATTAAAGTTTTGATTTCTTTCTTTTAGGGGTGCAACTCAGGCGGATTCGATCGGGTTGGGAGGTTGTCCAAGCCCAGCCCAAGTTGTGCTGAGCCTTGCCCAAGCCCGCCCAAGCCCGAATTGTAACCCAAGGTTGTCTGCCCAAGCCCGACCCGAGCTAAACCCGAATTGCCCGAGTTGCCCGAATTGCTCGAATTGTAAATGAATTTCAGTTTTTTATTTATTTTTATTTTTTTTATTATGGAAAATCATTAATACCATCAAAACAAATAATTAATATAATGTAAGAAAGATGTCACTATAGTAGTCCTTACAATTTAAGAGTGAAAAAAAAAAGAAAAAAAAGAAAAGTAAGATTTTATGTTATTTGTATATATAATATATATTCAATATGATTTAATAATATAAATTACTTTAATATCATGTAATGGCTAATAATTTATATTTATATTTAATATTTTTATATATCTATATATTTATAATTCGGGTTTCAAATTACTTGGGTTGTTTGACATATTTGCCCAAATCCATCTAAATTTAATTTGGGTTTCTGAATTTTTACCCAAATTCATACCGAATTTGAAAATATTTTATCCAAACCCTAAAAAAATTTAAATTAAACTCGTGTTACTCGAGTTGAACCCGCCCAAATTATAACCCTACTTCCTTTATTATCTGTGTTGGTGAAATCCAAGATGTGTTTCATACTATAATGAAAGAAAACATCCTCTCTCCTTTTCTACAGTTGATGGCCGACCACCCACCCTCTTCTGTTTTTTTTCAATTTCTTTCTTTCCTTTACTTGTTTGTGCTGAGACAAGACTCAACATATTAAATTATATGTATTAATTGATGGGTGTGCCCATTTCTTTTGTGATATTTCATTACATATGTAGAGAAGCATTAAATGAGATGTGTACATTACGTTTCTCCCTCTGCTAGCCGAGAGCCATTCTCGCCTCCCTAGGCTTGGATCTATTTCTTCATGAAAAATGTTAGGCATCATGAAAATTTTTTTACGAAAATAATTATGAAAGATTTGTGACCTTTAAATTATCTTAATTAATATATAGTGCTTTATTCTAAGTGTAGTTCAAAAATCACAAATCTTTCATAATTATTTTCATAAAAATCTTTTCATGATACTTAATATTATTGTTTCTCCACAGATAGAGCTCTTTATTTTGTTTGGTGTCCTCCCTCAATACAAAGAAAGAACTGAAAAACAGTCCACCTTTTTCCTATTTTTTTTTTTTTTCTGTGCAAGCCGTGAGACTTCTCCACGTTTCCCCCCCTTTAAAATTCTTCTTTTTCCATTGTGGAGACCTTGGTGTCCTAGCCTTAGCCTTGGTTGTTCAGACTTGGGGTTTTTCTTGAGTGGTCTGTGAGATAGAGATTTGAGAGAGTTTTGTGAAGAGAGCTTGCTGTTCTTGAAGGGTTCTTGGAGGATCTTGAAACTAGGAGGGTTTGTTGGCTTGGACCTATTCTCTTCACCTTTTCATCTTCTTACTCATATCTTGAGATAGGGATTTCTTTGATTCTCTTTAATACTTTGTTATAAATAGATATGTGGTATTTTATTATTGCATAAGAAACATGATTTGTAGAGAAATGTTTGAAAGGCATGTGGATTTTGAATTAGGGCTTTTGGATTTTAAGAGCTTATCTAATAATTCATTATTGATTATGAAATTTTGAGATAATAAAACATGTCTATGATGAGTTTATGTAAAAGCCCTAATTTTTAATTGAATATTCCAAAAGCTAGAGAAGAATTGATAATTATATAATTATTGAGACTTATACGAATTTAGAACATCATTGTGGTGATTTAATTAAAAAGCTTAATTTTAATTTGTTGGTTTAATAATTTGAGAATGAGGTAAATTGATTATACTTATCGAGTCGTATCAGTTATTATGAAGTTGAAATGGAAAGGAAATGGATGGGTTGTTGTGTAATGGAACCATACCGAACATGTTGGGAATTTCAGTTGATGAAATCAGAATTTCGAAATAATAGAATATAAATAAACGAAGAAAGGATAATGATTTTACAATTAATTGTTATGAACTTGTAACAGGAAATTTGAAGAGAAAGGGAAATATGTAATGGTCTTGAAATTTACTTTATGCCGAAACTATTGATGACTGGAAGTGGTGAAATCAAACATGGAATTGTTATGAGAATTATATTGTTCCTATAAATGATTTGAGTCCTTTTGTCTAGAGGTTTTGTCCTTGGCTATCAGTGGAGGATGGTATTGTTGTTGTTGTAGAATTGATGAGAAATAGGTTAACCTTATGTGTTATCGATTGAATAGTCCAATTGCGTAATAGATGAGAGTGAATAGAATGAATTTGAGATACTTGTGTTGTGAAGTGTGATTGTGTTATATGGAGGTAACACGATCCTTCCGGCTAGTAACCGATAAAGTGGGTGGATGTGCAATATGGAGGTAATGTGTTCCTTCCGGTTAGCGCCCGATAAAGCAGGCTGTGCTATATAGAGGTAATGCGTTCCTTTCGGCTAGCAACCGGTAAAGCAGACAAACGTGGAGCTCGGTGAGACCACGGTGGTGATGTGAGACTTTAGTGAGTCCTCAAGTTTATTTGATTGTCAATTTGCATATATCTGAAGAGATAGTTGTTGATGAACATATGTGTTGTGAAAATAGTTAGAGTAACGTCGTGAGATGATTGTTGAGTTCGATGATAATATGATTATTGTTTGACATAAATGAGTAGCACAAGGGTGCAAAGGATTAACTGTGAATTGATTATGGAAATAAATAACGTGACGAAATCATAAAAGAAGAATTATAGAAATACGAAAATGGTTAATGTGCGTATGGCGTTTGAGATGTGATTTAGATTGATAAATGTCCTTAAATTGAAATTGGTGAGTACAAGGATCAGGAAATTAGATTTTTTTTATTTTTTATTTTTATTTTATGAAATGATAAAGGATGGAATCTTTTGAGAAAGAATATATTTATGTATGTATATTTTGAATACAAAAGTCACATTACATGTATAATTGTAACTTGTAGTATTCATGATCATAGCTATCTATGTACTGCTATTGTTTAGAATCAGTGGGATCTCTATTGGACTTTGTTGTTCATCCTATGTTGTTAACTATTTTTCAGGTATAAAGTTGAAGCATTGTTCAGGACTAAGATGTCTTGTTATTATTGGCCAAGGGGCCTTCTACCTGTAGGCAAAATGCCATTTGCTTTAAAGAGAGTGTCAATCTCTCTCTCACTCCATTTCTTTGAGTTTTATATTTCCTCAATTTAACCATAAGGGCACATTTTGTGAATTAATGTATCTAAGTATTTCATTCATTGAAGGCACAAGAGAAAATATTTGTGTTTGGTTAATTATTCTTGCTTTCGTATCACTAATAAAGAAATTGACTTTATAATGTATTTGGTAATGGAATCGGGCGATAAAATTAAGGGCGTTACAAAAATAGTCAGGCCTGTCCAAGCCCGAGGCCAGGCCCATTCCTACCGGACCGGTCCGAATACCCATGGGCCTGAGTCTGGGCTTGGGCCTAATTTTTTAGCCCGTGAGCTGGCCCAAATTTTGGCAGAAGCCCGTGAGGCCCAACATAGGCCGAGCCGAGTCAGATTTACACCCCTACAATTGGCTCCGTTTGACAAGTATTATTTTTTTGTTCCCTTCTTTTGACATATCTGCCCTTAAAGAACGGAATAATCTGGAGATTAATTCTACCATCCACTAATAAAGGTCTAATTAAAGTTGTGACAAATTTTATATAGATTGCCTCAAAAACTTATTTACACGTAGAAGATTTAGAACTTTAAACCATAGAATGAGTACACTCCAGGTCCCAAGTCTTGACTATTAGGTCAATTCCTACTTTAAACGACTTAAAACAAGTTGGTCATTCTTATACTCTTAATTGAGAAATCATGGGAGTTGACTCTTGTCAAATACTTTATTGATTAATTTTCACCTATTATGGGGTTTGTCATTGTATTGAGTTCTTTATTTAATTTCATTATGACACATTTTTGTGTTGGTTTTAGGCTTTTAGAAGAGTGGTGCTATTAGCACTCCATAAATTATTTTAGACCATTCATTTTTTTAGACCCTTACTTATAAATTTTGAAACCATTAAAATTTCTTTTTCTCTTCCAAATAATATCAAAATTATCCATGTAAAAATATTTCACCCATTGAATGCACACCCCTACACTCCAAAAAAATCTCACTTCCAAAAAAACCCTAACAAAGCCCACAAAGAAAAAGAAGAAGAGGCAATGTAATTACTATCTCTGTTGTCTCATCCACCATTGTCACAGTTGGTATGCTCTCTCTCTCTTTCTATATATATATACATACATAATTTCTTAGTTTTCTCATAATAATTTCTTCTCTTGCAGGAAAAAAATTATAATAATTGTTTTTTTTTTAGTGAAACAGGTTTGAACCTATAAATAATGTTCAGTTACCAGTTCCTGAATAAATAAATAATATTCGAGCTTGTGTTCTTGAATTTCAATCATATATTTAGGAGTTCAGTCCTGAAAAAATGACGAACATATTTTATTATTTTTGTCATTTTTTTTAAAGAAATTTATCCTTACAAGGCCAATATTCTCTAAGCTAAAAACAATATCAAAGCGATGAACCTCTTCTAAACTTTTATTGTTGTACTCCCCTTGTCTTATAGAGTTGTGGTTGTTAGAAAAACTTCTACTCATTGTCATTGCCGGAGAAGTGTAGATAATCAAATAGTTGCCACCGTTACCGTTAGAAGATTGCCATCAAATGATTTTCAAGATTTTGAGGGTGGTTAGGTTTTGAAAGTGGGATTTGGGAAAGATGGATGAGTGGTAATGGAGGTGGGTGTTCTTATAAACCCTAATTCATGATGTAATAGGTGTATAAGTTTAATTGTGAGATGGGGTGCCCAAAAATTAATGATGTCATTTGTATTAATTTTATTTGAGATTATTTTTGTAATAAAAAAAGCTAAAAATTAGAGGGTTCAAAATAATTTATGAGGTGTTAATAGCAGTACTCTTCTAGAATTATGTTGTTGATTTGACGTAACTCTCGTTATATTTGTAAACTTCAATAGATCTATGGGTTGAAATGTTGATGAATTTCGAATCATGATTAGTTGAATAAATTTTATTTCTACGATAGTCGGCTAATCGAATCAATCTATCCCTTTTATTTATTTATTTATTTTTTGGGTAGTGAGAGTATTTGGGGCTTTGCTTGATTAGTTTCATAATATGTTTTGTTTGTCATTATATCAAGTAATTACTAAGTATGAGTTCTAAAGGTGATTCCAATGCCGAAGTAGTGGTGGAGCCACATAGGGATTAGGAGTTTGCGTGGCCCCTTGGATTTTTCTCTCTTTTTTTAAATTTTTAATTTTTTTTTAACATATGTATATAAATAAAATTTTAAACAAAAATAATATTTAGAATAAAATATCAAGGGTATTTTTAAATTTATGAAAACAATAGTGATTGTTTTATTGAAAATGAAGTGACTGCAACAAATTATATTTTGGAAAATTTACCCATAAGTCCTAGTTTTTGAAACGTTGAACCATTTGGTCCTAAAAGTTTTCTTATGCTCCATTTAGTCCCATCTTTACATCAGCATGATGTAAATGATGTAAATGATCTGATGTTTCATTCTATAATTTCAAAATTTATTGAAATCTGATGAACATTAGATGTTTTTCATCCTATATTTTCAAACATTATTGAAATTTGATGAACATTAGATGTTTGAAATCTGATGTTTGTAACATGACTCTGATGTTATTAACATTGTATCTGATGTTATTAACATTATAATGGGACCTTTCAGTCTATAAGAAAACTTTTAGGACTAAACAGTGCATAAGTTATTAATTTGGGATTTATTGGTGCATCCCCCTTATATTTTTATGTATGAAAATTTTGTGAAAAAATCTCAATATAAAGGTAATATCCATCATTATTGATATGCAAATATAATTAATCTCGCTATATATATGTAAAACTTACTAGAGTGTTAGTTATATTTGCATGTAGAGTTTACACTTCATATGTTACTTTACTATTGGTTGGTGATATCATATGTCAATAATGACGTGATATTACTATTATACGAAATTTTTACTCAAATTTGGTAAAAATTTGATTTATCTTACTATTATATAATTTTTTTTACGACTTAAATATATGATTTTTTTACATTGTCTATGATACATTAGTTACACGCAATACTTTCTTTTCGATTTTACTCGAAATTAATTGTAAAATTTTTTGTGAAATACTTTTGTAACAATTTATTTAATTTTTTGTACTTAATATTAATTCAAAAATTATTATTATCTTCTTATTGTTGGTTATGAAAAAAAAAATTAAATTTGTAATTAATAAGTGTTTCTCCTGATTTAATTTCTTAGCTCCGCCACTGCACCGAAGCACTTCATAATATTCAATTTGGTGACTTTTACTCTTTGAAACACTCGTTATGGTTCATCGCTCAACTTACCGCTCAACTAATCCTTAGAAATTCAAAGAAGCCCAAGTTTGTCCTTGTAGAATTAATGTGTGTACATAAACACTTTTGTTTACTCATGACCCTCTCAAAATCAAGCTTCATTTGAAATAAAATCATAAAACTTTGTAAAATTATGTTATGAGTAAGAATACAAATTCGTATCTCACTAATGTTGTACATAAGGTATACAAAAAGCCAGAGGGGACCCAGGGAGACCCAGGGACAGAATCATGATTTCATTACCAGAAGAGCTAAAAGAAAAATAATTGTTTTCACCATATACACAAAACATATGTATGCATATATTATATATAAATTATGTATACAGAAATTTTTTTTTTTAATACCACAGAAGTAATTTCTAATAGGATGAATAAGGTTTTTTTTTTAATTTTTTTTATTTAATGTAAAATAGAAAGAGAATTCAAGATGAAAGAATAATGATATATTTTTTTATACTGGAGGGCCATTTTGTACATAAAATGATATATATATATTTTAAAATTCTATGACAAACAATAATGTTTACAGAAACAGGAGGGTCATGACCCTTTATAGTCTTCTCCTAATTCCGTTCCTGAGGAGACCACTCTTGTATATTCTTAACTTGAAAGTTAGGAGGTCAGACAAAATTTGATTATTATGTTGTATTATGTTTTATTTAATATCATTATGGGCTCTTTTTTATGTTGGTGGTTGGTATTAGTTGTTGGACTATGATGGTTCGTTTGATGTAATTCTCTTCAAATAGTTAAAAATACTTTATCGGTTCACAAAAAAATAAAATAAAATAAACAAATTATCTTTTACTAATGTTTTTATTTCTTTATACTTAATTGTATAATTTTGACATTATAAAAAGTTAATAATCAATATTATTTTTTCACCTAATCTCTCCAAAAAGTAAGTTTTAAGAAAAACGAGTTTCATTTTATTTCTTTCAATTTCCTCTCATTTTTCAGCCCTTTAATAATAGAAACAAATAATTGAGACGAAGAAAAGTCCACTTCTTTGTTTTTCTTTTTTTTAATTCACCGCTAAATCACTCAATCGAAAAGGGCTATGTGTCCCCCCCCCCCAAAAAAAAAAAAAAAAAAAATCAAAAATGGCTGTGAGTTGCACAAAATTGATTGTGCATATTTACTGTCCATTTGAAATTGTTCTTACCAAAAAAAAAAAAAATCAAAAATGGCTGTGAGTTGCACAAAATTGGTTGTGCATATTTACTGTCCATTTGAAATTGTTCTTACTGGCATGGACAGTAAATATTAATCTCGTGTCTCAATTGTAAGTTATGTTTATTTTTTCCTATTTTTCACATGCTCGTTTTTTTATTTTTTATTTTTTATTTTTTAATTTTTTATTGTAAAATTTATAAATCATGAGATATTTATTGTTGATCCCAAGTCAAAGTCTCCTCAAATCACAAAAAAATAATTCCAATTCTTCCTTGAAAGTTTTGAGATATAGACGTAACTAAATGGATATGATGTTATGAAAGAGGGTGTGCACTATAGTCTATAGTTACATTTTTGTGTTGCACTATCACAATTTTTTAACTTTTTTTTTATCAATAAATATGATAGTAATTATAAATATAAAAAATATTTATATCATTAAACATATTACTATCCTACAATAATTAAAAAGTCAACAAATCTAACGTAGTCAATAAAAAACTACTAACTACATATAACTCCTATTATAGGGTAAAAATAAATTACCATCACAAAAAGATATCAAACTCTTTTTTATAGAAATTAAATCCGATACTTCACATCATAAATTATGTTACACAACCATAAAGCCAAAAACCGTGATTCACAATTTTTAGCCAATGAGGGCTCAATCTTTTGATAGGTATAGATTACCATTCAAATTTGGTGACTTTTAATCAATAAGTCTAACGACTTCAGATACCTTGCTTTGATCTTTCTATTATAGTTTGTTTTGATTTTTCCACATCATATTTATTGCTGTATTAAAATTATAAATTTTGATAAAGAAAAGAAAATAATTGCCTTCATCTCTTTCATTTTTTTTTTATTTTAAATTTATACCTAAATTTATAATTCAAATACAACATAAATGATATAATATGCTTGTGACAAATATTTTTTTTTAATATCTAAACCAAAGACCTTGATGGGTAGAAATTTGGTGTGACAGTACATTATCACTATTAATAATATGTGATATTATTATTAAGGGTGAATTACATTAACAGTTCTTATAGTTTAGGACTTGTATTACTTTGGTTCTTGACTTTTCAATTGTGACATATTTGACTCCAAATTTTGAATCTTGTTCAAAATAACGACAATTAAAGATACCATTGCTCAATTTTAAGGGCAAAGTCGTTAATTTGATAAAATATAAACTAATTTGACAAAATAAATATCAAAAAAATATTTTTAAATTTTTAAAAATTATTTTTACCGACCAAAGATAAAATTATCTAAAATTGATAAATCTTTTACACATTTATTCATTTATTTTTTACCAAATTAATTTTTATTATGTGGTTAGATGATTATCATGTAATGGATGATTGTTTTTATTTTCATTAGCTTAGTTTATATTTTTCCAAAAATCAAATATGGTAACAACTTTGATATTATTATTAAATCAATCCATTAAATAAAAAAAACGAAAATCATTTCATATATTAAATATATCGATTACACATTAAAAATCTAACTGCTAATTATGTTGTTTAATTTTGATGATGTCGAAAATATTAATTGAAAATTTGTAAATAATATACATATTTTATATTATTTGACACAAAATATTATATAAATAAAAATATTTTTGAAAACTCTACTATTCACTTTTTTAAAATTTAGGCTGATCACTATTCACTTTTTGACAAAATTAAAATTGATTAATTATATTATTTTGACAAAATTGATTGATTGGTTGTATTATCTTGACAAATGTGATATTGATTAGTTGTCTTCTTTTGACAAAAGTGATATATCCAAATTGAGAAATAGGTTATGTTTAGTTAAAAATCTCTACAAAAAATTAAGAAGGGTTTATATGATCAGATCTATTATAAATATTACTTACAGGGATTTTACTATATATGCAAATATTTGATTAGAATATTATATATAATGCATATAATATAAATAGAATATATCACATGAGTAATTAGACTTTTTACACTACATTGATTATATCATATATATATATATATATTATAATAAAACAAGAAGAAAAAGATAGTGTTATATATATATATATATATTATAATAAAACAAGATGGAGCAAATCATTTACTTGTTTGAAAATTGTGAACTTTGTATCAAATTGCCTATAAAAATGGTAGCTCCATATTTGAAAAAAACAAAAAAGGAAAAGAAAAAGTTAGTCTTACTTTTATCATCTTTTTAATTATTAACATTTACTGACTATTTAAAATCAAGGAGCGTACCTAGGTAAGCCATGACGTTAGTAAGGAGCCTTCTACTTCCAACGAGTATATTTTTTAGTATAAATAGAAGTGTTGTGTGTGAAGAAAAATCAAGAACTTGAAGAAGAAAAAAAAAATTTCTGTGTGATCCAAAATTTTGAGTATATTGTATTCTACTCTTTCACTTTCAGATCTAAGTGTATTCTTTGTTCTTACACTTTTATATCTACTTTGTGTGAGAGAATTATTGTAAAAGAGGGTTTAAGTACCATTTATTTTTATTCATTATTTTTGTGAGAGATTTTTGTAAGGGTAAGGTATTTATTGTTGAGTGAGGCTCAATAGATAAGAGTAAGTCCTGTGCAAAATCCACAAGCTTCGTGAAGATTTGATAGTGTATTAATTCATTTTGATAGTAAAGAAATTCTTAAAGAAGTTCCTTGGGGAGTAGACGTAGGGCTGGCGTGCCGAACCACTATAAATCTCAGTGTTTGATTTTCTCGCCCTATCTCTCTTACTTTTATATTGATAATTATTATTCTATTTTTTATTTGTTAAAATTCTGAATAGTGTGTTTATAAATTTTAATACTGTAATTTTTTTTAAATAACCCAATTCACCCCCCTCTTGGGTTGCCTACTTGGGATAATAATTAGTATCAGAGCCTAAACTCTAGTTTGTGTGACTTAATCGTCTTAAAGTAGATTATGGCAACCCTAGTTATTCCTTACCTGAAGGACAAGCATCCAATAGGCCACCACTATTTAGCGGCACAAATTTTAGCTATTGAAAAACTAGGATGACCATACACGTTCAATCTAATGATTATGAATGTTGGAAAATTATTTGCAATGGTCCAAAAATTCCTACCAAAATCATAGATGGCCTTAAGGTACCAAAACCTAAAGATGAGTGGAATGAATTAGATACTAGAATGGCCCAAATTAATGTCAAAGCCACAAACATGTTGTACTACGCCTTAGATGCCAACGAGTTCAACAGGATCTCCACATGTAAAACTGCAAAAGAAATATAGGATAAGCTTATAGTGACTCATGAGGGAACCGAACAAGTTAAAAAATCTAGAATCAGTTTGCTAGTTCATAATTATGAACTCTTTAAAATGAAACCTGATGAAACTATTCCTCAAATGTTTACTGGCTTTACTGATATTATTAATGGTTTAACTTCTCTTGGCAAAATATATACTAATGCTGAAATTATAAGAAAAGTGTTTAGGTCATTGCCCAAAGCTAAGTCTAAATAAGTTAATGAGATCTCTCTTAACTCATGAGCTCATAATGCAAGAAGAAAAGGAAGAAGAGGACAACAACAAGAAGTAAAGAATAGCTTTCAAATTCACCTCGAAACATCAAAAGGATGAAGATGAGGAAATGACATTCATCACTAGAAAGTTCCAAAGATTTATGAGAAAGAAACAAGGCGTGAGAAAATTTTTCAGAAAAGACTTCAACAATAGGGATTTTCAAAGAGGAGAAAATCACAAAAAATCTGAAGTTACTTGCTACGAATGCAACAAACCTGGACACTACAAATCAGAATGTCCGGAACTTAAGAAACAATTCAAGAAGGACAAGAAGAAAGCCATGATTGCAGCATAGGGAGAAGATAGTGATGAAAGCGACTCAGAAACCGAAGTTTACAAAAATGAGGTTGCTAACCTATGCTTAATGGCACTTGGAAACAAAGATGAAGTATGTTTCAAGACAAAATCCAGTAACGATAAATGATATCTCGACAGTGCATGTTTGAGGCACATGACCTGAAATAAAATTATGTTCGCCACACTCCAACCAAAGAATGGCAGATATGTGACTTTCGACGATAATAACAAGGGTAAAATCATTGGTGTAGGAAGTATTGGTAAAAATCCCTCTCCTATTATTGAAAATGTTTTACTTGTTGAAGGTTTAGCATTAGTCAATTATGTAATAAATGTTATAGAGTTATTTTTGAAAAAACTCATTGCACTATTGAGAACACTTTAGAAAACAAAACTTTATTTGTAAGTTATAGATATGAGAATGTATATGTGTTTGATTTGCATGATTTGTCTTCTCATTTTAATATTAAATGTTTATCTACTATAAATGACAATGGTTGACTTTGGCATAGAAGATTAGGACATGCTCATTTTGATTTAATTTTCAAACTTTTAAAAAATGAGTTAGTTATTGGTTTACCAAAAATTATTTTTGAAAAAGACAAACTTTGTGATGCATGTCAATTTGAAAAACAAACTAGAATTATTTTAAATCAAAAAATATGGTTTCAACTATTAGACCGCTTCAACTCTTATATATTGATCTATTCAGACCATCTACAACATTAAGTTTAGGAAGAAAATCTTATGCCCTTGTTTGTGTTGATGATTATACTAGATATACATGAGTATTATTTTTAGCACACAAAAATGAAATTTTTTATAATTTCTCAAAACTTTGTAAAAGAATTCAAAATGAGAAAAATCTTAATATTTGTAGTATTAGAAGTGATCATGGTAGAGAATTTGAAAATAACGATTTCATTATGTTTTGTGATGACTTAAGAATAGATCATAATTTCTCAGCCCCTAGAACTCCTTAACAAAACGGTGTAGTTGAAAGAAAAAATAGAACTCTTGAAGAAATGGCTCGTATTATACTTTGTGAGAATAATTTACCTAGATATTTTTGGGCTGAAGCAGTTTTCATTGCATGTTATGTTGTAAACCATGCCATGATTAGACCTATTCTCAAGAAAACCCCTTATGAACTTTGGAAGGGTAGAAAGCCTAATATTAGCCGCTTGCGTACTTTTGGTTGTAAATGTTTTGTATTTAATAACAATAAAGATAACTTATGAAAATTTGATACTAAATTAGATGAAGCTATATTTCTTAGTTATTCAATTTCTAGTAAAGCTTATAAAGTAATTAATAAAAGAACTCTACTTGTTGAAGAATCTGTGCATGTTGTTTTTAATGAATCTAACAACATTATTTTCAAGAATCTTGTAAGAAATGATATTGTAGAAAATCAACCAAGTATGGAGAGCATTTACATAAAAGAAAATGAAGAAAATCCATTACGCGAACATGAAGAAGAAATGACAATGGAGAAACTTCAAGAAATATACGTTCTTCCAGAAAACGACTCAAATTTACCAAAAGAATAGAAGTATGCTCATGGCCACCCCAAAGACCTCATCATAGGTGATGTGGTGGAAGGTATAAAAACTCGTTCTTCTGTTAAAAATATTTGTGGTAACTTAGTGTTTGTTTCACAAATTGAACCAAAATCATTTTTAGAAGCTGAAAATGATAAAAACTGGATTCTAGCAAGAAAAGAAGAATTAAATCAATTTGAAAGGAATGAAGTTTGGTTTTAACTCCTCGACCTAAGGATCATCCCGTTATTGGTACAAAATGGGTATTTCGAAACAAAATGGATGAATCCAGAGTTGTTACTAGAAATAAAGCTAGATTAATAGCTCAAGGGTATAATCAAGAAGACGGCATTGATTTTGATGAAACTTTTGCACCAGTTGCTAGACTTAAAGTTATTAGAATGTTACTTGCTTTTACATGTTTTAAAGATTTTAAATTATATCAAATGGATGTTAAAAGTGTTTTTTTAAATGGATACATTTCGGAGGAAGTTTATGTTGAACAACCTCCCGGTTTTGGAAATCATAAATACCCTGATCATGTTTTCAAACTTTCAAAAGCCTTATACGGCTTAAAACAACCTCCTAGAACTTGGTATGAAAGATTGAGTAATTTTCTACTTGACAAAGGTTTTTCTAGAGGAAAAATTGATACAACACTTTTTATAAAAATAAAAAAGGAAGATATGCTAATTGTTCAAATTTATGTTGATGATATCATTTTTGGTGCTACTAATGAAAATTTGTACAAAGAGTTTGCTAAAGATATGCAGGGTGAATTTGAAATGAGTATGATGGGGGAGTTAAATTACTTCCTTGGTCTACAAATTAAACAAACTAATGATGAAATCCATTTAAATCAAACGAAATATATCAAGGATCTACTCAAAAGGTTTGAAATGAAATCATCAAAGCCTGTAACAACTCCAATGAGCACATCAATAAAAATCGACAAAGATGAGCAAGGTAAACCTGTAGATGAAAAGAAATATCGAGGTATGATTGGTTCCTTACTCTATCTTACTGTAAGTAGACCCAATATAATGCTTAGTGTTTGTATGCGTGCACATTTTCGATCCGCATCGAAAGAGTCACACATCACCACAGTCAAACGTATTTTCAAATATCTTGTTGGCACTCCAAATTTGAGATTATGGTATCCTAAGGGAACCACTTTTGAACTTTTTAGTTATTCAAATGCCGACTTTGCGGGATATAAACTTGACTGAAAAAGCATTAGTGGTACTTGTTATTTTGTTAGACACTCTCTCATTTCTTGGTTTTGCAAAAAACAAAACTCAGTGGCTCTGTCAACTGCTGAAGCAGAATACATTGTGTCGTTGGGTATTGTGCACAATTGCTTTGTATAAAATAACAATTTCAAGATTTTGGACTTCACTATGATCATATTCTTATAAAATGTGACAACTCAAGTGCCATTAACCTTTCAAAAAATCCTATTTAGCACTCACACACTAAACACATTGAAATAATGCATCATTTTCTAAGAGATCATGTACTCAAATGTGAGATTGAACTTGAATTTGTGCCTACAAATTGTCAATTAGCTGACATAATTACCAAGCCTCTAAATGAAGAACAATTTTGTTATATTAGAATTGAACTTGCTATGATGAATACTCTAATATAATGTTTATATTAAAAATAATTTTTTTTATAAAAAAAAATTAATAATAATAATAATAAATAATTAAATAAAATAACTATAGTAATAATAATAATTATTATAAATAATAATAATAAAATTATATACATATATATATTCTCTCTCTCTCACCCGCTCTCTCCTTTACTCTCTGTTTTCTCTTTCTCTCGCTCTCCCTTTCTTCCTCTCATCCTCAGCTGATACCATCTTCATCCTCACCATCGTCTATAATTAGATCCACCATCCACAACATCATCCATCACTTTCATCACTACCATCATCCACCCAAATCCCTCACCAATCTAACGAGATCCATCACTACTCTACCCAAAATCTACATTACCATCATTACCGATTCATTAAGTTCCATCACCGATCCATCAAGATCCGTGACTGATCCATCAAGATCCATCGTCGATCTACAAAAATTCGTCACCGATCTACACAATCTTCTCCATTTCTTCCGATCATCAAGGTCATTACCGATCAACATGTTAAAATTCTTTTTGCATTGTGTTATATTTTTTTTTTCTTGTTGTATGTGCTCCAAACTCTCTTAGATTTGATAATGATTGCTTCTACTTTGACTAAAGAAATTGTTTTATTTGTATTTTCTCTTTTTATGCTAGTGTACTTGGTGTAGTTATTTATGGCCGAATATTAATGGCCATTGGTATTATAGATTGATAATTTGTTTCTTTCAATTTATGTAGTGCATTAATTTAGGGAAAGACTCATATATTTTGAGATTAACAATTATTATAAAAAAAATATAAATAAATAAATAAATAAAAGAGGCGTTTGTATATTCTGTGCATAATTTTAGGGGGAGTATATATACAAATTTTTTTTTTACTTCTTATCTGCACTACTCCTTATTTGCACCAACAATTTTTTTTTTTTTTTTTTGCAAAGACAGAATTTATAAATAAAAAAAAAAGGAGAAATGCTTGCAATTTTATTTCAGAAGATGAAAATATTACTCGATTACGTGTACATTTTCAGAAGGCTTCACAGATTTTTTTCGTTTCATTTCTCTCAACAATTTTTCATGAGCCTTTTTTACATGTCTCTCTCTATTTTCGACTTCTGTGAGTCTTGGCATTATAACCATTGCATAGTAGTGTACCACATTCTCCAACTGTGCATTTTTCTTTTCTAGCTCTCTCTTCTCCTTACGAATATTATCCAGTTGTTGTTTTTCCAAGCACACCTTATCTCTCTATTGTTGATTTTCTTGTATTTTTGCTTGTAATCGTCGAGCCATATTGGAAACTACAGCCATTGCCTGTGTACTCAGAGCCATAATGTTATTAATAATATCGATATCATTCCAATTACCAATAACACTATGACCCTCATTTGCAGGAATAGCGTGTGCCTGCACCACTGGTAACCTCTCATTTTACTGTATTACAAGCACTCATGCATGTCCGAACCATTGATGGCTAAGGTAAGGAATGACATGATTACACAAGAAGGTAACACAAATTTTTCTCTCCAACACTTGATAAGTTCATATCATTGCCAATCATCATTGTCACTTTTTATACACTCCATTGATCCAATACTCGATGCATATTTGCTCAAATCTTTTGTTTGTTAACATTTTGTGCGCTAGAGATGCTCCAAAATTCCCATAATGATCTCGACAAGACCTTAGAACCACTATTATATTTTTGGCATCTCAGATTATTTTATCAAATGTGTTTGGTTCCTATCTCCATATTTTATTTTGATGATGTCAAAGGAAGAGAAAAAAAATATGATTTTGAATTGTTGTGCATGCATGTGCTTTAAATATCTTTTATTTCAAAATTATCAAATAACTTGTTGATTTTTATTTTGTATCAAATCCATACAAAATCCATACAAATATTGTCATCATAAAAAAGGGAGAGATTGTTAATCATGTTGTTTACTTTTGATGATGTCTAAAATAGTAATTGAAAATTTGTAAATAATATATATATTTTATATTATTTGATACAAAATATTATATATATATATTTGTTAAATATTATTTAAACAAAAATATTTTTGAAAACTCTACTATTCACTTTTTGAAAATTTAGGATGATCACTATTCACTTTTTGACAAAATTAAAATTGATTAATTATATTATTTTGACAAAATTGATTGACTGGTTGTATTATCTTGACAAATGTGATATTGATGAGTTGTCTTCTTCTCACAAAAGTGATATATCCAAATGGAGTGGTAGGTTATATTTAGTTGAAAATCTTTACAAAAAATTAAAAAGGATTTATATAATCAGATCTACTATAAATACTACTTAAAGGGATTTTACTATATATGCAAATATTTGATTAGAATATTACATAGAATGCATATAGTGGACTCGCCTTTTTCTGCGACCCCACATTTCGGAAATGGTTTGAAAAGAAAGCCTCATAGTTGGGGCTCCTGCGGTTTTGAATCTAGTCTCACAAGTGCAATGTGAAATTAATAAATACCAAAGAGTCCAAATCCGGCAAATTGTTTTGGAAAATTGATTTTGAATCAAATAATGCCAAAATTGGACAGTTTTGCTAGATTACAGAGTCTCTACCTAAATATTTTGTTTTTGGGAAAATTTAGGAAACCCTGACTCGTGCCAAAGGCCACGCATCTGTCATCACCAAAGTTACCTCGGCTCGGGAACTTGGGTACAAGGGAGGAAGGTCATGAAATAAGTACCCCTGCTCTCCTAATCAAAGATCGGCTTCTACTAAGCATGATATGATATTTTATAAACATTATGTGTTCTTATTCCAGTTATTAAACTAGCTTTACTATATGATGCACACAAGCAAGTATAGACTAGTTGGAAGACTTGGAACAATTCAACTCATGTTTGTTTTCGAAAATGGTTTAAATTTGCCACCCTCAAGTGGGCTTAAAGATGCGGTTTTGCCACCAAACATAGTGGGTTTAAAACATGATTTGCCACTTAACAAAATGGGCTTAAAACTTACATTCGTTGAATTGTTTCAATTCAAACAGCAAGCCTTCATCCACAGGCATCCATTCAGTTTAACATTTAAGCACATAGCCTCATGGCAAGCATGCTAAATATGGCAACATTCACACTTATGCAAGTATGCTAAAGCGTAAAAGCTCACCGAGTACTCCGAGCCAAGAAGGAAAACAAAGTTAGAAAAATGCATGATTCCTAACTATGTTAAATGACTAATGCAACACATGCAATGATGCGACTAAATAGGCTCGGCTACCTAATCATAGTATTTGCAACACTTTGATAACATGCTTTAAAACACGTATTCAAATAAGTATTGAAATTAACGATGCCGTTTGAATGATGTACCGAGCCTCGATGCATGCAAGACAAATGAATGGATGATAATATGCAACCATAAGGTATGCTAATTGAAAATGTTCTTAATCTAACCATCAAAAAGAGATTAAATAAAAAGGAGAAAGACGCGTGGTTAGAAGACATACACACACACACACACTTATTACAACATTATGCCCCCGCGAAGGAGAGTCTGAATGAATAAGCTAACTAACTAGCTACACTAATTAAACTAACTATTACAACACAAAACTAATTAATTACAACATGAATTAACTAACTAATCGATTTAAACAATTACAACATTTGCATGAATTAGCTATCACTAATTAACTAAACAAAGCAACTAAAAGGCCTCGGGAAGTGAGGGATGCATGCATGCTCAATTCCTCTACCCAAAAAGCCATCGCCTTGCCACTGAACGCCTCTGTTTGCACATATTTGAACACCAATAGTGCTGCCAACTTCTAGAATGTCCTACTCTCCCTCAGGATCACATTGAGCAATTTCTTCATTGATGGATGGTTGGCTACCAATGGTGGCCCGTCGGCTACTGCTGGTGGCTATCGGCCACTGTTGGTGGCCGGTCGACCACCCCTTCCCTAAACTTCCTTTTTTGCTGCAACAGAGAGCAAACAGAGGCAAATCAGTATATTCTCAAGGAGTGTTTGTACTGTTACCCTCCTTATCATCACACAAGTTCAAAGGAGTGTAACTCTTGGCCCTTAAACCATCAACCAAGCATTTTCAACGCATGATGGCTAAGGAACCAAGCTTGTACAAGCTTAATGAATGCACAAACAAGATCAAAACAACCACAATCCTATCATGCATGATCAAGGGCAATGGAGACCAAGGAAAGTGGCACATTTCATCACTTTTGAGTATGAAATGTCCTATTTTCCGTGTGTTTGAATTAACGTCCAATTCGAACACATGCAATGCAACACAAAAGGTGCTCAATCTTGTCTCTTTTACTTGTTCATTTTTGTTTACTCATTTTAGTTACCGATTAATTCTTTAATCGATTAGTCCATTTGTGAATGTCTTTTAAAGTGAAAGAAGTGTCAACCAAGGGGTAGTTCAAGGCATGAGGGAAGCTTCATGCTGTTGGTAATGAACCCTCAAAAGAGGATTAAACCATTAAGCATGAGCCTCAACCTCAAGCTTAAACAATCCTAAGGTTGAAACAACCCTTAAAGCAAATGAAAAAGTGAAGCAAAGAAGGAGGTTGCAGAGATTTTAAGTGTTGGAATTAGGCATGACAAAGCATTAAAACATGTAACCAAGACACGCAAATGATAGTTAAAGTCTTAAAACATTAAGCTAGTGAAAAGATTTACACTACAACTATACAAAGCAAAGCTCAAATGCCACTAACAGCTTAAAATAGTCCCAAAACAAGTTGAAAACAATCCTAAAACATGCTGGAATTGAGTTAACAAAGGCTAGAATAATAGGCTAAAACATAGGGCATGCTAAGCTAGTAAACAAAACACAAAGAGGGCAGGCTAACCTCTCTAATTTTGGACTTCAAAAAGTGTTTTTAGCCACTGAAATAACTCTGAAATTCGGTTTTTAAAAGCTCAAAAACAGATAGCAAAATGGTGGGAAACAGAAGGGCAAAGGCCTCCAAAACAAGGTACAAAGAAGGGTGGACCACCCCTCAACCTTTAATGGCCTTAAAACCCAAGCTTCAGCCCAAAAACACAGTTTTTATAGCCCAAAATAAGTTGGAAAATATGCTGGAATGAAGATAATAGTAGCTAAAATAATAAGCTAATGCATGGGGTTGCACTATAACTATGCAAAACAAGCCTCAACTAAACTAACCAGCCTAAAATAGAGCCAAAACAGGTCATTTCAGAGGCAAAAACATGCTGGACTTAAGCTAAGTTAAGCTAGAAAAACATGCTAACACATGAAGCTAACTAGGCATACAAACAAGACACAAGGAGGGGAGGCTACCCCCTCCAAATTTCGACTTCAAAAGTTGATTTTTACTACTTAAAAACCTCTGAGATTCAGTGTTTAAGAGGCCTAAAAAAGTTGGTTTGAAAGTGGTGAATAATAGTACAAAAGCTTAACAAACAAAGAGACAAGAGGGTGAACAACCCCTTAACAGATAATAGTCTCAAACCACTATTTTTAGGTCATAAAACAGAGGTTTTTACAGTTGAAAACTAGGCCAAAAATAGTAGAAAAAGATGGGAAAATAAGTATGCAAAACAAGCTTAAATAAGGTAAGTGTTATACCTTTGAAACAAAGCACAAATTAGGCACAAATTCAAGCTCAAACCTCCTTCTAGAGCTCAAACAATACTCCAAGAGACCTCAGCCCAAAGGTAGTCAAGTTTGATTAAGGGTTCATAGGAAAACTAGAAGTATATCTCTGCTTGTATGCACAAAGGTTCAAGAGAGAGAGAGAATTGTAGAGAGAGAGGATTTGTATAGAGAGAGGCTCCCAAAATTTTAAACTTTGAAAACAATAGAGAAGGTCCTCTATATATTGAAATATATGGCTTCAGGTCGAAAATATCAATATAGGACAGCTGGCACATTGTAAAAATAGCTGGAGGAAAATATCTGCATAAAAACTGACTTTCTTTGTACCAGTGGCCGACAGGCCATCACCGGTGGCCGACGGCCATCACTGGTGGCCGACAAAATGCACCTCAAGCCGACAAATGGCTGACAAAGTCCACTAGTGGCCGATCGCTGGTGGCCGATGGCCAGCTGGTGGCTGACAAAATGCACCTCTAGCTGACACATGGCTGACAAAGTCCATTAGTGGCCGACAAGTAAAATGGTTTCTGGCCCTGATTTCAAACAGGCATATCTCTTTCATCCGGACTCCTTTGCAGGTCATTCTTGAGTCTAAATTGAATCCCCGGAAGTCTTCTTTCCAATGGTGGGAGCCTCACATCAAAATTCCATGTGTGAAAGAATATATCCTTATTTTAGTGAAGAAGAATAGGCCTGATTAAGCGAGGGCTACTCGACTCTCTCTTAATGGTTCATGTCCAACTTCTTTTCCAACTACGTTTCTTCCCTCTCCTCCAATTTTCTTCAACTCCAAACCTCTAAATAAGGTGTTTTGAAATATTTTTCAAAAATTTCACCTCTCTTTCATGCATGTCCACTTTGTTGTTGCTCAGTTTACCGAAAAACGCAACATTTAACGAAATGTGAGTTTCGGAACATCGTAGAAACTTTTTTCAAAAATATTTTGAAAGAGAGGGTTTTAAGATCTAAAATCATTTTGACCAAAATCATTTTGGTCCAAAAATAGGGTGTGAGGTTGGGATTTGGAGCTCTCTTTGCCGAAGAAATCAAACCTTTATATAGCCTAGCCTTCACCATCAAGTAAGCAATTAGTGGTGCCCAAGTCGTAAGGGTGGTCAAAACTGGGGTGTCTACAGTTGCCCCTCTTTGACAGAACTCGGAAGTCATGAAATGACGTGAGTGAATGTCAAAGCCCAGAGACGACCCATTTTTGACAAGACTAAAGACTTAGGCAAACAAACAAAATACAAATGTAGTTGGTTGAACCCGAGGGTTGCCTACGTATCTCGTTGCAAGGAATCAAACCAGCGTAGTTTAAGGGTAGAGTGTAGCACTTGTGCCTTTTATGGTTCTTGGTAAATGTATTTGGACCCTTCATTCTATTTTGGGAACCTTTGGTGTGTTTGTTGGAAGTCCCACATCGGTTTCATTCTATTTTGGGAACTTTTGGTGTGTTTGTTGGAAGTCCCACATCGGTTACAAGACACATTTTAAGGTGGACAAACTTCTATATATAGGTGCAAGTGCATAGGGTTAGCTTATCAACTTCTATGGTTCTTTCTTGGTTTAATGAGCCATTACGAACCGAGCTTGAGTTATAAATTTTAGTTCTTGAAATGATTTTGGCCATAGTTCCATTGGGATTTTGGCCATAGTTCCTTCGCCAACGTTGTGTTATTTCTCGAGGGCTTTGTGGTGTGTGGTGGAGATCGAGTTTCAACTCTTTTCATCTTCTTCGTTTGAGCTTCGAATTTGAGGTAGGGATAACCTACTCCTCTTTATGAGTTTTGTCTTTAAATTTTAGCATTTTGATATGTTGGGGGTTGTTGTGTAATTTTGGAAAAGTTTGGGGCTTTTGTGCAATTTTACAAAAGTTGGGGTTTTATTTATAATAAACCTATATGCATGTTTAGCATAGAGAAATGTTGGAATTGGGAATGTATGGGGTTAAAAGATGTAATGGGGCAATTTACTGTTCACCTAGTTGAAATGTTGATTTTATATTTTTTTTGTGCATTTATTTTCTGTTTAGAAATAACTGCTTTGGGCTATCGGTGGAGGATAGTCTTGATTGTTGTAGATAATGCATGATGATTAAGCAAACTAAACCTAATCACTAGAATGTGTCATTGAGTATGACGATTGAAAGAATACATTAACTTTATGTATTGATTGATGATGTGTATAATAATTGTTTATATGCATTGTGTTGTGTTGGAGGAGATAGGGGATGTACTCCGCGGTTTAGGGGAAGATAGGAGATGGACCTCTAAACCGGATTTTGTTTGGGAGGAGATAGGGGATGAACTCCGTAGATACAGCTCATATGCTTGTCTGTTGATGTGTTGATATAGCTAGTATGCTTATCTATTGTGAAATGAGGAAATGTTTAATATAAGTTACTGTCTCATATCGGTTATTTGGTCAGGTTCTAAACCATGGTTATAAATTGAGAATTGAAAAGGAATGAAAAATGAAACTGTAATGTGTTATGAAAGAATATAAAAGTGTTGACCATCTATCAACTGTTAATCTTTTAGTCATTGTTCATAGCTGGTTTAGTGTATTTCTATTGGGCTGTTAGCTCACCCTATACGGGAATATCATTTTTAGGTACATGTAGCTTGCCACCTCCAAGGATATAGCTTGGGAGGCTAGAGGCGAATGGACCTTTTGATGTTTTGTTTCCCTTTTGATGTGTTATATGTGGTTTCAAGCCAAGGGCTTTATATGTATTTGAGTTAGTACTCTACTCTGTGTAACCAAGTGTTGACTTGGAAAACTGTAAGCCCGTAGGGCATTTCTTTTTGTTGTTAACATGTAATACTGTTGTAAGAACTACTCTGATGAATAGAAATTGTTGGTTTATTTTATATCAATGCATGTCTAAAGTGATGGGTTTTATGTAATATTTTGAGGGCGTTACATAGAGTGCAAAATGATACACAATATACAAAACAATTTACATGATATGCAATGTAATTCAGTAATATAATCAAACCACAAGTAGTGCTAAACCACACAAATACCATAAAGGGATGAAGATGCAAATCAAACTACGTTTAACACAGAAAAGGTACCGGAACCCTCAAACCACAATTCTCTTAGTGGAATAGACGTGTGCACATGCAGAACTATGTGTTTCGCAGAAAGAATACAAGTAATTAGGTGGGTTGATATAATGAGGAATGATCTGTTGAGGAAAGATGATGATCCTAAATGCTGAATGCAACAAAACAAAGTACGATGCAATGAAATGCAATGGATGCAAGATAGCGCGATGCAGGGTGCACAAAATAGTGCGATGCAATGCACAAGATAGTGCGATGCGGGTGCACAAGATAGTGCGATACAAGGTGCACAAACTAGTGCAATGCGGGGTGCACAAGACAGTGCGATACAGATGCACGAACAAAATGCAAATAAGGTGCGCAAAATAACGCGATACATGTTCTATGCAAAAGATATGAGCATTTTCTATGCAAAATGAGAGTATGTTCTATGCAAAAGATGCGAGCATTTTGTATGCAAGATGAGAGCATGTAATGAAATACAACACAAGATAGTGCGATGCGCAAGAAAGTGCAAGTGTAAATTGCACAAAATAGTGCGAGTGTGATATGAAGTGCACAAAATAGTGTGAACAAAACAAAAGCACAAAATAGCGCGAGCAAAGTGAGTAATTGTGTGATAAATGTACCGAGTAAGATTATTGTGCGATAGATGCACAAAATGACTGATTGGTTCACAATGCAATATAATGACCATACATATTCCATATGAGAGAGGAGCATATTCTATGCAAAATTGAAGGCATATTCTGTGCATGAATGAAAGCATATTCTATGCGAAATCGAAAGAATGTTCTATGCACAAAACAAGAGCATATTCTATGCAACATTAAAAGCATATTCTATGTAAGAGACGAGCATATTCTATGCAAATTTGAAAGCATATTCTATGTATGATTCATAAATGATACGCGGCACGCATGCAACAGCAGTGTATTTGAAAATGCACACTCTATGCAATAGAAGGGCATCAAATATGTACTTTGGTGCCTCCAATTTACCTCTCAAAGGATTTTGCGACATGCTCAGCTCAAAATGATACATCCCGTTCATATTGGCGAGGGGTAACATCTGCATGTGAAAACCATGGGTGCTGCTTGGACTGCCATTCTGACTTGAAGTAAGCTTAAACTTGGGGTCGAGGTGCACTTATATTCTAGAGCAATGGCGAGGCCTGGCGAAGGTGCATCTGGAATACAGACTTGGAATATGCTGAAGTTAAAACACACGCAGGTGCTCTGATTTTCCGTCTTTTCTTTTGCTTTGCAGTCTGGAACCCATGTAGCTTTAGATAGGTCTTGGTTCTATTATTCTCACATGACCTGGGTGGTTGAACCCTACAGTTTATGAAAAAAAGAATCTTGTTTTGCACAAATGTGGAGAATGGCACAGCATTCTGAGCACAAAACGATTTATTTTTTAAATTAAAATGGAGAAATGAGTTCTTAACCGAATATTGAGCCTACGACTGAACACAGCACACCACAACTCAACAAAGAGAAAACAAAGGCAAAACAACCTAAACACAAATATTTACACTTGAAACGACTCAAAACAAGAATCGAGACAAACAAAAACAACAAACACAACACTCGAATGTGCTCCAATGGTGAGAGACCTCTCAGTTCACGAGGAGCTTGTTTCTCTAGGTATTGTTTCCCATCCTTTCTTATCTGTGATTTTCACATCACTCTGGCACTCAATCTTCTTTTTTTTTTTTTTTTTTGAAAAGCCTTTTTCTCACTTTTTCTCTCAGTGCACATCTCTCTATTCTTTAATCTCTCTTATTTTTTTATCCCTCCCCGGGATGGTTGATGGATAAACAGGAAGTTGTGGGCTCTTGTCCCTAGTATTTTACTAGATTTTCATTCTTCCGCTCACAACTAGTGAGCTTCTCCCACAGAGGCATTGTGATGCGACTGGATGTGCAGCAGATCTACAACTGACATTGGTTGACGATGCCCTTGGCTTAGCTTGACTAAGATGAATTACAGCATGTCCTATCGGCCAGGTATACAATTGATTGGTCTCATACATTGCGTTTTCTACGTCCTCATTCCGGGTTAGATTTCAATTTGAGCGTGATCGTCCCAGATGAGGGAACTGGATATCTAGCTCCATTTCCAGTTCATGCTTCGCACTTGGCTTGATATCTCACTGCTTAGAGGACGAGAGAGCTTTCGGCCCTTTGCTGTTAGCTTCAGCTGTACCCTTTCTGGCTAGTGCATTGATAAAGGGGGAAAAGACAGAAAACCTTACTCAACTGTGCCCCTAGTTCATCATTTTGACAATTTTTTGTTTTTGTTTTCTATCAAAACAATTTTGACCAATATGAGAGTTAGATTAACATAATTGTTCGATTTTCTGATTTGAAATAATGTAAATCAGGTTATGAGCACTGAAAAGTTTCCTTTTTTGGGTCCAAGAAATGGTTCAGTTTTGGAAAAATTTTCAAGAGTACTAGTCAACTTCATTAAAAAATCCTCAAAAATTGTTTTTACAAATGGCCACTACTTAATTAACACGGAATCTACTCTCAAGATGCACAATCTCATATCAGAATTTGAATTGTCTTGCAACTAAATCTTCCAACAGAATAGGATAACCGAATTTGAACGAAGACGAGCCAATTTGCACATGGATAAGATAGTCAAGTTTGAACAAGGATAAGCTAATCAACATAGATGAGCCAAGTAGGCTGAAAATGATTGGGGCCGAACTTTAAGATGAAATTGCCTACGTATCTCGAAAATGGGAATCAGGTCATACGTAGTTCCGGGGTTAAGGTACACTCGGGTATTAACACTCTCCTTTTGCGCTATAACTTTTGCCAAAGCCGCCCTTCCAGGTTTTCAACCTTGCGAGCTCTATTTTTCTCTTTCTTTTCATTTCTTTTCCTTTTCTTCTTTTCTTTTGTCTTTTTTTTCTTTGTTTTCATTTGTCATTTTTATTTCTTTTTCTTTTTTCTTTCTTGCTTTAACTTTTGCTTGGATCGCCCTTCTAAGTTTTCGGCCCAGCGAGCCTCTCAACGATAGAAAAATCAACTTGTCCATGTTGATTGGCCGTAGGATCTCTAAGCCATTTGAATCCAGGAGAATGGCTACTATTTGTTGATGATGTAGAAGTCCATCCAATCGGGTCTGAATTTGCCCCTAGTGTTGTGGATAGGAACTCGATTGTCCTTTAGCAAAACTTTTCTTTTCTCCATTCTAGGATTTGGCTTTCTTGCCGGTCTTCATTAGCTTGAGAAATGACCCAATTTTGAATCTTCGAGCACATTTGACCTTTTTGCCCCTAGTTCAAGGACCACTTCTGATCTAGTTTTGCAAGCTTCCTTTGATGACATCTAAGCTTCTTGCCCCTAGTTCAAGGGTTGCTTTCGATCCGGCCATAAAAGCCTTATAATGTGATTGATCGTTGAACATTTTGAGTCAAGGTTCAAGGTTTGAAATCAAAAGAGGTCAAGTCTTGAGGCCAAAAATGATCTTATGTTGTACAATCTCGAAAATGATTCCACGCATGTCTTCGTAGGATCACGCAAAACATTTTTTTTGAAATTTTTTAAGAAAGCAACTAGTCACTCGCGTCGAAGACAATGCAGAATCAATTTGGATCAAGGCAGCATCCTTCTCAGTACTCACATTAACAAACATGATCTCATTCATTAAGGCCTTAGCATGCCTCTCTTTCTCTCAGTTGATCAAATTTTTGCAAATCCCGAGGAATTCCTTTCTCTTTGTTTTCATCATAGTGTTCGAAAAGTTTTGAAAAACTTAGGTCAATGTAATGATTTCAAGGCATAGAAAAGTAGGTGAAAATCTCTGCCGTTTCATTCAGATCTTCTGGTGTAACTAGCTCAATGATAAAAACAGACGCAAAAGAAAGAGTGTAAAAGACAAACACAAAATAAGATAGTGATGTTGGAGGTAACACCCCAAAAATACCTGACTCTAACACAATAGGACTAACTCGATATAACAAGACAGACTCAATACAACACAACAGAACTGACTCAATACCCAAGTCAGAAAGTAAAATAACCAGCATTTGCACATTACTCAAAACAGTGCGTGACATCCACCACATCTGGAGTAAAAATGAGCGCCATCAGCAGGTGGTTCATCCCTGATCACATAATCACATTATCCCCCCAGTTCATTGATCCAGCGCCGATAGACTTTGCAAGACTTGGTGCGACGATGACCTCATTGTTAATCAAATCTTGTATTTCATGGTGAAGCCGAAAACAACTGTCAGTGTCATGACCGATTTGTTGATGGAAGGCGCAGTACTTGGCAGCATTATGCTTAGTTGAAAGAGGATCCGAGAGAGGCCGAGGTTCAAGGGATTTGAGATGGCCCTTTTTGATCAACACGCCCATGGCTTCGGATAAGGACATGTAAAGTGGGGTAAAGACCCTTTGGCCTCGGGGTTAGTGCTTCGAGGTTTGTAGGGTTGTATTGGATGTACCGGCAAAAGGAGTGACAGGTGCTGACTAGGTTTGATGATCCCTTCCAAGTGTAGAATTGAAGCTGAAAGGGGCATTTCTGGTACAATATCCCTTTTCCCGGCTTGCCTTTTGATTCAGAATGCTCTCATCCTGAGTGGCAAAAGTGTCATCCACAGTTTTTGCAACAACTGCAAGCATTTGCTGTTCGTTTAGTCCTTCAGCCTTCAAAGCCTCAACAGCCCACTGAAGATGTTCATAGGGACCAATGCCTGCCCTTACCTTGTTCTTATCACTTGCCTCAACTTTTCCAAGGGATTGGGTCACTATATTAGAGCGGAGCCAAATTGTTATCAACATGTCATTGCCTAGACCTGGGATAGCTTTAGGTTGGCCATTTTCAATCACAGCTCGTCCCAAGATTGGGGAGCCTTTTGGCGTGAAATTTCTGGCATGTGATGTGGTAGATGATGGAGCCAAAACCCCAAAGGCTAAATCTGCCACAGTTCTCTGCAAATCTTCAATCATGCTCATCAGCTTAGAAGTAGTGGGTTCATGGGTTTGAGATATTTGGGGTTCAAGTGCATCCATCATATAGAAGTCCGTGTTTTCTGGAACGAACACCTCAGGCTTGGGTAAATGGACTGGGGTGATGTATATGCTTTGGTTGTAGGTGGATTGCAGTGTATGGATAAGGTTAAGATATGGATGAGGTACTTTGTCATTGGGGTCTTGAGATGGAGCTATCATCTGATTGCCGATGAGATTTTGAACCTCATGATGAAGGCGGTAGCAACAATCGGTGCCATGACCGCACTGCTGATGATACACGCAATATTTGGTGGGGTTATGTCTGGTAAGGAGTGGGTTAGGAAGGGGTTGAGGATCAAGGGGTTTGAGATACCCTCTTTCCATCAGGACTTTTAGTGCGTTGGTTAGGCTCATATAGAAGTGGGTGAAAGTTCTGCCTTGAGCTTAGGTTGGGCTAGCTGTTTGTGGGCTTGATTTGGCAAAAGGGTCAGCTGTGGTGACTGGATTGATTTAAGTGGGTTTGGGAATATTGCTACCGCCAACATTGGTACTCTCGAAAATCACCCTTTTTGTTGGTTTACTTGTTTTGGGAATAATTCCTCTGTTGAACGCACTCTTGATTTGAACCCCCAATTCATGCAAACTTTTGAAAGTGAACAGTGGAGCCACTATTAACTTTTTCAACATATCAGGATCAAGATTCTGCACCATTATCCGTACTTGGTCCCTCTCAGAAGGTTGATCTATCATCTGTGTTGCCTTTGCTCTCCACCTTGCAACAAATTCCACAAAAGGTTCTCCAGGTTTCTGGTGGATTGCTTCAAGGTCTTGAGTGGTTATTTTAAGTTGGGTATTGTAAGAGTACTGATTGACAGAGGCCTCAACCAACTCTTTCCAGTTCTGCTTCACTGTATTCTTCAACTTGGCGTACCAAATAGCTGCTATACCCGACAGGGTTCTTCTATACAGAGAGAATTTCTGAGGCTTAATCAGATCCATCAGTTTTAGAACGTCCAAGAAAAGCCGGATATGTACCATAGAATTTCTAGACCCATCGAAACGGTTAATGTGTGGCATTTTGAATCTTTCTGGAAGCCTTATGGCAGCCTTGGTGTACCCATCCTCAATGTTGGGAATGGAGTTAAGGCTCTGTGCCTTTTTGAATTGTTTCTCAAGGTTGCAATGTTTACCAAGGTCGATTCGAGATCATTAGTACCAAGGAGAAAAAGGCCCTTATTAGGCTGCACCAACGGTCTGAAGACCTGAGCTTGAGCCAACCCTTCTCAAGGATCCGGATCTTGCAAATCTTCAGTTGGCGAAAGTGGGTCAAAGTTTGGCTGGGGTCCCGAGGCTGGATGTGTGGTAGGTGACCCAGATGGGCGTTGCATTTCAGCATTAGTCTCATCTTACATGGCGATTCCCTAGTTTAATGCCGCTATCATGGCCAAAACTTCTTCCGGACTCTGTGCCATCACAGGTATGCTGAGTTTAACAAAGGTGATCTAACTGGTGACTGTCAGATCAGTAGAACCAATGAGCCCTGTCTAACCCTTCTTTGCCCTGCCACCGACGAAGGAAACACTGGTTGCCCTTGAACTCAATCTCTGACCTGACAAAGTCTATCAACACTAGTCTAGAGTACCCGGGGTATCAGAGCCTTCTAAAGCTATGGTTCTAGGACTACCTTGCAAAAGAGAAAACAGACAACATCTCAGCCCAATTTCACTAGAACGGATATGATCACAATTGAATGACTGTATTCCATACTGAATTTTGCCCCAAAACAAATACCAACTTGGCAACTGATATGCACATTCCTATACAGTTTCACTGTAAAGCACATACCAGTTAAAGAGAGCCAAAACACCCCTATAATTGGGGTAGGGTTACCTTGTCCTAATTTTGTCAGGAGCTAGGGATTCACTACGCAAACAACTGGTTTCAAACAATTCCTGTATTTAGGTGAGCAACCTATCCTAGTTTGGAACAGTCTCTATGGTTTCCGATATACACTAGGTCGATTGGTAAAAAAGAAGAGTACCTCAGCAAGACCACCTAATATACCTCTCACACCTAATACCGAGAAGTGAAAGGAGGATCAAACGGTATAGCGGTAGTCCAGAACCAAGGGTTGTGTTCCCATCGTGGCAGAGCCCACAACTGATCAGCCTTTTGGCAAGTTTTCCCAAGCAAGCCTTCGACAAACCGTTCAGGAATAGCAGATGGCAAACACTGTGACATAGGCACACTGATGCAAATGCAAATGCAAATGCAAATGAAAAAAAAAAAAAAAAAACACATAAGTGTCGATAAAATAACATATCATGAGTTCGAGTCAAGTTCTCTAAATCCCTAGTAGAATCGCCAGAAACTGTGGACTCGCCTTTTTCTGTGCCCCCGCTTTTCGAAAAGGGGTTTGAAAAAGAGGCCTCATAGTTGGAACTCCCGTGATTCTGAATCTAGTCTTACAAGTGCAATATGAAACTGATAAATACCAAAGAGTCCAAATTCGGCAAATTATTTTGGAAAATCGATTTTAAATTAAATAATGCCAAAATTGAACTACTTTGCCAGATTACAGAGTCACCACCTAAATATTTTGTTTTTGGAAAAATTTAGGAAACCCTGACTCGTGCCAAAGGCCATGCGTCCGTCATCACCAAAGTTGTCTTGGCTTAGGAACTTGGGTATGAGGGAGGAAGGTCATGAAATGAGCACCCCTGCTCGCCCGATCAAAGATCGGCCTCTATTAATCATGATATGATATTTTATAAATATTATGTGTTCTTATTCCGGTTATTAAACTAGCTTTACTATATGACGCATACAAGCAAGTATAGACTAGTCGCAAGACTTGGAATAATTCAACTCATGTTTGTTTTCGAAAATGGTTTGAAGTTGCTACCCTCAAGTTGGCTTAAAGATGCAGTTTTGCCACCAAACATAGTGGGCTTAAAACATGATTTGCCACTTAACAAAGTGGGTTTAAAACTTACATTCATTGAATTGTTCCAATTCAAATAGCAAGCCTTCATCCACAGGCATTCATTCAGTTTAACATTTAAGCACATAGCCTCATGGCAAGCATGCTAAATATGGCAACATTCACACTTATGCAAGTATGCTAAAGCGTAAAAGCTCACCGAGTACTCCGAGCCAAGAAGGAAAACAAAGTTAGAAAAATGCATGATTCCTAACTATGTTAAATGACTAATGCAACACATGCAATGATGCGACTAAATAGGCTTGGCTACTTAATCATGGTATTTGCAACACTTTGATAACATGCTTTGAAACACATATTCAAATAAGTATTGAAATTAATGATGCAGTTTGAATGATGCGCCGAGCCTTGGTGCATGCAAGACAAATGAATGGATGATAATATGCAAGCATTAGGTATGCTAATTAAAAATGTCTCTAATCTAACTATCAAAAGCGATTAAATAAAAGGGAGAAAGACGCGGGGTTGAAAGACATACACACACGCACGCACACTTATTACAACATTATGCTCTCGCGAAGGAGGGTCTGAATGAATAAGCTAACTAACTAGCTACACTAATTAAACTAACTATTACAACACAAAACTAATTAATTACAAACTGATTAAGCTAATTAATTACAACATGAATTAACTAACTAATCTACTTAAACAATTACAACATTTTCATGAATTAGCTACCACTAATTAACTAAGCAAAGCAACTAAAAGGCCTTGGGAAGTGAGGGATGCATGCATGCTCGGTTCCTCCAACCAAAAAGCCACCGCCTTGCTATTGAACGCCTCTGTTTGCACATATTTGAACACCAACAGTGCTGCCAACTTCCAGAATGCCCCTGCTCTCTCCCTTAAGATCACATTGAGCAATTTCTTCATTGATGGCCGGTCGGCTACCAATGGTCGCCGTCGGTTACCATTGGTGGCCCGTCGGCCACCCCTTCCCTGAACTTCCTTTTTTGCTGCAACAGAGAGCAAACAGAGGCAAAGCAGTGTATTCTCAAGGAGTGTTTGTACTGTTACCCTCCTTATCATCACACAAGTTCAAAGGAGTGTAACTCTTGGCCCATAAACCATCAACCAAGCATTTTCCATGCATGATAGCTAAGGAACCAAGCTTGTACAAGCTTAATGAATGCACAAACAAGACCAAAACAACCACCACCCTATTATGCATGATCAAGGGCAATGGAGACCAAGGAAAGTGACACATTTCATCACTTTTGAGTATGAAATGTCCCATTTTCCATGTGTTCGAATTAATGTCCGATTCGAACACATGCAATGCAACACGAAAGATGCTCAATCTTGCCTCTTTTACTTGTTCATTTTTGTTTACTCATTTTAGTTACTGATTAATTCTTCATTCGATTAGTCCATTGGTGAATGTCTTTTAAAGTGAAAGAAGTGTCAACCAATGGGTAGTTCAAGGCATGAGGGAAGCTTCATGCCGTTGGTAATAAACCCTTAAAAGAGGATTAAACCATTAAGCATGAGCCTCAACCTCAAGCTTAAACAATCCTAAGGTTGAAACAACACTCAAAGCAAATGAAAAAATGAAGCAAAGAGGGAGGTTGCAGAGATTTTAAGTGTTGGAATTAGGCATGAAAAAGCATTAAAACATGCAACCAAGACACGCAAATGATAGTTAAAGTCTTAAAACATTAAGCTAATGAAAGGACTTACACTACAACTATACAAAGCAAAGCTCAAATGCCACTAACATCTCAAAACAGTCCCAAAACAAGTTAAAAACAATCCTAAAACATGCTGGAATTGAGCTAACAAATGCTAGAATAATAGGCTAAAACATAGGGCATGCTAAGCTAGTACACAAAACACAAAGAGGGGAGGCAAACCCCTCTAATTTTGGACTTCAAAAAGTGTTTTTAGCCACTGAAATAACTCTGAAATTCAGTGTTTAAAAGCTCAAAAATAGATAGCAAAAGGGTGGGAAACACAAGGGCAAAGGCCTCCAAAACAAGGTACAAAGAAAAGTGGACCACCCCTCAACCTTTAATGACCTTAAAACCCAAGTTTCAGCCCAAAAACACAGTTTTTATAGCCCAAAATCAGTTGGAAAACATGCTGGAATGAAGATAATAGTAGCTAAAATAATAAGCTAATGTATGGGGTTGTACTACAACTATGCAAAACAAGCCTCAACTAAACTAACCAGCCAAAAACAGAGCCAAAACAGGTCATTTCAAAGGCAAAAACATGCTGGACTTAAGCTAAGTTAAGCTTGAAAAACATGCTAACACATGAAGCTAACTAGGCATACAAACAAGACATAAGGAGAGGAGGCTAACCCCTATAAATTTGGACTTTAAAAGTTGATTTTTACTACTTAAAAACCTCTGAGATTCAGTGGTTAAAAGGCCTAAAAAAGTTGGTTTGAAAGTGGTGAATAATAGCACAAAAGCTTAACAAACAAAGAGACAAGAGGGTGAACAACCCCTTAACACATAATAGCCTTAAACCACCATTTTTAGGTCATAAAAATAAAGGTTTTTACAATTGAAAACTAGGCCAAAAACAATATAAAAAGATGGAAAAATAAGTATGCAAAACAAGTTTAAATAAGGTAAGTGTTATACCTTTGAAGCAAAGTACAAATTAGGCACAAATTCAAGCTCAAACCTCCTTCTAGAGCTTAAACAAGACTCCAAGAGACATCAGCCCAAAGTTCGTCAAGTTTGATTAAGGGTTCATAGGAAAACTAGAAGTATATCTCTACTTGTATGCACAAAGGTTCAAGAGAGAAATAGAGATCTAGAGAGGGAGAATTATAGAGAGAGAGGATTTGTAGAGAGAAAGGCTCCCAAATTTTCAACTTTGAAAACAATAGAGAAGGTCCTCTATATATAGAAATATATGGCTTTAGGTCAAAAATATCAATATAGGACAGCTGGCACATTGTGAAAACAACTGGAGGAAAATATCTGCACAAAAACTGACTTTCCTTGCACCAGTGGCCGACGGCAATGACTGGTGGCCGACAAAATGCACCTTTGGTTGACACATGGCCGACAAAGTCCAATAGTGGTCGATTGTTGGTGGCCGACAAAATGCACCTTTGGCCGACACATGGTCAACAAAGTCCACTAGTGGCCGACAAGAAAAAACTAGTTTATGGCCCCGACTTCAAACAGGCATATTTCCTTCATCCAGACTCTTTTGCAAGTCATTCTTGAGTCTAAATTGAATCCCCCGAAGTCTTCTTTCCAATGATGGAAGCCTCACATCAAAATTCCAAGTGTGCAAGAAGATATCCTTATTTTAGTGAAGACTGCTCAGTTTCGGTCCTAACCGGATTGATGCCCAACTTCAACCAGCCATATCTCCCTCATCTAGACTCGGCTTTAGGAGATTATTGAGTGTAAAATGAAGCCTCGGAAGTCCAATTTCCAATGGTGGTGGCCTCATAGCTGAAAACCAAGTGTACAAAAAGATAGGCCTGATTTAGCGAGGGTTGCTCGACTATCTCTTAACGGTTCATGCCCAACTTGTTCCCTAACTAGGTTTCTTCCCTCTCCTCGAATTTTTTTCAACTCCAAACCTATAAATAAGGTGTTTTGAAAGATTTTTCAAAAAGTTCATTTCTCTTTCATGCATTTCCACTTTGTCCTTACTCGGTTTACCGAAAAGCGCAACATTTAACGAAATGCAAGCCTTGGAACATTGTAGAAATTTTTTTCAAAAATATTTTGAAAGAGTGGGTTTTAAGGTCTAAACTTATTTTGGTCAAAATCATTTTGGTCCCAAAATGGGGTGTGAGGTTGGGATTTGGAACTCTCCTTGCCGAAAAAATCGAACCTTTGCATAGTCTAGCCTTCACCATCAAGTAAGCAATTAGTGCGCCCAAGTTTTAAAGGCGGTAAAAAATGGAGTGTCTACACATATAATATAAATAGAATACATCACGTGAGCAATTAGACTATTTACACTATATTGATTATATCATATCGCACTATACTACATTGATTATATCATGTCACATTACATTGATTATATCATATATATATATATATTATAATAAAATAAGAAGAAAAAAATGGAGTTATATATATATTATTATTATTATAAAACAAGATGGAGCAAATCATTTACTTGTTTGAAAGTTATCAAATTGTCTGAAAAAACGATCGCTCCATGTTTGAAACACTACAACAAAATTGAGTTTTTACATCTCCACATTAACGACATACAGTAAATGCAAGCCTTGGTTTCTCATTTTTACGACTTGCTTTTTTTGCATGTCGTAAATAATTTTCTAACCACAACGTGTCTATTGCGTAAGCTGTGAATACTAATAACGATGATTTTTTTACGGCTTGCGATGGTAGTCGTAAATAACAAAACTTTCTGTGACGTGCACATGGCATGCCGTTAATATATCAACTATACACGACACACGTACACTAGTCGTTAAAAGTATTAAATATTTTACGGCGTACAAAAAGCCAGCCGTTAAAAATATAGTACTTTTTACGACGTACAAAAAATCAGCCGTTAAAAAATACACTTTCCACGACGCACATATGTTAGCCGTTAAAAATATTTTACTTTGCATGACACGCAATTTCTGTCATGAATAATATGAAAAAAAATAAAAATAGATGCCAAAACAAAAATTTTGAGCGCCAAACACCCCAAAAAAAAATTATAAAAAAAAAAAAAAAAATCAAAACCCCAACTCTTCAACCCCAAAACCAGAACCCTAAGAGTATCTCTAATCCTGAATCAAATTTTTCATCAAATTTGGATAAAAAAATGACACTTTCCTCAATTTGATACTGAAGGCTCCAACAATTCACCTTCATCAAATCTCCTTCAGGACAATCGGTTGGTCGACCAGTTAAGCCAAAAAAATTTTTTTTTTTTTTTTTTTTTGAACTTTTTGAACCTTTTAGTGGTCGACCGGTGGGTTAACTGGCTGGTCGACCGGTAAGGCAAATTTTTTTTTTTTTTTTTTCAACTATTTGACCTTTTTTTGGGAACTATTTGAACCTTTTGGTGATCAACCGATTCGTCAACCGGCTGGTCGACCGGTTCGTCTCCCCCAACGATTATGTACAATATTTTGATAAAATGCAAAACTTGTTCTTACTTTGATGATTTATTTGATAAATTCTGAATTTGATATTGGTTTAATGAAACCGTTGAAACATGAAAAAGTAATTCTTCCACCAAATTTTAAATTTGATTGCAGGTTTGGTTCAGGTTGGAGATGGTCCTACTCATCATCATCAACATATCAAACCTCCACAGCCTCCTCCAGCCTCAATCCAATCTTCCACACATATACGGTCCAAACCATACACTGTTACACTTCTCTCTTCCATCTCCTCTCTCTCTCTCTCCCCCCTCTGCCTCCGACACCACCACCACTGCCACTGTGACTGCCGCGCCGCCGCCATCACCTTCATTACCGCCCTCTCTCTCTCTCTTCTCGGCCTGTTACTTCAGGACATCGATTTGCTTCCGGCGGCTTACTTCTCTCTACATTTTTTCTCTCTCTTCGTCTTCTCTTTTCCTCACCAGATCGACGACAATCTCCCTGCCCTTTACTCCTCTACCATGGCCGCCGCCGTCTTCACCCTCACGTCCACCGCACACCACCACCACCACCACTGTCTTCACCATCTTCGTGCCATTCTTGGACGACGACGATATGAGATATAAAGGCTTCAAATCTGCTGGATTTATGGTAGATCTGATATGTGAGGGCTCAGCGTGCAGGCATTGTTTCTGAAAGTTTCGATTCGAATTTTTTCATCAAAATTGGGGATAATGGAGTTGCTCGATCATCAGCACTGAGATCATTTCTGGTATTTCATCCGAATTATAACTATTTATTTACTTAAATTTTCAAATTAATTAGTTTATGATTTCGATGATTATTATAGGTTCATCTCGATTATTCTCGGATCTTCAAAAATTTTCATAGTTCAATAAATGTGTAAACTGATGATCTGTATGGGATTTAAATTGAAAATCCTGAAGTATATGAATGTCTGACAATGAATTTGTCTAACGATTTCATAATTATCAGATTTTACATGTTTGTTGCACTAGTTAAATGATATCCTCATATCATAATACGAGACAGACAAGAACAAACTGTAAACAATTTTACTATTTCCCGATAATGTGATCTACCCACACAAACAAGCATGGATTTATTTAATTTTTGTTGGTTCTGACATGTTACTTATTTACTTCTGATTCAAGAGTTCTTATATAACTCTAGCATTCGTTTTTGATTTTTTATTATTATTTGTTTGCTATATATATTTTTTAATATATGTAACTCTGTTCTTTTGTCTTTTTTTTTTTGTAATTTTATTTTATTTATAAATTTGTGTGATTTAACCAATACAACAGAATGATCTATCTCTTCAAGTGATGGGAGATATTGGAAAGTGTCTTGATTATGGTTTCGTGAGCATGTTTTGGTTATATTTATTTGCACAAGGTTTGGCTCTGCCTTAAATATTGAAACACTTGTTGCTGTTGCGGAGAGAAGGGAAACTCCTTTAGAGGTAATTTATTCAAAGTTTGATTGTCATCTATGTATCTTAATTCTTATGAACTGATATATAAATATTTATGTGTATTATATTGAATTGTATTTGTATATATATGCTTCTTTTGAGAAAATATGTGTTTTCATTTAATGTAAATTGTAAGTGCAGAAGTGGTTCTTTTCAAATGTAACAATACTGTTGTTAAAAACTTAATGCGTCATTGGTGTATGATCATGTATTTTTTATACTATACCTGTTTTTCATTTATTTTATTTTATTGTGGTTAGCTGCACAGATTATTATTTTGCTTATTAGGTTTTTCTACCCTTAGTTCATTTTGCTCTCTTTCAATATTTTTTTTTCTTCAATTTTTTCATTTGATTGGGATTGGCAATGAAGAATTTCAATACCCAAATTCACATCAGGGTTTTCTTGTTAGTCGTGTTTGTTGTCGTCGGTCCATATATTTTGTGCAACAGCCAAGAAGAAGAAGACATTTTCACAGCTCCAATGGAGGAAAAGGAGCAAAAGGCCTTATATTATGCTATTCAAGGGTTTACGGGGAAGTGGTGGAATGGCTCAGATCTCTATCCAGACCCTAGTGATTGGACTCCCATTTAGGCACTATCAATAATTTCTTGAGGCCGTTTTATATGGAGATTTGCCTGAATTTTGATGGACCCTATTAGTCGATGGTTGTCTCCAAAATAATTGGTCTAGTGAGCCAGATACTGAATTATCAAAATGAAATAAAAAAAAAAAAATTACTAGCATAACAAGAAACTTATCAATTCAATAAAACACTAAAGGACCAGAAATTTTATGCGTCTTTTTGGGTGAAAGCCAAACCACTTTTCAAGGAATTCTCAATGAGTAACTTTATTTTTGACTTCCATAACATTAGAGCTTGTATTTGAGATTAGGTGTTTGGAAGTGACTGGGTTGATTGTGTTTTGGTTTTTATTTATACGATTTTTTGGATTTAAGTTAAAAATAATTAAAATTTCTACAACTAACTTGAATTTCAAAATTGTGTTGCTTTGAGCCTAGTACAGACCCCAAATCTTAATATATTATTACTAGTTTATGATTTAACTAACTTAGACCTTTGTCGTTATTCGAACAATACAAATATTGTAGGATGTTGCTGGGCATTTTCAGCTGTTGCAGCTACATATTTTGCATGTTTCAAGGCCAAATTGAGAATGTTGCTCCTCTAAAAAACAGTAAGGGGTAAACAAGACAGCAAATGAAGTGATCATTGTTAAGGGAGGTTACAGGACTTTTGAGAGATAGAGGTCATTATCCTACAGATCAAGTTTTGAGGGATCGGAAGTTTGCATTTATTCTCTATGATAGCTCTTCAAAAACTACTTTTGTAGCTGCTGTAAGTTAATCTCTCAACCTAGCATTGATATTTAAATTCGTTAGTTTGCTGTGAAGCTATTGATATGACACACTGTCTTTCCTGGCACCTTATGGTTTCTTTCATGTAATGCAGGATGCTGACGGGAGTGTTCCCTTCTTCTGGGGCACTGATGCTGGAGGGAATATCGAGCTTTTAGATGATGTAGAGATTGTGAAGAAGGGTTGCTGCAAATCCTTAACACCATTTCCAAAAGGTATAATCTATAAACATATGTATATCAATTTGTGGTTGCCAGTGATGCTCTTTTGTATGTTGGTGAGCATTTGTTTAGAAATTTTGTTGCCATTTTTTTTCTTCTTTCTTTTTTAAAGAAAAGTAGCTGTTCAAAATATGGGTAAGCTGAAGGATAACAAACGTTAATCTGCTGCTAAATTTACAAGAGGGCAGCCACTTTGTGCAATGTATGTCAATGTTTAGATCTGTACCTAATCTACCCCTTACAGATCCTCATCAATGATGATTAAACTGGGCATACCTTTTTCTTTTTTTTTTATAATGTATTTTACACACTAGGAAACAAGAGGAAAATGACGTGGGAATCACCCCAGCATCTGGGAAATGTGGTTGAAATTAAACTTTGTGGTACTGTATATGTCATAAAGAACTCTAGATTTCTTCCCCACACAATTCTATTCTAACAATCCTGAGAACCTACTTGTTTCTTGATCCATTTTGGTATGCATTTTGTGGCTCATTTATTGTTTTTCTTTTAACCTAATATAATCTTGGTTTAGTTATTTTCAGCATCAATCTCACCCTTTTAAAACCTTCTATCTTGTTTAGTGTCCACATCATGAGTCAGAAGAAACACATTCTTTTCATTGCTCTGGTTGATCTATTAGCTAATTATCTGACTGTTGTTTGGATTTGCCTTGACACAGTAACTTGCATCCAGTTTAATCCTGTTGATGATAGATACTTCATCAGTGGATCCTTAGATGCTAAGGTTTACATATGGAGTATTCCTGATCGGCAAGTTATTGATTGGAATGATTTGCATGAGATGGTCACTGCTGCTTGCTATACATCAGATGGTCAGGTTGGCCATATCTAGATAGAGCCTCTGTTTTCTTGTGAAAGTCTTGGTAGAGCCTTTGATTTAATCTTGCTGAATTTTCATTTTATTGAATCTTTTAGATGCTCAAGTGGTAGCTGGTTGATCTCAGGACGTCGCGGTGGAAAATTCCAACCCAAGCCCAAGGTTCAAATTGAGAGAAAGAAACCTGGTGTTGACCCTTCTCATCTAGATGCAGTTGAGTCCATTCCGTGTCCACAGCAAGCTCGGTCAATTCCTTCTAAAATTGAATACATGAACGAGGGTTCAAACCTTGCATTCCTATCTAACAATATTGTTGATTTCCCATCCTTGAAGAAATATCCAATATTTTTTTGGATGATTTAGAACATTTTGGACCATGTAGAACTTAGGGATAGTTTTTTATGTATAGAAACATAGTTTAGATGGTTTGGAATGTATAGATAGTTTTTGGATATTTAGAACTTATGGATAGTTTTTTATGGATGTTTGAAATAATATTTTGGTGTTTGATTAATGCTTATGTATATATATATTTGTGAAATTTGTTTGTAATGTTTTCTTAAATTATACAGAACAGATGAAATAAAACTTGGTGATTTATTTTTTTTATTTTTAAATATACATATTCTATGGCATGCAAAAAATACTGTGAAACTTGGGCTATCTACGGCAGGCAAAATAGGTTATTGTATTAAATATTCAACGACTAGTAATGAACGTTGTGGTTTGTCCCTTGAATTAATGGCGTATAAAAGCAGTCGTAAAAAAAGTAATAACGATGTACAAAATTTATTGTTAAATAGTCTTTAACAGCGTACTATAGCATGTCGTAGAAAAAGTAACAACGATGCACAAAATTTGCCGTTAAATAGTCTTTAACGGCGTACAAAGTATGTCATTGAAAGTGAATGACTTTCTATGACTGGTTATAATATGACACGCGCTGCAAGTCGTAGAAGGGTTTTTTCGACGTGTATTGCGCACTGTAAAAATCTTTTTTTGTTGTAGTGAAAAAAACAAAAAAGGAAAAGAAAAAGTTAGTCTTACTTTTATCATCTTTTTAATTATTAACATTTGCTGATTATTTAAAATCAATAGTGTGCGTACGTAAGTCATGACGGCAGCAAGGAGCGTCCTACTTCTAACGGGTATATTTTTTGATATAAATAGAAGTATTGTGTGTGAAGAAAAATCAAGAACTTGAAGAGGAAAAAAAAAATTACTGTGCTCCAAAATTTTGAGTATATTGTATTCTGCTTTTTTACTTTGAGATCTAAGTGTATCTTTTGTTCTTACACTTTCATATATATTCTATGTGAGAGAATTATTGTAAAAGAGGGTTTAAGTACCACTTATTTTTATTCATTATTTTTGTGAGAGATTTTTGTAAGGGTAATACATTTATTGTTGAGTGAGGCTTAATAGATAAGAGTAAGGCCTGTGCAAAATCCACAAACTTAGTGAATACTTGGTGGTATATTAATTCATTTTGATAGTAAAGAAATTTTGCACAAGCTTAATGAAGACTTTGTGGTATATTAATTCATTTTGATAGTAAAGAAATTTTCAAGGAAGTTCCTTGCGGAGTGGACGCAGGCCTGGCGTGCTAAACCACTATAAATCTCAGTATTTGATTTTCTTGACCTATCTCTCTTACTTTTATATTGATAATTATTATTCTTTTTTTGTTTTGTTAAAATTCTGAATAGTGTGTTTATAAATTTTAATATTGTAAATTTTTTTTAAATGACCCAATTCACCTCCCTTTTAGGCTGTCTACCTGGGATAACATTAACAACCACCCATTACATGATCATTATCCAAATACATAATAAAAATTAATTTGGTAAAATAAATAAATGTGTAAAAGATATAAATTTTATATAATTTTATTTTTGGTGGGTAAAAATAATTTTTAAAAATTCAAAAATATTTTTTTGACACTTATTTTTATCAAATTAGTTTATATTTTATCAAATTGACGACATTGTCATTGAAATTGAGCAATCGTATCTTCAATTGTCCTTATTTGGAATAAGATTTAAAATTCAAAATTAAATGTGTCACAATTGAAAAGTCAAAGACCAAAGTAACACGACTCCCAAACTATAGAGACTGTTAGTGTAATTCGCCCTACTATTAAATAATAAATTATAATATTAAAAAGATAAATTTTACTATTTAAATGTAATTATTATCCAACAAAATTCAATAACTGCTACTATATGTGTAGTGGAGTTTTGTTAAATCTCATTATTTAAATGCAACTACTAGCGTAATGCAATAACCACCACATCTATATAATTGGTCTTACTATGTCCACATAATTATTTATTGATTTCATAGAGAAAAGTTATTTATTATTAGATGATAATCCAAAATATCAACTTTACCGTTATATTAAAGTTTTTTTTTTAGGTCACCCAAAAAAAAAATTTCTTGAATTGAAGAAGGATTAAAAACCACGTTGTATGGCCAAAGGAGGTGCTAGAAAGAAAAAATGTGTGAAATGTAAGTAAATGTTATTATATTTCATTCACATTTTATTTACATTTTTCATTTTTCTTTCTAAATCTTTACCAAAATTCATGAATCAAACATAACGTTAAAGGTGCAACAATACCCGTTATCCTTGTGGCGTAACGGCAATTAGGGTTAGGCATGTGCTATTGGTTCCAAATTTTTGTACTCAAAACGAAATCAGTCATATTTTCAAACTAAACTAACTCAATTCAAATAAACTCATGTTGAGCCGTGATTCAACATTAATTTAAAATTTTTGTGACTGCTCAATATAAAACAAAATATTTTAAAAGTTAATTTATAGAATGAAATATTTAAAAGGTAAAATTGAAAATTCATTGTAAATAATGATTTATAAATCTTTTTAGAAAGCAAATATATGATCAGCTTTCGGGTTGGTTTGAATTTGCTTTGAGTGTACCCCAAGAATTGAACTAACATAGAGTTTTTGGTTTTTTTATTTTATTTTATTTTATTTTTTTATCATCTGTAGTTCTTCAGAGTATTATTCTTTTTGTGTTAGATAGACCAAATCAAATCGCATAAATTTTGGTCTTGTGTATTTATGATTATCCTTGCCGCTCTTATTCATTTTGTGATATAAGTTTTTGTTTTCCATTTTCATAGCCATCAATATTCTGATTGAGTTTTTTAAAGGCTCTTCGCACAATAATTTACCACCAAATTTAATTAGCATAATAAACTTGAGTTCTATGTAATTAAATTAAATATAAAGGTTCTCACATCAATACGATTCAAAGTTTAGGAAAATTCAAGTACTAATATGAAATTTGGATATAATTTAACAACAAATTGACCAAAAGATCATATTTAAAAAAATTTGTTTGAAAGTATGGGATTAAGATTGTGACAATTGAAATGCAAAAAATCATAACAAAATTTGAGCAAAAATTGAATGATGATAAATATAATTTGCGCTATATTTTTTTTTTTTTTCTCATGTTGGTACTTAGTTTGGTATTGTTTTTTGTTTTTCTGTTTTTTGTTTTTGTTTTTTCCCCCCCTGAAAATTATAGAATTATTAACATGGGATATTTTCTGTTGACCTCAATTCAAGGTCTCCCCTCAAATAGTACAAATCAATTCTAAGTCTTCAATAATAAATTTGAGATATAGAATGCATGGTGATATAATGTAAGAGTGAGGCATTATCACAACTAGTAGTCAAGGTGGGCTCTACAGTTGATAGGTGTGGATTGCAATTTAAATTTGGCGACTTTTAAAATGTTGAATAAAGTTTTACAGTACCTAATTACTAAATTAATTTTATTAAGCACATTTAAGTTTTGTAATAGTTAAAATTGCACTATTATAAGTTTTGTAATAGTTGAAATTGCACTATTATGAAGCTCAAGTGAAAGGAAATTATCACAAGATTTTAAAATAAAGCCAAATTACCATTGAGACCACCCTCGTGAAGAGGTGGGATTGAATTCATCTAATTTTGAGTGTGAAAATTAATCTTAATGAACATAATATATATATTGATAAATTGTATTTATTAGTAGTTTGAATATTTAGAGATTTTCAATTCCAAGACCCATACAAAATTATAATTAAATAATAATTATATGGAATACTATGTGATAAGGAGATTAGCGTTAGACAAGTTTAAAAGTGGTCCTTTAATCAATTAAGACTAAATATTTCGTTGGACTAACATGTGATAAAGAGGCCCACATTAGACTGACTTGAGGGTGGTCCTTTAATCAATTAAGTCCAACCCTTTCATTTAACGTGTAATATAAGGAGGTCCATGTTGGGTGGTTCTTTAATCAATTCAATCCACCCATTTCATTTAAATTTCATGAACCAACGCGTGATAAGGAGTTTGACGTTAGACAGACTTGAGATTTGGAATACGTATAGAATACTTTTCTTTAACTTGAGGTATCTTCATAAGTAAAAATTAGTTTAATAGTATCACGTAATTATTAATGTCATATAATTATTTAATAATAAATCATCATATAAGATTGATGAAATTTATTATTTAAATGTAACTACCATCCAAACAATTTAATAATTACAACATATGCACAATGGAGTTTTGGTGATCCTCATTATTTAAATGTAACTATCATCGAATATAATTCATTAACCACTATTTTTAGGAAAATTATTATATATTCATAGAGTATTATGATAATGTCGTCAGCCATTGAAAAATTACAATATATACTTAACTAGACATATTTTATCTCCTAAGTACCTAAGAAAGATGAGTTAGTATATTCCATCCATAAAATTTTGGGTAAACTACCAATAGGTCCTACTTTGGAGACTTATTACCCAATAGGTCCTACTTTGGAGACTTATTACCCATTAAGTCCTATTTGATATAATTTATTAAGTGATAAAGATAAATTTATCAGTCTTTTTTTTTATGAATAATTTTATAGTGATAAATTTATTAGTCTCTTTGTTTTATGAATAAATTTTTAGTGATAAATTTATCACTCTCTTATTTTTATAGTGTTAAATTTATTAGTTAGGACCTGTAGGTAAATAAGTCTAGTTAACAGGACTAATTGGTAAGTACCCCTAATTTCAAAAGGGAGCAGCTAGCCTCCAGTCTTTAATCAGATTAGACAGTACTATTCGCTCTATGGAGGCTTACCAAGGGTCTGGTTTTGATAATCCAAATCGTCAATGTGTCGAACTCGTTGAGTACTATATGTCTGTAAAAAATCACATTGATCTGATATTGATAGCTATGTGATCAAATCAGTTTTGTTTTAAAAAAAAAAAATAGACGGTGAACAAATTAATAGTTGACAAAAAACTGATAAGATGAGATAGTTATCGATATCCGATCAATATGATTTTTTACAAACATATAATACTCGACGAGTTCTACATATTAAACGGTTTGGATTATTAAAAAGGGACCCGTGGTGGGCCTTCACGGGCCGAACAGTACCGTCCAGACCAATTAAGGACCAGAGGCAAGCTAGCTCCATTTCAGAATGTACAAGATTGCCAACTCAGCTAATTCTTCCTCAATTGATCATGTGGATATAGTTGAAGTGGGTAATTATTTGGTAGTCTTGGAGTACCATATGACATTATTTATGTGATAATTTAAATCAATCACGTAAAAAATTTTAGGGGTACTTACCAATTAGTCCTGTTAACTAGACTTATTTACCTATTGGTCAATCATTGCAAGGGATAGATTGATTATTTATTCCTTTGTTAGAGGGTCTAGTTTTAGCTGTTCATTCATTCCTAATTATGGCCCTTTCTTTTTTTTTAAAAGTTGTTGGTATTGGACTTGAATGGATGATTTCGCAAATTTTTTTTTATATAGTTGATTGTCTAGTTTAATATAATTTTCTTATTCTCCTCCTAATTGAAAAAAAAAAAGAAAAGAAAGTATGCCCAAATATTAGGTATTAATTTTTTAAATAATAGTTACTTATTATTAGTTTACAATACAAAGCGTTTATGATAATGAAGTATCACAGTCATACTAAATTATTCTCTACGTTAAATTAACCCCAGAACTAAAATTGTTCCATTTTCCTTCAAAAGCAGGGTTATTTATGTAGAAATTTCCTAAATTATTAAAAAGTATCATTTTGACCTCTTAAATTTTAAAAATCGCTTCTATTAACAGTCCAATTTGTATATTTTTAAAATTTAGAAATATTTGTACACTTTTATAATTTAGAGGGCAAAGTGATACTTCTTAATAATTTAGGGAGTCCATTTCTACGCTTTTATAGTTTAAAGAATCAAAATGATAATTCTCAATAATTTAAGGGGTTTTAGTGTAGATAACCCTCAGAAGCATTTGAACTTGAAAATTTTCCATTGGAATAAACTCTTTATAATTAAGATAAAGTCGTTGCAAGATTATAATTTATCACCAACAAATAATACCAAAAAAAAAAAAACTGTAAATTTGTTTGTTCTATTATAATGAACAAAGTAGGGGAATTAAATAGGTGGAAATTGAGGTCATTCCATCAAATGTTATATAAGCATATAATTAAAAATTCATAATTTATTTTGTTACAAAATGGTCAAACTGTGGGTTTTTTTTTTTTTATAAATATTTTTCCAAATGTTTTTTATTTGGGTTAATTACACTTTTCACCTTTATAGTTTGATTCGAATTTCATTTTGGTCTCTATAGTTTAAATCTAGTTTTAATTTGCTCCTCCAGTTTAAGTTGGAGGTTAAAGTTAATGATTTTGGAACATTTGTTAGTCTCCTAAGGTATATATTTGTATATGTAAGATTTTTTTTTTACTATATAAAAAAAGGTATATATGTAAGAAAAATTAACAGAATTTTAGACCAAAAGACCAAATTGAAATTGAATTTAAAGTGTATGGAAAAAATTGTTCAATTTGAAATTATAAGGACCAAAGTAAAATTTGAGTCAAAATATAGAGATTAAAAATGTAATTTACCCTTTTAATTTTATTATTATTATTACTATTTTGCTCATAAAAAAATAAAAAATAAAAAGCATATAAGATGTTTAGTTGAAATAACTTCATCAAATCATAATTTTGACATTTAAGAGTGATAGTGTTTCATTTTGATGTTTTTTGCTCTTACATTTTATAATACTTTTCACTTTTCAAGTCTCTCAATTTTGCTTTTTACGTTCACTTTGATCCGTGAATTGCTATTATAAATTTTTTAAAACTCCAAGTTTATATAAAAAAAATATAAATAAAGTTATATTATATTTCAACTTCACAATAAAATTCGTTTGAATTAAGACAAATTGCAATAAGAATGATTAGAGTGAAATTTAAGCAAAAAATTGACGGTAATATATATACTCAATTTGAATTTTATTTATACAAATTTCAAGATTTATTAAATCATGGGATATTTATTGTTGACCCCAAGTCAAGGTCCTCTCAAATCATACAAATTAATTCCAAGTCTTCATTTCAAATTTTGAGATGTATAGACTTTACTAAATGCATGATGTTATGAAAGTGAGTGTGCAATATAATTACAGTTTTGAGATGCACGATTACAACATTTCACCACGGTATTTGGTCTAGTAATTGTATAGCAGTTTTTGTAGTGTGAGATTTTAAATTCTACTCATATAAAGAAAAGTTTGATATTCTTTGTGTTGGTTGATTGTATGTGATTATTAGTGGTTATTGGGCTTGGTCGATTTGTTGATCACTTTCTAGTTATTGTAGGTTAATAGTATGTTAAATGATATAAATAGTGGATTACAATTATTTAAATTTAATCCTATTTTACAATGTTGAATAAAGCTTTTATTTTAATTTTTTAATTTATATATGATATTACAATGAAACTAATGAATTTATAATCATAATAATAAAAATTAAATATAACATATAATTGATCCAAACATAGATAGAAAGATTCCAACAACTGAAAGTCAAATATTATAGCCAAACGAACTAGCCATATTATGATATTATGGGTTTTTTTTTTATGCTTTTCTTTTCTTGCGGTTGTAAATTGTATCTATGAGTAATGCTAATATGAAGGAAAATTTTGATACCCAAATCCACACGGTATTACATATGAATAATAATTTTGTAGACTAATGTATGATAGTGAGGTTGAAATTAGACTGGGTTCAAGGGTAAAAATGGGCTCTCCTCCATATTTTTATTTTTTATTTTTTATATCCCTTTTATATTTCTCTTGTGGGTCTTAATTCGGATCCACATCGATAATCTGAACCGTCTATCTTGTAAGTCTCACAATGAAAGTTATCTATGCAAAAAATTAATTTCATCGAACAACTATAAATATAGAAATAAATCACATTTTGTTTTATAAAATGAACGATAAATATGATTGAAAATTTAAATTATCTATTTTATAAAATAAGATGTGATTTATTTATGTTATAATTGTTTGATAAAGTTAATTTTTTACATAAATAATATTTATTGTCAGGCATACGAGATAGATGATTTAAATTATTAATACGTGTCTAGGTTAAGACCTCCGAGAGGAATATGAAAAAGTATGAAAAATATAAGAAGGAGCTTAACGTTGAGAATGATCCTCTAATCAATTACCTCCAACGACTTCAATTATACAAAAGAGGTAGTTTGCTATGATTTTCTAAAACAAAAAATTCATGCCCATGTAATATTGTCCCAAAATTATTCAAATTATTCATTTTTTTGAGTCTGACACGAGTTCCACACAAATGAATGACTTGAATGACTTTGTGACATGGCCATGTCAATGCCCCGTGAGCAATGAATAATTGCTCAATTTTCTGTGTCACCTTCAATGATGTGCACACTTATGATTCAACATTAACTACTCATTATAGAAGAATTTTTTTTTTAAGTTGATATATAGATATAGAAATTAGGGAAATTCTATGGTTCATATTTTTTTAAGGTGTGTATCATATGCACCATATTATAAATTGGTATAATTTTATTAGAAAATTTTGTAACATCAACCACAAATTAGCATAATAAAATATTTAAAATTTTGTGATTCATGTAAGAAAAGTTTGTGACTTGGTTACAAAATTTTTTTACGTCAATATCTGATAAGGTTACTCACTTTGTGGTTGATCTTATAAAATTAGTGTTTTTGCAAGCAAATAAAAGCTTAAGTGAGAGGAAATTATCACTACGTTTTGAAACACAGCAACATTACTGTTGACACCACCTTGGTAAGAGGCGGGATTAGATTTAATACTATACAAATTAAAAAAATTCTAAAATTTTCTTACTTACTAATATGAAACAAATCACATTATTAAGGTGTATTCTGTTTGGAATTCTAAAATTTCTTTATTGCATGATAATGTCATTTAGTTAGAAAAGTTGGTAGTGTTAGTTTGTATAGGATTTTCCTTTGTCTAATTATTTCTGAGTATGAAATTAGCTAGCCGTGATATAATTTTTTTTTCTTAATATAATTAGGGGTAATTATAAAAGAATTCAAGATTTGACCCTAAAAATAAAATAAATACAAAGTTTTTAATTTTGTCAATTTAGACTCATTTTATGTACACCTACATTGAATTTAATTACTAAACTACTATTTTTTATGTTGGTTTTATTTAACAAAAATACGCAAATATTTAGATTAAAAATAAATTAAAAGATTAAGATTTCAATTGATAAAATTAAAAATTTGATGCTTATTTTGTTACAAGGGTTAAAGGTTAAACATTGAGGCTAGTTTGTTTGTTTATTTATTATTTATTTATTTCTTCTGTGTAGTAGTAGTGGTAATATGTAGGAATTTTTAATCCCAAAACCCACACGATAATTACTTTTATTAAGTAATTGAGAGACAAATGATAGTTTACTTACTATATGTTGCGATTTCACATTTACTAAAATTACCACATAAATAATATCATATGATACTTTACGTGTATCTAATGATTTTCTGAAAGTAGGAGGCCCAAGTTAATCAAGGCCCGCCAACCACTTAATTCATATCGAGGAGAGAGTTTGCCTTAATTTTTCCACAAATATTAGCCAAATCAATAAGTAGGAGGGCCCAAAGAATGATGGTGGTGCTTTTAGTGCCTTTATAAAGGCTCAGACCACTTGGGTGCTAAATGTGCAATTCTGAGTTTGTGCAGAACATGCAAAGAAGAAATAGGTGTGCCATCGTGTTTAGAGAGATGAGGTTGGTGTGGTTGTGGGTAATGTTGGTTTTGGCTAGTGAGTGCTATGGGTGTTTGGAGCATGAGAGGATTGCTCTTCTGCAACTAAAAGCTTCCATTAACCACCAAAATCGCAACAGCAAATATGCATGGGAGGAGACTTGGAACGGGGAAGCGACTACTGACTGTTGTGAATGGGAAAGAGTCAAGTGCAGCACTACAACAGGGCGAGTGATGCAACTCTCACTCGATTCTACTATTTATCTGGACACTGGAGATTGGTATCTGAATGCCTCCATGTTTCTTCCATTTGAAGAACTTGAAAGTCTCGACTTATCATACAATCACTTAGCGGGTTGGCTTGAAAATGAAGGTTTTTTTGATTACTATAATAGCAACCAAACAAGTCTACTTTATTGTTTTCTTTTTGACAATATTTCCAGAAATCACGTTGTGGCCTATGCTATGATATACATTATTGACTGTTTTACAGGTTTTGAGAAGTTGGGTGAATTAACATCTCTAAAGTCTCTAAATCTAACTTTTAATCGTTTGAAGGGAACTATACATATTAATGGTGAGTTTAAAGTCTATTTCTTTTCATTCTTAACTAAGAATTTGAGACTAGTGTAAGAATTCAAAGATAAGCAGGTTTCTTTGGTTTCCAACTAATTAATACTGTTATTTTTTTGATTTGAGACCAGATCTTAAAGGTTTGAATAACTTGGAGTAGCTTGATATTACCTATAATCAGTTTGATGGTCTCACAACACACTCAGGTATCAGAACAATAATGTTAGGTATTATGAAAAAAATATCATGAAAATGATCATGAAAGATTCTACACCGTTAGATTACACATATAATAAAACATCACACACTAATCAAGGGATAAAAAATCTTCTTGAAACATTTCATGATATTTCTTTTCATAATCCTTAATATTATTCAAAAAATAATGAACCAAAAAAATAGATGCTCTGTGTAGACACCCCATTTTTGACTGACCTTAAGACTCAGACGTCACCGATTGAGCGCTCGGTGATGTTGCATATTGTGCTGCTCGTTGAAGCCTCGAGTTCTTGGCGCGCTGCCTCCGGACTTCGAACTCTCTTACGTGCCTTGCCTCGGTTTGCGAACCGGACTCGGTTTTCTCTGTTTTCTTTCTGAGGAGGAGGTCCGTAGACTATCTCTCGATGGCGTGGGCTACATTTCGTGGCCGTAGGCCATCTTGCCATTCGGAGCCGGTTCGATTTTGAACCATCGGTAGTGCCTCGGCTCGGACCGCCCAACCATCTCTGATTTCTCCGATTTTTGGCATGCATCTCATTTACTCCATCTGGGGACACTGGGGTCTCAGATACCACTTCGTGGTCGAACACCACTCCGATGCCCAATACCCATTTTGGGACCGGCTGCGTGATTTGGGCTCCGAGCATTCATTTGCATTAGTTTTTGTTCAATTTTGGCGGTACCTCTGTTTTAGCACGGGAAGATCCTTTGAAGGGTGGGAGGACAACAATTGTCTCAAAAACCAGTTCGCTCCTCGGCGTCCGTTTTGCTCACTTAGGGCTAATGTTGAACACCCTAGGATATTTTCTTTGGTAGAGACTACATATTTGTGATGAGGGACATGGGAGGACCCTAAAAGGTGGTGGTCGGCCAAGAATTGTTATTTTCATTTTTGAGCCTCTCTTTCAAGTTGAATGTTGTGCCTCCTGTTTGAGTTGCCAAATTCCAACCATGGGGTCTTGTTCTACACACTGGAGGACACCAAAATATGGTGGCCGGCCATTAATTGTTCACTTCATTTTTGGCCATGGCCGGCCGCCATGGGGAGTGGCTGGCCGACCAGTGGGGTGGCCGGCCATCTTCAAGAAAAGCACCTGGCCGGCCTGCTTCACTTTTGACCACTTCTGTTGTCAAGCTTTTCCAAATATCTTCTACCTCAGGATATTTTGGGAGGAAAGCTTGGATGCATTTCCTCCTTTTACACCCCTTTCTTGCCCATTTAAGGGCTGACCTCCTTCTTTGTTAGGGTTAGCAACTTTTTTCTCAAGAGCATATCTCCCATTGCCTCCATTTCTCTCCAAAGCTCCAAAACCTTCAAGTTTCTAGCCCACTTGTTCATCAACCCTAAGCTTCACCATCACCACCTCCATTCCAGCAGCAAGGAGGATTTTTCAGAGGCTAAAGCAACAAATTGAAGCCAAGAAGCAACAAAAGCTTGATCTTCAAGGGTAAGTCACTATTTCCCCCTTTTGAGCACATTTTTGCATCAATTCTTTACCCTACTTGCTCTCTGTTTTGGGCTCCGAACCCTACTGATTTTAGGCTTATTTTGAGCCCCTCTACAACATCTTAGAAGGGCTCAACCTTGTTTGGCACCTCTATGATGCACCTCTTTCAATATCACTCTTTGTGCCAATATTTTGCATGCTTTGTTTGGATTATGAGTGATCCATTTTCGAGCCTGATATAAACTGTGAGTGGGCTTATTTTGAGCCCCTCTTCAACATTGAAGAAGGGCTCAACTATGTTTGGTGGTTCTATCATGCACTTGTTTTGTAATTCTTCCAATTTACCGTAAAATTGCATGGTTTCTTTAGCCTATTTGAAGTCTGATTTTGAGTATTCCATTAACTGAGATTGAGCTTATTTTAGGTCCCTCTACAACATTGTAGAAGGGATCAATCTTGTTTGGAGCCTCCATGCATGGCCTCTCTTTGTACCTCTCTTTGGCCCCATTTTGCATGCCTTTTTTAAGCTTATTTGGCTTCTGATTTCAGCCTTCATCAGGCCTGAAAAGAGCCTTATTTTTTCCTTCTTGTCATGTTTTGTTAAGGGTCTTATGCTATTTGGTGAATACTTTTGGTACTTCATGTTATACCCTCTTATACCCCCTTATTTTTGCATGCCTTGCTAGCTTATCATGCTTCTGTTTTTGAGCCTTCATCAGGCTTGGAAAGAGTCTTAAAATAACTCACTCTTCATGCTTTGTTAAGGGTTCAAGACTTTTTGATGCATCCTTTTGGTATCTCATGATTATAGCCTTTGATGGCTTTATTTTGCATGCTATGTTGAGCATATCTACATACTGAATTGGGGAATGTCATCTACTGAAAATGTGCATATTTTTGGTCCATCTTTAATGTTGTAGAACTGTTTTTTTTAGTTTGAGCATTGTATATATCACTTGCTTCATTATTCCCCTCTTTTTCCCCTTTTTACATGCTATTTTTGCCATACTTGTGATTATTTTTTGGCCATTCTTTGTGCTGGAAAAATTCTAGTTTAGGGGCTGCCTAGCATCTGTATTTACACTTCATATCCATATTGTGCATGTTTGGCATAGCTGCAAGTCATTTCGGGTACTTAGCATAGCATTTCGGGCATCGGGTGTGATTTTGCTATAATTCGGGGGCTGTTTTTGCATCATTTTGGCTGCTGAAATTTGCATTTTCCATATGCCATATGCTACGTCTCATTTGCATGCCATTTCATGTCTTAGGGCCATTGCCTCGGTTTGCGTGCCCGCGCGCACGCATTTCGAGGCACTTCATTTTCATTCATCGGCTTCTTATGTGAGTGTGGCTGAGGGCCTCTCATGTTAGTGTAAGTCCATTTTGCATCCTGTATGCCATTTTAGTCTCACTGCATTGTGTATGCCATTGCCTCGGTTTGCGTGCCCGTGTGCACGCATTTCGAGGCACTTCATTTTTTTTTTATCCGACGGCCTCTTATGTGAGTGCGGCTGAGGTCCTCTCATGTTAGTGTAAGCCCAATTCGCATTTTCCATGTCATTTGCATTGTGTATGCCTTTGCCTCGATTTGCGTGCCCGTGTGCACGCATTTCGAGGCACTTCATTTTTTTTATCCGACGGCCTCTTATGTGAGTGCGGCTGAGGCTCTCTCATGTTAGTGTAAGTCCAATTTGCATTCTTTGTGCCATTTCATGTCTATATGTCACCGCCTCGGTTCGCGTGCCCGTGGGCACGCATTTCGAGGCATCTCACTTTAGTCTCATCGTATATCATATTTCATGTTATTTCATGCCTTAGGATCATAGCCTCGGTTCGCGTGCCCGCGTGCACGCATTTCGAGACATCTCATTTTCATAGCATTGTGCATGCTAGGATCATATTTTAGTTGCATTCATGCATATCATGCATATTGCATCGTGTTCGGGATAGGAATTAGCCCGGGCACGGGAAACGAGGCACGTTTCGTACTCCGAGTGACGGAACGGGTCTCAATTCCCAAGTCACCGACACTCCGGATTATCCATGATGGAGTTAGGTTTTGTTGTAGCATTCATATGCATTCATCCTATATTGAGTTATGCAATTCGGCTCCTCAGCCATCATGCATCGATATGCGTGATTGGTGGCACGAGGATCGAGGCATGCATATATTTGTGAAATACATTGCTATGCCCTTTTCCTACTCTCTGTTGCAGCAAAATGAGGAATCAGCAACTTTTCGGAGTCTGGCATGCATTTTGAGAAACATTGCAAACAGAGGCTAATTGGGGCATCCCAGTGGATTTCCGCGCAAGGCAGCCCAACATGCATCATTTCATTATCCGGAGCGGAGTCAAGGCAGCCCCTGGCTTGCATGCCAGTTTACAGCTTTCTTATTTAATTTGTTAATTAATTAGAAATTTGTATTATTCTTTTATTCGGACTGTATATTTATTCGGACCCTCTGCGCGAGGGCATAATTATAATAAGGGTGTGTGAGTGTGATGTATGTCTTCCAACCCCCACTTCTTTCCCCCTTTTATTTACCCGCTTACGATGGTTAGATATAGGGCATATTTCAATTAGCATACTGATGTAATGACATGTTTGCATCATTCATCTGTTTCGCATGCACCGGGCTCGGCTCATCATACAAACTGCATTTGTATTTCAATTCCAAATTGAATACATGTTAGTTGTTGCATTTCACATGCCATGTTTAGAATAGCCAAGCCTGCTATAATTTGCATTTTTGCATGTGTTGCATTAGGCAATTTTGTATATTTAGATCATGCATGATTTCTAATCGAACTTTTGTTTTGGCTTGGAGTACTTGGTGAGCTTTATGCTTTAGCATCCTTGCATGCGTGTGAGTGTCTGCCATGAATAGCATGCTTACCATGAGGCTAAATACTTATGTGATATAACTGCCTTGGATGCCTGTGGGTGGAGGTTGAGTTACTTGAATTAGGACAATTCATCAAATGTTTGTTTTAAGCCCACTAGATAGTGGCAAAATCATATTTTCTAAGCCCACCCGAGGGTGGCAAATCCACGTCTTAGCCTACTTGCGAGTAGCACCATCAAACCATTTTCAAACAAACAGACATGAAATGTTTTGTTCCAATTCAGGCGATTCATCTATACTTGTATCTTTGTCGCATCACATAATAACCTAGGCTAATAACCGGAATAAGAACTCACAATGTTTTCAAAAACAGATATCATGGTTAGTAGAGGCGGTCTTTGGCCGGCGAAGTGCTCACAGTGACCTTCCCAATCGTACCCAAGTTCCCGAGCGAGGCAACTTTGGTGATGACGGACACGTGGCCTTTGGCACCGAGCAGTTTCCTAAATTTCCCATTTTAAAATATTTAGGTGGCGACTCATGTCTGTGGCGATCCATGTTTGGCACTTCTTTCAAAAATCTGTTTTCAAAACGATTTGCCGGATTTGGACTCTTCGGTTCAAGATTAAGAACCGTGACATTTGAGTCCTTCAAACTGTAGTAGACCCAATATCGAACCAGAACCGGGGGGGGGGGGGGGGACTCGCGCTCCCCTTCGCCCCGGGATGCGTTCGGGGACGTCTACACTCTGGTTTTAAAAATACAATTTTTTCGTCTATTTGTTTTTTTAGACAAATACGATAAATTAAATAAATTACAATTATCATATTGATCTATTCTTTTCTAGATGATATATATGAAGGACTTATAAAATAAACAATTCAAATAATTAAAATAAAACCAGTGATGGATCCCATAGATTCGGATAATACCCTTCAGTGCCCAGCCCAAAATTAAAAACAGCTACTTGGATGGCAACGAATTAATGATTCTAGTGAAATAGTTTTTTTTTTGGAAAATAAAATTTGTTTATTATTTTTATTTATTTATTTTATGATGGTAAATTTTGTTTTTTAAACACTCAATCTTTGTACATGATTTATGATTTATGGGTACATCACCTGATTTATCCCATCTGCCACTTGTCATACTATGCAACATTTGTTGAACAGCTGAAATGGACTCATTTGCATAAAAATGTTAGTGTCCCAAAAAAAATTACTAAAAATTTTACATAATATTTTTGCAATTATGAGCCGCAATGATAGATGTTTTGGCATGTAATAAAAAGATCACAATAGGCCACACAATTTTATATGAAATTTTGATAGAAAAATTAATGTTTGTAGATCACAATGCTTTAAAATTGAGTTTTAAACAAATTACCCATTTTTGTTTTTATATTTTTTAATAAAATGGAATACATGTCAATTTTACGTGTTGTTTTAGTCGTGAGGATGGTGGTGACTTGAAATGAAAATTGATTTATGTGGGTTTTGAAAGACTATTTGTGTCGGGCAACCTGGAGCTACTTAGATTGGATGAGAATTCATTCGATAATAGCATCCTACCATCTCTTGGTGTGCTCTCATCACTCAAGACTTTATCTCTACGATACACACATTTGAATGGATCAATTGATATAAGAGGTAAGTCCAGTATAAAATGTTTCACCTATTCACAACTAAAACAACCACTACAAGAAAAAGTATCTTTGGCGACTAAAAAAGTACCTTTGGTCGCTGAAAGTATAGGTTTTGACGACTAAAAAAGCATTAGTAGCCAAAAGTAAAGATTTTGGGAACTAAAAATCTGTTTGGTCGCCGATATATGGCTTTTACCGGCTAAGAAAATTTTAGAAGCAAAAAATAAGGCCCTTTGGCAACTAAAAAAAAATTAGTAGCCAAAAGTGAGGCATTCGGCGGCTAAAATGATGTTTGGTCGCCAAAAGTGAGGCTTTTACTGACTAAAAAAATTTTAGTAGCCAAAAGTTAGGCCCTTTAGCGACTAAAAATAATTTAGTAGCCAAAAGTGAGGCATTTACCGACTAAAAAAATTTTAGTAGCCAAAAGTGAGGATTTTTGGTGACTAAAAATAATTTAGTAGCCAAAAGTGAGGCATTCGGCGACTAAAAACAAGTTTAGTCGCCAAAAGTAATAATTTTAGCGCGGGAATTTTATTTTTTAACGACTAAAAAATTATTAGTAGCCAAAAGTATAGAATTGGCGACTAAAATTATGTTTAGTCGCCAAAAGTTATCTCTTTTTTTTTTTATAATAAATAATTTATTTTTACATAAATTATGTTCAATAACAAATAATTATCTTTATATATATATATATATATATTTTTATATTAATACGGGTCTATGTAATATATAAATAATATATGTTGCATTTATAATCATATGGCGTTATTGAGGCGTAGTGGAAAGAGGGTGTTGTATAAGATTTATGGTGTGGGAGGTTGATGGTTTGAATCTCCACAAGAGCAAATTGTAAATTTTTTTTTCATGAATAAGCTTTTGGTGACTAAAAGGTTTGGTCCCCGATTCCTTGAGTATTGGCGACTAAAACATTGGTCGGTAAATGTATAATTTAAAAAAATATAATTGACTATTGGCGACCAATAATTTAGTAGCCAAACATTGGCCCTTTGCCGACCAACTCAAATTTAGTAGCTAAAAGGTAAGTTTTGCCAACTAAATAAAATAGTAGCCAAATGTTTCACTTTCAGTGACCAAGCACACGAGTCGCTAAAACATTCGCCAACAGGGTTTAGGCGACTAACTTGGCGACAAAAAAATTTAGTCGCTAATTGGTATCAGCGACTAAAAAAGTGACCTTTGGCGACTAATATTTTGGTCGGCAAAACTGTTATTTCTTGTAGTGAACCTTTCCAAGCATCAGTATGGACAATGTTTGCAGCACCAATGTAAGTTTTATGGGCTATATTTATTGGACAAATTATAGCATAGGAGTGGGATTATCAATCTATGAAATTCACAATGTTTGGTTGTAATTTTTATTATTCAAATTAGATTTCAATGGACATTTTATTCAACAAAATTGGTGAATTTTTTAATCCTACAACTAATAATACAAAATAAACATATAATTGGTATTATATATTTCAATATTTATTGCAAAACAAACGTGAAAAAAAGGGAAATATTTATCCCACTAATCTAATTGGATAACCAATCTTTCACTGATTCCATGAATTGTTAATTCTATCACTATTATTTATTCTAATCAAAGAAAGTGTAACGCCCCGAAAATAATCCCAACATGAATGATACATCAATCACATATATTCATTAATTACAACCATTCTCTATTTGCTATATCAAAAGTCTCCATAGTTTATATAAGGGTTCCACATGCAAATATACATTCAATGATTAGAAAAATACATGAATCTATAGCATGTTAAACATATGGTCTCAAAATAAAAATAAAATGAAAGGAATGCCCTTACGGGCTTACATCTTCCAAGGCTTATGCCCGGTTACATAAATTGGCCACTTGGACCCATACAAGAATTGCCCTTGGCTTACAAAAATATTTCACAACAAAATAAGAGTAATTTACTCTTCACAAAACATATCCACGCCCTCAACTCGGCGGGGCTACCACATCTTTACCTGCACCAATTCCCATAGGGGTGAGCATAAAGCCCAGTAGAGAATTCCTTAACAAAGTACATATATTTATGCAAGATTCCCAACATTTAAAAATAGATGCAAATGTTATGCCATGTCATTTCAAGATCATCTTATGTCATGTTTTTCTTGAAAATCGTCAAGTTTTCAACAATCGTTTGACAACCTCATTAATTTCCAACTTCCAATTTTAAATCATAAGGGGCGGTAAATAAGACACTAGTAATCCCTAGGCTTGTGTCTGTAAGTAGACTCTACGAGTACTACCAAACTGTCATTTTTACCGGTATTAACCGAAAGGCTCGACACCTATCCGCATGATTTTCTAGTCTTTCACCACGGACACTCAAGCCAACTTAACAAGTTCAACTACACCCCTTATCCGGACTTACCACATATTTACCCCCATAAACATAACCATAGTTCTCATTATAATATAACCTTTCTCAATGTAAATGTTTTCCACACTTATGCCAAGATGTATAAAAATGACAAAATTTAAATGAGGATATTATGCTACAAATGATATCTCATAGCATTTCTTCATTTACCTTTCTCCAATGCCATCACACAAAATAATCACATGCTCCACCGATGCTAATTAACACATAGCATTAGCTCATCATCATACACCTTTCTTAACATTCTAGCCATTCCAGGACTATATGAAATTTTCAATATCAACTTCCAAGTTTTCAATTCTCAAAATCCATGGTGTTCAACAATTATCATCTCACAATAAAAATATTTTTTCATGCAACTAACAACAACTTAAAAGTAAATCCCTCATTTTCACATGTCAAGGAAATTATCACTTTTCTTACCAAAATGTGAACTCCACGCTCACACAAATGTGAACTCCACACTCACACACCCATTTAAACACAAGAAAAGATGTTTATTCCATGGATTTCCCATGTTTTCAAAAAGCCCCAATTTCTAGGTTTTCACAAAACCCAAACATTTTTCATCTCCTTTGTAAAGTCTCCTCATACACATCAATCTCAATCCATAAGGTTCAACACTTCTCAAAAATCTTTTAAAAGAAGGTAAGATGAGTTTTTCTTCAAACAAAATCAACAATTTCTTGAGCCCCCTACTCCATTTTTGAAATACATGGAGGAGTTCACAAAAATCAACTAAAACTTGCATAAACATACATATAACTCAAAGGAAACCCTACCTCAAACTTGTTGATGGAAGATGAGATGAAACCTTAACTTTGAAGATGAGAGGGAGCTTGATTTCCACCACCCAAGTGAAGCCCCAATTTGGGATCTTCAAGATCTTGAGAGAGATGATGATGATCTTGGCCCAAGATTAGCAAAATCAAAGAGTTTTAGATGTTTGAGGTGTTTTCTAGAGAGAAATGGGAGGAAAATAGGTTTTTGAGAGTGAGAGAAATGTCTAAAATGAGAGCTACAATCGGACCAAAAAGAGCAAAAAAACAGAGTTTCGGACTGCCCAGTTGGCTGCTCGTGCGGCCTTCCCCACCGCTCGAGTGGCCCACCTTGACCGCTTGTGCAGCCCATTTTCTCCACTTGTGCGCTCTTAGACAGAATCGAATTTTCTAGGTGTCAAGCTTGACCGCTCGTGCGGCCCCTCCTACCGCTTAAGCAGCCCAATTCCGCACGTGCAGCCTAGGGCCCCGCACGTGCGGCCCTGGCCCAGTAGTTCAAAATTTCAACTTCGTCCCCGGGCACCTTGGACTCACCCGTGCACCCTCCGGAACAATCGAAGCTCAACACCGATAGAAATAAGAACTAGGAAACCATTTTCGGACGTTTCAATCCAACGAAAATAAAAAGAGAATGAAGCGAAGAAAGAAAAAGGAAAGGGAAAAAGAAGGCCGGTCGTCACACAAAGCCTACGTGTTGTTGGAAGTGTCAGATAATACCTTAAAATACCACGTGATTCAATGTGATATAATATTTTGAAATTATTAAATAGTTATTAATTATTTAGTTTTATGATAGTCAGATTGGACAAAGAAAAACCATAGCACCAAAAGAGTAAGTGCCCCAAGGTTGAGATGGTTACTATTTTAGTTTCTAATGTATTGAGTTTGTGTGATTTTGATTCTCTGTTTAAATTGTATCTGTTTAGTTTCTAGTGTATGAAAATTATTTTGATTTCATCCTTTAACCGATTTCCAGTGTATAAAAATTTAAGGGTAAATATAGAAATTCAATTAAAATTTCAGTATTTTAGTTTCTAAAATAAGATATTTGTGTTTTTTTGATTCTTAATATATAAATAATGGCAATTTGGTCCTCTAACCAAGACTACAAAACTATCCATGCTTCCTGTCTCTTTCTCTCTCTAAAACCTCCATCTCGGGTCTCACCGCTGGCCTGCTGGCTGCCGCCTATGGCCATGGCGATCGGCTGGCCTTGCTCTCTTTGTGTGTGATTTTTGTTTGCTCTCTTTTTAACTTGAATCCCCAAAGTTTTCCCACCATTTATTTTTTCCCACATCTATACATTATGCTTAGGTGTTTTTGATCTATGGTGTTTGGCCATGGATCTTTTTTCGGGTTTTCTATCGGCTGGTGTATGGTGATCTAGTTTTGGGCGCTTCTCTGCAATGTGTGCTGGGTTGTTCGGTATTGGAAGTTTTTTGGCCATGGGTGTGTTCGAATATAGGAGTTTGTTCGGCAAAGAGGTCGGTGGTCTCAGATCGGGTGTTGTTCGGCAAAGAGGAGTTCAGTGGTCTCAGTTCTATGGAGGCTCTCGGCTATGGGTGGTTGAAGATTAGGAGGATGTATGAGGTATGGGTCTTTGGGGTTGGCCATGGGTGGTGATTTTCAGCCATGGATGAAGGCCATGCGAGGTGTTAAATCTTGGGAGTTTTTAGGCCATGGAAGTGGTGTTTCAGTGCCGGCTAGTTCGGTTCAGGGAGGTGTTTGACAGGTGGGAGAGGTGATTTTTTGGCTATGGATGGTGCCTCTTGGTTGTTTAACAGGTGGGAGAGGTGAAGTTTTTGGCCATGGGTGTGGTTTCGGCCATGGTTTTCAGCCTAGGGAATTTTTTGGCCATGGAAGGTGCTTTTGTCATGGGTGGCTCTCGGCCATGGGTGGTTTTTGACTAAGTGATTGGTTATATGTATGCGAGTAGTAATAGTAGGGGTAATTTATAATTTCTGAATCTCTTTCGATACATTGCATACTATACCTTTAATTTCATATTTTTTAATGAAATTTTTACTTTGTTGATAAAAAAATTTGGTCCTCTAACGTTATTTTTGTCTTTCTTTATTTGAACTAAGGGCAAAACATAAAAATCATAAACACACATCAACAAAGAGCAAATGCTTATATATCAAAATATATTGGATGATGTATTGCAAGAAAAAAAAAAAAAAATTTGCCAAAATAATTATCAGGAAAATATTTGGCGACAAGGATCTCATTTATTGTAAAATATAAGCTTTGGGAGACAAATTTTTTTTCCTGCATCACAAAAATTACATTTTATTATAATAATGTGAATATTCTTCTCCAGAGGTATTGGCTTTTCTTTTTTTATTTTCTTCAATTTTTGATGATGTGTATTATAGTTTTCAAAATTTTCCCCTAGTTTAGACAGAAAGGTAGACAAAATTAAGTTGGGACCAAATCAAAACACTTTTTTTTATATGTTGCAAGCTAAATTGATACAATCCTATACAACTCATAAAACAATTAGGAGCCAATGTACACTCAATTCTTCTTCTTCTTCTTATTTTTCTTATTTTTATTTTTTTATGAGCAACATAGAAGAGCTAAATTTTGGTGGCAATTCAATAGAAAATTAAAAAAGATTCATAATGGAGAATTTTTTTTTAGAAGTTGTACTCTCATTTTGGAAGTTAAAAGAGATTTGACGGTAAGATTTTTCATTTACAATAGCATTTAACACAACATGTTTGTACAAAAATAATGTTTGTAATGCTGATCAAAAAAAATAAAAATAAATAATGTTTGTAATCATTATCCCATATGAAGATTTCTAAGTTTCTTAGTAAACAGACAAACTATCTTTTGATTTTTTCTTTTTTTTTGAATTTATTTTATAATAAATAGAATAGATCACATGTCAATTTTAAGTTTTGAACGGATTACAAGCTGGAGGTACTTGATTTGGGAGGCAATTCATTCAATAATTACATCCTACCATCTCTTGGTGTTTTCTCATTACTCAAGACTTCATGCCTATGGGAAAACAATTTGAATGGATCAATTGATATTGATGTAAGAGGTAAGTCCAGTAATAAAATACTTCATATGTTTACAACTAGAAATCTTTCTATTGACAATATGAGTTCCATGTGTTGTGCAGGCTGCTAGGAGTGGTGGATAATACCTCTAAACATCACATGAATAATGTCACATAATATTATAAAATTATTAAATAATTTTCAATTATTCAATTTCATGACAGTGGGACTTGACAAAACCATAGCACCAAAAGAGTAAGTCCCTCAGATTAAAATGGAATCTAATACATAATATAGTTTGGCAAATTTGTAACAAAAATGCTAGACCCCAAAAATTCTATCAAATGTCTTACATGGATGCGGGATCCCCTTCATTGTGTGGGTCCCACACCCATGTGTGACATTTGGTAAAATTTTTAGGAAAAGGAAATTGATTTGTCCCACACCCATGTGTGACATTTGGTAAAATTTTTAGGAAAAGGAAATTGATTTTTGTAGGTTTTGAATGACTATCTGTATTAGGCAAGCTAGAGCTACTTAGATTGGATTTTAATTCATCCAATAATAACACCTTACCATCTGTTGGTTTGCTCTCATCACTCAAGACTTTATCCCTATCTCATAACCATTTGAATGGGTCAATTGATATAGGAGGTAAGTCCAATATAAAACTCTTCACATATTCACAACCAAAGGCAATCTTTCTAGCTTCAAAATTGAATCGGTAACCACATGAACAAGTGCACAATATCCATGTGTTCTACACCTACTAGGACTGTTAGACAATCCCTTAGAAGATTCCCTAAGTTGTTTATATATATTCTTTATCGTTGTTTGTTAGGACCAATGTTAGGAAAATTTCTTAAATCTATTGTTTATATGGTATTTTTGACAAATAAAAACTCATAATACACACAAAACAAATCATTCTTTATCTTTCAATTACCCAAGAAAAGTTAGTCAGTATGTTCTATTTGTAAAATTTTCTACTACGTAATTGGTTTGAAAAATTGGTTTGAAACCATTTAAGCAATGCTACATGTCTTACACCAAATTTGTGGGGAATTAAAGAAATTGTTGATAAATCCAAGCTAAGATAGGCATAAGACATTAGGTCAAATAAATATTTTTTATTGGTGAGAGATCCACCATTTGTGAAATAATTTGCTGAAAAGTTTTTTGATTTGTTTTGAAGAACATTTTGTTTCCAATTTTATCCCTTAATTTATCTGTTCACTTTCGTTGACTATTTGTTCAAAATATTTTCCTATATATGTTCAAAGATTTTCCTATTTGTTCAAAAAAATTCCTATTTGTTCAAATTTTTTCTTATTTGTTCAATTTTTTTTACCATATCTGTTTACTTTTTTAATCTTTTCAATTCAAATTTCCTTTATCTTTTTAAATATTTGTTCAAATAAAATTCTATCTGCCCAAATAAAATTCCATATGTCCAAATTTATTATATGTTCAAATTCTATCTGTATAATTTTTTTTTATCTTTAGTTGTTCATCATCAACAACAGTCATCAACATCAACGACAACAATCATCCAAAAAAAATAAAAATAAATTCAATCTGTTTAAAAAAAAAAAAAAAATTGATCTGTTGAATTCAACAGATCTGGATCAGAGACCCATGGAAGAGGGAGATGAACAAGATCTGAACCTTTTTGAATACATTTGTTCAATATTCATATCTAGTCGTTGGAAACCTAGAATCCCCTATCTCCATTTTTCAACAGATGAACAGATCTGTCAGTGGTGCCTCTGCACAGCTACTGGCCCTCCTCCAGCCATAACCTATCCAAAAAGCACAATCTGTAAACACCAAAGGAGAGAACGAGAGATGGAGAAAAATCTGAAAATTCTGAAATTTTCCCTAACTTCTTTTGAAAAGAACTACCAGAGTATTTCTTACATCATTTCATTTCAAGCAAAAGTTTCAATAAATTAGCTGACTTATGCTTCTAGTTGTAATTATGCCAAAAAAATGGCAGAATTTTTTCTCAACCAACACCCCTAATACAAAATTTTACTAGACTATCTGTGTTAGGCAACAATTCATTCAATAATTACATCCTACCATCTCCTGTAGTTTTCTCATTACTCAAGACTTTATGCCTATGGGAAAACAATTTAAATGGATCAATTGATATTGATATAAGAGGTAGGTCCAACAATAAAATACTTGATATGTTCACAACTAGAAATCTTTCTATCGACAATGAGTTCCATGTGTTGTGGAGGCTGCTAGGAGTGGTGGATAATACCCCTAAACATCACATGAATAATGTCAAATATTATTATAAAATTATTAAATAATTATCAATTATCCAATTTCCAAACAGTCGGACTTGACAAAAACCATAGCACCAAAAGAGTAAGTCCCTCCGATTGAGATGGAATCTAATACATAAGATAGTCTGGCAAATTTATAACAAAAATGTTAGAGACTCCAAAATTTTACCAAATGTCTTACATGGATGTGAGATCTACATAAGACCCACATTGTGTGGGTCTATATTTGGTAAAACTTTTGATAGAATTTTTTGAATCTCTAGTATTACTCAATTTATAAACAAGGGTTAGTCACCTTTTATGCTCTAAGGTTTTGTTTGTTTGCATGTAAAATATTTTCTTACAGAATATTTTCCTAAATTTTTGGTGTTTGGTTACGTATAATTGGGTAAAATATTTTTGGATAAATTATACCATTGGTCCTTTTAGTTTGAGTGACGCATTACTTTAATTTCTATAATTTTAATTTGAATAATTTGGATCCTACATTTTCAATTTTGTTTTACTAAAATTTACCCACTTGGCTTCTGTAAGTCATTTATGGAATGTGATTGAAAGTGAAAATTACAATATAAATGTTTGGTTTTAGTTTTCAGAATTCACTTTTTAGAAAATTCTACTTCTCCATTTTCTGTATTTTTTTGTTTTTATTGAATTTTTTTAATATTTTAAGCATTTTTTAAAAAAAATTTAGACACACCTAACATAAATGCACTTAAAAGGTATAATATTTGTGAAAAAAATCTTTAAAAAATTTACTAAATACCAAAAATATAACCAAAAAAAAAAAACAAAAATTCAGTATATTTTTTTATATTTTTGTATATTTATTAATTTTTTAAAATATTTTTTTATTTAAATATATCTAAGTAAGGTGCGTCTAAGAAAGTAAAAAAAATTACTTAAAATTTTAAAAATATTTACTAAAAATAAAAAAATAAGAAAAACAAAAAACTCAATTTTTAAAAAACTGAATTCAAAAAAGCTAAAATCAAACATAATCAATGTGACTCAAAAACAAAAACAATATGAAGAAAAACACTTACCTAGATCAATTTTTGAGATTTGTAACAAATTTTATTTTTAATATATATAAAAAAAAATTACAATTTGATCCCCAACCTAATTACATTTGTAGATGTTGTAAACAAAACAAAGGTGAATATAAAAATTCAATTAAAAAGGTACTCTTCTTGTCTCCAAAGTATGAGATTTGTATCACTTTAATTTTTAATATTTAGATTATATCAAATTAGTTCCCAAAGTATGAAAAGTATTAAAGTTTGGTCTTCAAGCCTATTTTTGTCTCTCTCCATCTGAGTCAAAGTAAAAACATGGAAGCAAAAAAATATATATATCTAAAAGAAAAAAAAAAAAAAAATCATGTTTTGTGAAGTATTCCTGGTCATCCAAAATGTATATGCATGTTACTTTTATTTTATTTACATATGTGCATAAATATTAGGTGATGTACTACATGAAAAACATTTTTGCAATGAAAAAATCGATACAAAAAAATTGTTGATGAAAAATATTGGCGATGGGATTTTATTCATTACAAAAAGTAAACTTTGGGAGACAATTTATTTTTTCCACATTGTGAATTTTTTTTTTCAATGAAAATATTTTCCTCTAAAAATATTTCCCTACAATAATGTGGTGGTTATAAAAAAAAATAAAATTAAATTAAATGTGTATTTAAAAGCTCCAGCGATGGTGATATATATCGTTTTATGAAATTTTTTCCCACCAACATTCAATAATAAATGAAACCCATTGGCCATTACGTTTATATGTTAATTATTTTGGCATTTTCTTTCTTTTATCGAGATGGACTGTTATCCACATGACTCATAAAGAAAATATGATTAGATTTACACTCAATTCTTTTTCTTTTTTATTTTTCATTTTAGAATTCTGCAAAATGAACAACTTAAAGGAGTTGGATTTGAGTGGCAATTCAATAGAAGATATAAAAGGTATACAATGGTGACAAAAAAAAAAAGAAAAAAAAAAAAAGGTATTTAGAGGTTGTACTCTCATTTTCCTGGGTAAAAAAGATTTACAGGCAATATTGTTCACTTATTATTTTACACAACAGGTTTTGTACAAAAATAATGTTTCTATATCATTATCCCAAACCCAAATGAAGCTGTCCAAGTTTCTTAGTAAACAAACTAACTATTCTTTATATATATATATAAATAAATAAATAAATAAAAAGGATTTCATAACAATTTTGCGTTTCCTTTTGGTTTGTACGGATGGTGGTGACTTGAAAAGGAAATTGATTTTTGCAGGTTTTGAACGACTATCTTTGTTAGGCAAACTGGAGGTACTTTATTTGGGCGAAAATTCATTCAATAATAGCATCCTACCATATCTTGGCATCCTCTCATCACTCAAGACTTTAGACCTATGGTTCAACCATTTGAATGGATCAATTGATATAGGAGGTAAGTCCAATATAAAACTCTTCACATATTCACAAACCAAAGGCAATCTTTCAAGCTTCAAATTGAATCGGTAACCACTTAAACAAGTGCACAATATGCATGTGTTCTACCACCTACTATGACCGGTAGACAATCCCTTTGAAGATTCCCTAAGTTGTTTGTATATGTTCTTTATCGTTGTTTGTTACGACCAATGTTAGGAAAATTTATTAAATGTTCTTGAAGGTATTGTTTATGTGGCATTTTTGGCAAATAAAAACTCACAGTACACACGAAACAAATCATTCTTTATTTTTAATTACCTGACAAAAGTTAGTCATCATGTTCTACTTGTAAAATTATCTGCTACGTGATTGGTTTGAAACACCATGTAAGCGATGCTACATGTCTTACAACAAATTTGTGGGGAAAAAATTATTAGGTAGTGTTAGAGTATCATGTAATGTTTTCTACACAGTGCTTCCGACAATGTCAAATCACGAAACACACTAGGTGAGTCATTCCTTATCTTCCAATCACTTAACAAATGTGGGAAAACATTGTCTTTTCTGCAAAATTTTTGGTTACATCATTAGTTAGAAACACTATGTATACAATGTCACATGATATTTTTGAAGTATATATTGAATAATTACCCAATTTCATAATAGTGAAAAAAACTATAATAGGACCAAAAGAGTAAGCCTTGATTGAGATGGAATATATTGCATATAAAGGTATATCCTGCCGAATTTATAAACCAATAGGGCTTTAGATTTACTCAATTTTTGTTTCTTTTTTAATATTTTTCTTTTCATTTTAGAATTGCATAATATGAGCAACTTAGAGGAGCTGGACTTAAGTGACAATGGCGGCATAGACAACATAAAAGGTAATGGTGAAGGTTTCAGGGGTTGTATTCTCTTTTTCCAAGTTGAAAAAGATTTACAAACAAGATCATATATTTACAATATTGTTTTCTCACACAACAGGCTTGAAGAGTTTAAGCAAGTTGAAAATTCTTCACTTGAAAGATAACAATTTTCATGCAAGTATTCTACGGTCACTGGATGCACCATTGTCACTAAAGACGTTGGACCTTCGATCGAGTGAATTGAAAGGACTGGTTACTAGTATTGGTAAGAAGCTTACTTTGAATTGGCATTAATTCACTTAATTACAAAATTTAACGACCCATTTCCTAAAATTAGCTGATAATGTTTTCTGATGAAACAATCAATGCCCATATAAGAAAACTTTTTTACACAGTTTCATAGTAACAGGAAGCTCTATTATTACGCCATTAAAAAAATAAAAAATGAAAAACACTATCGATTAGATCAATTATCTTTTTTGACAAATTACAAGCATAGTACTTGTAATTTGTGTCTGTCAATTTGATTTTTTGTAGTTATAATTAGGAGTGTGTGCGATGCTGTTCGTGCGTGTGAGAATAAAATTCTAAACCAAACCGTCAATGGTGGATTGGCAAATAACCAAACCGCGGTTTAAGACAATTTCAATTTGTTAGTTGAATATATAACACTAATTTGCATAATATTTTTCATATATATAACACAAACTAATTTTACATAATAGTTTTTTATATATATAACTACGAATTTGTAACAAATTTCATATCTTAAATCTCTTTCACACTCATTTTTATTTTTATTTTTTCTCAGCAAAAAAGAACCTTTATTGATGAACCAAAAGTAATAGACACAATGATATAACATCAATAGAGGGAAGGCAAGTGCACAGAGCACCATAGCATACCATACCCACCCCAACTATGTTGGCACCGATATGAACACTCAATCATATGCTAGCACCACGCCGGATTTGGTGAGAAACCAAACACAAAGAAAGAACAAAAAACAAAAGCACCCAAACTTAACATCAAACTCCTAGAAGAACCACTGAAATCAGTTCAGAGCCAAGCTAGATGCACACCACAGCAGAGGAAACAGAGCAAATATGAGCAGCAGCACACGACTAGGGGTCCAAATAGCTTTTCACCTTAGCTGATACACCTCAGATGTCAAGAGCCAATTAATAGCAAGTAGTCAACAAGGCAGATCTGATATGTGGCAAGTCAGACACAAAGTTTTGTATAGAACAAAAGACCTCATCTGAGTTACACTTCACCCAAATTGCCAACTTTTATTAGATCAGTGAGACGCACCAGATTTGGCTGCAACTCCTTAAATTTACACTCATTTCTGTGATTCCAAATCGACCAGACTGCAACAAGTAATATAGCTTTCCAGATCTTAGCTTCCAACTTCTTAAACTTGTAACTAGACCACCACCCAAACAAATCAATTAATGCTCCTGGCATGACCCATTGAACTCCCCACCAATCTACAATTCGGACCAAAGCTTCCAAATTAGGGGACACAGCATTAAAACATGTTCGACTGTTTCCACTTCAGTGTTGCAAAAGATACACAAGTTACAGGCATTGGCACTAATCACACCAATTCTTTGTAAGAAGGCAGATGTTTTGACTCTAACCCTCCAAACCAGCCAGCCCAGAAATTGTGTGCGGCATTGGGGGGGGGGGGGGGGGGGGGGGCAGGCAACATTCCTCCATAGCAGGTCGGAAATGGACACACTTGACTGCCTCCATTTCATCCCTAAAATACAGAGCAGACGCATTGAATTGCCCTGAAGGGTCATTCCATCTGAGATAATCGTCATGATTTAACAACATAGGTGCTACTGCATTCAACTTGTTTAGCAGCCTTGAAACCTCCTCTTCCTCCCAGACATGAAGTGATCTTCTGAAAGACAGCTTCCAAGACCCAACTGAAACTTCATTTCCCAAAAACAAGCTCAAGGAGCCATCTTTGTCTGTTGACAATTCATATAATCTAGGAAAGTCCTCCTTGAGTGGTTGATTGCCTATCCAAGCATCGCTCCAGAACTTTGTTCTATTCCCATTACCAACAACAATTTCAATATTAGACACAAAAAAATTCCTAAGGCTGTGATTGCTTAAAGCCACCTGGAGAATATCTAGCCAAATTCTAGAACACTTAATGCTGGGATCCAGTTCAGGTAACCAACCACCTCCAAAAGAACCATATATGCAACAAATAATTCTTCTACATAGTGCTATATTCTCACCCCCAAACCTCCACCATTTTGCAAGCAAATAGTCATTGAAGTCCCTAATCCTTCTTATACCCAAACCCCCTTGATCTTTGCTTTTGGTAATATCCAAGGCCGGCTTTGGCCCAAAGCAAGCAAAGCCACCGTTTTGGATCCCCAAAAATTGAGTGAAAAAAAGGCCTCAAAATTTTTTCAGCTATTATGCTAGTTCAAAAAAAAAATCCATCTAAATTTGAAAACCTGAGAAAGTTTGGTGAAAATTCAAAACTAATAGTTGATTGTTGTAGTGAATTATTTAAGACAAAGATATGATTGTTTTTCTTGGCAAAAACTAAAAAGTCGATTGATATGGTGAATTATTTTAAATTAATGGATGGTTATTTTTTAAATGTATGGATCGTGTATAGAACACGATTAATGTGCCAGTTATAGTTGTTTTTGGGAAAATAAACTTCTCAAATTTAAAATTGAATAAATTTTATCTTCAGTTAACTATGTCACAAGAAAGATTGAAAGTATTAACAATTTAATCCATTGAAAATAATCTAGTTAATAAGTTGAATTATGCAAATTAGATTAGCATTTTTGTAGTTAAAAATTCAATAAGGTTGATGTTTAAGTGTATAGCTTGTTCACCTTTTATTTAGTACTTCAGCTTGAATTTTTTTTATTTTTTTTATTTATTATAAACTTTGTTATATATTTAAATAAATTTTAATAATTATATATATGATCAAAATTTAAATACATGATCTTTTTGATCATATATATATATTTTTAAATATATAAGAGGTTCCATATTAAGAGTTCGCTTTGAGCCTCAAAATGTCAAAACCGCCCTGATAATATCCTCCCATTTAACCATGTGGACCTTTCTTTTAATATCCGAACCACCCCAAAGAAAAGCAGACTGAAGTCTTTTAATACTTGTTGCTTCTCCCTCAGGCATCTTAAACAAAGATGGGTAATAAATAGGTAAACTTAAAAGTACTGATCTGATCAAGGTGAGTCTGCCACCAAAAGATACGAACTTCCTCTTCCATGATGCAAGCCTCATTTTGAATTTGGAAATTACAGGCTCCCAAGTACTCTTTCTTCTCGGAGTTGCACCAAGTGGCAGCCCTAAGTATGTGAAAGGGAGCTTCTGTTTAGAACAATTCAATTTAAAAGCAAAGTCTTCTACAAGATCTTCAGATACACCAATCCCACATACACTATGAAGCACAGTGCGAATGCAGATGCATTTAGTGCAATGCGGGTATGCCGATCTGACAAAATTTCAAAAAAGTAGAATGCAGATGCAGTGGTATGCCAATAAATATATATTTTTTTATTATATATGATAAAATTATAATTTATAAAATTTATTATATATATATTATATATGATCAATTATATTATATATTATACATGATCAATTACATTATATATAAAAATTTATTATATTATTACATATTATATGTATGACCAATTATATTATATATCTTAAATTATATATTATATTATATATCTTAAATTATATATATTATATTATATATTTGTTTTGAGTGAGAAGTCAAAAGACGAAGAGGAGCAGAGGCGAGAGAGCAAAGCGATCTAGAGACGAAGAGAGAGAACAAGAGAACAGACGCGATCGAGGCGGAGAGAAAGGAGAGGCGAGGCGATCGATCAGCGATGAGCGAAGATCGGTCAAAGAGAGAGACGATTGATCGATCGATCGAAGAGAAAACCCTAGAACCCTACAATCGATCGATCAAAGGCGACGCCTCTCTACACTATCAAGTTCGATCTCTTCCATTTCCTCTGTCTCTCTCTCGATTCCCTGTATAGATATGTTTATGGTATGTTTAAAGCACGAGGTTATCTCTCTCTCTCTCTCTATGTATACATGTAGTTTTTGAGTATTTTTTGCCCTGTAACGTGCCCATGGCGTACCCCTCCGTACCCATGGCGTACCCAAATGTACTAGAAGTACTGGACCCCTTCTTTGGTACCCAAGACGCAGCGTGCTGAAAGACGCAGATGCAGCGTGCTTCATAGCATATACACTACTCTTATGGAAGTTAATCTTAACACCTAACAGAATCTCAAAGCATCTTCAAATTCTCTTCAAATTCATAACCTCACTACGCCAAAATAGGGCATTAACGGCGGTTTTTTTAACGGCGGTTTCGTTACCGCCGTTTAAAGATACTATTAACAATGATATCTAAACCGCGCCGTTAATATATCTTCTTGGCGATTTTCGTTACATCATTGCTAACAAAACATTGGGTAACGAAAATCGCCGCGACTTCTTTAACGGTAATGAAACCGAATTAAAAACCGCCGCTAAAGCCCTTTCATTACCGCCGTTAATGACGGCGGTCTTTGTCGGCTGAGCTCCGGTGAGTGGTGACCACGCGCGGCTAGGGTTGAACATGACCATCTACAATAAAGTAAAAGTAATGTTTAAATATTTATTTAGGAAATATATTTTATGAAGAGTGGCTGTGATGGAGTGGTTGGTGTGGGTGGATGAGAGGTTGAGGGTTCAAGACTTTGGGAGTGCAAGAAGAAAGAATTGTTTTTTGAAAAATTTGAACCTATTTACAGTGGTAAAGAACCGCCGTTTTTTGTCTTATATTACCGCTGTTTTTAGTCGACTTTTAACGACGGTAATTTACCTTCTTATGACGGTTGTACTTTTTCTGACACGCGCATAAACGGCGATAACGAAACTGCCGTTAATACCGCCGTTAAAGGCTTTAACGGCGGTAAAAAACGACCGCTAAAGCCCAATTTTGGCATAGTGCCACCACCCAATCTGCGTCACAAAAGAAAATTGTGTCATCTGCAAATTGCAAGTGAGTTAAGACCTCCTCATTCTGCCCAATTTTTGCATCCTTAAACAACCTCAATTCTTTTGCTCTTACCATTAAAATATTAAGCCCTTCAGCCACCAAGTTAAACAGAAAAAGTGAGAGGGGATCCCCTACCTGAGTCCTCTCTCAGGACAGAATTCAAAAGTTGGGGATCCATTAACCAACACTGAGATTCTTGCAGTAGACACACAAGTTTTCATCCAAGATATCCATATAGGTCCAAAACCAAAATTGGAAAGCATAGAGAATAAGAATTCCTAATTTACAGAATCATAAGCTTTTTCAAAATCAAGTTTCAAAATCAAACCTTTCTTTTTTGATCTCTTCTACCAATCCACAACTTCGTTGGCAATGAGCACAGCATCCAGGATATTTCTGTCACCCACAAAAGCTTATTGTACATCACCTTTCATATTTCATTACATGTTATAAAAAAATATATGTATTACTTACAATGGAGAGGAGCGGTTTCGAAAGTAAATTATAAATTTCAAAGTTTAATCCGTGGTTAGCGGATGGATCGCAGCGGATTTGACAGTATTTTGCACAGTCCTAGTTCTGATGACATCATTTTTAACCATGACTTTTTGACATTATGTTAATTTAGTTCAATTAATAATATTCTTGAAAAAGGAAAGGCTATCATGCACATCCAAAAAGGGTGTATATGCTATGCACTTTATACAACAATGTTTAACTTTTACCATAAAAAATAAGATCTAGATTCTCTTTAGCACTTTTTTCATTTAGCCATCATCCAAATGCTACAATTCAACATATAGTCATTATCATTAATTGTACCCTTTGAATCAACTATTAGATGATGCCTGCATTATGAAAAGTGTTGGATTTTACCACCAAAAAAACAAAGGGGGGGGGGATTTTTTTTTATGATGTAGACCCTTTTAGGAGTGCATATTCCCCCGTAGAAATTGGACTTAAATCAATATGTAAAATAGTTCATTCACTCTACTTAAAGGGGTTATTATCCAATTGAAAATGGTCTGTTCCTTTTTAAATGGATCGTTTCTAGGAATTCTATCTAATTTTTAATGGAGGTTATCAATTGGACTAAATTTATACAACATAAAAATTAAAAATGAAAAATTGATACAACCAACCTTAATGTGCTCGTAAAGAATATTTTGTACCAAGTAAAGGTTTACAAACAAACTTACAAATTTTTTATACAAATTAATGTGGCTCCAATTATGTTTAATTTAGTGAGTCCCTTTTCAAATTCTAAAATTATGGTCTGCTTGGTTTGGTCTGGTTTGGTTTAGTTTTGAAATCAATTTTGAAAGATAAGTTTTTAAAGAGAGTTTTCAAAATTTTAAAAATTGTTTGGTTGTATATTTTGAAAATTGTTTTGTAATTTTGCAATTGAAGTTTTGTAGTTTGGAATTTTGTAGTTTTGAATGATTTGTAATTTTTTTTTGTAGTTGAATAGATAGATATGAGAGAAAAAATGATTGATTGATACGTAAGATGTGAAAGAATGAGAGAAGAAAGAGAAAAAGTGAGAAGGTGAGAGGAGATAGAAAAAGTGATTGAAACCAGTTTTGAGAAAATTATAAACCGAACAAATTTTGGATTTCGAGCTTTCTCAAATTGATTTCAAAATTAAACCAAACACACTATTTCTGTATGTTATATCAGTTTGTAGGAAAAAAATAGGTGAAATTATAAAAAGAAATCCTCACAGTTTGAGTCTTATAATAAATAAATTCTGAAATTTTATTGTCTATTTAAACTGTAATTTTTTGATTTATTTTCAATATAAACCATCTGTTTATTTTCATTAAATAAAATTGTTACAAAAATATATTTTAGCCATTAAACTCAATAGAAATGGATATTTTAGACATTTTCCGTACACCTATATTGAGTTTAATGATTAAAATATATTTTTTCGACAACTTTACGTAATGAAAATAAACAAATGATTTAAATTAAAAATAAATCAAAAGAGTCAAGTTTGAATTGATAAAATAAAAAACTAAGTTTTTTTTTTTTTTTTTTTATAGGGCTCAAATTCTAGGGGTTTTTTTTTTTTTTTTTTCTTTCTTGCATGATACATTAAATTTCCACAATGATGCAATATTTGAATAATATTTGTAGTTGTCAAGTAATGATTGCAATTTACAGGTTTAGATGGATTGAAACACGTACAAGACTTGTATTTGGATTATTCATCTATTGACAAGAGCTTTCTCTATAACGCTGGAGTGATGTCTTCCCTAAGGGTGTTGACATTGCGCGGAATTCAGTTTAATGGAAGCCTACCTAACCAAGGTATTCACGCTATTAATTTTTCAGGAAATTACACTTTGTCCCCTTTATATTTGGTCATTTTTTCATTTTGATCATTAAAATTTATTTTTTTTGATTTTGATCTTTCATGTTTCAAGTTTTTCACTTTACTTTGAGAGCCAACTTCTATTTAAATTTAGACAAAAAATGTCACAATAACTGCTATATAATATAAAAAATATATTATAATATTGGATTTTAAATTTGTGTTTGAGATGTGAGTCATATATAATAGAATATTTTTATGTCACGTAACTGTCAATGTGTCATTTTCTGTCTAATTTTTAACATAAATTAGCTTTAAGAGTAAAGTGAGAAAATCTGAAACATGAAGAGTCAAAATGAAAAAAAAAAAAAAAAAAACTTGAAAAGCCAAAGTGAGAAAGTGTCTAAACATAAAAAGGGTGTAATTTACCCATTAATTCTTTTACCTTCAATTAACTGATTCCCATACAGAAAAATGTCCAAGCTAAGTATCACTTTTTTTTTCTTTTTTTTTTCACAGGTTGGTCTGAACTTTCTTACTTGCAAGAGTTAGATCTCAGTGAGAATGGTTTTAATGGAACGCTTCCCTCATGTTTTGGAGACTTAACATCAATCCGATTATTAGACCTCTCCTTAAATCAGTTCACCGGAAATATTGCCCTGTCTCCACTTACTAATCTCGCAACACTTGAATTCCTTGACCTTTCCTATAATAATTTTGAGATCCCACCCTCATTTGTCTCATTTTTTAACCATTCAAAGCTTAAAGTACTTTTAGGTGACAACAACAGATTGAGTGACCAAATTGAGTCTCAGACATGGACTCCTAGGTTCCAACTACAGGTTTTCCATTTATCAAATTGTGGATCAAACAAGCCTGGTATGAAACTTCCACAATTTCTCTTTTACCAATATGACTTGAGAATGGTTGATCTATCAAATAGCATCTTGGTTGGAATGTTCCCAGTTTCGTTGTTAAAAAACAATACACGATTAGAAGTTCTTACTCTGACAAAAGGACACGTCATAGGGCCTTTTCTATTGCCATCTTCTCCAAGTCCTTTTGTTTATTCAATTGATATTTCTGACAATCTTCTTGAGGACCAAATTCCCAGAAACATAGGCTTGATCTTGCCCATTTTGAGGAATTTAAACATGTCTACAAATCTATTTGAGGGATACATTCCTACTTCATTAGGAGACATGCACTCCTTAACGGTTTTAGACTTGTCTAGCAATCATTTGTCAGGACAGATACCAGAGCATTTGGTAATTGGTTGCTCCTTCTTATTGTTCTTGAAACTATCGAGCAATAATTTGTCTGGCCTAATACCTCTTTCGTTTGTGAATTTAACCTCATTGCATTACTTATATTTGGACAATAATCATTTTGTGGGCAAATTTCCAAATAGCATATGTCTTCCCCCTTCTTTATGGGCAATTGGTATCAGCAACAACCACATGTCTGGAGAGCTTCCGAGATGGATGGGGAACATGTCCTATTTGTTTGGAATTAGCATGTTCTCAAATAATTTGGAAGGACCTATTCCAATGGACTTATGCAAACTTGGTCAACTTGAGTTCTTAGACCTTTCTAATAACAACTCGTCTGGTTCTATACCATCTTGCTTCAATAGATAAAAAATGAGACATGTCCCCTTGAATCAACACAAGCTAAAAGGTCCATTGACATTTGCATTTTTCAACTGTTCCTCTTTGGTTACATTAGATATTAGTGATAACAACCTAAGTGGAATCATTCCTAGCTGGATTGCAACCCTTTCTTAGTTGAGCATTCTTCTCTTAAAACTTAATAATTTTGAAGGTGAAATTCCAATTCAGTTATGCCAGTTGACACAATTAAGCATATTGGATCTTTCTCAAAATAACTTCTATGGACCCATACCTCATTGCTTCGTTGACATACCTTTTGGGACAAGCCATACAAAATCTTCTGTAGAAATTGATTCTTTGTACGGTGATATTGTATATTCATTCTGGGAATTTGTGAAGGGGTCAAAGTCATTGGGTGAACATTATATGTTGTATGATGGTAGTGATGGCTTTAGATTTTTGGATATCCAACAAGAAGTGGAGTTCACAACAAAGCATGGAATTTATGCATATAAAGGCAATATTCTTGATTACATGTCAGGAGTTGATCTCTCTTGCAACCACTTAACAGGGGAAATCCCAATTGAAGTTGGAAAATTGAGCAACATCCATGCACTAAACTTGTCCCATAACAAGCTAACTGGATCAATCCCAACAACATTCTCACATTTGAGGTAGATAGAAAGCTTAGATCTCTCTTACAACAACTTGAATGGAAGAATCCCTCAATTGATCGAATTAGGCAACTTGGAAGTCTTTAGTGTGGCTCACAACAACCTATCGGGTCCGACCCCAGAACCGAAAGCTCAGTCTGCAACTTTTGAAGAAAGTAGCTACAAGGGAAATTCTCTTCTTTGTGGACTTCCTTTAAAAACCAACTGCCTTGCAACTGTTCCAACATCAACAATGCCAAAAGTGTTGGATGGAGAGGTAGAATATGTTGGTTTCATAGATCAACAATGATTCATCCCACTAAAAACATCACCACTAATAGCACTAATGCATTAAAAAAATAGAAAAATAAAAAAAAATACAACTCCAAGACCAAAACATCACATCATTTCTGGCGGGACCCACTGCCACCTAATTAGTGAGAGCACTAATTAGTGCTCCCAAGCATTTTTCTTCATAGATATGGAGGTTTTCTATGTCAGCTTTCTAGTCTCTTATATTATCGTGTTGATGGGGATCGTTGCAATTTTGTTCATAAATCCTCATTGGCGACGGGCTTGGTTTCACCTCATTGAAGTTTACACAACCACTTGGTACTATTTTGTTTTGGACAATTTCATGAAGTTTTTGAGCAACAGAAGTGTGTAATCTTCTCATTTTAGAAGTCTTGTATTCGAAGCCAAGGAAACAAATGGTGATTGGAATTTCTGAACATTTTTATTCCCAAAATTTGTGGTCCATTTTTTGAAATTGGTGTAAAACTATTTACACTTATTTGGATATGTGTTAGATCGCACGTTAATTTTAGGAGTTAAATTAAAATTAAGGGTAAACTACCAATAGATCCTAATAGTTGAACTTAATTCCCATCAAGTCTTATTGAAGATAAATCTTAGTAAAATTGTCGCTAAAAATAATTTTTTGTGATGATTTTTTTGTATATGTTGCTAAAAATTGACAACCAGTGACTTTTTTTGTCAAGATTTTTATAAATTATTGCTAAAACTTACAATTAGTGATGTTTTTCTCTGACGAATTTTTTAAACTATCGCTAAAAGTAAAAAATTAGTGACATTTTTTTAAACTGTCGCTAAAACTTATAATTAGTGACTTTTTTGTGACAAAATTTTCAAACTGTCGCTGAAAATTAACAATTAGTGATATGTTGTAATAATGTTTGATGGAAAATGTCATTAATTATCATAGGACCTACTGAACAATAACTCTACCTATTAGGACTTACACGTCCCCCTTAAATTAACTTGGGTTACTATGAGTAGCACTGATCATATCAGCAAAAATCAAAATTCTACAAGTGTAGTTCTCTTCCCATGAGGGAGATTTTGTGTTATCCTCTATACTCTAAACAACAAACTCAAACCAATGGATACAAGGGGTTGAAATGTTTGGTCATTTTTAATAATGATTAATTGAACAAATTTTGATTCGAGAAGAGTGGGCTAATCAAATTCATTATAGATTTTCATTTCATTCGTATTAGATGATTACCAACCACAAGCCCCTAGGGGTGACCTCAATACCAGTTCATAACAATTGAACTCAAGATCTACACTTCTTTAGATTCTTGCCACTCGGACTCGATTAAACTTTAGGTAGTTTTCTATTTACTAGAATGAAGATAGAATAGAACAATCATTTCATCACAATATTCTTTTTCACATTTGGCTCACTAAAATATACACACACATATATATATATATATGGAAAAGACTATGGTATACACCTTCTAAGGGGTATGTATCATATGCACCTTATAGCTATAGAAAAAATAGTACAATTTCATATTTTCTGAGTCATAAATAAAATAAAATAAAAAGTCATAACCAAACACAAATGAGGCATGGCTAAAGATCTCAAAATAATGTCATAACTAAAGAAAAAAAATTGGTCATAACTGAAGAATAAAATGGCATAACTAAGGATGCATATTGTATAGAAGTGTGCATAATAGAATTCTCCTATAAATATATATATTGCAAATAAAATCATTTTTTGGTAAATTACACTGTTAGTCCTTGTAGTTTAAGCAAAGTGTTGCTTTGGTCTCTGTGATTTCAATTTGAACAATTTGGTCCCTATACTTTCAATTTTATAACAATGTGGTCCCTTCATCACTACCGTTAGAATTTATAATAGAAAAAGACCATGTATAAAACTAGAAGGACCGAAGTTGAAAAATCTAGTTTTATCGAAAATCCTTTTGGAAAATCCAGATTTGTCCGTGATAAATAATTGTCGATTTCGGTAATTCAAATTAAAAATTATTCAACCATGATCGATATAGATAAGAGAGATTAAGAGAAAATCAATCCATGACACAAAATATTTTTACATGGAAAAATCACAATTAGAATCCACCAACTTGTGATAAAAAATCACGAGCCCTCAACCGGGCAAACAATCCATTATGAAATAAAACAGTACAAGAGATATCTTACAATGACCAATCCAGGCTACACGAGTCCACTCACTGACACATGTCTTTGTTCACTCTACAGGTATCTCCACAATCGCTATTGGATATCCGCCATGGTTGTCAAATTGCCATGCCGCCAATGACTTCGGAATCTACCAAAGTCTACAATCTTGGAATCCACCAAGAAGGTTCACTTTGGAAAGGTGTGAAGAACTTTTACGAAAAACTTGATGATTATCTTTGAGCTCCTATAACTAATGAATCATCAAGGAAATGAGAGATACAAATAATCATCACTACAAGTTCTCTCTCAAAAATAAATCTCTCTTATAAAATAAACTCTCTCAAAATATATTCTCTCAAGATAGGAAATATTTGAACTCTAGAAAGTTAGAAAATAAGCTGGGATAGATACAAAATGATCTTGGAGAGATGCCTCAACAAATAAGCAATGGGTCCTTTAAATAGACTTGAGGCAGGGCAAGTTCGCGAGCATGGACATGTTCTTTGTGGGCGCGGTCAGCCTTGGTTGTGGGCATGGTGTCTTTCGTGGGTTGCAGAGAAAAATACTAAGAGTGTGACTTTCAATCTTCCAAATCGCGGGGGCGATGAAAATGATCGCGGGAGCGATTGTGCCTATCGCAGGAGCGATAAAAACAATCGCCGGAGTGATTATGTCATTAGCGAGTGCGAGATGTCTGTCGCGAGCGCAATGGCCAGTTGTCTTGGCAACTTTTTCAGACTTTTTCTCCATGCTTTCAGCCACGTTCTCCTCCAAACTTTTGACAGTTCATTTCTCTAATAGATAGCGTTTTTTTGGCTAGAAATATTCACCATCCTCCCATGCTTGTCCACCAAATCTTGTCAACAAGATTACACTTTTGACAAACAAAATCAAAGATAAAACTTTAGCACATTTCAAGTCAAAAATGACAAACACCATGTGAAACTCTATCATGATTTGCTACCAAAAGACAGAAACAAACAACCAACAAATCTTTGTTCAAACTCTTCTTCGAGCCACCAAATGTGTCTTGTTCTTTTGCTCATGCATGCCACCAATGCTTGATCATCTTTCCACCAAACAAGATCAACCACAAATATTGACTAAACAAAAACAAAAAGAACCCTTTAGCACATGTCAAACCTGAAAATTCAACAAAGTTATTCCCATATCTTTGACACAACTTGAACCACAATAAACAAGATGAGAAATACAGAAATCAATTTAAAAAAAACAAAACTAAACTAAACAACAACTTGAATCAATGATATTAAGTTTTGTCAAGAAAAGTATTTCCAAAACATTAACTCCTTTAGGATAAAAATCCTAACAAAAGTAAAATTAAAAACAAACTATAGGGACTATTGATGTAATATATATTACACTGGTGGTCCGTATAGTTTGTTTTAAATTTAACTTTAGTCATTCTAGTTTTATACATGATTTTTTTTATTCAAAATGTTAGCAATACATGATGAAGGGATCATATTGCAACAAAATTGAAAGTGTAAAGACCAAATTATTCAAATTAAAACTACGATGACCAAAGTGAAATTTCACTCAAAGTGATGGGACCAATGATGTAATTTACCCATCATTAGTTATCATTATAAAAAAATGATCATTCATAGAAAGACTTAAAAATTACCAATCTACTCATTTCACTTTTATTTTAGTAAATTAGACGATATCTTCACTTTTTATGTAATAACCCCATCGTGTAATACTTTATATTTAATTAATGACAGAGATTTGAATTTTAATTGCCTACTATTCTGATTTAATTTGGGAATTATGAAAATTATGGAGACTGAGTCGTATACGATTCTATTGAAGATTTATTTGGAATTAGAAATTGAAAGCTTAATTGGCTCAAGAAAAAATAAGTAATGAGTTGAATTATTTTAATTTCGGGTATCGGACCATATGGAGAGTGTAATTAAATAGCTTAATTATTTCAGGTCATCATGTATGCACAGCTTAATAGACATTTATTTATTTTTATTTTTTTTATTTGCTTCCGCTTCAAGCCCTATTATTGAATAAAATGTTTTGAAATTTTTGTCTTGAGGCCTAAGTACAGACCAGTCATGGCCTAAACTTTTAGGGGCAGGTTTGGGTTGTAACAGTTGGTATCAGAGAACGAGTGAAGATCTCACACACGTGTAATGCCCCAAAAGTACATACTATTGAAATAGTAATAGATATCCATGGCTCTTAAGAGATATCAGAAATATCCCCAACATATTCCTTTACATAATTTCAATGTTATACAAAAATAATCTCACATGCGGTTATACATTCAATGAATCCTAGTACATGAATCTATAGCATGTAAAATCATTCAATCAAAATAAGTAACTGCCCTCAAGGGCTTACAAGTCCCAAGGCTTAAGCCCGGTTACACAAAAATGGTCTCTCGGACACATACATGAATAGTCCTTAGCTTACAAAAAATTACAATCACGTACAAAAGAGCCTTGTATTCTCAATACATACTCCCACGTCCTAGTTTAGCGGGTTCACCACGTCTTTTCCTACACCAAAATTCCATAGGGGTGAGCATAAAGTCCAGTAGAGAATTCTTAACAAATATACATTTATGCAAGATTCCCAATATAGAATGCACGCACCATGTTATGCCAATTAAAAGAGAATTTCATTTACTTCTTTTAATAAAAGCCACCATGCACGATGATAGTTTGAAATCTCAACAATTCAGAAATTTACAATTTAATTCTGAGGGGTGGTAAATACGACTCAGGTAATCCCTAGGTTGGTGTCTATAAGTAGGCATATCTAGCACTACCAAAAACGCCACTTTACCGATTGCTAACTGGAAGGGAAGTGGTACCTCGTCCGCGCGTGTTTTCGATCTTTCACCCCAGACACTCAGGCCAACTTAAACCATTTCATCTACACCTCCTATCCGGACTTACCAACGTATTTATCCCAAAATATTTCAATCATTCTCATTTCACAATATTTCATTCTCAATGAAAGTTTCAAATCCCAATTCAATATTCATGACATGCAAGGTTTTTGGAAAGCCAATGCGATAATTATCTATACTACATAATATTTCTCCACTTTCAAAATAACTCCAATAAATGTTCCATAAAGATCAAAATTCTCATTTCTCCTTTCAATGCCATTTCAACAAGTAGCCAAAAGTTCGCTACCATTTATCAATGTATAACAATATTTCCATAGTTCGTATATTTCCATCATTTTAGTCATTTCAAAACTATAGCAATGTTTGGACAACAATTTCCAATCTCAATAATTCTCATATGTTAAGAAACCCATCATCAATATATGCATTTGTATAAAAATCAAGAAACTTTCCATTTTCTTTACTCATCTTGGCACATAACAATATATATATATATAATAATACCAACTATGTACCCTCATCTTCTTTCTTTTTAAGGAAATCCCCAAATTTCTAGGTTTTTCGTTACAACAACACACACCCCCAAACACTTGAAAGAAACCCTAAAAAGAGGACATCATCAAATGCCCAAAGTGATTCAAACCCTCAAGAGATTATTTAAAAGAAACAAGGTTAAACCCACTTCTTGAAAAATCATAACATTCTTGAAGCAAAATCAAAAACTTCATATTATCATCAAGAAGCTCCAAACCTAACATCAACCTAGCAAAAACATATACATAACTCAAAGAAGTCTCTACCTCAAGTTCTTAGAGAGAAAAGAGATGAAATCCCCAAAAATCAACGGTGAGGAATCCCGATCTTCACCGCACACAACAAAACCCTCTAGAAGCTATCCAACTTTGATGAAGACACTATGGGAAAATTTCTAATGGATGTAAAAAGATCAAGGATTTGATCTTGTTTTGGTGTAGAACATGTAGAGAGAAGGGAGAAAAAAGAGTTTTTTTGAGAGAGAGAGAGAGAGATATGCAACAAAAGTGAGATACAACCAGCCCAAAGAGAAGAAAAAGCTAAAATTCCGGACTCACCTACCACTGCACGTACGGCACCCATGCCCGTACGTGCGAAACGTGCCTTCCGCACGTGCGGCCTTCATCCCCGCATGTGTGGCCCTCCTTCTCCTACACCTACTGTCTCAAGTGCTTTTATTTCAATATGCACCTAGCCATTCTCCATATTTTCGCACATGCGGCCTAACCTCCCGCACGTGTGGCCCTCGTTCCACAATCCAGAAATTTTCCGGTTCGATTCCAGACACTCTAACTCAACCATGCACCCTCCGAAACAAGTGACACTCAAACCCGGAATAAACAAGGATAGGAATTTGATAAAGACTTTCGAACACAACGAACCTAATTAAGACAATAAGTGAAGTGACGTATAACGAAACCGGTCATCACAACACGTGTCCATTGAGCATTAGCGTGTCTAGCATAGATTTAAGTTGCACGTATTTAGTAACAAAGTGATATGTTTCTTGTTTCAAAAGATGTATGGGAGCTTGTGTAATAAGTTAAGTATTGAGATTGAGAATTAGAAGTCCTCAAGGAATTTTGACGATAAGAAGAGATCAAGATGTGTTTGTTTTATTTCGCTTAAGTAGTGAGACTAAGGATTGAAAGTCATTCGACAATTTGATAATTATAAGGAAATGGGAATGTGTTTGCTTAATAAATGTGGTATTGAGGCTAAGGTCAGGAATGATTAGAAATTTTGGTGTTTCGACTAGAATAATGGTGCGTACAAGCATGTTGATTTATGGAAACACGATATGATAAGAGATTTCGATCTTTGCTGGAAGCCATGAAATTATATGGGTTGCGTATTACCTTAGACTATGAGAATATTTAGGAGATTCAACCATTTGATGATCAATGAGGTATGTGGAATTCTAGTGATTGAGAGTTGGAAATCTGTTTAATATGTATAAGGTTGACGTGGTGAAACACATAATGTATGAGCTGTAGCATCAAAGGATGTGTTGGGAAGTTTGTGGCAAGAAGGGTCAATGAACATATATTTAATGAATGCAAGAAGTATTAAGTTAGAGTTAATGTTCCTACGTATGCTCAAATGACTATTGGAGAGTTAGAATTCTTTTGTGTGGATAATTGAAACTTGAACTGAAATGCTAAGATAATTAGAATAGGAACACTTTGATGTGTTAAGACTGTTATTTTGTATGATTAGGTCGGGACCCATTTGTTTGTCGGAATCATTTCATTATGAACTGAATTGATGTTTGAGGCTAATACTATGTATTAAGAATTTCTTTGTTACCCGAAGGATCTATTTTATTGGAAATGTTATACCATGGATTTGATGGAATGCCCTCCATACAGATTCTTAGTGTGGTGACCGGTTTCATTGTGTGTTGTTCCCTTTTTGTCCTCTTTGAGTTGTGGTGTTCAAGAGCTTTCTTTCAAATTTTGGCTCTTGTCTAACTCCGAGTTGAGTATCACTTGTTTCAGAGGGTGCACGGCCAAGTCTAGAGTGCCTGGGAGTGAACTAGAAAATTCTGGGCTGCTGGGCCAAGGCCGCACGTGCGGGATGGGGGCCGTACGTGCAGGAAGGATGAACTTGGGAGGGTTGCACACTACCTATATGCAAGTGCTGGAGGAGGTGCGGTATGGGAAGGCTATACGTGCGGGGTTGAGGGCCACAAGTGCAGGAGGTAGGCTCCGCACGTGAGGGGGCTTGTGCCGCACGTGCGGGACGCTGGCAGTCTAAAAACTCTATTTTTTCTTTCTTTTGGGCTGAATGTATATCATTTCTAAACATTTCCTTCTCGTTCTAAAAAGTGTTTTACTCCTCATTCTCTCTAAAAACCCTCACCAAACTCCAAGAATCTTTGATCCCTTTCAATCCATTGAGTTTTGATCCATCTTCTTTCACAAATCTCAGTGAACAAAGCAAGGACTACATTGTGTACAGTGGAGATTGGGCTTGGGCATCCTTGATTTCTAGGGTTTCATCTTTTTTTCCTTCATCAACCCTTAAGGTAGGGACTTCCTTGAGTTATATATACATGTTTTGCAATTATGGATGTTGATTTAAAGGTTTTCTTGAAGTTATTATGTTGGTTTTGATTTTGTGACCCAAAATGTAGAGATTTTCAAAAGTAGATTTTAAAAATCTCAAATCCTTCTAAGATAGCATCTTGAGAGTTGAAATTTATCTTAGGCAAGGAAAATGGTGAGATCATGAGGGTCCTTTTCAAGTGTGTGTGTGTGTGTGTGTGTGTGTGTTGTTTGTAAAGAAGAAAACTAGAAATTTGGGGTTTTCAAAACAAAATGATGAGAACACATGAAGTTTTATTATTAATGCATTATTTTGTATATCAAAAGAGTTAAAGAAAGGAAAGATTCTTACTTATAGTTACAAATGATGAATCTCATAAAATAGGGAAAAATGTTGGTGTTGGAAAGAAATTATTGTTCAATTGTTGCTATAGTCTTGAAATGATTATGTTTTTGGAATTGCTTGAGAGGTGGAAATGTGGCTATTTGTCAATGAAATTAATGAGAACATGGTTCCATTGTGAGATAATATGGAACGGAAGAAATAAAAGCTCGTTTGTTTGAGATTATTGTTGAAATATATAAGAATGAAAAGGGAATGATTACTGTAGCATTACCAATTGTTATTTTGAATACACTATTGTTTGGTTACCGCATGTTTTGATTTGAAATTGATTACCTTACATTGAGAAAAGAATTGTTGAGAAAAGAGAACTAAGGAAATGTTTTTGGGATAAATACATTGGTAAGTCCGGATAGGAGGTGTAGATAGAATTGATAAGTTGGCCTGAGTATCCGGAGTGAAAGACCGAAAACATGCGCAGAGGAGATACCACTTCCCTTCCAGTTAGCAACCGATAAAGTGGGGTTTTTGATAGTGCTAGTTGAGCTTGCTTACAGACACCAACCTAGGGATTACCTGAGTCGTATTTACCGCCCTTGTTGAATAAAATTGTAAGATTCAGAATTGTTAAGATTTCAAACTGTTATTGAATGTAGTGATTTTTTTTTTCAAATGAGCATGTAAATGAAATTCTCTTTAAATTAGCACTGCATGGCATTTGCATTTAACATTGGAAATCTTGCATAACTATATATACTTTGTAAAGATTTTCTACTAGGCTTTATGCTCACTCCTATCGAATTTTAGTGCAAGAAAAGATGTGGTGATCCCGCCAAGTTGAGGGTGTGGACATATTTTTGTGAAGAGTAGATGACTCTATTTTTGTTGTGAATTTATTTGCTAGCCAAGGGCTCTAAATGTATGGGTTCGTGAAACCATTTTCGTGTAATTGGGCTCGAGCCTTGGAAGATGTAAGCCCTTAAACGCATTTTATTTACTTTTGGTATGTGATGCTCTACATGCTATAGATTCATGTGTTTTCATACCGTTGAATGTATAACTCGCATGTAGAACTTTTGTATAAACTTTATGGATTAATGATGAAAAGGGTTGGAGATTTATCTTTATTCCTTAATGAATGTTAGTTAATGTATCTAATTTGTGTTGGGATATCTCGGGCGTTACAACTTGGTATCAGAGCTACAAGGTTTGAATACTTGGGGCTCGCGGGAAGTGGTTGTTTGCCACATTTGGTCCATTTCGCAAGATTAGGAAATGTTTTGTTTTTCGTGATTACGTGATAACATGCTTATGTGACTATATGGGTATGGGATCGGACTTTTGAAATATTATTTGCGCCTATTAAAATCCTTGAGGTCCTATTAGAAGGGTACCAGATCAATACTCGTTCTACTAAGAATTCTTGGTTTTTCATTGGACAAATCTTATCACAAAAGGATGATCCATATGTGCTTACGTGACTAAGTGCTTATGTGGAGCGAATTGAATTGTTTATGTGGTAGAATATATATATATATAATTGTTGTAGTCTAACGTGAGAGGATTCGCGAGCACATTTGGAATTATGTGCTAAATTGTTTACCTTGTTTCTTAATTAGGATGTCAGGAAGGGGCCAAATTTGTGGTGGTAAAGGTGGTAGGGGTCGCCGAGGTGTGCATGAAGTACTGGTCTAAGGGGTTTCGATGCAAAAGGAGGGGTTGGGCCAAGCTAATATGGCCAAACAAGTGAGGCAAGCGGAAGTTTTGGGGCAAGCGGGTCAAACCGCAATGGGGGCCCTAGCCCGAGAAATGGCGGAGGCCTTGAGGGAGTCTATGAATATACTAAGGGCGGAAAACCAAGCTAGGGAGAGCGCCGTAGAGACAAGGGCAAGTTTCCTCACGAGGGAGTTTTTGCAGGCCAAACTAGATGAATTCCATGGTGGCCCCGAGCCTAAGAAAGCGGATGAATGGCTTGACCAAACAGTGAAGACTTTTGAGATGCTTCACATTGAGGATAGTGTGTTAAGGGTGACTCTTGCGAGTTACTTCCTCAAAGAGGACACGAGCCAATGGTGGAAATATGCCAAGGGCCGAATAGAGCCGACATGGAAAGCATTTGTGGTGGCTTTCCAAGACAAGCACCTACCTCCCACTGCTAGGGAGAGGTTGAGGCAAGAATTCCAAGACTTTAAGCAACTCAATATGTCCGTGGCCGAGTTCAAAGCGGCCTTCTCTAGTTTGTCCCGGTTTGCACCGGAGTTGGTGGCAATGGAAGAACGCCGTTGCATTAAGCTCGAGAAGAAGTTGAGAACTAAGATCTTGTTCAAGGTTACCGAGAACATGATTTGAAATTATGACGATCTTGTGGAGGCGGCCGCACATGTGGAGATTACCATGGAGGCTGAAAAAGAGAGACTTCGGAGTTCGAGGTCTAGGGGCCAAAGATCATAAGGAGACTACAAACCCAACAAGAAGAGTAGAAACACCTTTTCATCGCAGTCTCAACCACAGCAGTCTAGATCTTCCTTTCCCTTGCCTAGTGCGGGCTTAGGGAAGAGTGCACCGAGTGGCTTCTCTTGTTTCAAATGTGGCCAACCGAGTCACAAGGCCTTTGCATGTCCACAGAAGGGGAGAGGACAGCAGATGTTGCCACCATCACCACCTAACCGATCTCAAAGTCAGTCTCAGAGTAGGGGACAGTGGCATACTTGCTATCAGTGCAGTCAATCAGGGCACATAAAGAGAGCTTGCCTGCAGTTAGGAGGTGAATCTGGCGCATCAAGGTCGAGGCAGACTGAGAGCTACCAGCAGGCTCAATCAATCCAGACTTCACGAGCTAATCAAGGAGCCACTTCGGCTCAGTCAGTGCAACAGGCCTATGCTCTGAGGGATGAGCAGGTTGATCAGAGGCCACAGGGACGCGTGTATGCTATTACCGCGCTAGAGCAGTTGCCGGGATCCTCAGTTGTGGGAGGTATTTTTGTTGTGTGTAATTCTTTGGCTAACATATTGATGGACACGGGTGCGTCTCACTCATTTATATCTACTACATTCACATCTGCATTGGGGTTAAAGGTGGTACGGTTAGCGTCTCCACTCAGAGTTGAGTCACTGGTCAGGGGTACAATTGACTTAGATCGAGGATATCGTGGTTGTGAGATAGAGGTTGCCGGGTGTCGACTCCCATTTGCTTTGGTGTTACTAGACATGTCAAGTTTCGATGTCATTCTCGGCATAGATTGGTTGTCTTCGTATCGAGCAGTAATTTATTGTTTTCGTCAGAGGGTCACAGTGTACACCTCGAGTGGTGATTGTTTTTATTTCTTGGGGGACCGGGTTGATAGAGTCTTATCGCTAGTATTTAACCCTCGTAGTAGGAATGAGCTTAGCAGTCTTCTTGCTACTCTCTTGGATAGTGAGAGTGACGGGACTCGTGTTGAGTTGCCAAGGGCAGTTTGTGAGTACCCAGATGTATTTTCCGAGAATCTTACCAGTTTGCCACCCCACCGGGAGATTGAGTTCACCATTGACTTAGTGCCTGGAACGGCACCAATTTCCATGGCGTCGTATAGATTTGCTCCCACAGAGTTGCATGAGTTGAAGATTTAACTCCAAGAGCTTTTAGACAAGGGTTTCTTTCGCCCTAGCACATTGCCTTGAGGAGTACCGGCCTTCTTTGCGAAGAAGAAGGATGGATCGTTGTGGTTGTATATAGATTACCGCAAGTTGAACCGGGTTACCATCAAGAACAAGTACCCCTTACCCAAAATAGATGATTTGTTTGACCAACTTAGAGGGTCTCGTTGCTTTTCGAAGATAGATTTTAGGTCAGGTTACCATCAGTTGAGAGTCCAGGAGGAGGACATCCAGAAAACGGCCTTTCGTACGCGTTATGGCCACTATGAGTTCCTTGTAATGCCATTTGGGTTGACTAATGCATCGGATTCCTTTATGGACTTGGTGAACCGGATTTTTAGAGAATACTTGGATCATTTCGTGGTCGTGTTTGTGGACGACATCCTAATTTATTCGACTTCTGAGGAGGAACACGAGGCTCACTTGAGGATAGTGTTTGATTTGCTTAGGAAGCATCAATTGTATGCCAAATTTGAGAAATGCAAGTTTTGGCTCACCTAGGTGAAGTTTTTGGGCCATGTAGTGTCAAGAGAGGGAGTAACTGTAGATTCTTCAAAGATAGACTCTGTACAAGATTGGGAGCAACCTAGAAATGTTTTTGAGATCCGGAGTTTCTTGGGATTGGCAAAATACTATCGGTGTTTTGTAAGGGACTTTTCTAGACTAGCCGTGCCTTTGATTAGATTGACTAGAAAGGGGGTTAAGTTTGTGTGGAGTGAGGCTTGTGAAAAATCTTTCCAAGAGCTTAAAACTAGATTGACTACAACATCGGTGTTGATAATTCTGGAAAGGGGTTTGGGTTACACTGTGTATTGTGATGCGTCTCGGGATGGGCTTGGTTGTGTTTTGATGCAAGGGGGAAAGATTGTAGCTTACGGTTCACGGCAGTTGAAAACTCATGAGAAGAATTACCCTACCCACGACTTGGAGTTAGCTGCAGTAGTATTTGCCTTAAAATTTTAGAGACATTACTTATATGGTGAGAAGTTTGAGGTTTTCTCCGATCATAAGATTCTAAAGTATTTGTTTTCCCAAAAAGATATGAATTTACGCCAACGGAGGTGGATAGAATTTTTGGAGGATTACGACTTCGAGTTATACTATCATCCATGGAAGGCCAATGTAGTGGCCGATGCCTTAAGTCGGAAATCTGTAAGTAGTTTGGCAAGTATGGCCATTCGGGAGTGGGTTATGTTGGGTGACATTGGCAAGTTTGAATTGCACTTGGGAGAGTCCGAAGAGGATGCAACATTGTATACTTTGAGTGCTCAACCTATCTTGGTTAGCAAAGTTGTAGAGGCACAACAAGGAGACCGTGAAGTAGAGTTGATTCGTGATAGAATCTTCAATGGGAAAGAAGATAAGGGTTTGAGCATCCACTTGGATCAGAGTGTACGTTATCCAGACCGTTTGTCTGTACTTGAATCTTGTAGAGAGGAAGTGTTTCGGGAGTTCCATCACTCACGCCTTACGGTACATCCGGGAGGCACTAAAATGTATCGTGATCTTAGCTGCCAGTTTTGGTGGAGGGGTATGAAGCGGGATGTCGCGTCCTTTATGTCGAAGTGCCTTACTTGTCAACAAGTGAATGCTGAACACCAATGACCAGTGGGTTTATTACAACCCTTACCGATAGCCGAGTGGAAATGGGAGCATGTTACCATGGATTTCGTAGTTGGGCTTCCTAGAACACAGCAGGGCAATGATACCATTTGGGTGATTGTTGATAGGTTGATTAAGTCTATGCATTTCATCCCGATACGTACCAGCGACTCAATTGAGCACTTGCCAGAGTTATACATTGGAGAGATAGTTCAACTTCATGGGGTTCCAGTAACCATTGTGTCGGATAGAGATCCTCATTTTACCGCCTGGTTATAGCAAGGCCTTCAAGAGGCATTGGGAACTAAGTTAACTCTTAGCACCGCTTATCACCCTCAAACCGATGGGCAGTCAAAATGTACCATTCAGATTTTTGAGGACATGCTTAGAGCTTGTGTCCTAAATTTCAAAGGGTCTTGGAAGAGGCACCTACCGTTGATTGAGTTTGCCTATAACAATAGTTACCAAGCTAGCATCGAGATGGCACCGTTTCAGGCCTTGTATGGTCGACCTTATAAATCACTAGTTTGTTGGGCTAAGGTACGAGATGCACCGTTGGAAATTGTTAGGGAGACAACCAAAAAAGTGGCTCTCATTCGGAAGAGATTAGCTACGGCCCAAAGTAGACAGAAAACTTATGCCGATAAGAGGAGACGACCTTTAACTTTTGAAGTGGGTGACCATGTTTTCCTTAAGATCTCACCTAGACGGGGTTTAATGAGGTTCAGTAAGAGTGGAAAGTTGTCTTCGAGGTTTATTGGGCCTTTCGAAATATTGAAGAGAATTAGGAAAGTGGCATACCAGTTAGCTTTACCGCCACAACTTTCGGGGGTTCACAATGTATTTCACGTGTCAATGCTTAGGAAGTACGAACCCGACCCTTCTCATGTGCTAGATTGGGTTGATTTGGAGGTGGATGAAAATGCCTCTTACGAAGAGCAACCGGTTCAAATACTAGATACCCGAGAGCAAGTGTTACGGGGTAAAACTATACCGTTAGTGAAGGTGTTGTGGAGGCACTATGGGGTTGAGGAGGCAACTTGGGAACGGGAAGCGGAGGTCTGCTCCAAGTATCTAGATTTATTTGAAAATGCTTACTTGTTTTGATTTGTAATGTTCCCTAATATCGAAAAGAATAGTGTTAAAATTGTTAATCACATGTTTTTGTATATATTGTTAATCTAAGCAAGCTATTGTGAAGGAATGATGTTTTGTTAAAAATGCTTCATTTCGAATGCCTAGTATAAGCAACTGTCGTTTTGACGAAGTGATGATAATGAGAATGGTAAGTATTAATTGAATATCGATGTTGCAATTTGGAATTTTGTTAGTGTAGTTGTAGTTGCCACAACCCTTTAGTTTGGTTGGTTTGTTAAATTTCGGGGACGAAATTTCCTATGGTGGGGAGGTTGTGGTGACCGATTTCATTGCGTGTTGTTTCCTTTTTGTCCTTTTTGAGTTGTGGTGTTCAAGAGCTTTCTTTCAAATTCCGATTCTTGTTTAACTCTAGGTTGAGCATCACTTGTTTCAGAGGGTGCACGGCCGAGTCTGGAGTGCCTGGGAGTGAACTAGAAAATTCTGGGCTGCTGGGCCACGGCCGCACATGTGGGATGGAGGCCGCACATGCGGGGGATAAGGCCGCACGTGCCGGAAGGATGAACTTGGGAGAGTTGCACACTGCCTATATGCAAGTGCTGGAGAAGGTGCGGCATGGGAAGGTTACACATGCGAGGTTGAGGGCCGCACATGCGGGAGGTAGGCTCCGCACATCTGGGGGCACGTGTCGCACGTGTGGGACGCTGGTAGTCCGAAAACTCTGTTTTTTCTTTCTTTTGGGCTGAATGTATATCATTTCTAAACATTTCCTTCTAACGCTAAAAAGTGTTTTACTTCTCCTTCTCTCTAAAAACCCTCACCAAACTCCAAGAATCTTTGATCTCTTGCAATCCATTAAGTTTTGATCCATCTTCTTTCACAAATCTTAGTGAGCAAAGCAAGGACTACAGTGTGTACGGTGGAGATTAAGCTTGGGCATCCTTGATTTCTAGGTTTCATCTATTTTTCCTTCATCAAACCTTGAGGTAGGGACTTCCTTGAATTATATATACATGTTTTGCAATGATGGATGTTGATTTAAAGGTTTTCTTGAAGTTATTATGTTGGTTTTGATTTTGTGACCCAAAATGTAGAGATTTTCAAAAGTAGGTTTTAAAAATCTCAAATCCTTCTAAGATAGCATCTTGAGAGTTGAAATTTATCTTAGGCAAGGAAAATGGTGAGATCATGAGGGTCCTTTTCAAGTGTGTGTGTGTGTGTGTGTGTGTGTGTTGTTTGTAAAGAAGAAAACTAGAAATTTGGGGTTTTCAAAACAAAATGATGAGAACATATGAAGTTTTATTATTAATGCATTATTTTGTATATCAAAAGAGTTAAAGAAAGGAAAGATTCTTACTTATAGTTACAAATGATGAATCTCATAAAATAGAGAAAAATGTTGGTGTTGGAAAGAAATTATTGTTCAATTATAGCTATAGTCTTGAAATGATTATGTTTTTGAAATTGCTTTAGAGGTGGAAATGTGGCTATTTGTCGATGAAATTAATGGGAACATGGTTCCATTGTGAGATAATATGGAACGGAAGAAATGAAAGCTCGTTTATTTGAGATTATTGTTGAAATATATAAGAATGAAAAGGGAATGATTATTGTAGCATTACCAATTGTTATTTTGCATACACTATTGTTTGGTTACCACATGTTTTGATTTGAAACTGATTATCTTGCATTGAGAAAAGAATTGTTGAGAAAAGAGAACTAAGGAAAAGTTTTCAGGGTAAATATGTTGGTAAGTCCGGATAGGAGATGTAGATGGAATTGATAAGTTGGCCTAAGTGTTCGGGTGAAAGACCGAAAACACGCGCGGAGGAGGTACCACTTCCCTTCCAGTTAGCAACCAGTAAAGTGGGGTTTTTGATAGTGCTAGTTGAGCCTACTTGCAGACACCAACCTAGGGATTACCTGAGTCGTATTTACGACCCCTGTTGAATAAAATTGTAAGATTCAGAATTGTTGAGATTTCAAATTGTTGTTAAATATAGTGATTTTTTTTCAAACGAGCATGTAAATGAAATTCTCTTTAAATTGGCATTTGCATTTAACATTAGAAATCTTGCATAATTGTATATACTTTGTAAAGATTTTCTACTGGGCTTTATGCTCACCCCTATGAGATTTTGGTGTAGGAAAAGATATGGCGATCCCGCCAAGTTGAGGGCGTGGACATATTTTTGTGAAGAGTAGATGACTCTATTTTTGTTGTGAATTTATTTGCTAGCCAAGGGCTCTAAATGTATGGGTTCGTGAAACCATTTTCGTATAACTGGGCTCGAGCCTTGGAAGATGTAAGCCCTTAAAGGCATTTTATTTATTTTTGGGATGTGATACTCTACATGTTATAGATTCATGTGTTTTCATACCGTTGAATGTATAACTCGCATGTAGAACTTTTGTATACACTTTATGGATTAATGATGAAAAGGGTTGGAGATTTATCTTTATTCCTTAATGAATGTTGGTTAATGTATCTAATTTGTGTTCGGATATCTCAGGGCGTTACACTTAGCATGTATGATAAGTAAATGTTGTTATCATGCCGAAACAAGTTATTTGTGGCTTTCGAACGTAAATGGCGCTCATATCTGATTTATTAATAAGGCATGTCAGCTGTTTGGGAACGAATATTCGGGCTAATGTGGCTAAGGAACTTGTGAACCAAGATTTGATTTCGATATTAAGGTTATGTTAGATAGCCCTACGTTGAAGGCTCATGGATGTCAATAACATAATATTTTGATTCATTGGAAACAAAGAAGTGTAATCATGAATATTATTTGAGATTGAGCTTTGATTATTTGGGGAACATTGGAATTATTTGGAGACATGTGTGGATAGTAAAACAAGAGTATATGAGTGTTATGGACGATGTGTTTTGTGTTTTTGTGTGTGCTATTTTCTTACCACACTGCCAAACAAGTACTTAGCTAGAGAACACTAGCAGAATAGATTGCGCCCAAACGACCTGTCACAGAAAAAAAAAGACTCTGGCGGTGGTTTGTCCACCCGGGGGCACTCTAACGATCAAGTCAGTTATCTGTCAAAGATAGCAAAAGTGCTTAACTCACTATTCAGAATACAAAAAGCATACCTTAGACCCACGAGGGTGCCTCTCTTTTATAGCCAACACTGACCTAATCCCAATAAAAGCCTAACTTCAATGAACTCTGGCTCAATGATAATCATAGACTCTCAGTTAGATTGGGATAAACTCTCTAAGAGTCTTATCTTTACCCAAATTGAAGTCCTCTCCCATTCTAGGACTCTTGTCCCTTGTCCGCTTATCTCGGATTTTGGTATCTTCGCAGATAACCTCGGCCTAGCCGAGATTATCTCAGAGTCATGACTAGGACATGGCACCTCGGCTAGCACTTCAGTGCCATCTCGGCCATGTGTTGTCATTCAAAAATTATATCCCCACAACTGCCCCCTAGGTTTTATTACCTCGGCATCCTGAAATGATGGAACCTATATCGTTTCTTCTATTTTAGCACGTCGGCTAAGCTCGCTTTGTCCTTCATTACCGAGGTCATCATTCGTCGGCTCCATATGACCAAGACTTAGTCTATTTTTCATCAACGCTTCAGAACCAACAACCAAGTTTGTTCAAGTTTCTCAGCCGAGATCGTCCCCTTAGCCGAGGTCCTGCTCCATTAAATCAAGAACTCCAAGAGTTTCAACATGCATATGAGCTGTCACGCACAGTATTTCAACCGTTTTTGCCACGCGTCTTTCCCCTACTGAGCCGTACCTGACACACGCCATTAAGTCACATCGCATTTGCGTACACCGTCTGACAAACACGTCGTCCTAGGCACACTAATTGCCATTTTGCTGCCATTCTTGCGTGTTTAATCAAAATCATCTCCTTATCTCCGTCTTTTCTCTTCTTCACTACCATTTTCGTGCAAGTTCTCTCTTTCTACTCCCATATCCCCCATTGTTTCAAGCTCTCAAGCTCTGCAACTACTCTGTTCACCTCCTCCGATGAAGCTCTCTCCGATCTACTCTACCTATTTCCACCGTTAGACTCCGGCGAATCCTATATCGGCGTCATTTTCTGTGGTAAGTCACTATTTCCCCCCTTTTCAGTTTCATACTCTATTGTTTTTGTCTATTGCCATAGTGAATGTCTTTATGTTCTCCAATCTTTATCGATGTTTCAAACTTTATCATTCGCATGTTTTGAGCATGTCCTCTCTTGCAATTTTTTGTGCTTGTCTTGTTCTTGATTCTTGACCTTTATGTATAAATTGCACACACGCTCAACTTTGCCACTATTCTTTGCCTTGCACACATGCACAAACTTGTTCAGTGTTCTTTGATTTCTTGTTTGTTTTCTTGAGTCTGAATCATATTCTTGTCTCTATTTTCTGTGTCTTTTTCCAGATTCTTGCCCTCAATTCTTGTTTCCATAGTTTTAGGTTTAGGACTTGTTCTAGAACTTACAAACTTTAGGAAAAATTGAAACAAATTCCCCTTAGATCCTCAAAAAACTCTTACCTCAGCATACGTTTTGTTTTTGCCGAGGTCCTTTAAACCTTAACAAACTACTTCCTTCTGAAATCCAACACCTCTCCCACTTTAGTCGACGTCATGGGTATGTTCAGGCGGAGAATAGACACCCCAACTAAGTTAGCATACTTTAGGCAAGAGTTTGCCATCCCTGCTGGCATTCACCTCAGGTTGGCTGGGGAGGAGGACTCCATTATGCCCAAGGACGAATCCATGCCCTTCCCAGTGGTTGCCTTCATAGAGTGTGGACTTAGGTTCCCTCTTGACACCCTTTTCCGAGAAGTCTTACACTACTACAAACTAAACCCAATGCAGCTTGCCATTAACTCCTATCAAGTTATCAATGGTATAATTGCCTTAGCCAAAAAAGAGAATGCTAGGGTTACCCTTGCCGACATCCAATACTGTTACACCATATGTGGCCTGAAGTTAGAAAAGGGCTATATCTACTACCTTAAGCCAAGATCCACGGAATACAAACTTGTCGCCGACCTCCCAGACTCTAACAAGGGTACTGGAGACGATTACTTTATCGTCTCAAGCAACTGGGATTTCCAACCAGATGATGACCTTCATCTCTATCCCCTAAGCCGAACAATTTTTAGAGAGGGAGATGGTAAGAGCCCAGTGTCACCTTTACTTGTTTTCAAGTCTTTCTTACTTTGATATTTTTGTATGCTCTAACCTCTGTTTGTTTTGTCTTTGCAGCTCTTCCTCAGCCCCCAAAGGACTTCCGCAAAAACTTCTATCCCAATAAAGATTTCAAGAAGCTACTGGACTTGCCTGTTAATCAACGCAAGGCTCCTGTGCTCCTGAATTTCATCCCAACCTACAAATCGACTTTGCCCTACATCCCAAAAAGAGCAAGTCCCCTTCTTTTGCTACAACTCCTGCCATAACTTCTTCACTTCGGCCAGATTAGAGGTCCACCTTTGATCCAGCAGAGCAGCCATCTACTTCAGCTCCACAACTGATTCCACCCACTCAGCGCAAACGCCGACATCGAGCTCCACTTTCTGCATCGGCAGGCAGGACTTGAAGCCGAAGACGCCGAAGTGCTGAGTCATTGGCCTACGACCTAGCAAATCCACCAACAGCTCTACCAACAATTCATTTTAGCACAAGGGTCACAATCGCTGCCACAGCCGACGAGATGGGACGAAAACCTATAATAGTTGAAGATTTGCTCGCCAACCTTCCTGGCGTTGTCAACGTTCAGTCTTCATCCTTTCCTTAACCAACCCCAAAACCAAAACGCATGAAGAAGGCCAAGGCGAAGGCTACAGTGACTCAGATTAATTCTGAGGACACTGTTCCTATCTCCAAGTTAGCTAAGGCTGAGAAAAGCGTCCCACCCAGGGCCCAATCTCCAAGGCCCCACGTGCTAAGAAGCCGAGGTCAGACCAACAAGAGGGCAGCAGCTATCCCCATAGTATGGTCTGGGTGCCCGAGATCATGCTCGACGACAGACCTTTTATCGCCGGTGATAGTGCTGCCAATCTTGAGGTCGGCACGGCTCTGTCCACGGCAGTTCTTCTGCCTAAGGACATGAACCGTATGGCCGAGCTTCATGAATACGAAGACTTTGCCTTCATGATGCAGCATTCAGCTTTGGTAAGTATTCTGCCTTCCATTTTGATAATTTTTCCACACTCAGTGAAATTTTGCTAATTTGTGTTCACTTCTTTGCAGACTATCCAGCACGTTCACTCCTATGCCACAAAGATCGAGATGATAAGGAAGGACTTGGCGAAGAAAACAAAAGAAGCAGCCAAGCTCATGTCCTCTCTTAACAAGGCCGAGGCCAGCAACCGCATCCTCATGGACTAGGCCAAGAACGCCAAGATTGCTCAAAGTCTGGCTGAGGAAAGGGCCAAGGAGGCAAAAATTGAAGCTGAGGTTGCAAGGGCCGACCTTAAAGCCGCTAAAGCCAAAGCAGCCGATCTGGAGGCCAAGCTGCAGGAGGCCATCGCAAATAAAAAGGCCAATGTTAAGGCGGCCGACGAAAAGGGCTTCGAAGAGGGGTAAGTAGCCGTCCGAGACCAATACAAGCAATAAGTCAACTTGGCTTGTGATCAAGGTTACTACCTTGGTTGGACTGTGGCCCTTAACAAGCTGGCAGTTCCTCTGAACTCCGACCTTCGAGGCATCAACCAACTCGAGGTGCCTTTCCCTCCAGAGCCTAAGGACGATGCCGAAAACGATGAAGTCGACGAAGTGGAGGAGGAGGTTGCCGCTGATGCCAAGTCTTGCACCCTCAATGACCAAATTGATTTGACTCAGGATGAGGAGGATGACTTGGCCTCCAAGGGCGTCTCCCCCAAGCCATCTATTTCCAAGGCCGAGGTCCAGTGCTCTGAGAAGAGTCTGGATATGACTTTTCAAGAAATAGATGCTGAGATTCAAGCCGACAAAAGTGTAACAACCCCAGCTGATGAAGCCAATCCTAACACTTAAGATATTTCTGTTTTTTCTTGTACTCTTTTTATGTTTTCTTCTTAGCTGTAATACTTTGTCTTTGAACAATGTTAGCTTTGTATTTGGCCGATGTGCCCTTTTTTGCTATTCTGAACAAGTAATCTTCTGTAAGCCGAAGTTCCTTGTTTTCTTTTGAATGCTTGTCTTTCCTTTACTGTCTTGTATGCTTCCATACTTAGAATATTTTGCATGTCTTCAAAGTACACCTTAGCTGTGTAATCTCTTCGGGATAAAATACCTCGGATATACTTACTGACTGTTTATCTCGGCCTTATCTTGACACTTGAAAAACATTGTAAGAAAGTTTTCACAAGTGTTTTATGTAAAACATGCCACTTCACTTTCAGTTTATCAAGACTTCTGTCTTCCATTATTTTCCAAATCTTGGTAATATGGTAATCTTGGCAAATGCGTAGATACTTCTTTAAAAATAACTTTGGCTTAACTTCAACTTATAAATTGTTCAACAAGTGTTAAACCAATTTTGTTTCAACATGACCTCGGCTTACCTTTAACATGTAAATTTTTCTTAAAATTTCAACAAGTGTTAAACCAACTTTAGCTTGTAAATTCTAATTTCCAAGCATTATTCTCCAACTCTCTGCTCCCTAATGTGAACTTCAGTTTCACTTATGTTCACATTAAGTATGTACCTATGATCTTGTCGCCAAGATTAGATTCAAACAGAAACTGGCCAAGGTTATCAACCTCCGTTTGTGTTAATCTAACTGATATGTATTTAGTGTCATTCAAAGTTTTCATTCTGTCGACACAGCTAATCTAGGTTAATTCAACTTAGTTCAACTTTATTATATGCAAGTATAATTCAACTCTGCCATATGATAAGTCTAAATTATTCGTTATGTTTCAATCAGAAACATTGCCAACTTAGTTCAACTCTATTATATGCAAGTATAATTCCACTCTGCCATATAATAAGTCTAAGTTATTCGTCATGTTTCAATCAGAAATATCGCCAACTTAGTTCAACTCTATTATATGCAAGTATAATTCAACTCTGTCATATAATAAGTCTAAGTTATTCGTCATATTTCAATGAGAAACATCTCCAACTTAATTCAACTCTATTATATGCAAGTATAAGTCAATTTTGCCATATAATAAGTCTAAGTTATTCGTCATGTTTCAATCAGAAACATCGATAAATGACTAGTCAATCCTTTTACACAAGTTTTGAAATCAAAAATCGAGCTAAAATTTTATTAATTACTTTTAAAAACAAAAGGAAATCTTAATAATAGAAAAACTTCAGGTTGAAAATATTCCAAGGTCTTGGCAACTCTTTGCATTCACTGTCTTCAAGCCGATACTCTCCATTGCCCAGGACCGAGATGATTCTATAAGGTCCCTCCTAGTTTGGGCCAAGCTTGCCCTCTCTAGGATCCTTCTTCTTGCTGACGACCTTTCTCAGGACGAGGTCCTCAACTTGAAACTCTCGACCTTTTTGTTGTAAGCCTTGGCAAGTTGCTGTTGGTATGTCTCCAGCTGAATTGCTGCCTTATCTCTTCTTTCTCCTAATAGATATAGATCTCGAGCTAAAAATGCATCATTAGTCCCATTTTCCACTCCCTGGGATCTGACCCCGGAGATGCCGACCTCCAATGGGATTACAGCCTCTATGCCATAGCCATGGCAAATGGGAATTCTCTAGTTGATCTTCTTGACGTAGTCCGATATGCCTAGAGTACACTGGGCAACTCATCTACCCATTTTCCCTTTGCTACTTCTAGCCTCTTTTTGATCCCATCCAAGATAACTTTGTTGGATGCTTCTACTTGTCCATTGCTTTGAGGGAAACTTGGAGTGAAATAGTAATTCTTGATCTTGTATTTTGCACAGAAGCCCTTGATTAGCTTACTGTCAAACTGTGTACTATTGTCTGCTATTATTGGCCTTGGGATCTCAAACCTGGTGATGATGTTCTTCCATATGGAGCTCTTTACATCAACATCTCGAATCTTTGCAAGGGGTTTAGTTTCCACCCACTTGATGAAGTAATCTGTTGCCACTAGCAGGTACTTCCTTTGTCCAGTTGCCTGAGGCAGCTGTCTGACAAGATCCATGCCCAATTGGACAAATGGCCAAGGGCTTGATACTGCCCGATTGGACAAATCTACTGCTGGTTGATATATCAAAGGTGCGAACCTCTGACACTTCTCACACTTTCTGACATAGGCTTCAGCATCTTTCTGCATATAGGGCCACCAGTACCCCTGAGTAATGGCCCTATAAGCAAGTGACCTGCCCCCTGTGTGGCTTTCACATACTCCTTTATGTATCTCATACAAGAAGTCTTCAATTTGTGAAGGATGCACACACCTCAAAAGGGGTCCAGTAAAAGATCTTCTGTAGAGATATCCTTCTGTCATCAGACTGAATCTTGTCGACTTCAGTCTGATCTTGTGTGCTTCTTTATGATCATCTGGGAGTTTTCTGTATTTAAAGAATACTACTATTGCATCTATCCAGCTTGGTTCCATCTCCACACACATTGCTTCATGCTCTGTGTTCAGTGGTTCTACACTTGGGTTTGACAAATAGTCAACCATTATTGTCCTTGCTTCTCCTAGTTTCATTGCGCTAGTTAGGTTGGCCAAGGCATCAGCATGGCTGTTGTTATCTCGGCCGACTTGCTGTAGTCGGCAATTTTGGAATAACGCCATCAATCTGCCTACCTCCTTTACATAGGCCACCATTCTTTCATCTCGGGCTGCATATTTGCCCGTTGCCTGGTTGACTATAAGTTGGAAGTCACAGAAGACCATTATCTCGTTAGCTTCTATTGCTGCTGCCCACTTTAATCCTGTGATCAGTGCTTCATATTCTACTTCATTATTTGAGGTTTTAAAGCCCAAACTAATGGATTGTTCCAGTATCTGCCCATCTGGCGATACTAGCACTACTCATGTCCCCGCTCCTTGTCGATTTGAACTCCCATCAACAAACAGTCGGAAGGAGTCGCCGATGTAAATACTGCATGGCCTGAGTTTCTCTTCCTTCCTTTGTTTTGCTATCCCCAGCTGGTTTTCTCCTTGTTCACTTGGACATCATATACCTCAGCTCAACGGAGCCCGATGTATGATGGCACCTGGTGTGAACTCGGCTACGAAGTCGACCAAAACTTGGCCTTTGATTGCTGTTCTAGGTCTGAATTCCAGGTCATATTGGCCCAACACCACTGCCCATCTGGCTATTCTGCCTGTTAGATCTCCCTGCTGCAACAGGGACTTCAAGGGATGCTCAATTAACACCACAATTTTGTGGGCTTGAAAGTAGTGATTCAGCTTCTTGGAAGCCATTACTAAAGCCAGTGTTAGCTTCTCCAAAAGTAGATATCTGGTCTCTACATCAGTTAGGGTTTTACTCACGTAGTAAACTGCCCTTTGCTCTCCCTTTTCTTCTCTGAGTACTACTGCACTCACTGCATGCTCTGAAACTACCAAGTATAGGTACAGCTCCTCTCTAGGTACTGGATTTGAGAGAACTGGAGCTGTGGTCAAATACTTCTTCAAATCGGCCAAGGCGACTTCACACTCTTCTGTCCATAAGAAGTCTGTGGCTTTCTTCACTAAGCTGAAGAAAGGTTTACATTTGTCAGAGCTTCTACTTATGAATCTATTCAGGGCTGCAGCCCTTCCAGTCAACATCTGCACTTGCTTTGCCGATGTTGGGCTCTTTAATTCTAAGATAGCCTTGATCTGATCCGGGCTAGCCTCAATCCCCCTTCTGGCAACCAAGTATCATAAAAACTTACCAAACCCAACTCCAAATGCGCACTTTGATGCATTAAGTCGAAGCCGATATGTTCTAAGGATGTCAAAAACTGCCTTTAAGTCTTCCAGATGATCCTCAGGTTTCCTGGTCTTCACGACCATGTCATCTATGTATACCTCCACTGTTTTGCCTATCAGATGTCTAAACATCTTAGTCACCAATCTCTGGTAAGTTGCTCTTGCATTTTTCAACCCGAAAGGCAACATTTTGTAGCAATACAGCCCTTTTGGGGTGATAAATGCAGTCTTCTCTTCATCTGGGGGGTACATGGCTATCTGATGGTATCCCCTATAGGTGTCTAGGAAGCTCATCCTTTCATGCCCTGAAGTGGCATTCACCAATTGGTCAATCTTGGGTAGTGGGAAACTGTCTTTGGGACAAGCCTTGTTCAGGCTGGTGAAGTCCACGCAGACCCTCCACTTCCCATTCTTTTTCTTCACTACAACCGTGTTTGATAACCATGTCGGGTAATTTACCTCTCGTATGGCTCTGGCCTCCAGAAGTTTATCCACTTCCTCTTCTACTGCCTCAACATGCATCAACGTCGGCCTTCTTGCTCGCTGGATGACAGGTTTAGCCGACCTGTCCACATTCAACTTATGGCAAGTGACCTCGGGGTCAATGCCAAGTATTTCATATGGTATCCAAGCAAACACCTCAAGGTTTGCTCTCAAGAATGCTTCTAATTCATTTTCCTTTTCCTCGGCCAATCCTGAGCTGAGAAAGAAGAAGCGCTCTTCGTCTCCTTGCTGGACTAAGATCTTCTTCAGAGCTTTCTCACTTTTCTCGGCTGGTTCTTTGCCAACGTCCTCAAGGACCTCCATGTCCTCATCTTTAATCTCTGCTGCTTCTGCTTCTCATATATTGCAGGTGGATTTCATTGCTGCCATGGAGCAATTCTTTGCCTGCACTTGATCCTCTCTGACCTCCTCAATTCCATGCTCTATTGGGAACCGCAACAGCTGGTGTAGTGTTGAGGGAACAGCCCCCATTACATACAGCCATGGCCTTCCCAGGATAGCATTGTAAGGGGAGGGAATGTCAATTATTGTGAACTCAGTTTTTATCTTCTTGGTGCCAGCCTGCACCTCCAAACTAATTGCTCCCAGGGGCCATGTTGGTGTTCTATTGAACCCAACCATTGGACCATTGAATTGTTACAGATCATCTTGGTGAAGGCCAAGCTCCTTGTAACACCTGACATACATGATGTCACAAGAGCTGCCTTGGTCGATCAAAATTCGTTTTACCTGGCATTCTCCAATTTGGAGAGATATTACCAAGGCATCGTTGTGTGGATGCTGTACCATCTCTAAGTCGTCTTCAGTAAAGGACACCACTGGTCCCTGGCACTCGTCTGCCTTAGGCCTTTTCTGTCAAACCTGATACACATGTTATAAGTGTTTTACCTTCTGAGTTTCCCCACGTATCTCGTTCTCATTGACCTTTGAGTGAATCACATTGATCACTTGAGGTCCGCCTACTTGCGATTGCGGTGCTAGTGGGGGTGGTGCTGCCGGTGCCTAAGGCGGCCTTACTTGCTCTTCCCTTGTCCTGGCCTCGTCTACAAGGTCCCTTAAATGACCTTGCCTTACCAAGTCTTCCAGATGTGCCTTCAGGGCTCTGCACCCCTGAGTCAGATGCCCATCTTCATTGTGGTAAGCACAGTGCTTGCCAAGGCTTCTTCCCATAAATTCGCTCGGAACCCTTACTGGTGCTTTGTAATAGGCTGATTTCAGATTTTCTCCAAGACTTTGTAAATCGAAATTCGAAATACGGTTGTGACTGCCTGTGCAGCCCTCAGTCCTATCTCTTGCTTATTATATCCACCATTACCTTGACCTCGCTTCGGCAAGCCGTTTCTCTTCTCTTGTTTTGACGCATTTGTCCCCGTCGTGTCCTCTGAGGCCCTGGCATACTTTTCTATCCTAGCCATAAGTTCCTCCATACTTTTTAGTAGTCTCTTTGCTAGTGATTTTCGAAGCAGATAGTCATCTTTCAAGCTGTTATTAAAAGACACGACTGCCACCTCTTTGTTGCATTCTGGTATTCGATTGAACACCTTATAATACCTTTTGGCGTAGGCCCTAAGGCTTTCATCCTCGCCAATTCTCAGAGCCATCAGGGAGTCCACCCTCAATGGCTGTAGTTTGTTCATCACAAACCTGGCCACGAACATCTCGGCCAGGCCTTCCCAGCTTTTCACAGTTCCTTTTGGCAACTTGTGAAACCAGTCTAATGCGATTTCCCTAAAGGATGAGGGGAACACCTTGCAAAGCAACGGCTCGTTCCCGGTGTATAATGCCCTTGAGTTTAGGTACAAGCCGACGTGAAAATTCGAGTCAGACTTACCATCGTATATCTGGAATCTCACATGTGAAACCTCTTCGGGGCTTCAAATTTGTCCAATTCTACCGAGAACGGCGTTCTCGGCTTGACCGGAGAGGTTACCTCGACATCTTGTCCCTTCCTCTGGAGGTAATCCCTCATATCCTCCTTGGTCCGTCTAGGAGCTCGGCTATCAAGGGATTTTAGTTTCTTTGGTACGCTACTCCTGGTGTCATTGTGAGTCATTTTGGACCTCTCTACATTGGTTGGGTCGAAATAGAGCTCCTTCCCTTGAATATGCTGATGTTCTTTGGTGCAGGTTTCTTTGGTTCAACGTGTCTTCTGGGACTCTCCTCTCATTAATTCTCCATGCCCGACCTCCCTTGAAGGCCGGTGAGAATGTTCCTTGGTCCTATCGTTTTAAGGGACCACAAGGACTATTTTATGCCCCCCTTTCTAGGCATCTTTCTTGGCCGCTGGAATCGGCGTATCTTGTAACGAAAACGGTGGCTATATGATGTTGTTCTACATCATGAAATTGACGACCGATTACAGGTCCGTCAATTTATTCGCCATTTCCTTCATCTCTCCATCCCTCCGTAAGCATCTATCTTTCTATACCTGGAGGTCGTTCTCGTTGTAATACCCGCCTCGGTCTGCCTTCTTTGGTACGTCGCCCTCTTGGCCGACGTCCTTCTCTCCGGGATTCTGATCCAGAGTTTCTTCGTTGCAGTTATCCTCCTCTACGTTAGGGCCAATGTGCTTACCACTCACAGTAGGGATGTCGTCCCCAATCTTTTCTTTCTTTCCGTTGTTGGCCATCTATTCTCCTTTCTTTCCCATAGATGACGCCAAATTGTGTGTGCTGTTTTCTGACCACACTGCCAAACAGGTACTCAGCTGAAGAACACTGGCAGAATAGATTGTGCCCAAACGACCTGTCACAGAAAGAAAAAGACTTCGGCAGTGGTTCGTCTACCCGGGGGCACTCCGACGATCAAGTTAGTCATCTCTCAAAGATAGCAAAAGTGCTTAACTCACTATTCAGAATTCAAAAAGCGTACCTTAGACCCACGAGGGTGCCTCTCTTTTATAGCTAACACTGACCTAATCCCCATAGAAACCTAGCTTCAATGAGCTCTGGCTCAATGCTAATCCTGGACTCCCAATTAGATTGGGATAAACTCTCTAAGAGTCCTATCTTTACCCAAACTGAAGTCCTCTCTCATTCTAGAACTCTTGTCCCTTATCCGCTTATCCCGGATTCCGGTATCTTCACAGATAACCTCAACCTAGCCGAGTTTATCTCGGCGTCATGACCAAGACACGTGGCACCTCAGCTGGCACTTCAATGCCACCTCGGCCACGTATTGTCATTCAAAAATTATATCCCCACAGTTTTGATGCTATGTTTTATGTTTTGATGCTAGGAAGTCAACATTGAGAACCATCATTACATTGTACATTGCAAAATAATTTTTGGTGACTAAACCAATTTGGGTAAATAACCTGTAATAAATGATAATATGTTAAACCCCTGTGATGAGAAAATCAAATGGTACAGAAGTTACTTGAGAACAAAGACGGGATGAGACAAAGTTGGTGAATTATTTGTAATACAAGTGGCTCAAGTTTGGCAGACCAAACTTCCTAAAGGCGGGAAGAATGTAATAACCCCATCGTGTAATACTTTATATTTAATTAATGACCGAGATTTGAATTTTAATTGCCTACTATTTTGATTTAATTTGGGAATCATGAAAATTATGGAGACTGAGTCGTATACGATTCTATTGAAGATTTATTTGGAATTAAAAATTAAAAGTCTAATTGACTCAAGAAAGAATAAGTAATGAGTTGAATTATTTTAATTTTGAGTATCGAACCATATGGAGAGTGTAATTAAATAACTTAATTTTTTCAGGTCATCATGTATGCACAGCTTAATGGAAAAAAAAAATTTTTTTTTTTTTACTTGCTTCTGCTTTAGGCCCCGTTATTGAATAAAATGTTTTGAAATTTTTGTCTTAAGGCCTAAGTACAGGCCGGTCATGGCCTAAACTTTTAGAAGCATGTTTGGGTTGTGACATTTTAAGTAGTTAATTTTGTTTTCCTAGAACTCCAATAAATTAAATAAAATATCTATATTATCTATACTACTATATTAAGTAAAGGATGAATTTAATATCCAAGCCTTTACTTATTTCTCCTTATAGAATACAATAAATAAAATAAAATATCTATACTATATATACTATTATATTAAGTGAATACTAAACTTAGTGTCAAAGTTTTTACTTGTTTCTTCTTATAGAACTCCAATAAATTAAAAATAAAGGATAAATTACCAATATGTTCTAATAGTTGAATTTAATTTTCATTAGGTCCTATTGAAAATTAATCCAAATAAAATCGTCGTTAAGAATAATTTTTTGTAACGATTTTTTGCATATGTCACTAAAAATTAACAATTAGTGACTCTTTTTTACACGATTTCATAAATTGTCGCTAAAACTTGTAATTAGGGACGTTTTTCTGTGAATACTGAACTTAGTGTCAAAGTTTTTACTTGTTTCTTGTTATAGAACTCCAAATTACCAATATGTTCTAATAGCTTAATTTAATTTCCATCAGGTCCTATTGAAAATTAATTCTAATAAAATCGTCGTTAAGAATAATTTTTTGTAACGATTTTTTGCATATGCCACTAAAAATTAACAATTAGTGACTCTTTTTGATACAATTTTTATAAATTGTCGCTAAAACTTATAATTAGTGACATTTTTTTGTGTCGAATTTTTCAAACTGTCATTGGAAGTTGAAAATTAGTGACTTTTTTTTTTAACGATTTTTTTAAACTATGACTAAAGCTTATAATTAGTGACATTTTGTGACAAATTTTTAAAACTGTCGTTGAAAATTAACAATTAGTGATATTTTTTAATAGTGTTTGATGAAAAACAATATTAATTATTATGGGACCTAATGGATCATAAGTCCACTTATTAAGACCTACAAGTTAGTCTCCCTTAAATAAATTATCTATATTATCTATACTATTATATTAAGTGAAGGCTGGACTTAGTGTCTAACATTTGCTTGTTTCTCCTTATGCCACGTATTCTTCATTTTTCTATTTTTTTTTTAAAAAAAAATTAGAAGGATAAAAGAAGTGAGACTCAAACCTTAAATCTTGGTCAAAGACTCTTACTACTTAAGTGACATACAATATATAATTATTATTTTATTTTATTTTATTTTATTTTTATTTATTTAAATTGCACACATATCATGTGTACCAATAGGTAGTAGTAATAAAATAAGAGCATTTTTCTTATATGGATCCCCATATTTCAAGTAAGGGCTATCCATACGCAATCTAACCTCCTCTTATTATTGGGGAATTTACATGTCAAAGGCCTCTTCAAAAATTAATCACAACTTCATAAAAAAATTTATGATTTTACTTTTTAATATTTATAATATTTTTCACTAATTTGAAAATAATTTTCTCAACCTTCACTGATATGAAATTACCCCCTTATTATTCTAGGTAAACTGATAATCCATGTACCCAAATATATATCTATATAATAAAGCAGGATGGTTTTTGAATTTGTCTTACATACATTTGTCCTACTAAGACATTTGAACGACTCAGATCTCTTCAAATTATAAAACAACGGCTGAGACATATTTTTCAAAAAATATCCTACCTGTACATCTTCTATTTTTTCGCTTTTCTCTCTTACTTATTTCTTTTATCACCCATCCTTCGATGATCCCATGATCCCACGATCCCACATTCCTCTCTCTTTTCTTTTTATTTTTTTATTTTCTCCCATTTTTATTTTTATCTTTATTTGTTTATTTTTTTTATTTTCTCCTTTCTTCCGCTCATTTTTATTCATATTATATGGAAAAGTCTACGATTTCATAATTAGAAGCCAGATTTTACTGTGTGTAGTGGAGATTATATTAATGAATTTTTCAGTCCACAAATTAAATGAATTTAAACAATTAACTATTATTTTTAAATATATTGAATATCTGATAGATTTCGTAAATTTAGATCTCATATGAATCTTCAACATCTATATAATAAAGCAGGATGGTTTTTGAATTTGTCTTACACACATTTGTCCTACTAGGACATTTGAAGGGCTCAGATCTATTCAAATTATAAAACAACGGCTGAGATATATTTTTCAAAAAAATATCCTATATGTACATCTTCTATTTTCCCGTTTCTCTCTCTTACTTATTCCTTTTATCACGCATCCTTCTATGATCCCATGATCCCACATTCCTCTTTCTTTTCTTTTTATTTTTTTTATTTTCTCTCATTTTTATTTTTCTCTCTATTTGCTTTTTTTTTATTTGCTCCTTTTTTTTCACTTATTTTTATTTATATTTTATGGAAAAGTCTGCGATCCCAGAATTATGAACCAGATTTTACTGTGTGTAGTGGAGATTATATTAATGAATTTTTTAGTCCACAAATTAAATAAATTTGAAAAATTAACTGTTATTTTTAAATATATTGAATACTTGATAGACTTCGTAAATTTAGACCTTATATTAATCTTCAACATCTATATAATAAAGCATGATGGTTTTTGAATTTGTCTTACACACATTTGTCCTACTAGGACATTTGAACAGCTCAAATCTATTCAAATTATAAAAAAACAGTTGATATATATTTTTCAAAAAAAATATCCTACGTGTACATCCTGTATTTTCCCGCTTCTCTCTCTTATTTATTCCTTTTATCACGCATGCTTCTATGATCTCATGATCCCACATTCCTCTCTCTTTTCTTTTTATTTTTTTATTTTCTCCCATTTTTATTTTTCTCTCTATTTGTTTATTTTTTTTATTTTCTCATTTTTTTTTCACTTATTTTTATTCGTATTATATGAAAAAGTTTGCGATCTCAAAATTAGGAGCCAGATTTTATTGTGTGTAGTGGAGATTATATTAATGAATTTTTTAGTCCACAAATTAAATGAATTTGAACAATTAATATTATTTTTAAATATATTGAATACATGATAGACTTCGTAAATTTAAACCTCATATAAATCTTCAACATATTTTAATAAAGCAAGACGATTTTTGAATCTTCAATATATTTTTGTCCTGTTAGAACATTTTGATGGCTCAAATCTATTCAAATTATAAAACAATGGCTTAGATATATTTTCCAAAAAATGTTCTCCATATACATTTTTTACTTTCTTGCTTTTTTTTTGGGTGAATACTTTGTTGCTTCTCTCTCTCTTACTTTTTTCTTTTCTCACACCCCTCCTTCCATGATCTCATAATCCGCCTTCCTCTCTCTTTTCTTTTTATTTTTTTATTTTCTCCCGTTTTTATTTTTCTCTTTACTTGTTTTTTTTTCCATTTTTGTTCAATATATTTTACACATATTTCAATACAATGTATGTATGCCTGTAATACACTAGGACATTACGGGCATACATATAATTTACATATAATTATATAAGCAAAAGCAATATTGTATGTATGCCCTTGAAAATTGTATGTATGCTAGGCACATCTATGTATCTAGCTATATATATATAAGAAAAAACGAGTTTTTATGAGGAGTTTTGTGAGAACTCCAAAAGTTTATAATAAATTTTTGATTTTATCAAATTAAAAAATAAATTTAAATAATGTTGGGATTACAATTATATTCTAATTCTAATATTATTTACAGGCACGGACATACGTTAGTCAATCAACAAATTACAACTCATGAAATTTTGAAAAATAATTCTATATATACTAAAAATACAAATAGTTAAATGTGATTGATTGTCCAAAAAATAATAATATTAATATTTGGACATGAATACTTTTAGCAAAGATTGTTATTGCTGAATTTTGAAAGTCATCCAAACTGCTGACTTGTAATAACCATTTTTTTATGAAAATGGAGGAATTGCTAAGCACGTGAGCCATTTTTTTTTTTATTTTAATGAAAACTGTAATGTTCGTTTTTAATTGGACCTCCTGAACACAAAATTTAAAATTATCGGTTGCAATTAAACTGATAGGGATTAAATTAAAATTTATCAATTGCATATGAATTTTTATTTATTTATTTTGAGGGGGTGAAAATACTTTTTGGTGTTTATTTTCATCAACTAATTTCTATTTTTTAAATAATTTTGAAAATATGTTTTGAAAATGTAACCAAATATTGTATTTGGTATATTATTTTCATTTTTAAAAAGGTGAAACTGATTCCGAAAATTTTAAAATGGAAAAATTATATTTTTTTATATTTTCAAAACAAGTTTTCATTCTGTCCTCCTCCTACTACCTTCGGCCACCACCTACCACCTCCAACCACTAGTCTACTGACTATTAGCTACCACCGGCCACCTTTAGGTTGACCTATGGTACTAAATTTTTTTCCAACGGAGTTTGTTGAAAGAAATTGTCCATAAATGTGCATTTTAACAAAATGTCTGTCAACGTATATGTGTAGTAGTGTCATGCAATGACACAGAATTTTCATTACGCGCTAGACCAGAATTTTAGGTGGAACATTAACAGTTCTAGCAATTGACTAGAGATATATCAATGGTTCATGACCAATGCTTTCTCTAATCTCATTTCATATGTTTTGTTGCCACAAGCAGTTTTAATTCACAAAATTTGTGGTCCATTTTTAGGAAGTAGTGCAAAATTCTTAGTATTTGTCCTGATTGGAATATGGGAAGCCAAATATTGTCAATTTTAGAAGTTAAATTAACTTGGGCTGTTATGGGGGGTAATTGTTATATCAGCAAAAAATCAAAATTCTACTATTGGTTTTCCACCCGACTCCATTACCAGCTATGTCCCGACCTTTGCCACAATGGGCTTCATTTGGCAAGTATTTTTTGTCATCCTCTATGCTCTAAACAACTCCCAATAAATTAAGTTGGTCATTTCCATACACTTTGAACTAAGAGGCAAGAATGTTGATCCTTGTTAAATATAAAAATTGATTTTTTTCACCTATTATGAGAGTTTTTCATTGTATTAAGTTGTTTATTTATTCTAAATACGACTCTTTCTTGTGTCGGTTTTGGGCTTCTAGAATTGTATTACTAGAGTTCTATTTGATCTAATTCTTCTCATATGCATAAATAATCTCATACCGGCTGACACAAAAAAAAAAAAAAAAAAAAATTACAGGAGAATAATATTAACCCACCATGTTAGCCACCTAGGTTTTTTTTTTTTTTTGGAGAGAACAATTAGCTAGCTAGTTATAAGATAAATGATGACTTATATGTGTTGCGAAATTTCATTTGTTAGGAGCACCGCATAGAAAACGTCACAAGGTACTCTAAGAGTAAGTATTGGGTACTCCCAAAATAACATGCGGCATTGTTTACATGAATATTAGTTTTGGCGTTGTTGGGCTTGTGGACCCCACCCCGAGCGCTACGTAAATGATCTGAGCCGTTAAGTTTGTTTGGTTCGTTGAGTAAATTATTATTGTAAAAAAATTAATTTAGTCAAACATCAATGGTTGTCAATTTAAATTATGCCTATCTTAAAAAAAAATAAACAATATAATCTACTCTGCAAACCTCCCAAACCCAATGAATCAGATCATTGACGTGGGGTCTACAAGTGCTATTGGGCTCCACCAACAACAAAACTAATTCCGTTTTTATGGTAATCCAAACCAATGGCGTAATAGGAAAATCTTATGAGTGAAATATAATAACTCATCTTTGTTAAATAATTAAAAAAAAAAAAATGTTGAATGACCCACTTAGTATGGATTGGGATTTCCCATTAAGTACGAGCACTATGAATTTGTACTATGACATCAATCAAATTTTTATGTTTTTTTTTCATTTTCTCACCCAAGTGATGTCTATGAGCATTTACTAATGTTGAGCTGATTAATTTGTGTTTAGCAATAAAAAAATGTGTTTGCCACTATAAGTAGGAAAATTCTAATATACACTTAAAAAAAATGTACCATATACACCTATAATTATGTCATTTTTTTATTTAGTTATGACTAATATTTTTTCTTTAGTTATGACTCATAAATTCTTTAGTTATGTCTTATGTTATGTTTAGTTATGACCTGTTTTTTAGTTATGACTAAAAAATTAAAGTTATGCAATTTTTCATTGGAGATTTTTTTTTAAGGTCCCTGGTATTAAAATTTTATAACATAAAAGACATCTAGTATTTTCATAATATCTAAAGTCCCTCAATATCGATCCAGAGAAATTTCAATCCTAGATAAATTCTGTCACACCCCAAAAATATTACAATAATTCAACCGCAAAGACTAATACAAGATGACATAAACATAATAATAAGTTTTCATTAATCAGAGTTAATTTACAAAAATGGGCACATGCAATATGCATTCATAAGCTCCACTCTGAATCTATAGCATGTGGCACCAACTAAATGATCAACAGAATAAATGTCCTACGAGCTTACAGCTTTCCAAGACGATACTTAGTCACAACAAAATGAGTCAGAAACTCATACAAGTAAAGCCCTAGACTTGTACAAAAAGGAAAATCTAAAATAAACAAAAAAGAGCTTCAGCTCCACAGTCCTCCCAAACAAAGTCCTTGACAGAGGCATATCACCGATACCTGAAAATGGTTTTTCCCAAATAGGATGAGCCAAAACTCAGTAGAAGCAATCTAACACAATATATAAATCTTAACAAAGATATGAATATGATGTATATATACAATGCCTATGACAAAATCATTTACAACTCTTTCGCAAACCATACCATGCCAAGTTTTATATCACAATCCATGTTATCTTGGTTTATTACAAACAACCAAACTGAGGATACAACCCAAAGGTTCTCAAATCAATATAGTCATCACACAAACACTTTCATTTGTCATTTTACGAAAATTTCATCCGTGGGAACCGGCACTCATGTTTACACAATGTTTTTAGGACTTTCACTCTGGACACACAGGCCAACTTAATTCAATAGAGTCTATTCCCTTTCTTCTCCCAAACATGAAGTAAATCTCATTTCTCCTCCCAAACAGCATACATATACAATGTATTAAAATACGGTCATATTCAATGACAACCAATAAGAGATTAGTTTCAATTTCCCTAATCCTTATACAATTTCTACAACAATCATGGTTATCCTCCACCGATAGCCTAAAACAGATATTTCTAAATAGATATACAATCTTTAAAACAGACACATTATCTAGATTGCCATAGGTAAGAGGTAATACATTATCCAACTCCATCATTTATATAAACATTCATCAAATTTCATGTTTTCAATACCAATTTCATTATTTATACAAAATAATCATTTATGAAGTTTTGGGGCAAAACCCCATTTTCGTCCAAAACCCAACCCATGCTAACAGCAACAATTGCCACACAACACACCCTCATATCTACACTCATAATCATTTTCAACACATTCATTTGAAAACCTTTCTTTTGATTTTAAGCCCAAACCCTAGGTTTGTCTAAAATCCTCCAAATCCCAACATTTATTTACACAACCACAAATAGCTAAGTTAAAACTCAAAAGAGAGTGTAGAAAGTCCCTACCTCAAGCTTAGAAGACCAATGCAACAATGGAGGAACTTCAAAGATGTCGAAATCAAATCTTGTTCGGAACAAAACGGAACTCTAGAGATGCTCTACATTTTTAACAAAGGCACCCGGGTAGAGAACCCAATGGATCTAGGTGAAAATGTAGAGAGAAGGTAAGTTCTAGAGAAAGAAGCTCAAGATCTAGGATTTTGAAATGTTTTTGATAGAGAAAGTGATAAAAAAAAATGATGTAAAAAGGTGCTGTTGTGAACTGATATACGCATAGTCCGCTCGAGCGTGAAAAGTGACGCTCGAGTGTCGAACACAATAAGTTGTTTCGCTCAAACGCAAGAAGTGACGCTCAAGCACCAAGGCACAAAATAAAGACATCACCGCCCGAGCATAGAAAACACACATTCAGAAGTTTTGCAGATAGAAGGCCATCGCTTGAGCTCAAGAATGGTCGCTCGAGTATAGGAAACGCTGCTCGAAGCATAGAATATACTCTCCCAATAGTTTTACAAACCTACAAAAGTACTGGGAGTTCACAAAACCTGCTCAAGCGCAGGAAGTGCCACTCGAGCAGAGAAGTAAAATTCTGGGCAACAAAAGTTTGAAAACCAAGCAACCAACCTGTTCCAAACATGCTCGAAACAACCTAATAGCCAAACTCAAATAAGAATAAGAGGGAAAGACATGAACAACATTCAAAAACCATAAAACCTGAGTCTAGAATATCAAATAGGTTGGGTCAAAACCGGAATCGCTATAACTCTCCAAAGAAATTCCTAGAATTTCTCTAAACTTCCCAGAGAAATTATGGACTTCCCTAAGAATTTCTCTGAGTTCAAACCAGAGAAAATTGAACAACTACCATTTTCATTTTGACCAATTTTCTCTAAACTGTAAGACATTTAGACAATAACAAATCAAAGAAAATTGAACAACCACTATTTCATTTTGACCAATTTTCTTTGGAATGTAAGACATTTAGACAATAACGAATCAGAGAAAATTGAACAACTACCATTTTGTAAGACATTCAGACAACAACAAACCAGAGAAAATTGAAATTTCTCTAATTTTGTTCATAGAGAATTTCTCTAACTTTCTTTACAAACTTCTCTGTGAAGAAAGCCTTTAGCTTAGCTTATCCAACAATTCTACTCCAAAATTTATACCTATCAAAACCATTCAACAACTTTGAGTTGAGAATTACCGTCAAGGACCCAATCAATAAGTTCTTGTATGAACTTCTTGATGCCAACAAGATCAGCTTCTTCTAATAGAAGTGCATCACCTCTTCGATCATACCATCTGCCATTATTTGCCACATTGGAGCTTGAGGCTTGCTTTGAGGTATTGAATTTGTAACCATACCTCTCTCCACTCTAATAGGGTTTCATTCTCTCTCTCCCTCGTTTTCTCTCTCTTCATCCATCACTATTGTTGCTTTTCTCTTGCTCTTGCTCTAGTTCTAGGGCTTGGCTTGGCTTTCAATTGGGATTTTCAGAGGAATAGTGCTTCTCATAGCAGCGAAAATGGCGATGACGACAATCTTGCCAACTGTTGAAGGCTTCAGATCTCGCCGCCGTGATCAGTCACTGTAACGCTCCAAAAATTAGGCAGGGTATATCTATTTACGCAACAAAACCCACCTGATAGACAAATACATATGTATAGCTAACTATTCCATACATCCATTTCCATTAAATCCCAAAAGCCAAATATATGTTGTTCACATCTCAATGCCCCCGTTCCAGCATACATTTTACAACAAGTATAAAATAAAAGCCAAACAGATAATAAGTGCCCTATAGACTTACAAATTTATCCAAGAACATTCTTGCTTACACAAAATGGAGTTTCAACTCAACGCAAATATAGCCCTGGGCTTACATTCAACAAATAACCATAAAACAAAAATGAAGCCTCAGCTCCGAGTCCTCCCAAGTCAATGCCTTAGGGGATGCATATCACTTGTACCTGAAATGGTTTCCCTTATAGGGTGAGCCACAGCCTAGTAGAGATATACTACACAACATATGGACCATGACAAGACTAAAGAGAAGTATGCTCATGCCATGCTCATGATAAAATAGTTTATCTCTCTTTTTATAAAGCATGCAATGTTGAGATACAACAACAGATATAAAGTCATTTCCATTTTAAACCACATCTATTACATGAATACAGGCTCTGTGAATCTCTAGGTGAGTGTCTTCAAGTAGGCCCTAATGCACTACCACTGTCATTTTTACCAGTAAACTGGAAGGCTCGATACCTAACCGCACTGTTCTACACCCCTTACCCATATTCACCAAGTATTCATCTTTTCGCAAACAGATACATTTTCAATGAAATAAATGTAATGCAATGTCCAATGCAACAAATAAGAAATATGGTTCGATTTACCTAAGTCTCATGCCTTTCTACAACAATCATAGCTATCCTCCACCGATAGCCCAAAACAGATATTTCTAAACAGATATTTAAACAATTAAATTCCAAAAATTTCGATAAATACAATCTATTCCACATCTCATCAAATATGAACAACTACACTAGTTTTCATATCATAATCATGTCCGATAACCGCTCAAGGTCTATTTCTAACCATGTCGGTTTTATTCCAACAGATACATTAAGCAAAATAATACCGTTAATGCCCAAGAAAACATCATTTTCTTTCCAAACTCATTCTCCAAGCATTATTCAACTATAACATCCTATTTTGATCAAAAGCTCCAAAAGTTAAATGTAATTCCTTTATTTTCTTTAAAAATGCTTTTTTGGTCACAAACCGGTAAAAATTTCAAAACTAATCGAGTCGAAGTCCGTTTTTGTTCAAATTTAAAACATAGCTCTTTCATAACCTTACAAACATATTCCAAGTTTACACTTTCGCAATTTAGGAATCAACTCTTTATTTTTCTCAAAATTTTCCTTTTAAGCAAATAAATCACAAATTTTTCAAAAATTCTAATTAAATTATATACAACTCTAAGTTCCATATAATCAAATAAAAGTACATAAAGAAGTGTAGGAAATCCCTACCTCAAGCCAAGAAGTTTTCAAATTTTCGGCAACATAAATTAAATTTTTTTGGAGCCAAACAACGCCTTTTCTGCCTTCTACGTTTTGATCCAAAGCATTAGCGGTCAAAAATGACTTACACTAGATCAAACCCAAGAAAAACTAACATATGGAACCCTTTTCTCTTCTTTCTTCACGGCAAGAACTCCAAGAATTCCCAAAAGTTGGACAAAATATTTCATTTGGTCACTTTTATAGATATTTCCTAAACAAATATCTAACTAAACAAATATATACACCTATATATATATCAATTAAAAATACATTTCAACATCTTTAATGACAAAAGTAAATATAATATTTTCTCACCACAAAATATATTTCGTTTAATGAAACACACCATAAATATTCACAACTCTTTTATGGTAATTAAATAATAATAATAAAACCACAATAATATTACATGGTTACTAACGGATCACAATTCAATCAATTGGGTCCAAGATGAATGGAGTTTAATAATTTAAAATAAATCCACAACTGAGATTAAAATATAAATTCAATTTGATTCAACTCGTTCCAGTCACAGATCTTTATCAGACTATATCGGTGGGGTGAAAGTAGTGGTTTCTAGTGATAGTGGTCATGAACAGTAGTGAAAGAGGAGGGACTGATAGGGCTTCTAAAAACTATTGCTCTGAAAATACTAAAAAGAGAGTGAATCTGATGTACTTCGAGCAGCGAAAGAGAGGAAAGAAATGAAGAAGATGAGAGTTGAGATCTGCATTTTTGAGGTGGATGATCATAATCTTGAGCGGTGATGATCTATTCACAGATCAGAATCGACGATTTGTTCATGGATCTATCCCACGTTAACTTAGATCCTTCAATGAAGTTATGGATCTAGATCTTAGCAGAGGCGTAGAGCTTCAGTGATGGATTGTTCTTAGAAGATGAGAGGTACGAAGCTTCAGCGATGGAGTGATATAAAAGTATGAGGGTGTGGGGCCTTAGACGACAAAAGAAAATATTGTGGACATATTCCATTATTAAAGATTGGAGAGGGATGGTAGGCTAATTTTCCCTTTTTGACTTTAGTTATAAGGTGCATATTTCCCTATAAGTATTTCATTAAATTTAGGTTTTATTTTTTAAAATTTTGTTTACCTTTCCTTTTTTCTCTATAAAATTCTACCTAAATCAAAATTAGGAGGAATATTGTTATAATTTATTTAATTTCTTAATTATTATGTTTACATTAAAAAAAATAATTTTATTATTATTTAATTATCAAACGAATTTTTTATTTTTTATTTAAACATGTGCATAACATGATACTTACCCCCAAAAAAATTTCACAACATGATTATTATGGTAGTATTTGTATGAGATAAGCTTTCCTCTATACTTCATCTCTCTATACTCATTCATATTCTTCTTGTGGATCCAATTCAAACTCACTTTGCCTCCGTTTGGGAAGTGTGTTAGCTTTTTGACTTTTTGATTTTTTTGGCTATTTTAGTCTGGGCTAAAAAGTTTGGTTTGGGAAGGGCTTTTTGACTTTTTGAATTTTTTGACTTTTTTTGTGAGAGAAGAGTGTAATGATTATTGGTTGGATGTGATATTTTGTTTGTTGTGACTAAAATAGCCTGTTTTGTCTTTTGTGGCTAAAATAGCCACAAAAGCCCTTGCCAAACGGAACATTTGATGATCCAAACAATCTACTTTATAGGCTTTATAGTAAAAGTTATCTATACAAAAAATTAGATTTATCAAACAACTATAAACACATAAACAAATCACGCTTTGTTTTACAAAATGAATAGTTTAAGTTTTTAATTCTATTTGCTATGCATTTTATAAAACAAAATGTGATTTGTTCTTATGTTTATAAATGTCCGATGAAATTGATTTTTTTATTTTTTATAGAACTTACAAGGTAAATGATTCGGATCATCGATGTAAATCTGAATTTGAACTCACAAAAAGTCTATGAATGAGTATGAAGAGAAAGAAGTATGGAAAGTGGCTCATCCCCCATGCACCAAACAAGAAATTTGTTTCTTTAAAAAATAAAAATTTGTTTAAAAAAAAAAATAGAAAGTCACAACCTTATTGGTAGTTAATCAAATTGAAAAAAAAAAAGATAAAAAAAAAAGGAACAGATATGGAAATAAATGAAGACTGTCAAATTTGGAAATAAAAGAAATTTATTGGCAATATAAAATCGGTGGATACACTAGCAAAAATAAATAAAAAGAAAACAGAAAAAGAACGTCGGTGGGTATTTAACGTTAAAGAAAGAAGAAAGGTGGAAACCCCTCTCTCTCTAGATTGCTCTCTGTGTCTCCGGATTCGTCTATCACCTTTCTTCATTTCCGACGACGACGACACTGTTGATCTCATTTCGAAATCTTCTATTTAAATTTGTTGATCTCAAACCCTAATTTCAATGCCCTAATTTGAAAAGTAAAACCGTAATTTGTTATTGTTAGATTTGATTGTTTTGTTTCTTGTTAGTTTCCACTAATATTGATTTGTTTTTGTTACTCCCAAATATCGATTTCGCCTCTGGTTTTGCTTTTGTAAGAAGACCACGGTCTCACTTTTCTCCATCTCCCACGACAATGATCGCACCATCGATCTCTTCTAAGGTAATTTCGAAATCTTCTTTTTATGTTTATTTCAAACCCTGAATCTAAAACCCTAATTTCAAAGTCCTAGTTTGAATTTTTTTTTTATTTTAAAATCCCCCTAATTCGAACCTAATTTGAAAAATAAAACCCTAATTTGGTATTAATCAATTATGTTGTTGTTAGATTTGATTGTTTTGTTTATTGTTAGCTTGCCCTAATTTGATTTTTTTTGTTACTCTCCCCCTCTCTCTGTGTCTCACCCTCTCTCGCACCCCCTAACTCGAACCTAATTTGAAAAATAAAACCCTAATTTGTTGTTAATCAATTATGTTGTTATATTTGATTGTTTTGTTTATTGTTAGTTTGCCCTAATTTTGATTTTGATTTTAATTTTTTTTTTTTTTGGTTACTCTCTTCCACTCTCTGTGTCTCACTCTCTCTCCCACTCTCAATCTCGATTTTGCCTCTCTCAAAAGGCAATGGTCTCACCTTTCTCCATCTCCGACGATGATGATTGCCCTGTTGATATCATATAAGGGAATTTCGAAATCTTCCATTTAAGTTTGTTGAAAAACCTGATCTGAAACCCTAATCTTTAACTCCTAATTTGAATATAATTTGAAGCTCTAATTTGAAAAATAAAACACTAATTTGAAATTTGTGTTTTGAAAGCCCTAAGTGTTAGGACCTATCTTGTCAAAATCCCGCGCACAAAACTATGTATTGAATTGTAATTTTTTCTGAGTTTTTTGCCTTCCTCGCTCGAGCCAGGAAGAGCTCGCTCGAGCGAAGGACTGCGTATAGGCAAAACCTGAAGGCTATGATTGTGCGCTCGAGCGAAGAGTATGGTGGCTCGAGCGAAGCATTGCGTCTCTACTGAACCTGCAAGGATGTCTTCCTCGCTCGAGCGAAGGGCTCGTGGCTCGAGCAAGGTCACTAGTAGAAATCACGCGATTTACACTCCTCGCTCGAGCGAGAGGATCTCGCTTCGGCGAGCTTCAGAATCCGAGAAATTTTTAAGTAACTGGTTTCTTTCAGGATTGGGACTCTTTTGGTTTTCTATAAGTAGATGGTTTTCTCCTAAAACCAATCTAACTTTTTCTAGATCAGATTCAACAATTCTAGAGTTACGTTTGAAGTTTTCTTCGAGAGTTTGTTTAGTTTTCTTTGATGTTCTTGAGAGAGTTCTAAAACTCATGAGTTGATATTCATACATCAAAGAGATTGATACTTAATATTCAAGAGTGTTCTCTTGATTGTGATCCGAAGATCTTTACGTAAAGTTTCAAAAGGTGTTTGTTCTTTACGTAGTCGTTAATTCGACAAGTGAAGTTGAGGAGTGGAACCAACTTGAGAATCAGCCTATATGGCGTGGTGAAAGAGTTCTGAAGATTCGAGACAAATTGGCTGTGTGGGTAATTTGTATGGTTTCTTTGTAACCTTGTAGTCCTTCTATAGTGGATTGATTAGTGGCGGTTCGCCGTGGTTTTTGATTACAATTGAAGGTTCTTCAATTGTGGTTTTTCCACGTAAAAAATCAATTGTGTTGATTTATTATTTATTCCTAAAAAACAAACAAACTAAAATCACATTCGTAAGTGCTTGATGATTTTAGATTGAGTGTTTTTGGAATTTTTTGGAATATTTTAATCCTTATCTAATCACGAATCACATAAGATTTTCAATTGGTATCAGAGCGGGTCACTCTTTGTTTTTTCAAAACTATAGGAGTGTGATTTTGTGTGACTAGTTTTATGGATTCTATTCGTGAAGGTAACTCGACTCATAGACCCCCTTTACTAGATGGTACAAACTATTCTTATTGGAAAGCTCGCATGAGAGCATTTTTAAAATCTATCGATGAGAAAGTTTGGCACTGTGTTGTCTTTGGGTGGAGTGAACCTACTATCACTATAGATGGCATTGATATTCCTAAACCTCTAGATAAATGGGACACAACTGATTATCAGAACTCGAGTTGGAACAGCAAGGCTCTCAACTCCCTCTTCTGCTCTGTCACACCTGAAGAATTCCGTCGAATTTGCACGTGGGAAATAGCAAAGAGTGGGATATCCTTGAAACAATTCACGAAGGAACTACCTCTGTCAAAAGGTCAAAACTTCAACGTCTCACATCTGCTTTTGAAACCCTTTTTATGCGCGATGATGAGACGTTTGATGATTTCTATGCTAAACTCAATGATATCGTGAATTCCTGTTTCACTCTCGGTGAAAAAATCCGGAAGCTAAAGTTGTGGGAAAAATTTTGAGGTCCCTTCGAGAGGTTCCAATCAAAGGTGTGACCATTGAGGAGGCTCGTAATGTTGATACCCTCAAGCTCGATCAATTGGTTGGAAATTTGCAGACTTATGAAGCACACCAAATTTCTAAGAAAAAGCAAAAAGAAAGTATGGCTTTCAAGTACTCATGAGACTGCAAAACCTCCGGAGACTGAATTTGATTTAGAGTCTGAGATGACGGCTATGCTTACAAAACAGTTTAAAAAATTTCTAAAAAAGAAGCCTAATTTCAGAGCCCCTATTTCAAAAGAGAAGAGTAATGACAAACCCAAAACTTTTCCACCAAAATTAGCTCAAACTACTGAAAAGAAGGTTGTTAGGGGGCCAGGGGTCAAGTGCTTTGAATGTCAAGGGTTTGGCCACATATCCCTTGAATGCCCTACGAAAAAGAATCGGAAGAAAGTCTACACTGTAACTTGGGATGATGAAAGCGGGTCAGAGCAAGAACCCGAAGAACCTGAATCTGGTGAAGATGGGGATAGTGCTTTCATGGCATTTTGAGCCACGTGTGTGGACCATGTCAGCTTGGCAAGCAAACCCGTGCTCCGCATAAAAAGGTGAACAGCTTAACAACCAAACGTCCTCTTGAATTGGTTCACATGGATTTAATGGGTCCTACTCGCACTGAAAGCATTGGAGGTAAAAGATACATTTTTTTAACTGTTGATGATTTTACTCGATTCTCATGGGTAAATTTTTTAAGGGAAAAATCTGATACGTTTGATGCTTTCCAGGCTTTAGTCCTTAAAATCCAAAATGAACAAGGTGTTCCCATTGGGCGTATCATAAGAATCCGAACTGATCATGGTCGTGAATTTGAAAATAGTTCGTTTTCGGATTTTTGTGATATGCATGGAATTAAGCATGAGTTTTCTGCACCTATTACTCCACAACAAAATGGAGTGGTTGAGAGGAAGAACAGAGTTGTTCAAGAAATGGCTAGGGTCATGCTCCTTAGTAAGAGTCTTCCTCCAAAGTTTTGGGCCGAAGCCTTAAATACTGCTGTTTATGTCATAAATCGTGTGTATTTAAGGCCCGGCACTTTACAAACTCCTTATGAATTGTGGAAGGGTATGAAACCTAATGTAAAATACTTCAAAACTTTTGGGAGTAAGTGTTACATCTTCAAAGATAGAGAGCCCTTGGGCAAATTTGACTCCCGAAGTGATGAAGGTATTTTTCTAGGGTATTCAGCCAATAGTAGGGCTTTTCGAGTCTATAACCTGCGAACTTCATCATTAATGGAATCTATCAATGTGGTTATAGATGACACAGGTTCACCTACTTCAGCAACAAATGAGGATGACAATGGTGAGCTTCCAATCTTGGATACTGAACCACAAAATCAAGGAGATGCTGCGGCTCAATCACAAGAAATTGTTACAGCACCATCCTCACAGGTAAGTTCAAGTCCAAAGAGTGCTCAAAAGAACAGCACTCCTGTTCCTCCAGTCACCCAAAGTCCTGAACTTAAACCATCAGCAAGGGTGAAACTGAATCATCCCGTTCAACAGGTAATTGGGAGTGTTTCAGATCGAATGAAAACCCGAAGACAGATTCGGGATGAGGTATCACATATGTGTTATGTTTCTTTGATTGAACCTAAGAATGTTAAAGAGGCCTTGCTAGATGATAGTTGGGTTAATGCTATGCATGAAGAATTAGGTCAATTTGAACGTAACAAAGTTTGGACTCTTGTTCCCAGACCTAGAGACATGAATGTGATAGGTACCAAGTGGATCTTTAAAAATAAATCTGATGAGAATGGTACTGTTGTGAGAAATAAAGCCAGGTTGGTTGCTCAAGGCTACACACAAGTAGAGGGTATTGACTATGATGAGACGTTTGCCCCAGTTGCACGTCTCGAATCCATTCGCATTTTACTTGGTGTTGCATGTTTTCTTGGCTTTAAATTGTTTCAAATGGATGTGAAAAGTGCTTTTCTGAATGGGTACTTAAAAGAAGAGGCATATGTTGAGCAACCAAAAGGGTTTGAGGACCCTAAATGTCCTACTCATGTCTACAAGTTAGACAAGGCTTTGTATGGGTTGAAACAAGCCCCTCGGGCTTGGTATGATAGGCTTACTACCTTTCTTCTTGATAATGATTTTCAAAGGGGTAGTGTGGATAAGACATTATTTGTGAAACATACTAAGTCTCATATTCTTGTTGCTCGAGATATATGTTGATGATATTGTGTTTGGTTCCTTCTTGATCATCTTGTGAAATATTTTTCGGATTGCATGACACATGAGTTTGAGATGAGCATGATGGGAGAGTTGTCTTATTTTTGGGTCTCCAAATTAAGCAGTCTCCTTGGGTATATTTGTTTCTCGGTCTAAGTATGCTAAAAATCTTGTGTCAAAGTTTGGTCTTGAGTCGCCAAACATGCACGCACTCCCATGAGCACCACTCTTCACCTTTCCAAAGATTCCTCTGGTATTGATGTTGATCCTACCCTTTATAGGAGTATGATAGGGAGTCTTTTGTATCTCATGACCGATCGTCACGATATTTCCTTCGTGTTGGTGTCTGCGTGCTGTTACCAAGCCAATCCTAAAGAGTCTCACCTTCTTGCGGTAAACGCATCATCAAGTATGTTAATGGGACCTTGGGGTTTGGGGTTTGGTTTTCCACCGATACTACATTTGAAATTCTTGGTTTTTCGATGCCGATCAAGGCGGTGTCTTGATGATAGGAAAAAGTACTTGGGGTTGTTTTTACCTTGGGAATAATCGGTTTCTTGGCATAGTAAAAAGCAAAATGCTATCTCTTTGTCTCTTCGAAATTTGAATACATTCTTTGCGAGGAGTTGTTGTGCCCAAATGTTGTGGATGAAGCAAATGCTTCATGATTATGGAATTGAGCAGAACACTCTCACTCTTTTTTGTGATAACACAAGTGCCATAAACATTTCAAAAAATCCTGTCCAACACTCTCGCACTAAACACATTGACATCCGTCATCATTTTATTCGAGAGTTAGTGGACGAAGGCCTTGTTGTTTTGGAACATGTTTCTACTGAGCATCAAAAAGCTGATATTTTTACAAAACCCCTTGATCTTCTTCGATTTGAGTTTCTTAGAAAGACCTTGGGTGTAATGTCTCAGTAACTAGGCTGTTTCTTGTAAGGTGAGTGTGAGTGGTTGACTTACTGTTCTTGAATGTGATTATCTGTGTTTGAGTTCTGATATCTTTTCATTAAAATTAATATGAACACTGCTCCTGTTGCATACAAGATCTGTTTCATCCTTGTTCATAGCTCATTCTGAATGCCCAGACTCATTTACTTCATGATCTCATTCTGTACACATTCTTGAGATAAACTGTTGCAGGGGTTTCCGCACAAGTGATCAAAGTTCTCTATGGACCACTGACAGTGTTTCTTGTACTCTTACAGAGGAATTGACCTATACTGGTATATCATGGGTGATGTTAAGTCTCTTAACCATCTACCATCTTATTTCACTTCCATGGTTTCTCCCTCAGTACATGATTTCCGGGCATGAGGAAAAGGCTACCTCAGAGGCACCAACCAGGCCATCATTTTGACTTCATTCTTCTCTGGTTTGGACTCCATACTCTGAGCGTGTATGCCACCAGTGAGTGCCCACAAGAAAGAAAAGTTATAAAAAAAAAAAAAAAAAAAAGGGATCATTGTCTGAGGGGGAGCTTCCGCATTTACTCAACAAATACCCCGTGATTCCCAGTGGTTTGACTTTTCTTTGTGATGGTCAGTTATTCTTGTTGGAGGTCCAGCCATCCGATCACTACGAGGATTAACTCTAGCTTTGTGGCTCTCTAGGATTGCACACACACACATTTTTTATATGAGCTCTCATGTGTGTTTTTGAGTTATGCATTCTCATGATGCGTGTGACTTTGATTTAATATTATCTGTTTTATTCATGAGCTGTTGTTTCATTTTTTGTTCTCAAATTTTCAGGACTCAGAATTGATGGATATTCTTATTCTTGTGAAATAGTTTGTCACCCGGTCACCTTGCTTTTTACAAAAAATATCCTAGGTGTTTTTAGTTTAAAAAAAAAAAAAAAAAAAAAAAAATGTTTTTTTCCCCTTGGCTCGAGCGACCGGGTCCTCGCTCGAGCGTGCTTCTGCTTCTGCATAAGACCTGTGAGCATGTATTTCTGGCTCGAGCGTCCATTTTCTGGCTCGAGCGAACCTGGCGGTTTTGTTACCCTCGCTCGAGCTAGCGATTCTTCGCTCGAGCGAACTGTCGCGATTCAGTTTTCTTAAACAGGGGTCTCTTCAGTTTTTTTTGTTTACTCTCTTCATATTCTTCTCTCTCCCTCTCTCCTAGGGCTTTTGTGTTCCTTCATTACTGGACTTATTTGAGGGTTTCCTCTTGGATTTGGAGTGTCTCCGTTCCTCCTTCACATTCCTCATCTTTGGTAAGTTTTCTTTGTCACTTTTATTTGTTGTGTGCCCATGCTCTGTTTTTCTATCTCGGTTTTCTTCTCTGTTTTGGTTTTTTTGCTACTGCTTTCGTCTGAATCAGGCTCTTGGATACTCTCTTTGCATCATATGCTTTGCATTTCCCTCTATGTTTTTCATTTGGATTGGTTTGGCTTGGTTGTTCTTGGTTTAAGCATTAGGGATTTTTGGTTGGGTCTCATTTTGATATTTTCTGGATGATTAATTCTTATGTGACTGTGACATTGATTCACATTGGGCCAATTTCTGATTCTCTGATGTTTATATATTCTGCATTTGGGGAAGTTGTTTTGTTTGTACAGATTATATCTTTCAACATTGGGTATTTCAGTTTTTTCAGTTCTCTTATTGAAATTGCTTGATTGTTCCCTCTTGTTGACCATATGTGCCATAGTTTGCTCCTGCCTCATGCTTCTTGTTCATCTAGCCCTGATTTTCTGATTCTCATTTACTTAGTCTGGATTCTCATTGTTTTTCTAGCTGGCCATTGATATATGATTATCTGATTATCATTTACTTGTTGTGCTACCATGTTTTTGGCTAATGGACTAATGGTTTTTTTTTTGTCTGTGTTTCTTGGTTTGGAATTGGGGATGTGGGATGTGTCTGGTCTGGTTGTGTACTGTTGTGTCTTGTTCAGTTCTTCCTCTGTCTTTTGTACTTCTGTGGATTGTTTAGTCATGGCAGAACCTTCCAAGCGTCGCAAGATGACTGTTTCCCGACCTTCCTTCAATACCTCCAAGTTTGAGTCAAAAGAAAAGGCTAAATTGTTTAGGGAGTTTTACATCTCTCGGAAAGTTCATTTGGAACGAAATGTTCTATCTAATGCATTTGAGGTGATTCCTATTCGGTCTTTATTTGATCCCTTAGGTGGTGACCAAGTGTTACTCTTTTCCGGTCCCCAAAACCTTAGTCTCATTCGCGAATTTTATTGTAATATGCATTCTATTAATCGCGAAGGTTGTACTTTTCACACTTGGGTTAGGAAAAAATCTCTTGTTATCACTGATGATGTGTTTCGTGAGTTCCTTGGTCTTCCAGCTATTGATGATTGTCATTTCCCAATTCTTACCCGGGCTGGTATTAATTTTGATATGGTTGCTTCTGAATTGTGTGGTGTTTCGAGGACTTGGATCGCTGGGGCTCTCATTCAGCAGAATGAGATGCTTCCTCGGTTAAAATCTTCTTAACATCATAGTATGCGCCAACATTTTTGTCACCACCCATTCATCTCATATTACTCAGGACCAGGGGTATGTTTTATACTGTATTCATCATCGTCTTCCTATTGACCTTCCAGAGATGATTATCTCAAAAATGATTGGAGTTTTCGAGGGCCGAAAATCTTTGGGGCTTCCCTATGGGTGTTTTCTTCACCGTTTTCTCTCTTCTCTTAATGTCCCTGTTTTTGACGACGATGAGTTTGCTTCTCCCGTCAAACCTATTACCAAACTCACCGTCTCACAGAGTCAGGCCCACGTTAGGGGGAGTGGGTCCGGTGTTGGGGGTTCTCATGCAGGTGATACCGGCGTTGCAGGTGGTGATGATGATCCTCTTGCTGAGGAGGAGGAGGTTGAGGCTGCCCATGCAGGACCCGCAGCGGATACTTCTGATTTGGATCCAGCCCTTGCACGTCGCCTTGATCATATTGATGCTCGCCTTGATGAGCACGGTGCTATGTTGTCCCAGATTTTATCTCTTCTTCAGTTGCAGCATCCTCCACCATCTTCCTAGTGGTTGTGTTTTGGTTTGTTTTCTTTTTACTTTTGTTTTTCCCGGACAAAAAGGGGGAGATGATTTGGTATATTGGATATAGGTTGATGTTTGGATATTTGTTTTAGATCTTTGGATATTGGATATATATGATGGATGTATATTTTGGGTATTGGAAATATATGTCTGGATGTATCTAATATGTTGAATATATGTCTGGATGTATCTAATGGTTTTAATCTGCAGGATTGGTTGTGTTTGAGGAATGCATGCTTCTGTTGGTTTCTTTACAGCTCAACGGTCGGTTGTTGGTTTATTTATACAGCTCAATGATTGGATGGTTCTCTAGTTTGGATTCATTGTTTTCTTTTCATCGAGTTGTAATTTATTATGTCTTTAGTTGAGTTGTAATTGTTTTAGTTAGAGCTTTTGGTTAGGAATCTTGTTTAGAAAGTTTTGTCCGGGTATTGACAAAGGGGGAGATTGTTAGGACCTATCTTGTCAAAATCCCGCGCACAAAACTATGTATTGAATTGTAATTTTTTCTGAGTTTTTTGCCTTCCTCGCTCGAGCCAGGAAGAGCTCGCTCGAGCGAAGGACTGCGTATAGGCAAAACCTGAAGGCTATGATTGTGCGCTCGAGCGAAGAGTATGGTGGCTCGAGCGAAGCATTGCGTCTCTACTGAACCTGCAAGGATGTCTTCCTCGCTCGAGCGAAGGGCTCGTGGCTCGAGCGAGGTCACTAGTAGAAATCACGCGATTTACACTCCTCGCTCGAGCGAGAGGATCCTCGCTCGAGCGAGCTTCAGAATCCGAGAAATTTTTAAGTAACTGGTTTCTTTCAGGATTGGGACTCTTTTGGTTTTCTATAAGTAGATGGTTTTCTCCTAAAACCAATCTAACTTTTTCTAGATCAGATTCAACAATTCTAGAGTTCTGTTTGAAGTTTTCTTCTGAGAGTTTGTTTAGTTTTCTTTGATGTTCTTGAGAGAGTTCTAAAACTCATGAGTTGATATTCATACATCAAAGAGATTGATACTTAATATTCAAGAGTGTTCTCTTCGGTGTGATCCGAAGATCTTTACGTAAAGTTTCAAAAGGTGTTTGTTCTTTACGTAGTCGTTAATTCGACAAGTGAAGTTGAGAGTGGAACCAACTTGAGAATCGGTTCGTGGCGGCGTGGTGAAAGAGTTCTGAAGATTCGAGACAAATTGGTGTGTGGGTAATTTGTATGGTTTCTTTGTAACCTTGTAGTCCTTCTATAGTGGATTGATTAGTGGCGGTTCGCCGTGGTTTTTATTACAATTGAAGGTTCTTCAATTGTGGTTTTTCCGTAAAAAATCAATTGTGTTGATTTATTATTTATTCCTAAAAACAAACAAACTAAAATCACATTCGTAAGTGCTTGATGATTTTAGATTGAGTGTTTTGGAATTTTTGAATATTTTAATCCTTATCTAATCACGAATCACATAAGATTTTCAATTGGTATCGAAGCGGGTCACTCTTTGTTTTTCAAAACTATAGGAGTGTGATTTTGTGTGACTAGTTTTATGGATTCTATTCGTGAAGGTAACTCGACTCATAGACCCCTTTACTAGATGGTACAAACTATTCTTATTGGAAAGCTCGCATGAGAGCATTTTTAAAATCTATCGATGAGAAAGTTTGGCCTTTGTGTTGTCTTTGGGTGGAGTGAACCTACTATCACTATAGATGGCATTGATATTCCTAAACCTCTAGATAAATGGGACACAACCGATTATCGAACTCGAGTTGGAGCAAGAAGGCTCTCAACTCCTCTTCCTCTGTCACACTGAAGAATTCCCGAATTTGCACGTGTGAAATAGCAAAAGAGGCGTGATATTCTTGAAACAATTCACGAAGAACTACCTCTGTCAAAAGGTCAGAACTTCATCGTCTCACATCCTTTTTGAAACCCCTTTTATGCGCGGTGATGGGACGTTTGATGGTTTCTATGCTTAACTCAATGATATCGTGAATTCCTGTTTCACTCTCGGTGAAAAAATCCCGGAAGCTAAAGTTGTGGGAAAAATTTTGAGGTCCCTTCCCGAGAGGTTCCAATCAAAGGTGACAGCCATTGAGGAGGCTCAGAATGTTGATACCCTCAAGCTCGATCAATTGGTTGGAAATTTGCAGACTTATGAAGCACACCAAATTTCTAAGAAAAAGCAAAAAGAAAGTATGGCTTTCACAAGTACTCATGAGACTGCAAAACCTCCGGAGACTGAATTTGATTTAGAGTCTGAGATGACGGCTATGCTTACAAAACAGTTTAAAAAATTTCTAAAAAAGAAGCCTAATTTCAGAGCCCCTATTTCAAAAGAGAAGAGTAATGAGAAACCCAAAACTTTTCCACCAAAATTAGCTCAAACTACTGAAAAGAAGGTTGTTAGGGGGCCAGGGGTCAAGTGCTTTGAATGTCAAGGGTTTGGCCACATATCCTTTGAATGCCCTACGAAAAAGAATCGGAAGAAAGTCTACACTGTAACTTGGGATGATGAAAGCGGGTCAGAGCAAGAACCCGAAGAACCTGAATCTGGTGAAGATGGGGATAGTGCTTTCATGGCATTTTGAGCCACGTGTGTGGACCATGTCAGCTTGGCAAGCAAACCCGTGCTCCGCATAAAAAGGTGAACAGCTTAACAACCAAACGTCCTCTTGAATTGGTTCACATGGATTTAATGGGTCCTACTAAGACCGAAAGCATTGGAGGTAAAAGATACATTTTTTAGCTGTTGATGATTTTACTCGATTCTCATGGGTAAATTTTTTAAGGGAAAAATCTGATACGTTTGATGCTTTCCAGGCTTTAGTCCTTAAAATCCAAAATGAACAAGGTGTTCCCATTGGGCGTATCATAAGAATCCGAACTGATCATGGTCGTGAATTTGAAAATAGTTCGTTTTCGGATTTTTGTGATATGCATGGAATTAAGCATGAGTTTTCTGCACCTATTACTCCACAACAAAATGGAGTGGTTGAGAGGAAGAACAGAGTTGTTCAAGAAATGGCTAGGGTCATGCTCCTTAGTAAGAGTCTTCCTCCAAAGTTTTGGGCCGAAGCCTTAAATACTGCTGTTTATGTCATAAATCGTGTGTATTTAAGGCCCGGTACTTTACAAACTCCTTATGAATTGTGGAAGGGTATGAAACCTAATGTAAAATACTTCAAAACTTTTGGGAGTAAGTGTTACATCTTCAAAGATAGAGAGCCCTTGGGCAAATTTGACTCCCGAAGTGATGAAGGTATTTTTCTAGGGTATTCAGCCAATAGTAGGGCTTTTCGAGTCTATAACCTGCGAACTTCATCATTAATGGAATCTATCAATGTGGTTATAGATGACACAGGTTCACCTACTTCAGCAACAAATGAGGATGACAATGGTGAGCTTCCAATCTTGGATACTGAACCACAAAATCAAGGAGATGCTGCGGCTCAATCACAAGAAATTGTTACAGCACCATCCTCACAAGAAATTGTTACAGCACCATCCTCTCAAAATCTCCATCGAGACTGTAAGTTCCTTCTCATATTGCTTGGCTTAGGTTGGCACTAAAATTTGTGATCTTAGCTCTCAATTTTCAGGTTTCCTTTCTTATGGCATTTTTTATGAGTTAAGGTTTTTTTATTTTTAGTTACATGGTAATTATTTTTATAATGTTTTGGCTTCATAGTTCTATTTTTGTCTTACAATTTTTTGTTTAATATTTTCTTTCGTTTTGATAATTTTTCTCTAATTATTTGATTTTCTAGATATATATTATTTATTGCTTGATTTTACTTTATCTATTAGTTTGTTTGCCAAGAATCATGGGAACAAATTACATTGCTTTTGGGTCTCAATGCTTGATGTTAACAAATCGGACTTCTTTCTTGCAATCTACATTGTGACTAAAGTTCTTTCTCAAATTTCTTGGCGATTAAATTTATAATGTTAGCTCTCAATTTCTCTGTTTCTTTAATTATGACATTTTTATGAGTTATGATTTTTTAATTTGGTTACATGGTAATTATTTTTATAATGTTTTGTTTTCATAGTTCTTATTCTTATCCTATGATAATTTTTTCTTTATTATTTTCTTTTTTTCCAATAATTTTTCTCTAATTATTTGGTTTTGTTCTTGATAAATATATATTATTTATTGCTTGATTTTACTTTGTCTATTAGTTTGTTTGTCAAGAAATTCATGGAACACAATTCTTTGCTTTTGGGTCTCAATGTTTGATGTTAGAAAAACGTAGATCTCTCTCAAAATCTCCTTCGAGATTATAAGTTCCTTCTCATATTGCTTGGTTTGGCACTCAAATTTGTGATCTTGGCTCTTAATTTTCCGATTTCCTTTCTTATGGCATTCTTATGAGTTATGGTTTTTTATTTTGGTTACATGGTAATTATTTTTATAATGTTTTGGCTTCATAGTTCTAATTCGTCTTCCAATTTTTTGTTTAATATTTTCTATCTTTTTAATAATTTTTCTCTAATTATTTGGTTTTCTTCTTGCTAAATATATATTATTTATTGCTTGATTGTACTTTATCTATTAGTTTGTTTACCAAGAAATCATGGGAACAAATTACATCTTGCTTTTGGGTCTCAATGCTTGATGTTAATAAAACGGACTTCTTTCTCGCAATCTGCATTGTGACTAAAGTTACTTCTCAGATTGCTTGGCGATCAAATTTATAATGTTAGCTCTCAATTTCTCGGTTTCTTTTAGTATGATATTTTTATGAGTGATGGTTTTTTAATTTGGTTACATGGTATTTATTTTTATAATGTTTTGTTTTCATAGTTCTTATTCTTGTCTTATGATAATTATTTGTTGGCTATTTTCTTTTTTTTTTTCAATAAATTTTCTTTAATTATTTAGTTTTGTTGTTGATAAACATATATTATTTATTGCTTGATTTTACTTTATCTATTAGTTTGTTTGCCAAGAAATTCATGGAATACAATTCATAGCTTTTGGGTCTAAATGTTTGATGTTAAAAAAATGTACGTCTCTCTCCAACTCTCCATTGAGACTATAAGTTTCTTCTCATATTTCTTGGCACTCAAATTTGTGATCCTAGCTCTCAATTTTTCAGTTTCCTTAATTATTGCATTTTTATGAGTTGTGGTTTTTATTTTGGTTACATGGTAATTATTTTTATAATGTTTTGGCTTCATAGTTCTAATTTGACTTACAATTTTTTGTTTAATATATTTTTTGTTTTTGATAATCTTTCTCGGATTATTTGTTTTTTTTTTTTTTTGATAAATATATATGACGTGTACAAGCCCACAAAGGCCATGAACCACTATAAACAACCCAAGCCCATCACTCAGAGCCCAATACATAACCCAGCTGGTGAGATCCAGAACAGTTGGAATCCAACATGGCATAAAGAGCCAATGGCATTCAGACACATGGTAGGTGAAGGACGAGCCACATCAGCAGACAAAGATCTGCAAAGTTATTGCCGCTGCACATCACCATTAATGCAGCCCATCACAGCATTTATTACGACAACACTTCTCCGTCGGAACAGGACCCCCTTACCCTAAATAAGGTAAGCTACAGCATAGACTTTCGGCGAGGAGGGCAGGTCGGAAGGGACAGCGAAATGATTACCAAAGGATATAAGCAAACGTTGAAGACAAGAAGAAGGTTAAGCTTTCTATCTCTGAACTCCCCTTACACCCTACTTCTCCTTCTAACTTGCTCGTCGGAGGGTTCACTAGGGGACTATTCCGTTCCCCATTGGACTTGTTTGCAGGTAACCCGGGGGGCTTGGTCAACCAGACGTGGACACTGAAGAGCTTGGACAAGTTCAACCCATTCACTTAGACAAACAGTATCATCAGTTGGCGTCGTCTATGGGAAACGTATTTGCTCCGCACGCCAGTTGTGCTCATTGTCGCCGGAGATCCAATCCCAACAACCTTTTCCTCCTACCCATCAAAGTGTATGGTCACGACTAGATCCATGGCTTCTCATAATAATGCTGCTGACCATCAGGCCGACAAAACAACCCACCGTAGTATTTCATCGAGCTTACCAACAGCATTAACCGCATGGCCGAACAAAACCAGGCCCTGATAAATGCTTTGTTCCAAAGAAACCTCCCGATGCCTCCACCACCACCTCCAAATATCCCACCCAACCAAGAAAGAGCCCCGAGCCATACTGTTCCGCAACCCTATCCACCCAACTTAGAAGGTTTGCAACTTCCTCCTCCGCATATAAATCTACTACCTCCACCCCCACGCCCGTCGGTTGTGGTACCAGCCCTTGAAGGGGAAGCCAACAGTGTCCAGCCCCCATTGACTGACCATGGTGACAACATTCCCCTCTGGGACGCTGAACTCCGAGCAATGAAGCTCCAACTCCAAGGGGTCATGCAAAACATTCAGCATAAACCCTCCACCACGGCAAACTCACCATTTGTTGCCTTCATCCGGGACAAATCTCTGCCCGCCAAGTTCAAGATGCCCACCATTGACTCTTTTGACGGTATGACAGATCCAGTCGACCATCTAGAGACCTACCGAACCCTCATGATCCTCCATGTCTTCCCTGACGAGATCATGTGTCGGGCCTTCCTTGTGACATTGAAAGGGTCAGCTCGACTGTGGTTCAGTCAGTTACCAGCAGACTCTATCTCCACTTTCCAGCACCTCAGTAACTCCTTCCTTAGCCATTTCATTGGAGCCCAGCGCCAACGCCGCCCGACAACCCAACTCCTCAACATCCGTCAGACCGAGGGGGAGTCGCTGCGCAGTTTCGTGACCCGCTTCAACACTGAAGCCCTGCAAGTAGCGGAAAACGATGACAAGGTCATCCTCACGGCTTTCATGGCCGGGCTACGATCGTCCAATTTCCTCTTTTTCCTCTCCAAAAAGCCCCCAACCTCCATGGCAGCCCTACTCTCCAAAGCCCAGAAATACATGAATGCTGAAGATTCACTAGCCGCTCGGTAGGATCCAATAGCTAAAAACCCAACCCCCAGGAAAAAGAGAAAAGACCCAGAACCCAAAAACACCCAATAGACTAACCAAACACCCCACTATACAGACCGACCACCCCGCGCTGATCGGTCGGCACCAGCCCGACCGCTCGGTCGGTTCGAGCGGTACACCCCCCTTAATTCTCCCATGGAACAAGTCCTCAACCAGATTCAACGGGACTACCCCCTTAAATGACCCCTACCCTCACGGACCCCTTCCAATCGGAAAGACCAGTCCAAATATTGTCGTTTCCACTAGGACCATGGCCATAACACTGATGACTGCGTCAACCTCAAGGATCAAGTCGAGGCCCTAATACGTCAGGTACGTCTCAGTCGCTTCACGGACACCCGCCCACAGCAGAGGCAAAGAACCGAGCCCCTCAGAAACAACCGTCGACGCACCCTACCCCGGCAGCCAGCTCAAGTTTTTGGGTTTTGTGGTCAGTCAGGGGGGCATTGAAGCTAACCTTGAAAAGATCAAGGCCTTGGTCGAGATGCAGTCACCCAGAACGGTTAAGGAGGTCCAAAAACTCACTGGTCGAGTTGCAGCCCTCAACCGCTTCATTTCCTGCGCAACGGATAAGTGCCTACCATTCTTCAAAGTTCTTCGGAAAACTTTTGAATGGACGGCTGAATCCGAAGAGGTTTTTCAACAGTTGAAGCAGTGTATGGCCAATCCCCCCCTCCTTTCACAAGCAATCATGGGCAAGCCCCTCTTCCTCTATCTAACCATATTAAGCACCGCTGTCAGTGCAGCTCTTATCAGGGAAGACAGCTCCGTCCAACAACCGGTCTACTACATCAGTAGGGCCCTCAGGGGAGCGGAGCAGAACTACCCACTGTTAGAAAAATTATTCTTGGCTTTGGTCACCGCCTCCAAACGACTCTGTCCTTACTTCCAAGCCCACTCCATAGTGGTCCTCACCGACCAATCCTTGAAGAAGGTCATGTAGCAACTAGAACTTTCTGGCAGACTCATGCAGTGGTCAGTGGAACTTAGCCAGTTTGACATCTCTTACCGGCCTCGAACAGCAATTAAGGGGCAAGCTGTCGCCGATTTCATCCTAGAATTCACTAATCCTACTCCAACCACTGCCTCGACACCCCCACCAGCTCCCATCGAACCAAAAGACCCTCATTCTTGGACTCTCAATGTCGATGGATCATCCCGCAAGAAAGGTAGTGGGACTGGCCTCATCCTCACTGCCCCTGAGGGTGGTTATTTCAAATGCACTTTCTGTTTCCTGTTTGAGGACAGTAACAATGAGGCCGAATATGAGGCATTGATTGTAGGTCTTCGCCTAGCTAGGGATATTGGTGTCAGCCACATCCGAGTGTTCAGCAACTCCCAGCTCATCGTCGGACAGATCACGGGAGAATTTGATGCCAAGGAGGATACAATGCGGGCTTACAGGGATATTGCACTTCCCCTTGTTCGCCTCTTCAATTCCTTCCATATCAAGCACATTCCTCGGGCAGAAAACTCTAAGGTGGATGAGATGGCTCAGTTGGCTTCCGCAGACCAGTCCGACCTCAGTCGTAGTGTCCACCTAGAATACCTATCCCATCCCGCCATTTGTCCCGACCAGCACGAAATACAATTCCTCTAAAATGAGCCCATCCCTTGGGCGTCGGACATCTTTCTATTTCTAACAACAGGGGAACTATCAAACGACCAACAGAAAGCTGCCAAAGTCAGGGCCCGGTCGTCCAATTACATCCTTGTCAGCGGTATTTTGTACAAACGCGGTTTCTCACGCCCCTATCTGCGATGCCCCAATCCGACTCAAGCAACTTATATGATGCAAGAAATTCATGAGGGTATCTGCGGGAATCACTCAGGCGGCAGGTCCCTAGCCCACAAGATACTTCACACTGGATATTTCTGGCCTACTCTCAACCAAGATGCGACTGACTTCGTGCTCAAATGTGATAAGTGTCAGCGTTTTGCCAACATCCCCTATGCTCCTCCTACTGAATTGATCACACTTTGCAGCCCCTACCCGTTCGCTAAATTGGGGATCGACCTAGTTGGCCCTTTACCCACCGGCCGAGGCCAGACCAAATTTGCCATTGTTGCCATTGATTATTTTACTAAGTGGGTAGAGGCAGAATCCCTTGCCACCATTATCGAGCGAAACACAACTAAGTTCATCTGGCAGTCAATCGTTTACAGATTTGGCATTCCCCAGGCCATTGTTTCCAACAACGGTAAACAATTCGACAACGCCAAGTACAGGAAGTTCTGTGCAGACCTCTAAATTCAACCATGTTTTTCTTCCCCCGGTCATCCCCAAGCCAATGGCCAAGTTGAGATCACCAACCGTTCTCTTCTGAAGATCATCAAAACCAAACTAGAAGCTGCTAAGGGGCTTTGGGCTGAGGAACTACCAAATGTACTCTGGGCTTACCGAATTACAGCTCGGACTCCCACTGGAGAAACTCTTTTCCGCTTAACATATGGTGCTGAAGCGGTTATTCCGGTAGAAGTCCGTCTGCCTACCCAAAATTTTGCCTTGAGGTGGTCATCCAGTCGTAAAAATCCAACGACATTGAACAGTGATTTGATGAAAGACACAACCGTTCTTAGTTTGATAAAAGATTTGAAAATCCTGGATGTGATAATCTATTTGATAAACTATTAGAGCAGCAAAAAGTGAGCTTTCTCATCAAATTTAAATTTGATGATTTATTTGATGAACCATTAGAGATAGTCTTATTCTTGTTTTATGAAAATTCTTTGTTTACTACACAATGCTTTTGGGTCTCCATGCTTATTTTTTTTAAAACGAACATTTTTCTTGCAATCTCCATTGAGATTAAGTTCCTTATCAGATTGCTTGGCAATGAAATTTATATTCTTAACTCCCAATTAACCGACTGCTTTAAATATGACATTTTTATGAGTTGTGATTTTTTTTATTTGGCTACATGGTATTTTTTTATAATATTTTGGTTTCATAGTTCTTATTTTTGTTTTATAATAATTTTTTGTTTTTATTTTCTTTATTTTTGATAATTCTTCCCTAATTATTTTTGCATTCTTCTTGCTTAATATTTTTTTTATTGCTTGATTTTACTATATGTATTAGTTTGTTCGCCAAGAAATACTGGGAACAAAATACTATGCTTTTAGGTCTCAATGCTTTGATGTTAAAATTAAAAGGACGCCTTTCTTGCAATAATCTCTATTGAGACTAAGTTCCTTCTCAAATTTGTTGGCAATGAAATTTATATTCTTATCTCCTAATTAACCAGATTCCTGAATTACGATATTCTTATGAGTTATGATTTTTTTAATCTGGTTACATAGTAATTTTTTTTAATCTAGTTACTTGGTTATTATTTTTATAATGTTTTGCTTTCATAGTTCTTATTCTTGTCTTATAATTTTTTGTTTAATATTTCTTTATATTTGACAATTTTTTAATTATATTTTATTTATTGTTTGATTTTGCTTTATCTATTAGTTTGTTTGCCAAGAATTCCTTGGAACAAATTACATCGCTTTTGGGTCTCAATGTTTGTTGTTAAAAAAATGAATATCTCTCTCCAAATTTTCATTGAGACTATAAGTGCCTTCTCATATTTCTTGGCACTCAAATTTGCGATCTTGACTCTCTATTTTACGGTTTCCTTTCTTATGGCATCTGTATGAGCAATGGTTTTTTTATTTTGGTTACATGATAATTATTTTTATAATGTTTTGGCTTCATGGTTCTAATTCTTGTTTTACAATTTTTTGTTTAATATTTTCTGTCTTTTTGATAATTTTTCTCTAATTATTTTTGTAGCGATCCCGGTTTTGACCCTTATTTCATGTTTTGCCACTTCGACTGGGTAGGTCGGGGATCGAGTTGCCCGGTCAGCTCGTAGGGGTCCAGGAGGTAGTATCCCTTGACAGGTCCGAGGGTAGTGCCTTGGCGGGGTCAAGGGGTAGCGCCTCCCGAAGCAAAAATGCAAAATGTATTCGAAGTTGCTTGTCCACTCGAGCGGCCGTTTATGCGCTCGAGCGGAGAATGTTTAGTTCCAGAAGTTTGACCTGTCTGCAAAAGTATTGAGAAGGGGTATTCGACGCTCAAGCAGAGCTTTCCACGCTTGAGCGGATCATGTTATACAGTTCACGAATCTGATATTTCAGATCACTTTTGTATATCTCTCTAAAAACATTTCCTCTCCCTTCTTTCTACATTTCCCTACGCCAAATTGGATCAAAACCTTAATTTCTTAAGATCCATTAGAGTTCTGCCATAGGTTCTTCATCAAAGTTGGTTAACTTCTCGAGGGTTTCGTTGTGTGCGGTGAAGATCGAGTTTCGACACCGTTGATTTTAGGGGTTTCATCTCATTTCTTCTTCAAAACTTGAGTTAGAGATTTTCTTAGAGTTATATATATATATTTTTGCAAAATCTAGATGATTTTTGAAATCGTCTTTCGATAGTTTTGAAAATTAATTGTTGATTCAAGAAGTTGAACGATTTTGAAAGTGGGCTTGTCTCTTGTCCTTTTAAAATGATCTTATGGGTTTTGATCTTCGTTGATTGAATAAAAGGTGATTTTGGAAAGTTTTCTTTCAAAATATTTGAGTTGTATAGTTTTGGTGAGAAAACCTAGAATTTGGGGATTTTTTTAAAAGAAACTGAAAATCCATGAATGATATTGTTATATTTATTTTGTGTGTCAAAATAAATGAATGTTTAGAAATTTTCTTATTTATATTTATATAAATGATGAATTTCAGGAAATATGAGAATTTTTATTCATTTGGAAATTATTGTTCAAAACGTTGAAATAGTTTTGAAATGACTAATTGTTGAGGATACTGGAGAAGAGAGAATTTTGTTATTCCTTAGATGATGAATTGAAATAAAAGTATTTATATTCATCTTGTGTTATTGTCATATCAATTCATTTGATTACATTAAACTTTGAAAGTTGATTTGAAAACTTGTATTGAGAAAAGAATGTTGAGAAACAAGTTTTCATGGAATGATTTTGGGATAAATACGATGGTAAGTCTTGATAGGTGGTGTAGATGATATTGAATAAGTTAGCCTGAGAGTCCGGAGTGAAAGACCGAAAACCCGCGCGGATAGATGTCGAGCCTTCTGGTTAATACCTGTAAAAATGACAAATTGGTAGTACTTGTATAGTCTACTTGCAGACACCGACCTAGGGATTACCAAAGTCATATTTATCGCTCTTGAAATGAATTGTTAAGTTTTGAAGAATTGAAATTGCATGACATTATTGAGCATGATGGTTTTCAAAGATGATGACGTGATTTTCTTTCAAAAAGGCGTAGCATGGCATGTGCATTTCATCTATTAAGACTTGTATAAAATGTATATATTTTATTAAGGATTTCCTACTAGGCTTTATACTCACCCTACGGGATTTTTGTGCAGGAAAAGATGTGGTGATGCCACCTAACTAAAGGTGAGGAAATGTGTATTGAGAGTACGAGACTCTCATTTTGCTGTGACTCTGTGTGTAAGCCAAGGGCTATATGTGTGTGGGTTTGAATAACCATTTTGTGTAACTAGGCTCAAGTCTTTGAAACTTGTAAACCCTTATAGGTATTTATTTGTTTATTTACTTGTTGGATTAATGTATTGTTACATGAAGAACTATTGTATCATGTAATGTAAGTTTGGAGATTTATATTTGGCTTTCCTTGAAAGAACCATGATTGTTGCATTATCATTTAGGTTAGAAATTTGGGGCATTACAATTTGGTTTTCTTCTTACTAAATATATTATTGATTGCTTGATTTTACTTTATCTATTAGTTTGTTTGCCAAGAAATCATGTGAACAAATACATTGCTTTTGGGTCTCAATGCTTGATGTTAACAAAACGGATTTCTTTCTCGCAATCTACATTCTAACTAAGTTCCTTCTCAGATTTCCGGGCAACCAAATTTATAATGTTGCTCTCAATTTCTCGGTTTCTTTAATTATGAGACTTTTATTAGTTATGTTTTTTTAATACATGGTAATTATTTTTATAATATTTTGTTTTCATAATTCTTATTCTTGTCTTATGATAATTCTTTGTTTGCTATTTTCTTTTTCTTTTATCAATAAATTTTCTTTAATTATTTGGTTTTGTTCTTGATAAATATATATTATTTATTGCTTGATTTTACTTTATCTATTAGTTTCTTTGCCAAGAAATTCGTGGAACACAATTCATTGCTTTTGGGTTTGAATGTTTAATGTTAGAAAAACATACATCTCTCCACCAAATCTCCATTGAGACTATAAGTTCCTTCTCATATTTCTTGGCACTCAATTTGTGATCTTAGCTATAGCGATCCCGATTTTACCCCGACCTTTGTTATGTTCCGGACTCGGGTTCCGTGGTTGTTTATTGTTGTCTATATCTTGTTTCCATCCTTTAATTCCTTGTATTTGAGTTTTGGGATGTGTTGGGTAAGTTTGAAACAGGTTGGTTGTGAGTTGGAACAAATGGTTGCCGCCCAGGATTTGGCTTTTTCGCTCGAGTGAGGCTTTTTTGCGCTCGAGCGAGCCTTGGGTATTTGCTTCTTCGCTCGAGCGAGCACTCTTACACTCGAGCGTGCGTTTGCGTCTCTGAAAGACCTGAAAGTTGGTATTCTTTGCTCGAGCAAGCTTCCTTGCGCTCGAGCGAGCTTGGTGTTGTTTGTTCCTTTGCTCGAGCAAGCACTCTTGCACTCGAGCGTGCGTCTGCGTGAGTGGCAGACCTGAAGTTTCGCATTATTCGCTCGAGCGAGGTCCTTGTTGTGTCTGGTCGCTCGAGCGACAAGTTCTTCGCTCGAGCGAGCCTTGCATATATCAGATCGCAGCAGCGATCTTCTTCTTCACTTTTTCATCTCATTTTCACTCTGAACCCTAGATCCGACTCTCTCTCTCTCTCTCTCTCTCTCTCTCTACACACTCTTTCTCTCTACATATACACTTGATCTAGAGTGTCTCTATCCTAATTCCTTTGTAAAAGAGGTAGAGCATCGCGTGGGCTATCCTTTGATCCAAAAAAAATTGGATTTGGAGCATCTTCAAGTTTCCCTTCTTTCTCTTTTAAGTTTCTCCATTTGAGGTAGGGATAAACTACTCATTTCTATGAGCTTTAACATAAATATTAGTCATTTTGTATAAATGGTATGATTTGGAAATTTTGGGAAAGTTAGGGTTTGAGATTTGAAATGTTTGAAAGAGGGGTTTTCTATTTTGGGCTCTATGTGTCCATGAGACCTTGAAAATGGGGTTAATTGTGTATGATGGGTAAAATTTGGCCTTGGGTACACTATTTGAGAAAGGGGGGAAAAATGCCCTAATTAAATTTAGGAAATTATTTGTATAATTATGAAATTGACGTAGAAATATGAAATTTGTTTGAGAATCATGAAATTGGAGGAAATTATGATTAAATGGTGTAGTTGGATTGATGAATCACTCACTTATGGAAATGTAATAAATTTATCTGTTTGATAGATTTATTTATCTGTTTAGAAATAACTGTTTTGGGCTATCAGTGGAGGATAGCCATGATTGTTGTAGAAACTGCATGATGATTAGGTAAATTAAAACTAATCAATTGAATTATGTTATTGAATATGACGGTTGGATATAAACATTGAATATGTTACTGAATTGGTCATTGTATATGACAACTTGTTTAAATGCATTGTATATGTATATTATTTTGGAGGAGATAGCGGATGTACTCCATTGTTTGGGAGAAGATAAGGAATGGACTCTATTGATAACTAAGTTGGCCAGAGTATCCAGGGTGAAAGTCTCGAAACCTTATATACATCTGAATGATGTTGATGATTGAAGTGTTGATGATTTGAGTTGTAATCTCATTTTGAATTGTTTGGATAAATAATGTACCATGTTAATGAATTGATTTGGATAAAGAAATGGAAATGGATTGAAATACGGTTGTAAATGTTGATTGGTTATGGAAAGGATGTACGTTGGTTTACTTATGTTAAACATTTATCGAATGCTAACATTTTAGTTATTTCTCATATTATGTTTAGCATATCTCTACTGGGCATTGGCTCACCCTACTTGGGACACCATTTTTAGGTACAGGTGACATGCTACCTCCAAGGTCTTAGTTTGGGAGGTTTAGGAGCTGAAGACTCCATTTTGGTCTATTTGTTTTTGATGTTAAATGTAAACTCAAGCCGAGGGCTTTATTTGTAACAGAGTTAGACCTCTTCTTTTGTTCTATCCAAGTCATAGCTTGGAAAGATGTAAGTCCGCAGGGCAATTATTTTGTTATTAGAAGTTAGAGTTACATGCTATGGTTTTAGGATAAACATCAATAAAAATGTAATGCATGTGATATCTGTTGTAAAGAAGACTCTGATGAATGAAAATATAATATTTCTTCTATGTTTATGGATTATATCAATGGTTGTCTTATACTATATTTTGAGGGCGTTACATTAGCTCTCAATTTTCCAGTTTCCTTAATTATGGCATTTTTATGAGTTATGGTTTTTATTTTGGTTACATGGTAATTATTTTTATAATGTTTTGGCTTTAAAGTTCCAATTCTTGTCTTATAATTTTTTGTTTAATATTTTCTTCTTTTTTTATAACTTTTTTCTAATTATTAAGTTTTCTTCCTACTAAATATACATTATTTGATGCTTGATTTTACTTTACCTAATAGTTTGTTTGCTAAGAAAATATAGGAACAAATCACATTGCTTTTGGGGGTCTCAATGCTTGAGGTTAACAAAAATGACTTCTTTCTTGCAATCTCCATTGTGACTAGGTTCTTTCTCTGATTTCTTGGCGATCAAATTTGCAAGGTTAGGTCTCCATTTCTCGATTTCTTTAATTATGACATTTTCATAAGTTAAGTTTTTTTAATTTGTTTCCTTGGTAATTATTTTTATAATGTTTTGGTTCCATAGTGCTCTTATTCTTGTCTTTTGATAGTTATTTGTTTACTATTGTCTTTTCTTTTTTTTTTTAATTAATTTTTTTCTTTAATTATTTGGTTTTGTTCTTGATAAATATGTGAGGACCAGTCATGTTGTTTATCTATTCCTCTTTGTTTAACCTCAATTTACTATTGTTATAGCATCAGATTTTAGTGTAAGGTTTTGATTTAACCGTTGGATTGCGTTGTTGGAAAAACTCCTTCTTAAAGTCCTTGTATCTTATTTTGTTTGATTCCGAGCACTTCATTTATTCCAAAGGACGCGAGGTTGAGTTAGGAATGTCAGGGGTGGAGTTGGGAAAATTCTGGGTTGGAGGACCAGGGTCGCATGTGCGGGAGAGGGCCGCACGTGCAAGAAAGTGGGTCACTCTCAGCCTTGCACACTACATTATATGCAGGTGCGGGGCGAAGTGCAAATTGGAGGGCCGCACGTGCGGGAAGCAGTCTCCGCATGTAACGCCCCCAAAATACGGTACCAATAAACCATTCATAAGATCTATGGACATAATAGAAATGTTATACTTTCATTCATCAAAGTTTCTATTACAAAAAGATATTACATGCGTTACACATTCATAAACATCCATTCTGAATCTACAGCATGTAATACGAGTTAATAATAACAAAATAAATGCCCTACAGGCTTACATCTTTTCAAGATACCACTTGGTTACAACAAAAGAAAGAGTCTTAAGCTCTATACATGCAAAGCCCTTGGCTTGAATGAACACTTAAGCACAAATAAAAATCAAAATAAAGCCTTCAGCCCTCAGTCATCCCAAGCTATGTCCTTGGAGGTGACATGTCACCAGTACTTGAAAATGGTTTCCCAAGTAGGGTGAGCAAAAGCCCAGTAGAGATGAACTAACACAATGTATGAGATTTAACTAAGATATAAATGTCAAATAAAAGTCCAATACTCATGACCAACTTACATTCTCCTTATTACCATTCAATATTGATAACCACATTTTAATCTATTTCCATTCATTCGTTTCAAATCAATGCATAGGTGTAGTTCCTTATGCTTTGAACAATCCCAAATGAGACTACAACTCATTCGTTCATAATTCAAAACAATCGTTATTCAAACACTTTAATCTTCTTGCCATTTTACGGATTCTCGTCCGAGGGAATTGGCACCCAAATATACACATATAACGTTTCAGGCCTTTCACTCTAGACACTCCGGCCAACTTAATTTAAAATAGAGTCCATCCCCTATCTCTTCCCAAACAATGGAGTACATCCCCTATCTCCTCTTAAACAAAGATACATATACAATGTATTTAAAGGCATTATCATATACAATGACTATCCAAATCACATATTCAATGGTTTAATCAAACCATCATATTCAATGACATAATTCAAATGATTAGTTCAATTTACCTAATCCTCATGCAATTTCTACAACAATCATGACTATCCTCTACCCATAGCCCAAAATAGATATTTCTAAACAGATATACAATCCATCAAACAGATAACTTATCAAATATTTCATAGGTGAATGATTTATCAAGTCCAATTACACCATTCATTCATATTTTCCATATCAATTTCATATTTTCCATATCAATTTCATTATTTATACAAAATAATTATTTAACACAAATTAGGGCAATTTCCCCATTTTTCAAATATTAACCCCAAGACCAAATTTCACCATTTTAACATTAGAGAACTTCATACACAAGGCCCTATAGGCATCTTTATAAACCAACATGGAAAACCCCTCTTTAACTTTTGAAATTTAACCCTAACTTTACCCAAATCCTTCAAAATCCCACAATTTATACAAAATGACAAATACTTAGGTTAAAACCCATATAAAGGTGTAGAATATCCCTACCTCAACTATGGAAGCTCAAATGAGATGAAGAAGAACCTCAAAAGTGCACAAAACCAATTTTGGTTCGGATGAAATAGAAGCCCACAAGATGTTCCACCTTTTTCTCAAAGGAAGTGGAGTAGAGATGCTTGGATCTTAAAGTATTTGTAGAGAGAGAGGGAATTTTAGAGAGAGGGTGTCAGATTAGGATTTTGAGGAAAAAGGAGATCAAAAAGTAATGTAAAATTACTCTGCTACGAACTGATATACGCGACCTTCACTCAAGCGAAGAAGTTGTCGCTCGAGCGACCAGATACAACAAGTGACCTCGCTCGAGTACAAGAAGCGTCGCTCAAGCACAGAATGCATAGCTTCAAAAGTTTTACAGACGCAGATGCACATGCTCACTCGAGCGCAAGAAGCTTCGCTCGAGCGAAGAACTTTACTTTCCTACAAATTTTGTGTCTGGGAAAGAAACCTGAGAACACTCAAAACTCACTCGAGCGCAAGAAGTCTCGCAAGAGCGAAGAAGCAAATTTCACAAGGCTCGTTCAAGCACAAAGAAGCCTCGCTCGAGCGAAGAAGCAACTTTCTGGGCATCAACACCTTGAACAACTAGCAACTAGCTTGTTTCGAACATGTCCAACATATTCCAAAACTCAAATTCAAATAGAAAAAGGAGGAAACAAGACATTGATACAATATTAAATCACGAAACCCGAATCCGAAATGTAACAAAGGTCGGGTCAAAACCAGGATCGCTATAAAATTTGCAAGGTTAGGTCTTCATTTCTCGATTTCTTTAATTATGACATTTTTATAAGTTAAGTTTTTTTAATTTGTTTCCTTGGTAATTATTTTTATAATGTTTTGGTTTCATAGTGCTCTTATTCTTGTCTTTTGATAGTTCTTTGTTTACTATTGTCTTTTCTTTTTTTTTAAATTAATTTTTTCTTCAATTATTTGGTTTTGTTCTTGATAAATATGTAAGGACCGGTTATGTTGTTTATCTATTCCTCTTTGTTTAACCTCGATTTACTATTGTTATAGCGTCGGATTTTAGTGTGAGGCTTTGATTTAACCGTTGGATTGTGTTGTTGGAAAAACTTCTTCTTAAAGTCCTTGTATCTTATTTTGTTTGATTCCGAGCACTTCATTTATCCCGGATGGTGCAAGGTCGAGTTAGGAATGTCAGGTGTGGAGCTGGGAAAATTCTGGGCTGGAGGACTAGGGCCGCACGTGCGGGGGATGAGGCCGCACGTGCGGAGAAGTGGGTCATTCTCAGCCTTGCACACTACATTATATACAGGTGTGGGGCGAAGTGCGGATTAGAGGGCCACACGTGCGAAGGCACATGCCGCATGTACGAGACGCTAGTCAGTCCGAAATCTCTATTTTTTTTTTCTCTTTAAGGCTGTGTTTGTATCACTTTTAGTCCATCTCTCTTTCTCTAAAAGTCATTTCCTCTCCCTTCTCTCTACATTTCATACACCTAAACTCTTCAAACTCTTGATCTCCTTAGATCCATTGCATCTTTAACCCAAGTTCCTTCATCAAAGTTGAAGAATTCCTCAAGAGCTACATAGTGTATGATGGAGATTGGATTTTGGCACCATCAATTTCTAGGATTTCATCAAATCGCTTCATCAAGCTTGAGGTAGGGACTTCTTTGAGTTATATATACTTGTTTATGCAAGATTGGTGTTGATTTTAAACCTTTCTTAAAGATATTATAAAGGTTTTGGTTTTTGACTCATGAAATTGGTAGCTTGTTAAAGAAATCCATCTTTTGTTTCATTGGACGATTCTTTTTGGATAGTTGAAGCACATTGACATAAAAATGATGTTTTTAATGAGATTTTACCAAGAAATGAAGAAATACATTGTTTGGGTGAAAAACCTAGAATTTGGGGCTTTCAAGAGATATAGAGGTGTATGTGATTGACATTGTTAATATGCTATTTTGTGGGCCAAAGTTTGTAAAGGATGAGAACTCTTTTATTATTATTATGTATATAATGATGATTTTCATGGGGCATGAGGATTGCAGATGTGGTAAATTGTTGTTCAATGTTGATATAGTCTTGTGAAGGCTAAAATGTTGAAAGAAGTAAGAAATAAAGAAATGTTGTTGTTTATTGATAGAACTAAATGAACATGTGCCTATTTTGTGAAATGGCATGGAAAGGAGAAATGGGGATTTTGATCCTCTTGGGATTATTGTTGAAATATGTGAACATGGGGGAAAAAAAAAATATTGTTGCATTGGTTTTGTTGCATTGCTTACCCATTCGATTGGTTATCATATGTTTAATTTGAGTTTGGGAACTTGCATTGAGAAAGGAAAGTTTATAATTGAGCTTTTATTGAAATGTTTCGGGGTAAATACATTGGTAAGTCTGGATAGGAGGTGTAGATGAAATTGGTTAAGTTAGCCTGAGTGTTCGAGGTGAAAGACCGAAAACACGTGCGGAGGAGGTACCACTTTCCTTCCGATTAGCAACCGGTAAAGTGGGGTTTTTGGTAGTGCTTGATAAGCCTACTTGCAAACACTAACTTAGGGATTACCTGAGTCATATTTATAGCCCCTATTGAATAAAATTATAAATTTCGGAATTGTTAAGATTTCAAATTGTTATTGAACATGATGACATTTTAAAAGAGCATGTAAATGAAATCTTCTTTTAATTGGCATTGCATGGCATTTGCATTTAATATTGGAAAGCTTGCATAAATGTATATACTTTGTTAAGGATTTTCTACTGCGCTTTATGCTCATCCTTATGGGATTTTGGTACGGGAAAATATGTGGTGATCCCGCCGAGTTGAGGGCACGGACACATTTTGGTGAAGAGTAAATAACTCTCTTTCTGTTGTGATTTATTTTGTTAACCAAGGGCTATAAATGTATGGGTTCGTGAAACCATTTTTGTATAACCAGGATTAAGCCTTGGAACATGTAAGCCTTTAAGGGCATTTCATCTATATTTTTTTGAGATTTGATGTTCTACATGTTATAGATTCATGTATTCCTATGTCAATGAATGTATAATTCGCATGTGGGACTTTTGTACAAACCTTATTGATTAATGATGAAAAGGTTAGAGTTTTACCATTGTTATTTGATGGATGTTGGTTGTTGTACTTAATTCATGTTGGGTTATTTTGGGGCGTTACAAATATATATTATTTATCATTATTTGATTTTACTTTATCTATTAGTTTGTTTGCCAAGAAATCCATGAACAAAATTAATTGATTTTGCATCTCAATGTTGATGTTAAAAAAACGAACATCTTTCTACCTATCTCCATTGAGACTAATTCCTTAAGTTTCTTGGTCATCAAATCTTTAATCCTAACTCTCAATTTTTTGGTTTACTTGTGTCATTTTTTTTTAGATATGTTTTTTTATTTTATTTTGGTTACATGGTAATTATTTTTATAATGTTTTGGTTTCATAGTTCTTATAATTTTTTGTTTAATATTTTCTTTATTTTTGACAATTTTTTCCTAATTTATTGCTTGGTTTTACTTTATCTATTAGTTTGTTGGCCAAGTATTTCCTTGGAACAAATTACATTTCTTTTTTGTCTCAATGCTTGATGTTAAGATAACAGACTTCTTTCTTGCAATTTCGATTCTGATTAAGTTCCTTCTCAGATTTCTTGACAATCAAATTTATAATCTTAGCAGGCAATTTCCCTGTTTCTATAAATATGACATTTTTATTAGTTGTGGTTTTTAAATTTGGTTGCATGGTAATTATTTTTATAATGTTTTGTTTTCATAGTTATTATTCTTGTTTTGTGATAGTTCTTTGTTTACTATGCAATACTTTCGGATCTCAATGCTTTGATGTTAAAAAAAATGTACATTTCTCTTGCAATCATCTCTATTGAGGCTAAGTTCCTGCTCATATTTCTTGGCAATGAAATTTGTATTCTTAACTCCTAATAGACCGGCTTCCTTAATTATGACATTCTTATGAGTTATGATTTTATAATTTTTTTTGCTTTCGTATTTTTATAATGTTCTGCTTTTATAGCTCTTATTCTTGTCTTATAATTTTTTTTTAATAGTTTATTTATTTTTTATAATTTTTTCAATTATATATTGTTTATTACTTATTTTTACTTTATTATCTATTAATTTGTTTGCCAAAATTTCCTAGTAACAAATTACATTGCTTTTGGGTCTCAATGCTTAATGTTAAAAAAAGTGACTTTTTTCTTGCAATCTCCATAGTGACTAAGTTCCTTCTCAGATTTCTGAGTAATCAAATTTATAATGTTAACTCCCGATTTCCTAGTTTCTCTAATTATGACATTTTTTTGACTTATGGTTTTTTAATTTGGTTATATGTTAATTATTTTTATAATGTTTTGTTTTCATAGTTTTTATTCTTGACCTATGATAATTTTTTGTTTACTATTATCTTTACTTTTAATAAAAAAAATGATTATTTGGTTTTCTTCCTAATAAATATATTATTTATCGCTTGATTTTACTTTATGTATTAGCTTGTTTGTGAAGAAATCCTGGGAAGAAAATACGATGCTTTTGGGTCTCAATACTAGATGTTAAAAAAAAACGGACATCGTTTTTGCAATCATCTCTATTGAGACTAAAGTTCCTTCTCAGATTTCTTGGCAATGAAATTTATATTATGTACTCCCAATTGACCGGCTTCCTTGATTATGACATTTTTATGAGTTATGTTTTTTTTAATTTGGTTACATTGTAATTATTTTTGAAATGTTTTGGTTTTATAGTTCTTATTCTTGTCTTTAATATTTTGTATAATATTTTCATTATTTTTGATAATTTTTCCCTAACTATACATTGTTTATTCCTTGATTTTACTTTATATATTTGTTTCTACAAAATTTTCCAAATCACCCCTGGCTGATGCAAGAACTCGGGGGACATATGACATTGCTTTTGGGTCTCAATGCTTGATGTTAAAAAAGCTGACTTCTCGCAATCTCTATTGAGACTAAGTTTCTTCTCAGATTTTTTTGGCAATCTAATTTATAATCTAGATCAGCTTCTCTAATTATGAAATTTTTATGAGTTATGGTTTTTCAATTTGGTTACTTGGTAATTATTTCTATAATGTTTTGTTTTCATCGTTCTTATTCTTTTCTTATGATAATTCTTTGTTTACTATTTCTTTTTTTCTCCAATTATTTGTTTTTGATCTTGATAAATATATATTATTTGTTGCTTGATTTTACTTTATCTATTAGTTTGTTTGCCAAGAAATCCGTGAACAAAATTCCTTGCTTTTGGGTCTCAATGTTTGATGTTACAAAAATAAACATCTTTGTCCACATCTCCATTGAACCTAAGTTCTTTCTCAGATTTCTTGGTGATTAAATTTATAATCTTTAACTCTCAATTTTCCGGTTTACTTAATTATGGCCTTTTTTTGAGATTTGCTTTTTTATTTTGGTTACATGGTAATTGCTTTGTAATATTTTGGTTTCATAGTACTTATTCTCGTCTTACAAGTCTTATAATTTTTGTTTAATATTCTTTATTTTTGATAATTTTTTCCTAATTATATATTATTTATTGCTTGATTTTGCTTTATCTATTAGTTTGTTTGCCATGAAATCCTCAGAACAAATTACATTGCTTTTGGGTTCAATGATTGATGTTAATAAAACTCACTTCTTTCTCGCAATCTGCATTGTGACTAAGTTCCTTCTAAGATTTCTTGGCAATCAAATTTATAATCTTACTCTTAAATTCTCGGTTTCCTTAATTTTGACATTTTTTTGAGTTATGGTTTTTAATTTGGTTACATGCTAATTATTTTTATAATGTTTTGTTTTCATAGTTCTTACTATTGTCTTATGATAATTCTTTATTTGCTCAACAATTCGTTCTTGTTTCAATAATTATGTTTTAAAAAATGGACATCTTTGTCAAATTTCTTGACAATTAAATTTATATTCTTAACTCCTAGGCTTCCTTAATTATGAGATTTTTATGAGTTGTGATTTTTTAATTTGGTTACATGGTTAATTATTTTTACAGTGTTTTGGTTTCATAGTTCTTGGCCTTGTTTTATAATTTTTTGTTTAATATTTTTTATTTTGATAAGTTTTCCCTAATTATTTGTTTTTCTTCTTGCTAAATATATATTATTTATTGCTTGATTTTATTTTATCTATTAATTTGTTTGCCAAGAAATCATGGGAACAAATTACGTTTCTTTTAGGTCTCAATGCTTGATTTTAAGAAAATGGACATCTTTCTCACAATCTCCGGAGACAAATTTTTTTCTCAAATTTCTTGGCAATCAAATTTATAATCTCAACTCTTAAATTCTCGGTTTCCTTAATTATGGCATTTTTATGAGTTGTGGTTTTTTAATTTAGTTACATGGTAATTATTTTTATAATTTTTTGGTTAATGTTTCTTTTTTCATAATTTTTCTGTAATTATTTAGATTTCTTCTTGATAAAAAATAATTATCTATTTGTTTGTTTGTCAAGATCGGTCTCTCAATAGATAGGCTTCTCTATTTTTTATGAATTTCAATATTTGATGTTAAAAAAAACGAATATCTCTCCATTGAGATTATAAGTTCTCAAATTTCTTGGTACTAAAATTTATGATCTTAACTTTAAATTTTCCGGTTTCCATAATTACGGCATTATTATGAGTTATGTTTTTTATATTTTGGTTACATGGTAATTTTTTTTTACAATTTTTGTTTGCGTGTAGTTGTCTTATTCATGTCTTATAACTAATTATTTTGTTTTGCTTCTTAATAATTATATGTTATTTGTTCGTTGATTTTACTTTAGGTATCAGTTTGTTTGTCAAGAAATTGTTGGAACAAAATACACTGCTTTTTGGTGTCGAAGCTTGATGTTTAAAAAAAAAAAAAAAAAAAAAAGACATCTTTCTTGCAATCTCCATTGGAACAAAGTTCATTTCTTAGATTTATTGGCAATCAAATTTCCAATCTTAACCAACCCCAAGGGGTTGTGGCCTAGTGGGTACGGCTTGCGGCTTGCGAGTGTGCTCCCTACAGGTCTGTGATGACCCCATAAAAAAATAAAAAATAAAAAGGATTAGGATCAAGGATGTGTGGGGCGATGAAATATATTCTTTAGAGAGAAAAAGCCGAGACAAGGGTAAGTGGGAAGGGTTTTGTTTAAGATATCTCTCTGAGTGCATAATAGAGGGCTTGTGGGTCTATTTAAAAAACAAAAACAACAAGCCCTCCAATACACATTATACAGACGCACACACCCAATTCATATATACATGTATATGGATATGTAGCCTAAGACATTTGTGTGTGCTGATATAGACATATATAATGTAATATATATATATATATTGATCGGAGATGAGGGCGGTGACGTCGTCGATGGTGGCGAAGTTCGTGTTCTTTCCGCCGAATCCGCCATCGTACACGGTGGCGGTGGACGAATCCATCGGCAAAATGAGGATCACCGACGTCTCCGAGAGGGAAAACGCCGACGTTTTGAAGCTGGCCACCAAGAGGGGTACTAAGATTGTGGCGGTATATATGAAGAATCCGGTGGCGGCGTCTACCGTACTCTACTCCCACGGCAACGCCGCTGATCTAGATCAGATGTATGAACTGTTCAGCGAACTCAGTATTCATCTCCGAGTCAACTTGATGGGATATGATTATTCAGGGTATGGACAGTCCACTGGCAAGCCAAGTGAGCAGAACACTTACGCAGACATAAAAGTTGCATATAGATGCCTTGAAGAGACTTAGGCCCCTTTTGTTTTGGATGAAATAGAGGGTATTAGGATTGTTAATATCAAAGTATTAGTAATAGCCTTATTTGTTTTGGGAAAAGGCCTTGGGACTATTAGTCTCTTGGTATTACTAATACCCTTGGAAAGGGGATTGATAAGGAGGAGGTAAAGATGGTATTAGAAAAATAGTGAGGGGATTAGAAATTTTTTTATTTTTTTTATTTTTTATATATTAGAAATTTTTTTTAAAATATAATTTTTAATTTTTTATATTTTTTTATTTGTTTTATTATTTTATATAAAAATAATTTAACAATTCCTCATTACTAATCCCCTCACTATCAATCCCTTCACTACTAATCTCCTCACTATCAATTCCCTTACTAACAATCCCCTCACTATTAATCCCCTCACTATCAATTCCCTCCATTCTATCTCCCAAAACAAACGGCGCCTTATGGGGTTAAGGAGGAGGATGTCATATTATACGACAATCCGTTGGGAGTGGACCCACTTTAGATTTGGCATCCCATTCACCAAGATTGAGGGTTGTGGCTCTTCACAGTCCAATCTTGTCGGGCCTTCGAGTCATGTATCCAGTGAAGCAAACATACACCCGTGCTATGTATAAATTATTTTTATAATTATTTATATATGTGGATTTTAATTTTTAAATTTTTTTTTAAATGTCTTCTTTTCTTTTTTTTATATTATATTAAAATTTAATATTTTGATAATAATTGTTTGTGTTCGACTTTTTAAGGAATTAAATGTCTTTTTTTATTTTTATATTATATTAAAGTTTAATATTTTGATAATAATCATATGTGTTAGACTTTTCAAGAAAATTTTTTTATGTATGTCCTTAATGCATTAAAGTGTTAATTATAAGGGACAATAATCATATGTGTTGGGACTTTTCAAAAAATTCATGTGTTGGATTTCAAAAAAAAAAAATTATGCTTGTTCTTAATGTATTAAAGTGTTATTATGAGAGTAAGACTTGAGAGTTGGAAGAAGTTAATAAATGTTAAGATTTTTTTTTTTTAAATCGAAAAATCAAGAAATTTAGATTGGGAGATTGGAGCTCCCACAAGACTTGGGATTAAAAATCCCTTTTTACTTAATATATTGTATAGATATTGATAAAATACCATTGGTGGGCTATCCTATTTTAGTAATTTATGTGAGCATTCCAAATTTTCAATACGCGTTTTTAAAGATAATGATATTATCGGATTTGGTAGTGATCAATCTAGTTAAAGTGTTTAGGGCGGAAAAGACGTTGTTTGGCTCCAAGCAGATTTAATTTCTGTTATCAAAAAAAATTGAAAGCTTCTTAGCTTGAGGTAGGGATTTTTCCTATACTTCTTTATGTACTTTTACTTGATTATATGGAGCTTAGAGTTATATATAATTTAATTAGAATTTTTAAAAATTTTGTGATTTATTTGCTTAAAAGGAAAATTTTAAGAAAAATAAAAAGTTAATGCTCAAATTGCGAAAGTGTAAACTTGGAATATATTTGTAAGGTTATCAAAGAACTATGTTTTAAATTTGAACAAAAACGGACTTCGATTTGATCGGTTTTGAAATTTTTACCGTTTTGCGACCAAAAGAGCATTTTTAAAGAAAATAAAGGAATTACGTTTAACTTTTGGGGCTTTTGATCAAAATAAGATGTCATAGTTGAATAATGCTTGGAGAATGAGTTTGGAAAGAATAATGATATTTTCTTGGGCATTAACGGTATTATTTTGCTTAATGTATCTGTTGGAATAAAACCGACACGGTTAGAAATGGACCTTGAGAGATTACCGGACGTGATTGTAATATGAAAACTAGTGTAGTTGTTCATATTTGATAAGATGTGGAATATATTGTATTTATCGAAATTTTTGGAATTTAACTGTTTAAATATCTATTTAGAAATATCTGTCTTGGGCTATCGGTGGAGGATAGCCATGATTGTTGTAGAAATGCATGAGACTTAGGTAAATTGAACCACATTCCTCATTTGTTGCATTGGACATTGCATTACATTCTTTTCATTGGAAATGTATATGTTTTTAAGAAATGTTTGAAAATGTATCTATCTGCGAAAAGATGAATACTTGGTGAATCTGGGTAGGGGGTGTGGAACCACGCGATTAGGTGTCGAGCCTTCCAGTTTACTAGTACATTAGGGCCTACTTGAAGACACTCACCTAGAGATTCACATAGCTGTATTCATGTAACAGATATGGTTTAAAATGGAAATGGTTTTATATCTGTTGTTGCATCTCAGCATTGCATGCTTTATAAAAAGAGAGATAAACTATTTTATCATAAGCATACTCCTCTTTAGTCTTGTCATGGTCCATATGTTGTGTAGTATATCTCTACTGGGCTATGACTCACCCTATAAGGGAAACCATTTCAAGTACAGGTGATATGCCTCCGCCAAGGCATTGACTTGGGAAAACTCGGAGCTGAGACTTCATTTTTGTTTTATGGTTATTTGTTGAATGTAAGCCCAGGGCTGTATTTGCATTGAGTCGAAACTCCATTTTGTGTAACCAAGAATGTTCTTGGATAAATTTGTAAGCCTGTAAGGCACTTATTATCTGTTTGGCTTTCATTTTATACTTGTTGTAAAATGTATGCTTGGGTTTGGAACTGGGGCATTAAGATGTGAACAGCGTGTATTTGGCATTTAGGATTTAAGGGAAATGGATATATAGAATAGTTAGCTATATATATTTGTCTATCAGGTGGGTTTTGTTGCATAAATAGATATACCTTGCCGATTTTTTCAAGGCGTTACAAGGTCTTTGGTTCAACTTTCACTAGGTGCTATCAACTTCTTAGGGCCACGCCCACAAGTTTTGCCTGAAATTTGGTTGATCCACATGTAGTGGGTGGTTTGCATGGGTCCCGAGATTAGTTGAGGTAAGCGTAAATTGGTCAGATCAAAAAATAATAATTTATAATCTTAATCCTCAATTTCATCATTTTTTTTAATTATTGCATTTTTATGAATTATGGTTTTTTAATTAGGTTACATGGTAATTATTTTTATAATGTTTTGGTTTCGTAGTTCTTATTATTGTCTTATAATTCTTTGTTTAATATTTTCTTTATTTTTGATAATTTTTCTTTAATTATTAAGTTTTTTTCTTGCTAAATATATATTATGTATTGCTTGATTGTTACTTCATCTATTAGTGTGGGGACATAATTTTTGAATGACAACACGTTGCCGAGGTGGGACCGAAGTGCCAACCGAGGTGCCACATGTTCTAGTCATGACGCCGAGATAATCTCGAACAGGCCGAGGTTATCTGCAAGAATACTGGAATCCAGGATAAGCAGATAAGGGACAAGAGTCTTAGAATAAGAGAGGACTTCAGTTTGGATAAAGATAAGACTCTTAGAGAGTTTATCCCAATCTAACTGGGAGTCCAGGATTAGCACTGAGCCAGAGTCCATTGAAGCTAGGCTTCTATTGGGATTAGGTCAGTGTTGGCTATAAAAGAGAGGCATCCCCGTGGGTCTAAGGTACGCTTTTTGTATTCTAAATAGTGAGTTAAGCACTTTTGCTATCTTTGAGAGATAATTAACTTGATCGTTGGAGTGCCACCGGGTGAACGAACCACCGCCAGAATCTTATCTTTCTGTGACAGGTTGTTCGGGCTTAATCTATTCTGTCGGTGTTCTCCAGCTGAGTACCTGTTTGGCAGTGTGGTCGAAAATTGACACATAATTTGGCGCCGTCTGTGGGAAAGAAAGCAGAATAGATGGCCAACGATGGAGAGAAAGAAAAGGTTGGGGACAACATCCCTACTAGGAGTGGTAAGCACTTTGATCCCAACATAGAGGAGGATAATTGCAATGAAGAAAGTCAGGATCAGAATCCTGGAGAGAAAGACGTCGGCCAAGAGGGCGACGTACCAAAGAAAGCAGACTGAGGCGGGTGTTATAACGAGAACGACCTCTAGGTATGGAAAGATAGATGTCTGCGGAAGGACGGAGAGATGAAGGAAATGGCAGATAAATTGGCGAACCTGCAAACGGTTGTCAATTTCATGATACAGAACAACGTCATGCAGCCACCGTTCCCATTACAAGATACGCCGATTCCAGCGGCCAAGAAGGATGCTCGTAAAGGGGGGCAGAAAACAGTTCTTGCAGTTCCACAACACGACAGGACCAAGGGACATTCTCACCGGCCTTCACGGGAGGACAAGCATGGAGAATCAACGAGAAGAGAATCCCAGAACACACGCCAAACCAAAGAAGTCTACACCAAAGAACATCGGGATGTTCAGGGGAAGGAACTCTGTTTCGACACGACCAATGGAGAGAGGTCCAAAAGGACTCATAATGACACTAGAAGTAGCGCACTGAAGAGGCTGAAATCCAGTGATAGCCGAGCTCCTGGACGGACTAAGGAGGATCTGAGGGATTACCTCCAGAAGAAACGACAAGATGCCAAGGTAACCTCCCCGGTCAAGCCGAGAACGTGGTTCTCAATAGAGTTGGACAAATTTGAGGCCCCAAAAAAGTTCAGTATGTCGAGATTCTAGATATATGACGGCAAGTCAGACTCTAACTTTCACGTCAGCTTGTACCTGAACTCGATGGCACTATACACTGGGAACGAGCCGTTGCTTTGCAAGGTGTTCCCCTCGTCCTTCGGGGAAATTGCATCGGACTAGTTTCACAAGTTGCCGAAAGAAAATGTGAAAACCTGGGAAGGCCTGGCCGAGATGTTCGTGGCTAGGTTTGTGACAAACAAGTTACAGCCATTAAGGGTGGACTCCCTGATGGCTCTGAGAATCAGTAAGGATGAAAGCCTTAAGGCCTATGCCAAGAGGTACTATGAGGTATTCAACCGGATACCAGGATGCAACCAAGAGGTGGCAGTCGTGTCTTTTAAGAACGGCCTGAAAGATGATTGTTTGCTTCGAAAATCATTGGCAAAGACACTGCCAAAAGTATAAAGGACCTGATGGCCAGAATTGAGAAGTATGTGAGGGCCGAGGAAGACACGCCGGGGACAAAGGCGTCCAAACAAGAGAAGGGAAACGGCTCGCCGAAGCGAGGCTGAGGTAATGGCGAATACAATAAGTTAGAAACATGATTACGGACTGCGCAGGCAGTCACAACCGTATTCCGAATCCCGGTTTACAAAGTCCTGGAAAAAATCCAAAATCAGCCATATTACAGAGCACCAGTAAGGGTTCTGGGTGAATTTATAAGAAGAAGCCTTGGCAAGCACTGTGCTTACCACAATGAAGATTGGCATCTGACTCAGGGGTGCAAAGCCCTGAAGGCACATTTGGAAGACCTAGTAACACAAGGTCATTTAAGGGACCTTGTAGACGAGGCTAGGACAAGGGAAGAGCAAGCAAGACTGCCTCAAGCACTGGCAGCACCGCCTCCTCCAGCACCCCAACCGCAGGCAGGCGGACCTCGAGTGATCAATGTGATTCACTCGAAGGTCAATGAGAACGAAATACGTGGGGAGACTCAGAAGGTAAAACACTTACAGCATGTGTACCAGGTCCGGCAGAAAAGACCTAGGGTAGATGAGTGCCAGGGACCAGTGGTGTCCTTTACTGAAGACGACATAGAGATGGTACAGCATCCACACAACGATGCCTTGGTAATATCCCTCCAGATTGGAGAATGCCAAGTGAAACGCATCTTAATTGATTAGGGCAGCTCTTGTAACATCATGTATGTCAGGTGTTACAAGAAGCTTGGCCTTTACCAAGATGATCTAGAACAATTCAATGGTCCAATGGTCCGGTTTAATGAAACGTCGACGTGGCCCCTAGGGGCAGTAAGTTTGGAGGTGCAGGCTGGCACCAAGAAGATAAAAGCTGAGTTCATAGTAATTGACACTTCCTTCCCTTATAATGCTATCTTGGGAAGGCTATGGCTGCATGCAATGGGGGCTGTTCCCTTAACATTGCACCAGCTGTTGCGATTCCCAACAGAGCATGGAATTGAGGAGGTCAGAGGGGATCAAGTGCAGGAAAAGAATTGCTCCATGGCAACAATGAAATCCACCTACAACATACGAGAAGTAGAAGCCGCAAAGATTGAAGATGAGGACATGGAAGTCCTAGATGACGTCGGCAAAGAGCCAGCCGAGAAGAGTGAAGAAGCCTTGAAGAAAATCCTTGTCTAGCAAGGGGATGAAGAGCGCTTCTTCCTTCTCGGCTCAGGCTTCGCCAAGGAAGAGGAAAAAGAGCTAGAGGCATTCTTGAGAGCAAACATTGAGGTGTTTGCCTGGACGCTGAACGAGATGTCTGGCATTAACCCCGAGGTCACTTGTCATAGACTGAATGTGGATAGATCAGCCAAACCTGTCATCTAGCGAGCAAGAAGGCCGACGTTGATGCATGTCGAGGTAGCAGAAGAAGAAGTGGATAAACTTCTGGAGGCCAGGGCCATTCGAGAGGTAAATTACCTGACATGGTTATCAAACATGGTGGTTGTGAAGAAAAAAAATGGAAAGTGAAGGGTCTGTGTGGACTTCACCAGCCTAAACAAGGCTTGTCCCAAAGATAATTTCCCACTACCCAAGATTGACCAATTGGTGGATGCCACTTCAGAGTATGGAAGGATGAGCTTCCTGGATGCATACAGGGGGTACCATCAGATAGCTAAGTACCCCCCAGATGAGGAGAATACTGCATTTATCACCCCAAAATGGCTGTATTGCTATAGAGTGATGCCGTTTGGGTTGAAAAATGCAGGAGCAACTTATCAAAGATTGGTAACCAAGATGTTCAGGCATCTAATAGGCAAAACAGTGGAGGTATACATAGATGACATAGTCGTGAAGACCAAGGAACCTGAGGATCATCTGGAAGACTTAAAGGCAGTTTTTGACATCCTTAGAACATATCGGCTCCGACTCAATGCATCAAAGTGCGCATTTGGAGTTGGGTCTAGTAAGTTCTTAGGATATTTGGTTACCAGAAAGGGCATTGAGGCTAGCCCGAATCAGATCAAGGCCATCTTAGAATTAAAGAGCCCAACGTCAGCAAAACAAGTGCAGATATTGACTGGAAGGGCTACAGCCCTAAACAGATTCCTCAACAGAAGTTTTGACAAATGTAAACCTTTCTTCAGCTTAGTGAAGAAAGCCACAGACTTCTTATGGACCGAAGAGTACAAAGTCGCCTTGGCCGACTTGAAGAAGTATTTGACCACAGCTTCAGTTCTCTTAAATCTAGTATCTGGAGAGGAGCTGTTCTTATACTTGGCAGTTTCAGAGCATGCAGTGAGTGCAGTGGTAATCAGAGAAGAAAAGGGAGAGCAAATGGCAGTTTACTACGTGAGTAAAACCCTAACTGATGTAGAGACCAGATACCTACCCTTTGAGAAGCTAACATTGGCTTTAGTAATGGCTTCCAAGAAGCTGAATCATTATTTTCAAGCCCACAAAATTGTGGTGTTAACTGAGCATCCCTTGAAGTCCCTGTTGTAGTAGGGAGATCTGACTGGCAGAATAACCAGATGGGCAGTGGTGTTGGGCCAATATGACCTGAAATTCAAACCCAGAACAGCAATCAAAGGCCAAGGTTTGGTCGATTTCGTGGCCGAGTTCACACCAGGCGCCTTCATACATCGGGCTCTGTTGAGCCGAGGTTTAGGAGAACAAGGAAAAACCCAGGTAAGGATAGCCAAACAGAGGAAAGAAGAGAAACTTAGGCCATGCAGTATTTACATCGGCGACTCCTTCCCGCTGTTTGTTAATGGGAGTTCAAACCGACAAGAAGCGGGGGTAGGAGTAGTGCTAGTATCGCCAGATGGGCAGTTATTGGAACAATCCATTCGTTTGGGGTTTAGAGCCTCAAACAATGAAGCAGAGTATGAAGCACTGATCGTAGGATTAAAGCTGGCGGTAGCAATGGAAGTTGATGAGGTAATAATCTTTTGTGACTCCCAGCTTATCGTCAACCAGGCAACAGGTGAATACGCAGCCCAAGATGAAAGGATGTCGGTCTATGTAAAGGAGGTGGGCAGGCTGGTAGCCTTATTCCAGAATTGCCGACTACAGCAGGTTAGCCAGGATGACAATAGCCATGCCGATGCTCTAGCCAACTTGGCTAGCGTAATAAAACCTGGAGAGGCAAGGACGATAATGGTAGACTACTTGTCAGGTCCAAGCATAGAACCACTGAACACATAGCATGAAGCAATGTGTGTGGAAATGAGACCAAGCTGGATGGATACAATAATAGTATTCCTTAAAAAGGAAAAACTACCAGATAATCATAAAGAAGCACACAAGATCAGATTGAAATCGGCAAGATTCAACTTGACAGCAGAAGGACATCTCTATAGAAGATCTTTTACTGGACCCTTTTTAAGGTGTGTACATCCTTCACAAGTTGAAGACTTCTTGTATGAGATACACAAAAGAGTATGTAGAAGCCATGTAGGGAGCAAGTTACTTACTCATAGGGCCATTACTCAGGAGTACTGGTGGCCCTAAATGCAGAAAGATGTTGAAGCTTATGTCAAGAAGTGTGAGAAGTGCCAGAAGTTTGCACCTTTGATACATCAACCAGCAGCGGACTTGAACCCAGTGTCCAGTCCTTGGCTATTTGCCCAATGGAGCATGGATCTTGTTGGACAACTGCCTCAAGCAATTGGACAAAGGAAGTACCTGCTATTAGCAACAGATTACTTCACCAAGTGGGTGGAAGTTGAACTCCTCGCAAAGATTCGAGATGTTGATATGAAGAACTTCATTTGGAAGAACATCATCACCAGGTTTGGGATCCCAAGGGCAATAATAGCAGACAATGGTACATAATTTGACAGTAAGCTAATCAAGAGCTTCTGTGCAAAGTACAAGATCAAGAATTATTACTCTACTCCTAGCTTCCCTCAAAGCAATGGTCAAGCAGAAGCATCCAATAAGGTCATCTTGAATGGGATCAAGAAGAGGCTGGAAGCAGCTACGGGAAGGTGGATGGATGAGTTGCCTAGTGTACTCTGGGCATATCGGACTACGCCGAGAAGATCAACTAGGGAATCCCCATTTGCCATAGCTTTTGGCACAGAGGCAGTAATCTCATTAGAGGTCGGCATCCCAGGAATCAGAACCCAAGGAGTGGAGAATGGGACTAATGATGCATTCTTAGCCCGAGATCTGGACCTACTCGAAGAAAGAAGAGAGAAAACAGCAATTTTGTAATAACCCTCACCACTGATTACTGCTAAACGGAGACTAATTATCATAAGTAATTGAATCGACTGAAATACTGAACTGACTGATTGAATGTACTAGTTTAAATGCATTTATATCTGTTTGACTGTTAAATGATCTGTTCGTGTTTTATGCTTTAAACTGTAAGTTGAAGGCCTTATTGGTGGCCGAATCTGAAATCGATTGATGTCTTACGTTAATTAGAATTAATGGGTTTTTATGGCATATTTAGTTAAAATTTGATTTGGTATGTTTAAATTGGATTAAATAATACTAGATTATAAGAGTTAGCCATATTTACCATCTTGCCATCATAGTGGGCCACTATGTCATCACACTTGAAGCCTTATTACACTTTGATACAACATTTCCTCAGCCATTTCCTTGAGCTTAGCCGACTAGAGGGAGTGAGAGAGAGGAAAAAACTTGTTTTCAACCAAATTGGCTTGGAGGCTTAGGAGATTTGAAGAATTCTTTACAATTGAGTTCCATCTTGTGAATTGCTTGGTGAATCAAAGAGATTGAAGGTTGATTTCATAATTGAGCTTCCTACACTTGATAATCAAGGTCTAAGGTAGAAAATCCACCTTCTTAAACTTGTCCTTGAGTTAGTTCTTGCTTGATTCTTGTTATATTGAAGATTGGAGTCAAAATTAGCTTAATTCATTGAATTGAGTAGGAATTCATGCATGCATGTTGCCATTCTTGAGTTTTGAGGATTTTTGTCCATGAAATTGTACATGCATGTTTATATTATAGTTCTAGTTCATGAATTCCTCATGTTTTTGAAAGGATTGGCTCTTTGGAGCAAGTATTTGAAGCTTTAAAGTTGTTTAAATTCATGCATGTTGCATGTCCATCATGTTCTTGAATTTTTGGTCTGAAATTGTGTTTAATTGAACTACCCTTGGGCTTTGATTTCTCAAATTGAGCTTTGAGACATGTTATACTATGAGTTTACAAGTGTTTTCCAGAAAATTAGCCCAAGAGGATCGAATTTGGTGCATTGAAACTTGGTTTTGAGCTTGAGGTTCAAATCTGGAATTTCCAGTACTTTTGCCATGTTTTGCAGTCCGCTCGAGCGTGGGAAGTGACGCTCGAGTGGGGAACCTTTGTCTGCATGTCCGCTCGAGCGGGGAAAGCCACGCTCGAGCGGGACCCTATTTTTCTGAAAGTTCTGAGAATGTTTTTAAAGTGCATCTTTGTATCCTCATTTCATTCTAGGCATTCTTAGGCTTAGTTTAAGGCATCTTAATGAGGATATTGATGTAGAACCACACCGAGGCAAATTAGGGATTAAGTTATTATTTCCCAATTGTGTAGCTTAGTGTGTGTTCATTTTGTAACTGTGTAGGGTTGGCATCCGGAGACGCGTACTAGCTTATCTGTAGCCCAGAAGTTTGTAAGTAACAATGTTGTAAAAATATGTTCAATAATGATTATCTTCTGAACAATTGAACTGTACTATTTTCTGAAAAGATACTGTTACTGATTAAATGATGTCCTAATTGTGAACCGTATTGTGGCATCCTTAGCAACCTCATCACATCTTGTCTGCATCGCATCGTCACAAAGATCTCTGTCGGTTCCCATGTTGGAACCACTATCGCATCGATATGATGGCCATCAACCGATTTGCTCGTCTATTTAGACATACCGCATCGCTTTTGCTATTGGATGTACCACATATGATCGCTATGGTGAATAATCGATATCTCGATTGAAATGACTGTTTTCAATACTGAAAGGACATTCATTCTTAACCTCTTTACGCATATGTTATTCACTGGGTTTTAGCTCACTGCTCATATATATATATGTAGGTGTACAGGCACTGGACCGTTACTAGAGGCGTCAGGATAGGCTCCTGTTTTGTCAAGCCAACATTTGTGCCTCACTTTAAGGTTCCTGAACTGTTTAAGCTGCGGTTGCTTGGGGTGTTTTAGTTTTTCCCCCTTTTTGTATATGTCCTGTATAGGCTGAATTTTTTTGCACTGTGCTGTCTTAATAGGGATCAAGTCCCTAATATGAATAATTGTAAATATTGTGCATACTGTTTGGAACTGATTGTATATATGTTATGAAAAGTCTTTTTGCATTCAGACTGTCACAACTCATTGGACATATTTTAATTACTGTTTTGACTTCTGCCAGCCCCTGCACTCTGTATTACTATTTCACTGTTAAGCAGGCCTTCGGTAATCTCGAATTATTGGCCGATTACGGTACTAAACCCATAGGGGCGGGTTTGGGTTGTGACAGAGTGGTATCAGAACGATACTTAACCACGAGTTATACTGCATACACGTGTCCAAATGAGCTATAGGGTGTCCTAGGAAAGCAATTATGGCATCACATGAGGATGAAAAGTGCGTGTGGACATGACATAAATATGTGTTAATGTGTTTAAACATATAACTGCTCATGTTTATAATTGCTATAACTGCTTATAGTGAAATGGACAACGCAAGAAATGTTGATAAATCTGAATCCTCTGAGGCAAGAATGGCAAGGCTGGAGAGAATGATGGAACTATTAACTGAAAGACTAGGGCAACAACAAAACCAACAGCCCCCACCTCCTCCAGTACAGCAAGAGCCACCTGTTAATGATGATATAATAGCTCTGACACAGAAGTTTAGCAAGATGAAACCACCATCCTTTCAGGGAGGCCTTGAACCCCTGAAAGCTGAAGCATGGGTTCTTGAGATAGAAAAATTGTTCGAAGTGTTTCCGTGTTCGGAGGCACACAAAGTACTGCTAGCTACCTTCACCTTACAAGAAAAGGCTAGAAGGTGGTGGATGCTAGTCCGTGACACCAACACAGTTGTGACTTGGGCTCAGTTTAAGGAGTCCTTCTTTGAGAAATATTTTCCACAGTGTGTCAAGGATCGAAAGGTGACTGAGTTTGAACAGCTGAGACAAGGCGGCACCATGTCTGTCACTGAATATGAGTCGAAGTTCACCGAGCTTGCCAGATATGCACCACATATGGTAGACACTGACTATAAAAAGGTCAGGAAATTCGAAGGCGGCCTTAATATCGAAGTACTCGACAGAATTAATGTGTTGAAATTGCACAAGTATGTGGATGTTCTTGACCAGGCCATTATAGCTGAATCAAATATTGAAGCACTGAAACAAACTGAAACACCAGTGTCTGAAAGGCGTGGTAAGAAACGGGGTTTTAAATTCATGAAAGGCAGAAACAACCCACTGAACAAAAAGCAAAACTCAGGGTCAACCACCAGCTCTAGTCAGGGAAGTGGTTCCATACCGCCCTATTCTAAATGTAGTAAGAAACACAAAGGGGTTTGTTATAAACTTTCAGGTGCTTGTTACAGGTGTGGCAAGGTGGGCCACATGGTCAAAGATTGCCCTTCCACTCCTCAGGGCCATAGTAAAGCTGCACCTAGTACAGCAACATCAACTGTTACACCAAAACCTAACCCTAAAGCTACTGGAAAAGAGCCTATGAGACAAGGCCGAGTGTTCGCACTCGTACCGGGAGATGTGCAGAATACTGAGACCGTTGTGTCAGGTATACTCTGTATTTGTGCTCAAAATGCGTATGTTTTGATTGATTCGGGGTCTACACATTCATATGTATCGCATGCTTTTTCGTGAAAATTGAATAGACCACTAGAACCTATGAACTATCTATTAGATGTATCTTCGCCTGTTGGAGGATCGATGACTTGTGCTTATATGTACCCTGCATGTGAAATTATTGTTGGAGATGCGCATTTGTATATTGATTTACTACCTCTGAATATTGATCATTTTGATGTAATATTGGGAATGAATTGGTTAACGAAATACCATGCTACTATAGACTGTGTAACAAAACAAGTTCTTTTCCATCCACCTGGATTGCCTGAATTCGTGTTTAATGGAGTTGGAGTAGTACCTCCCCCATATCTGATTTCATCCATGAAAGCTTTTAAACTAATTAGAAAGGGGTGTAAGGGGTATCTATGTTCTGTATTGACTGTACCTACTGATGATAAAACTAATGTGAACAGTATTCCTATAGTCAGAGAATTCCCAGATGTTTTTCCAGATGATCTACCAAGGGATTTGATTGATAGGGACATTGAGTTCACCATTGATGTGATTCCGGGTACACAACCAGTTTCAAAAGCTCCGTACAGAATGGCACCGACTGAATTGAAAGAGTTAAAAGTTCAGCTGCAAGAATTATTAGATAAGAAGTTCATCAGGCCCAGTACTTCACCGTAGGGCGTGCCAGTCTTATTTGTGAAAAAGAAAGACGGCTCATTGAGACTTTGCATTGATTACCGCGAACTAAACAAGGTAACAGTGAAAAATAGATACCCATTGCCTCGCATTGACGATTTATTTGACCAGTTACAGGGTGCCTAAGTGTTCTCCAAAATTGACCTTAGATCTGGATACCACCAGTTGAAATTCAAGACAGGGGACATTGAAAATACTGCATTTCGAACGAGGTATGGACATTATGAATTTTTAGTTATGCCTTTCAGAGTTACGAATGCACCTGCTGCATTTATGGACCTTATGAACAAAATTTTTAAACCATACCTTGATGACTTTGTAGTTGTGTTCATAGATGACATTTTAATTTACTCCAAAAGCACGGAAGAACATGAACATCATTTGAGAATTGCCCTACAGACCCTAAGAGAACAGAAACTGTATGCTAAACTGTCTAAATGTGAATTTTGGCTTGATAATGTTATGTTTTTGGGACATATGATCAGTAAGGATGGAATTTCAGTTGATCTGCAAAAAATTGAAGCAGTGGTGAACTGGCCTAGACCAACAAATGTTACCGAAGTCCGAAGTTTTCTAAGCTTAGCCTGGTATTACAGAAGATTTGTCAAAGACTTCTCCAAAATTGCCCTACCACTGACACAGTTGACTAAGAAAAGGATATCATTTGACTGGACTGACCAAAGGGAATCAGCATTCCAAGAGTTGAAAACTCGACTTGTGACTGCACCGGTTCTTACACTACCTTCAGGTACGGATGGTTTTACCATTTTCTGTGATGCTTCTTATAAGGGTTTGGGATGTGTTTTAATGCAGAATGATAAAGTTATTGCATATGCTTCCCGACAACTGAGACCACATGAAAAGAACTACCCGACCCATGACCTGGAACTTGCTGCAGTAGTGTTTGCACTGAAAATTTGGCGTCACTACCTTTATGGGGCAACATGTGAGGTGTATACCGACCACAAGAGCTTGAAATACTTCTTCACACAGAAAGAACTGAACATGAGGCAGCAGAGATGGTTAGAATTGATTAAGGACTATGACTTACAGATTTTGTACCACCCAGGGAAAGCTAACACCGTTGCCGATGCACTGAGTCGAAAATCGATTGGAAATTTAGTCTGTTTACTCACCAGACAGAAAGAGTTGCTTTGTGACCTTGAGAAATCTGAAATTGAGATTGTTTTGCGAGAACAAGGTGGAACAATAGCTGCTATTCCTACTCAACCGGCACTGATTGAAGAAATTAAAGAAAAACAGCAACAGGATGACTTCTTAAAGAAGATCATCAAAGAACGAGAATCCAAACCGAGGCCGGATTTCAAATTTGAGAGTAATGTGTTGAACTTTCAGAGAAGATTGTGTGTACCAAATGATTCTGAACTAAAAAGAAGAGTTCTGCAAGAGGGCCCCAATTCAAAACTGTCCATCCATCCAAGAAATACAAAAATGTACCAAGACTTGAAACTGAATTTCTGGTGGCCGGGAATGAAGAAAGAAATTGTTGATTTTGTATCGAAATGTCTTCATTGCCAACAAGTCAAAGCCGAACATCAACAACCCGCAGGCTTATTGCAGCCCTAACCGATACCAGAGTGGAAATGGAAACATATCACCATGGATTTCATTGTCGGTTTGCCTCACTCTAGTAAACGTATGGACTCAATTTGGGTTATAGTTGATAGACTGACTAAATCTGCTCACTTCTTACCTGTCAAAACAATTTATAATACGGACAAATTGGCTATACTCTATATTGATGAGATTGTTAGACTGCATGGAGTGCCTATGTCCATTGTTTCTGATAGGGACTCAAAATTTACATCGAGATTTTGGCAAAGCCTACAGACAGCATTGGGTACTGAACTGAGACTGAATAGTGCATACCATCCTCAAACAGATGGCCAGTCAGAAAGGACCATCCAGACTCTAGAAGACTTACTGAGGATGTGTGTCCTTGATTTTCAGGGAAATTGGGAAAGCCACTTGCCATTGGCTGAATTCGCCTACAACAACAGTTATCACTCAAGTATTGGTATGGTGCCTTTCGAGGCATTGTATGGCAGAAAATGTCGATCTCTGATTTGCTGGGCAGAAGTTGGAGATGGGCCTTTGTTTGGGCCCGAGATTGTGTATGAAACTACAGAAAAAGTGAAATTGATTCAACAGAGACTGAAAACCGCACAGAGCCGACAGAAAAGTTATGCGGATGTCAAAAGGCGAGACAGAGAATATGAAGTAGGTGATCACGTTTTTGTGTAAGTGACACCGATGAAAGGGCAGACCCGTTTTGGGGTTAAAGGCAAGCTAGCGCCGAGATATGTCGGACCGTATAAGATTATCGAGAAAATCAATCCAGTGGCGTATCAAGTAGCGCTTCCTCCTGAAATGGAGCATATGCATAACGTGTTCCACATTTCTATGTTGAGGGACTACCTCCGGGATCCTTTCCATGTGATTGAGCCTACTCGTGTAATGCTAAGTGATGACTACACTTATGAAGAACGGCCCAATCAGATTGTGAACAGACGAATCAAGAAGTTAAGGAACAAAGAGATTCCGTTAGTAAAAGTTGACTGGCAAAACCATGGCGGCGTGTATGCCACTTGGGAAAGGGAAGACGATATGATCAAGAGATATCCTGAATTGTTCCCACTGAATCCTGTTTTCTTCCAGAACGAAGGTAATTCGAGTTTGGAGAACCAAACTCTTTTTAAGAAGGGGAGACTGTAATATCCCTCACCACTGATTACTGGTTAACCACTGATTACTGCTAAACGGAGACTGATTATGATAAGTAATTGAATTGACTGAAATACTGAACTGATTGATTGAATGTACTACTTTAAATGCATTTCTATTTGTTTGACTGTTAAATGATCTGTTCGTGTTTTATGCTTTAAACTACAAGTTAAACGCCTTATCGGCGGCCGAATCTGAAATCGATTGATGTCTTACGTTAATTAGAATCAATGGGATTTTATGGCATATTTAGTTGAAATTTGATTTGATATGTTTAAATTGGATTAAATAATGCTAGATTATAAGAGTTAGCCCTATTTACCATCTTGCCATGCTAGTGGGCCACTATGTCATCACACTTGATGCCTTATTACACTTTGATACAACATTTCCTCAGCCATTTCCTTGAGCTTAGCCGACTAGAGGGAGTGAGAGAGAGGAAAAAACTTGTTTTCAACCAAATTGGCTTGGAGGCTTAGGAGATTTGAAGAATTCTTTACAATTGAGTTCCATCTTGTGAATTGCTTGGTGAATCAAAGAGATTGAAGGTTGATTTCATAATTGAGCTTCCTACACTTGATAATCAAGGTCTAAGGTAGAAAATCCACCTTCTTAAACTTGTCATTGAGTTAGTTCTTGCTTGATTCTTGTTATATTGAAGATTGGAGTCAAAATTAGCTTAATACATTGAATTGAGTAGGAATTCATGCATGCATGTTGCCATTCTTGAGTTTTGAGGATTTTTGTCCATGAAATTGTACATACATGTTTATATTATAGTTCTAGTTCATAAATTCCTCATGTTTTTGAAAGGATTGGCTCTTTGGAGCAAGTATTTGAAGCTTTAAAGTTGTTTAAATTCATGCATGTTGCATGTCCATCATGTTCTTGAATTTTTGGTCTGAAATTGTGTTTAATTGAACTACCCTTGGGCTTTGATTTCTCAAATTGAGCTTTGAGACATGTTATACTATGAGTTTACAAGTGTTTTCCAGAAAATTAGCCCAAGAGGATCGAATTTGGTGCATTGAAACTTGGTTTTGAGCTTGAGGTTCAAATCTGGAATTTCCAGAATTTGGACTCACGCTCGATCAGGGAAAGTGGCGCTCGAGCGTGAAATTCGTGCTCCCAGCACTTTGCATTGTTTTACAGTCCGCTCGAGCGTAATAATGGATGCTCGAGCGGGGACTTGTGTCACACGCTCGAGCGGGTGTCAAGCGCCCCTCGAGCGTGATTTTCACACATCCAAGATTTTTGCCATAGTTCGATCCGCCGAAAGGAAGTGACGCTCGAGCGGGGAACCTTTGTCTACATGTCCGCTCGAGCATGGGAAGTGACGCTCGAGTGGGGAACCTTTTCATATGTCCGCCGAGCGGAAGTGACGCCGAGCGGGAACCTTTAGCCAGATGTCCGCCGAGCGGGAAAGCCACGCTCGAGCGGGAACCTGTTTTTCTGAAAATTCTGAGAATATTTTTAAAATGCATCTTTGCATCCTCATTTCATTCTAGGCATTCTTAGACTTAGTTTAGGGCATCTTAATGAGGATATTGATGTAGAACCACACTGAGGCAAATTAGGGATTAAATTATTATTTCCCAACTATGTAACTTAGTGTGTGTTCATTCTGTAACTGTGTAGGGTTGGCATCCGGAGACGCGTACTAGCTTATCTGTAGCCCAGAACTCTGTGAGTAACAATGTTGTAAAGATATGTTCAATAATGATTATCTTCTGAACAATTGAACTGTACTGTTTTCTGAAAAGATACTGTTACTGATTGAATGATGTCCTAATTGTGAACTCTATTGTGGCATCCTTAGCAACCTACTATTACTGTACTGTACTGCTACTGTCACAGAGATCTCTGTCGGTTCCCATGTTGGAACCACTACTGTTTACTAATACGATGGCCATCAACTGACTGTTCGGTCTGTTTAGACATAATGTACTGTTTTGCATTGGATGTACCACATATGACTGCTATGACTGAATAACTGATATGCTGATTGAAATGATTGTTTTCAATACTGAAAGGACATTCATTCTTAACCTCTTTACGCATATGTTATTCACTGGGCTTTAGCTCACTGCTCATATATATATGTAGGTGTACAGGCACCGGACCGTTGCTAGAGGCATCAAGATAGGCTCCTGTTTTGTCAAGCCAACCTTTGTGCCTCACTTTGAGGTTCCTAAACTATTCAAGCTGCGGCTGCTTGGGGTGTTTTAGTTTTTCCCCCTTTTTGTATATGTCCTGTATAGACTGAATGTTTTTGCACTGTACTGTCTTAATAGGGATCAAGTCCCTAATACGAATAATTGTAAATATTGTGCATATTGTTTGGAACTGATTGTATATATGTTATGAAAAGTCTTTTTGCATTCAAACTGTCACAGCTCATTGGACATATTTTAATTACTGTTTTGGCTTCTGCCAGCCCCTGCACTTTGTATTATCGTTTCATCATGTTAAGCCTTGAGTAATCTCTTGACATCGGGATTCTGATACTAAACCCATAGGGACGGGTTTGGGCCGTGACAAATTCAGCTGGGGTCATACCAGCAGCAGCTTGCCAGGGCTTATAATAAGAAGGTTAACCCATGAGAGTTCCAAGTTGGGGACCTCATCCTAAGAAAGGTCGTCAGTAACAAGAAGGATCCCAAAGAGGGCAAACTTGGCCCAAATTGGGAGGGACCTTATAGAATCATCTCGGTCCTGGGCAATAGTGCATATCGGCTTGCAGACAGTGAAGGCAAAGAGTTGCCAAGACCCTAAAATACTTGCAATCTGAAGTTTTTCTATCATTAGATTTTTTGTTTTTTAAGTTTCTTGTTATTAGCCGAAGTAATAATAAAGTCTTAGCTTGATTTTTAAACTTGTGTAGTATGACCGACCAGTCACTTGGCGATGTTTCTGATTGAAACATGACGAATAACTTAGACTTATTATATAGCAGAGTTGAATTATTACTTGCATATAATAGAGTTCAACTAAGTTGGCGATGTTTCTGATTGAAACATGACGAATAACTTAGACTTATTATATAGCAGAATTGAATTATACTTGCATATAATAGAGTTAAACTAAGTTGGCGATGTTTCTGATTGAAACATGTCAAATAACTTAGACTTATTATATGGCAGAGTTTTTATACTTGCATATAATAGAGTTGAACTATGTTGAATTAACATGGACTTGCCATATCGGCAGAATCAGACACAGATTGAAACTAAGCACATGTCAGTTAGATTAACAAAGAGACCAAGGTTGGTAACCTTGGTCAGTCTTTGTTTGAATCTGACCACGACGATGAGGTCAATGCCACATGCTTAATGAGAACCCAAGTGGAACTTAAGTTCACATTAGGGGGCAGTGGGCTGGAGAATGATGCTTGGAAGTTGGAATTTACAAGCTAAGATTGGTTTAACACTTGTTGAAATTTTAGACAAAATTTACAAGTTGAAGTTAAGCCGAGGTTATGATTAAAGGAAGATTGGTTTAACACTTGTTGAAATTTTTAAAAAAAGTTTACAAGTTAAGCCATGGTTGTATTGAAAGAAGTACTTATGTACTTGCCGAGATTACCATGTTGCCAAGACTTTGAAGATATTTGAAGATAGAAGTCTTGTTAAGTAAAAAGTGAAGTGGCAAGTTGTAAATAACACTTGTGAAAATATTATATAAAATATTTTCAAGTGTTAGGCCAAGGCCGAGATAAACTATTAGTGGGTATAACCGAAGTATTCCACATCGAGAAGATTACACAGTCAAGGTGTGCATTGAAGACATGCAAATTATTCTAAATATAGAATCATACAAGAGTAAAAAGAACACACATGCAATCACATTGAAAGAAGAAATTTGAGAGTGCATTCAGATAAGGAAAGAAAGCGCTTCGGCCTGACATTGAAGAATAATTGTTCAGATTACAAAAGTGGAATGTCGGCCGAATTAAAGCTTACATCGTTTCAAAAGTAAGAAAAAAGTACAAGGTACAAAGAAAAACATCAAAACAGACTAATCAGTGTCAACAGCGGACTGTGTCTCGGCCCCAGAAGACACTTGGGAAGCCTTCTCGGTAGCCTTCTCAGCCTCGAGTTCAGCATCAATCTCTTGTAGAGTTTGATCGAGGCTCTTCTCGGTGATTGGCACCTTGGAGTTTGTCTTCTGAAAGGAGGCATCCTTTGAGACCTCATCCTCTTCATCCTGAGTCAAGTTCAAGACTTGCTCATTTAAAGTTGGGGACTTGGCTCCTGCAACCTCTTCGTTCTTCTCAGCCTCAGCTTCCTCCTCGGACTCAGCCTCCTCCTCGGATTGGCTTGGAGTAGAGGAGAATGGTAGGACGAGGTTGCTGGCGTTCTTGAGGGGAGAGTCCTCAGGGATAGCCAACTCCTTCAGAGCAGCCATCCAACCAAGGGAGAAACCCTTGTTACATGCCTGCTTCATTTGTTTCTTGTAATCTTTCTTAACACCGGCTGCCCTTTCAGTGTACGTCTTCTCATCCGCCACTTTGATCTCGGCGTCCTTTGTGGCCAGGGCAACAATGAGCTCGGCCTGGGCTTCAGCGGTCGTTGCCTCAGCCTCTTTCTTCTCGGCTTTGAGGACTTTGGCAATGGCTTCAGCGGCCCCAGCCCTCTCATCGACCTCATTCTGAGCTTTCTTGGCTTCCTTGGCCTAGTCTAGTAGAGTCTTCATCTTGGCCTTAGCTCTATTAATGGTCTTCTGCAAGCCAGCAACCTCCTTGGTCTTGTTGGCCAACTCCTTCCTAATGTTGAAGGCTTGCATCGCGACAGAGTGGCCATGCTGGATCGCCTTGAAGAAATGAAAAAAACAAATGTTAGTAAAAACTCTCTAAGTATGAAAAAACAAAGAGTGGAGAGTACCAAGTGATGGGGGCTTACCTGTATGGAGTGCTACAACATCAAAGCAAAATTTTCGTACTCGCTCATCTTGACGTTGCGATCGAAATCTTTGGGAATGAGCAAGGCAGTAGAGAGGGCAACGCAGACTTCAATGTTGTCGGCGCTGTCGCCAGCTCTAACCGGCTTGTTCTCAATTGTAATTAGGGGAGCCCAAGGGGCATCTGATTTCATAAACCCCAAGGCTGTCGCAGACTCTGACCTCGGCTTCTTTGACTGGGTTGATTCAAAGGGAGCAGCCTCGGTAGGCCTCTTTTCGGCGACTGAGGCACTTTTTTCTGCCTCAGTAATTTTGGAGATCGGCAAGGTGTCCTCAGAGTCAATCTAAGTTACCGTTTTCTTAGGTTGGGCTTTTTTCAGTCTTTTTAACTTTGGCTTTAACTGAGACTGGGATGATGAAGGTTGTGCGGTGATAGAGTTGGGGATGTCGGTTAGAAGGTCATCTACTACAACCTTCTTACGACCCATCTCGACGGCGGCAACAGATCGACGTTGGCGTTTGCATTAAGAAGGTGGGATTAGTTGTGGAGCCGAGGTTGATGGTTGTTCTACGAGATCAGAGGTTGAACCCTGATCTGGCCGAGGTGATGAAGTTGTAGGGGGAGTCGTGGCAGAAGGAGGAGACTTGCTCTTCTTCGGGACGTCGGGCAAGACGGATTTGTAGGTCGGGATATAGTTTAGAAGCAAAGGAGCCTTGCGTTGATTGATATGCAAGTTAAGTAGCTTCTTAAAATCCTTGCTGGGATAGAAGTTTTTGCAGAAGTCCTTTGGAGGCTGAGGAAGAACTGCAGAATAAAACATACAGACATCAGAATATTTAGAAACAAAGTATTAAAGATTTGAGAAGCAAGTAAAAGTAAACACTTGGCTCTTACCATCTCCCTCTCTGAATAGTGTACGGCTAAGAGGGTAGAGGTGAAAGTCGTCATCTAGAAGGAACTCCCAGTTGCCCGAGACGATGAAATAATTGTCCCCAACACCCTTATTGGAATCAGGGAGGTCGGCGATGAGTTTGTATTCCGTAGCCCCGGTTTAAGGTAGTAAATGTAGCCTTTTTCTAACTTAAGGCCACACATGGTGTAGCAGTACTGGATGTCGGCTAGAGTTACCCTAGCATTTTCTCGGCTAGCTAAGGCTATAATACCATTGATGACTCTATAAGAGTTAATGACTAATTGCATTGGGTTGAGTTTATAATAGTGAAGAACTTCTCATAAGAAAATATCGAGAGGGAGCCTAAGTCCACACTCTACAAAGGCTACGACTGGAAAAAGCATAGAGTCGTCCTTGGGCATGATGGAGTCCTCCTCCCCAGCCAACCTAAGGTGAACATCGGCAGGGATGGTGAACTCTTGCCTGAAATATTCTAGCTTAAGTGGGGTGTCTACCTTCTACCTCCACATACCCATGATGTCAGCTTAAGGGGAAAGTGTTGGGTTGTAAGAGGAAGTGGTTTGTTAGGGTCTATAGGACCTCGACAAAACCTAAACGAATGCTGGGGCAAGGGTTTTTGAAGATCTAAAGGGAGTTTTGTTTCAATTTTTCCTAAAGTTTGTAAGTCCTAGAACAAGTCCCAAACCTAAGGCTACGAAAATGAGGATTGATGGCAAGAATCTAGAAAAAGACACAGAAAACAGAAACAAGAACATGATTCAAACTCAAGAAAACGAGCAAGAATTCAAAGAACACTTAGTAAAATTTGTGCAAGTGAGCAAGGCCAAAAATAGTGGCAAAATGAACAGTATGTATGTGTGTATGCCAGCAACAGATTGTACAAGAGTAGAATTGTGAAACAGGTAACAAATTGTGGAAATCAACACACAAGTAACAAATTAAGAGCATGAATAAAAACACCATGGCAGTGTACAAGCACAGCAGTTTGAAGCAAAATAAGAAATTGAAATAAGAGGAACAGTGGCTTACCGAGGAAAGTAAGGCTGGTGTGAAGAACGCTGGTGTCAGATGGTGGCACTGAGCAAAGAAATGCAGCAAAAGCCTCGCCGAAGAGGGAGAGTGAACGTGGTTGCAGAAAGCTTCATGAAATCAGCAATGGAGGATTTGGAAGAGAAAGTTTGAATGAAAACGAAGATGCAAAGGTGAAAAGATATAGAGAGAGAGAGAAAGAGAGATGATTTTGATCAAACGCGCAGAATGGCGGAAAAATGGCAATTAGTGTGCCTAGGACAACGTGCTTGTCAGACGGCACACGCAAGTGCAATGCGACTTAATGGTACGTGACAGATACAGTTCAATAGGGAAGAGACACGTGGCAAAAACGGTTGAAATACTATGCATAACAGCTTATACGCGTGTTGAAACTCTTGGAGTTCTTGATTTAATGAAGCAGGACCTTAGCTAGAGGGACGATCTTGGCTGAGAAATTTGAACAAACTTGGTTATTGGTTCTGAAGCATTAATGAAAACAGACTAAGTCTTGGTCGTGTTGAGCCAACGAATGATGACCTCGATAATGAAGGACAAAGCGAGCTTAGCCGACGTGCTAGATGGAAGAAACGATATAGGTTTCATCACCTCAGGATGTCGAGGTAATAAAACCTAGGGGGCAGTTATGGGGACATAATTTTTTAATGACAACACGTGGCCGAGGTGGCACCGAAGTGCCAACCGAGATGTCACATGTTCTGGTCATGACGCCGAGATAATCTCAGATAGGCCGAGGTTATCTGCGAGGATACCGAAATCTGGGATAAGCAGACAAGCGACAAGAGTCCTAGAATAAGAGAGGACTTCAGTTTGGATAAAGATAAGAATCTTAGAGAGTTTATCCCAATCTAACTGGGAGTCTAAGATTAGCACTAAGCCAGAGTCCATTGAAGCTTGGCTTCTATTAGGATTAGGTCAGTGTTGGCTATAAAAGAGAGGCACCCTCGTGGGTCTAAGGTACGCTTTTTGTATTCTAAATAGTGAGTTAAGCACTTTTGCTATCTTTGAGAGATAACTGACTTGATCGTCGGAGTGCCACCGGGTGGACGAACCACTGTCGGAATCTTATCTTTCTGTGACAGGTTGTTCGGGCTTAATCTATTATGCCGGTGTTCTCTAGCTAAGTACCTGTTTGGCAGTGTGGTCGAAAATTGACACACACAATTAGTTTGTTTGATAAGAAATCTTGGGAACAAATTACATTGGCTTTGGGTATCAAATTATCAGTGCTTGATGTTAAAAAACGGACATATTTCTCCCAATTTGCTTTGTGATTTAAGTCAACTCTTAGATTTCTTAGCAATCAAATTTATGATCTTTAACTCTTAAATTCTCGGTTTCCTTAATTACAACATTTTTTTTGAGTTATGGTTTTTGTGGGAGCCAAATAAGTAGAAGAGTCGGAAGATGCGTACCCCAGAAATCAGATACTATTCGGTTTTATATTGCGTGACTAAGACGCCGAATACGTTAGGAAAGCCGAATATACGAAGGTCAGTAGCTCCGAATGAATAAAAGGGGAATGGGATAAAAGTTGGCTCAGGCCCCGAGGCCCAAAAAGCAAGTATAAATACAAGAACCACAGATTTAGAAAGGTATGTAAGAATCACTTCACTTAACTTAGAAACCAAGCTATCCTGAGTGTCTGAACTAACTTGTCCGTCGGAGTACTAATTCCGGCACCCCCGACCGAAGTGTTTGCATCTTTTCAGGTGACTAGCTGAGGATCACTAGCGTCTCCCAGGATCTGAAGAGTATTTCCAAACCACATCCCCACAATTGACGCCGTCTGTGGGAATACTCAAATACATCCATGGTAGGCGTGACTGAAGATCCTCCAATAGCCACTGACGAGACCGCACAAAAAGATGACCTCATTCCAGCAAACTCGCTTGGACCAAAAACCATCGCAGCAAGACTTGCCTTGGACCTCTGCTCATCTTCAAACCCAACGCAAAAGACAATACAAGCGACCATGGCACAAGCTAGGCAAACCAAATAGAGGTTGGACAATATCATCACTGAGAATGAACGTCTTCGTCGCAATCTGGCCTCGGAAATAGCAAAATCCAAACAAACGGTGCGCCAGGTTTCTGAGCGACCCCCGAGGGCAGATGATCGACGATCTCGGGCTCAACAGCAAGAAACTAACGGCCGCTATGCCTCAACAGATCATCTTGAGGAGTTGGCAAAGGACGAGCGCCTCCACCGATGCGTCTAGAGGAGTGTGGTCAAAACACCTGCCCTTCCGAATGATGCATTTCTGCTTGACACCGTCCACATGATATATAACCTGCCAGCAGGCCCGGCCGTGCATGCAATCCAATCACATCCAGGCCCCCAACAAAGAACTCACGCCAAATATCACCTTTGACGATTCTGATTTGATTGGTGTAACACTCCCTCACATCAATCCATTGGTTGTTGAGCTACGCGTAAACCGGTTCATCGTCAAACACGTTCTTATCGACCAGGGCAGTACCTCGGAGGTTATGTATTATAAAACCTTCACCAAACTCGAATTCAATAAGTCAGACCTGACTCTGGCTCCTTATCCACTATTCGGCTTCAATGCCACTCCAAAGTACCCATTGAGAAAGATCAGCTTACCCGTTCGGGCAAGTTCCAGAACAGTGGACATGGAATTCTTGGTCGTCAGGCTGCCATCGCTGTACAATCTCATCATGGGGCGATCGTGGTTGCATACCTTGTAGGTCGTCCCAAGCACCTATCATCAACTGCTACGTTTCCCAATAGAACACGGCATTGAGCAAATCCACGGATCCCAGAAATCGGCGCAAGCATGTTATCTCCTTGCCGCCAGAACGCCAAAGGAACTGCAAGTAAACTCCATTGAGGTGCCGAATCAGGAGATCTTGGATGACATTGGGCGGTATCCAAATGAGAAGGCCGCGGAAGATTTAGACCGAGTTGACATTGATGGAAGCACAGAAAAGTTCTTCATGATCGGCGCCTCTCTGAATCAGGCCAACAGGCAGCAGCTGATCTCTTTCTTGCTCAACAACCTTGATGTCTTTGCGTGGACTCCGTACGAAATGCCGGGAATAGACCCGTCAGTTTCACAGCACCATCTGAATGTCGATCCGAAATGTAAGCCGATCATTCAGAAAGGCCGACGGTCAGCCGCGGAGCACACTGCCGCCGTTGTTGAGGAGGTAGACAGACTGCTTGACGCTAGGGCAATTAGAGAGGTCACTTACCCTACGTGGCTCTCCAATACAGTGGTGGTAAAGAAGAAAAATAGGACTTGATGAGTATGCGTCGACTTCACGGATCTGAACAAAGCTTGCCCCAAAGACTATTTTCCTCTACCCAGAATCGACCAGCTTGTCGATGCAATGGCATGTCATCAACGCATGAGCTTCCTCGATACTTACAGAGGATACCATCAAATCGCCATGCATCCAGATGACCAAGACAAAACTGTCTTCCTTACCCCAAGAGGAACCTATTGCTACAAAGTTATGCCCTTTGGGCTGAAGAATGTAAGGGCAACCTACCAAAGACTGGTCACCGCCATGTTCAAAGAGCAACTCGGCCACACTATGGAAGTATACATCGACGATATGGTGGTCAAGTCAAAAGAAGAACAGAATCACATAGTCGATCTAGAGAAGACATTCAGCATCTTATGCAAATACAGAATGAAACTAAACGCTTCCAAGTGTGCGTTCGGAATCGGCTTTGGAAAATTCCTAGGTTACATCGTCAATCACCGAGGAATCGAAGCCAACCTGAGGCAAGTCACAGCAATCTTGGAACTCAGCTCCCCCGTTCAGTAAAAGAAGTCCAAAAGTTGATGGGGATGGCCGTTGCACTCAATAGGTTCATCAGTCGGTCTATAGATCGCTGTCGACAATTCTTCCAAACACTACGGTAGGGTAAAGCTTTTGAATGGTCCGCCGAATGCGAATCAGCCTTCAACGGACTCAAGACCTACCTCCGCTCAGTACCTCTCTTGACAACACCCGCCGCTGGTGACCCGCTCATCCTATATCTTGCAGTTTCCGATAGGGCCATCAGCGCCGTACTATTAAAAGAGGAGAAAGGGGAGCAATAGCCAGTGTATTATGTGAGCAAGGCAATGGTTGACACCAAAACACGCTACCTTCCGCTGGAAAAACTCATCTTAACCCTAGTGATGGCGACAAGAAAACTGATGCATTACTTCCAGGGACATAGCATCGGGGTGCAAACAGATTATCCCCTCCGATCAGTACTACGGAGTGGAGAAGCATCGGGACGTGTTTCAAAATGGGCTCTTGAACTCGGCCAATACGACATTCAGTTTTTATCTAAAACCGCAATCAAGGGGCAGGTGTTGGCTAACTTTGTTGTCGAATTCACCAGCGAGCTTGCCAACCACAAACCTGATGAAGTTCAACCAAAGGCTAAAGTTCTACCAAAGCCGAACTAGAGAATTTATGTCGGGGATATTTGGCAATTATACTGTGATGGATCATCTAACCAAAGGGGCAGTGGCGCCGGAGTTGTAATCATGTCTCTAGACGGTGCAGTAATTGAGCAGGCCGTCAAGCTTGGCTTCGAAGCATCAAATAACGAAGCTGAATACGAAGCCCTTCAAGCCGGTCTGTGAAATGCGCACCTTCTCGGCGCTCGGCGTCTGCTTGTGTTTTGTGATTCAAAATTGGTAATCAATCAGCTAAAGGGGGAGTACGTGGCAAGAAACGATCGTATGGCGGCCTACATGAAAATGGCCAATTCCTTGCTGGCAAAATTTGACTATCACGAACTAAATCACATAACACGCGACCAGAACACACATGCGGATGCCTTCGCATGCCGAGCCTCCGCCATCAACTCTGAGATCAAACGGACCATCGAAGTAGGTTTCGTCCCGGAGCCGAGTATTGGCCCTTCGGAGGAAATCCATGTCAACATTATAGAATCCGCACCAAGCTGGATGGACCCCATTGCTGCATTCCTCTCTTTTGAACAACTCCCAGAGGACAAAAAAGAAGCACACAAGCTACGAAATAAAGCCCTGCGATACTACCTAGATCTGCAAGGAGGGCTTTACAAAAAGTCCCTCTCTGGTCCATATTTAGAATGCGTGCACCCCGACAAAGTGGAGGAACTTCTGATAGAGATACATGAGGGCAGTTGTGGTGCCCATTCCGGCAGACGCTCCCTGGCCCATCGAGCTATAACACAGGGATACTATTGGCCAACAATGAGAGCTGACGCGGAGAGTTATGTAAAAAAATGCGAACATTGTCAAAAGTTCTCCCCATTAACCTATCTGCCCGCCGAAGGGTTGAACTCTATCACCAGCAACTGGCCGTTTGCTCAGTGGGGACTTGATATCGTGGGACCATTGCCCAGGGCCCCAGGGAACAAGCGATTCTTAATCGTCGCGACAGACTACTTCACAAAATGGGTCGAAGCGGAGGCTTTAACACATATACGAGATGCCGATATTAAACGCTTTGTATGGAAAAACATCATAACATGATTCGGCATTCCGAGAGCTCTCATCTCAGACAATGGCACCCAGTTCGATTGTGGCGTATATCGAGAGTTATGCAGCAAATATGGCATTCGGCCTTACTTCTCGACGCCGGCCTACCCCCAAAGCAATGGTCAAGCCAAAGCCTCCAACAAATCCATCTTAGATGGCATCAAAAAGAGGCTAGAAAAAGCTAAAGGCAAATGGGTCGAAGAATTGCCGAGTGTGTTGTGGGTTCATCGTACTACGCCGAGAAGATCCACTGGAGAAACACCATTTGCTCTATGCTTTGGAACCCAAGCAATCTTACCCCTGGAAATCGGCCTCCCAACTCTGAAATCACAAGTTTTTGATATGGGCCGAAATGACATGATGCTTGCCCTGGATCTGATTCTAATAGAAAAATGAAGAGACCGCATACGCATCAGGTGGCACGCGATATCGTGACGACTTCGCCAAGTCATATAATCGTGAAGTCTTGGCCATACCGATACACGCCGGGAGAGTTTGTCCTAAAGAAGGTACTTCCAGCTGACCGGAGACCAGCCGATGGAAAATTGGGTCCAAACTGGGACGGCCCCTATCAGATAGAATCCATCGCAGGAACAGGGGCATATCGGCTCTCAGACATGTCAGGAAGAAGCCTGCCACGGCCTTGGAATTCAACACATTTACGAAAATTCTATCATTGACCCGACTTGTGGGCTTGATACTTGTACATGTTCCACCTTTGCAATACAAAGTTTCTCGTTTTCTCAAGCTCGCTCCCAAGCCCTGATTGATAAGGGCCGATTAAGCCTTCCAGGGCCAAAACAAAGACTCCGGATTCGGAGTGCCCTTCGTGGATATCACGATTGGCCAAAACAAAGACTCCAGATTCAGAGCGCCCTTCGTGGATATCACGATTGGCCAAAACAAAGACTCTGGATTCGAAGCGCCCTTCGTGGATATCACGATTGGCCAAAGCCTCCGGATTCGGAGCCCCTTTTGGTACATGACACCTTAGGGCCAACAAAGACTCCAGATTCGGAGCGCCCTTCATGGATATCACGATTGGCCAAAACAAAGACTCCGGATTCGGAGCGCCCTTCGTGGATATCACGATTGGCCAAAGCCTCCGGATTCGAAGCCCTTTTTGGTACATGACACCTTAGGGCCAACAAAGACTTCGGATTCGGAGCGCCCTTCGTGGATATCACGATTGGCCAAAGCCTCCGGATTCGGAACTCCCTTTGGTACATGACACCTTAGAGCCGATTAAGACTCCGGATTTGGAGCGCCCTTCGTGGATATCACGATTGGCCTTTTTGAGAGATGCATTCGAACCTCTTCATTGGCCGAATAAATATTCACTGAGAATCGTTCTTAATGTAAGCCGGTCAATGCATGTTTAAACATTTACGCCACGGGATATAAAACTTGCCAGCAAGTTGAAATAATACGATTAATTAAGCACATAACATTTCAAGACCAAATACAAACGTTGAAAACAAAAGAAACTCTATTTATTTGGCGCGAAGTCTTCTCACGTTCCAAAGTCTATTCATTCGGCACCCTCATCGTCGCTCTTCTCAATTTCGAAATCGGAATAAGGTAAGTAGTGGAGATGGTACAGGGGCGAGGCCGAATCAATGCCCACGGCTTCGAGAGCCTTCTCGGTTTGAAGGGCCTTGATCCAGCCGTGCTTGAATCCACAATTTTCACATCGGCAAACCTCCTCGGCAAGGTCCTGTTTGGTCTTCTCTATCCCGACCCTTAGGCCGTCCTGAAACCCCTTTTCATAACCTGAGGTCCGTTGGGTCACTCCGTAACAACCAATTTAGATTGACCGGCCGCCACCGACGCGCTCGTTTGAACATTCTTCAGCTGCCGAAGCTCACGCTCAGCCTTTTCCGCGCGAATCTCCAGACTGCGATTCCTTTCGTCCTTTTTCTCGTACTCACATCGCGCTTCCCGCAGACGCATGCCGACTTTGTAAGAAGTATATAGTCCTTTCACGGCCCCATGTATGCCGCCTCGAAATACTTCGAAATCTCAACATCCGACCATCGATTGTTGGACTTCCGGCAGGAATATCTGTTGGGCGAACTCAACTGCCACATCTGGGTCCTTAATAATCGAATCCGCCTACGTCATTAGTCTATTCCTCACAGACACTGCAAAACTCAATGGTCGTGGCATCGCATCAGGCTCAATTTTCAGACGCAAGCGCGGAGAATTTCCCCATTGTTGCCTGTCTTTTCGGGGCGATCTGCTTCGATGACTAAGGGGCTGTTGTGTTTCCCGATCCTTGGACGTTCTTCTTCCCGTACGCGTAGGCTCGCTACTATGACTCATTGCGGCATCTAATTCAATCAATCTTCGTCCCTCCCAAGTTGCCTGAATGGAAATAAGTAGGGCCTCTAGCGTGCACCCGCCCCATTTATCCTTCAATATATGCAGCTCTCTCGAGGCAACGTCAGTACTCCCAAACGTCAACAGTCAGATGACAATTGTCCAGCCCACGAGTTAGGCCCATTCGGCTTCCCAAGTCGCGCCCTGGCTAAGGCAATGGCAGATTTATTGATCTGGTCGGCCATGTTTTCATCTTGTGACGCCGATCAATCGTGCCTCGGCCGACCCGAGTTAGGCCCATTCGGCTTCCCAAGTCGCGCCCTGGCTAAGGCAATGGCAGATTTATTGATCTGGTCGGCCATGTTTTCATGCGCAGGCGCCGATCAATCTGTGCCTCAGCCAGCCCACGAGTTAGGCCCATTCGGCTTCCCAAGTCGCGCCCTGGCTAAGGCAATGGCAGATTTATTGATCTGGTCAGCCATGTTTTCAAGCGCAAGCGCCGATCAATCTGTGCCTCAGCGAGCCCACGAGTTAGGTCCATTCGGCTTCCCAAGCTCGCGCCCTGGCTAAAGCAAGGACAGATTTATTGATCTGGTTGGCCATGTTTTTAAGCGCAAGCACCGATCAATCTGTGCCTCAGCTAGCCCACGAGTTAGGCCCATTCGGCTTCCCAAGTCGCACCCTGGCTAAAGCAAGGGCAGATTTATTGATCTGGTCAGCCATGTTTTCAAGCGCAGGCGCCGATCAATCTGTGCCTCAGCCAGCCCACGAGTTAGGTCCATTCGGCTTCCCAAGCTCGCGCTCTGGCTAAAGCAAGGGCAGATTTATTGATCTGGTCAGCCATGTTTTCAAGCACAAGCGCCGATCAATCTGTGCCTCAGCCAGCCCACGAGTTAGGCCCATTCGGCTTCCCAAGTCGCGCTCGGGCTAAGGCAAGGGCAGATTTATTGATCTGGTTGGCCATGTTTTCAAGCGCAAGCGCCGATCAATCTGTGTCTCAGCCAGCCCACGAGTTAGGTCCATTCGGCTTCCCAAGCTCGCACCCTAGCTAAGGCAAGGGCAGATTTATTGATCTGGTCGGCCATGTTTTCAAGCGCAAGCGCCGATCAATCTGTGCCTCAGCCAACCCACGAGTTAGGTCTATTCGGCTTTCCAAGCTCCTACCCGGACTAAGGCAATGGCAGATTTATTGATCTGGTCGGCCATGTTTTCAAGCGCAAGCACCAATCAAGCTATGCCTCAGCCAGCCCAGGAGTTACGCCCAACTGGCGCCCCATGCTCGCGCCCTGGCTAAGGCAAAGGCAGATTTACTAATCTGATCGGCCAAATACCTAAGCTAAGTAACTGAACTAACCATAACCAAAAGCACTATCATTTTTCATTAGCAAGTTGAGCACAACGCATGAAATTTTATATACGCAAATTACTAAATAAAAAGCTACAAGCCCGCATGAAAATGCCTAACAAAAAACAAGTATGATTGTAACAATACATGAAAAATACCAAATTAAAAACTGTAAAACTACATTCGAGATCCTAAAAACTATCAGTCGCCCAGATCAGCCATCGGAATCAGACTCTAATGGCTCAACATCCACTTGTTCATATGGTATCGGCATAATCAATGAAGCTTTAGCAGCAGCAAGGGCTTTTTGCCAGCCATGTTTGAATCCCCGATTTTCAAACTTGGGGACTTGGTCCACGTACTCGGCGAGTCCAGCATTTTTGTCGGCCTCGAATACTTTGGAAGACTGCGAGTCGACTGCTTCCTTCGCCGCCTTCATTTTCGCCAACTCAGCCTCCAGTTTGGAGATCGCTTTCTGGGCCAATTTGAGCGCATCTTCGCTCGCATCCGCCTTCTTCTCGGCATCCAATCTCAATTGATCCGCGCTACGAGTTTTCTCTATCTCGGCATCGGCCCTTGATGCTTCCTTGTTCGCCCTCAAAGCTTCGACCTCGGCCCTTCTCCTTTGGTCTTCAAGTTCCTCGCATAAATGACCAATCTGTTTGACGGCGTCGCGATGGCAACGGCCCATATCGGCTATCCATCCGACGGTCTGCAAAACAAGAATTTAAAACCATAACTTCAACGGTATTTGGATGAAGTAAAGCTAAGTTCGAATATGTACCAAAAGTGCCGATTGGGCGGCCAGTGCTGTCGCATTCAGATCCGTTTCCACGCGGAAAGCCTCCTTGTCAGACGGCAACAACACGGACGTAGACAAGCTGAATGCGACTTCTGGATCTTTAAGCACCGAAGCATCAGAAGAAACCGACATGTTTTTTTATCATCGGCTGAATGACAAAAGGAACGATCACGTTCGATCCCTCCAACCGAGGACGTTTGCCGCCATGTTCTTCTGAGCCGGCCTCAAACTCGGCAGGGCGTTTATCTGCCTCAACTTCTTGGCCAGCCTGCACGACCAAAGTAGACTCAACATTCCGATTTTCTACTGTTTCCACCTCAATAACGCGCAAGGACTCTAATTCGCTAATAGGCAGGGAGAATTGAGATTCGATGGCGGGTGGTACTTTAGACGGAAGGGCCTCCACTCTTCGCCGCGTGGCCAACCTTTCCACATTCGCCTTCTTGGCAAGTTTTGTCAGGCTTAACCCGGCCATGTCTTCGGGGTCTGCAACGGGAAGATCCTCTAAGCTGTGAAAAACGCCGTCAAGTGAAAGATCCCCTCGGTCCGAAGTTGATGGGGGATCGGCCGAATTCAATACCTCGTCAGACTCGGTTTCGGACTGATCTGATTCGGTAACATTAACTACATCTCGCTCCGAATCGGACCCTTCAAAACCAACTTACCTCAAGTTTTTGAAGTCGAACAAAATAAGAGCAATAAGAGAATCTTCACCCTCCGGAACCGGGATATTTTCTGCCGCCGAGAAGGTCGTATATGTTGGCTCGTAACGAAGCAGAATGTTCTGAAGACTTCGACGACCGAAATATTTGAGCGCGACTTCGATATCCAAAAGAACGGCATTGTCAGTTGAAGACAGAACTTTCTTCAAATTGCTCCCTGCACAAGCCAAGCCATAACATTTCAATGAAGAGGCTTTACAACAAAAATGAACAAATAATAAAAGCGAGAAGGCAATCGGCCACCTGACTCGCCCCTCCGTCTAGGAATAGGGTCGACGTGATCCTCCCCTTCGCCAAATTCCCAGTTACCCTGGACAACGACCATAACATCATCAACTCGTTTTCCAGAACTGGAAAGCATAGTAATCAGCTGATGGTCGATATCCTTGGCCCTGAGGAAGAAACGCCCGTGCCGACCAGAAGACTTAACCAAGGCATAACAATGCCGGATGGCTGGAATGCCAAGGTTAATTCTTAGGCGACAGTTGAGCGCTATAACCCCCATTATGATTCTAAAGAAATTCACATTGGGTTGAGAAGGGATTAAACCCCAATGGCGAAGCACGGCCCTAAGAAACGGGTGAAGGGGGAAACAGACTCCACCCTCTGCGATTGACAAAAGAGGAAAGACAATCATGGTTTCATCCTCCCTCTCCATATCAAGAGTGTCGTCTGCCACAAGCGACAGACGGACATCATCAGGAATGGAGAAATGGCGTTTAAAGTCAGCAATTCGATTTGACGAGAGGAGGTCTTTCAAATGTTTCGCCACACCCTACAGTTTATGAGAATATGCCAAGGAAGGAATAAACCAGAAAGAGTCTTCAAAGCAAGGGAGGAGAAAACTTACAAAGGACGAAGAGGATATCGGAAAAGAGAGTTGCAGGGACGATTCAAAAGGCAATCTAGCGGTGAACGTCATAAAATATATACTTGAAAGGACGTCAAAATTTTAAATCGCAATAAATAGACACGTACGAAGGGGCAAGAAGTCGACACGACAACCGAAAGGGGTGAGCTTAGATATCCGCATAAGGATGAGGCCAACCACCGAATTTTGGCTCTGACTTTTCGAAATTCAAAACCAAACACTCCAGCCAACTGTCATAGGTGAAGTGCTTGGGGGGAAATTGTAGGAGCCGAATAAGTAGAAGAGTCGGAAGATGCGTACCCCAGAAATCAGATACTATTCGGTTTCATATTACGTGACTAGGACGCCGAATACATTAGGAAAGCCGAATATACAGAGGTCAGTAGCTCCGAATGAATAAAAGGGGAATGGGATAAAAGTAGGCTCAGGCCCCGAGGCCCAAAAAGCAAGTATAAATACAAGAATCACAGATTTAGAAAGGTATGTAAGAATCACTTCACTTAACTTAGAAAACAACTATCCTAAGTGTTTGAACTAACTTGTCCGTCGGAGTGCTAATTCCGGCACCCCTGACCGGAGTGTTTGTATCTTTTCAAGTGACTAGCTGAGGATCACTAGCGTCTCTCAAGATCTGAAGAGTATTTCCAAACCACATCCCCACAATTTTTTAATTTGGTTACATAATTCTTATTCCTGTCTTATTCTTATAATTCTTTGGTTAATGTTTTCTTTATTTTTTCATAATTTTTCTGTAATTATTTAGATTTCTTCTTGATAAATATATATTATAATTTGTATTGCCTAATTTTACTTAACTATTTGTTAGTTTGTCAAGAAATCCTTGGAACAAAATTCATTTCTTTTGGGTCGAACATCTCTTTCCAAATCTCCATTGAGACTATAAGTTCTCCAATTTGTTGGTACTCAAATTTATGATCTCAACTTTTAATTTTCCGGTTTCCTTAATTATGGCATTTTTATGAGTTATGATTTTTTTTTATTTTGGTTACATGGTAATTATTTTTACAATGTTTTGGTTTCATAGTTCTTATTCTTGCCTTATAATTCTTTGTTTAATATTTTCTTTATTTTTGATAATTTTTCTTTAATTTTTTTTTTTCTTGCTAAATATATATTATTTATTCTTTGATTATTTTACTTTAGCTATTAGTTTGCTTGATAAGAAATCCTGGGAACAAATTACATTGCTTTTGGATATCCAATGCTTGATGTTAAAAAGTGGACTTATTTCTCGCAATCTCCATTCTCGATTGTGACTAAGTTCCTTTTCAGATTTCTTGGCAATCAAATTCATAATCCTAACTCTTAAATTCTCGGTTTCTTTAATTATGATATTTTTATGAGTTATGGTTTTTTAATTTGGTTATATAGTAATTATCTTTATAATGTTTTGTTTTCATTATTCTTATTCTTGTCTTATGATTCGTTGGTTTATTTTTCTTCATTTTTTGATAATTTTTTTTTAATATTTATTAGATATCTTCTTGATAAATATATATATATATATTGCTTGATTTTACTTTATCTATTTGCCAAGAAATCCAATGAACAAAATATATTATTTTTTTTGGTCTGATTGCTTGATGTTAAAATAAATGGACATTGGACATCTTTTTTGCTATCTTCATTGAGATTAAGTTACTTCTCAAATTTCTTGCCGATCAAATTTATAATCTTAACTTTCAATTTCTTGGTTTCACTAGTTATTACATTTTTATGAGTTATTGTTTTTTTATTTTGGTTACTTGGTAATTATTTTTATAATGTTTTGGTTTCGTAGTTCTTGTTCTTGTCTTATAATTTTTGTTTTAATATTTTCTTTATTTTTGATAATTTGTCCCTAATTATTTGGTTTTCTTCTTGTAATATATATGGTTTATTGCTTGATTTTACTTTATCTATTAGTTTGTTTGCCATGAAATCCAAGGAACAAATTACATTGCTTTTGGGTCTCAATATTTGATGTTAAAAAAACGCACTTCTTTCGCGCAATCTCTATTGTGACTAAGTTCCTTCTCAAATTTCTTGGCAATCAAATTTATAATCTTAACTCTTAAATTCTCAGTTTCCTTAATTATGATATTTTTAAGTGTTATATGGTGTTTTTACATGTTAGTTGTTTTTATAATTTTTTGTTTTCATACTTCTTATTCTTGTTCTTATTAGTTTGTTTGTCAAGAAATCTAGGGAACAAAATACATTGCTTTTGGGTCAGAATGCTTGATGTTAAAATAAATGGACATCTTTTTGATATCTTCATTGAGACTAAGGTGCTTCTTAGATTTATTGGCAATCAAATTAATAATCTTAACTTTCAATTTCCTGTTTTCACTACTTATGACATTCTTATGAGTTATATTGTTTTTTAAGTTGGTTACTTGGTAATTATTTTTATAATGTTTTGGTTTCATTGTTCTTATTCTTGTCTTATAATTTTTTGTTTAATATTCTCTTTATTTTTTATTTTTTTTCCCTAATTATTTGGTTTTCTTCTTGCTAAATATATCTATTATTTTGTTTGCCATGAAATCCTGGGAACAAATTACATTGCTTTTGGGTCTCAATGCTTGATGTTAAAAAACGGACTTCTTTTTCGCATTTTCCATCGTGACTAAGTTCCTTCTTAGATTTCTTGGGAATGGAATTTCTAATCTTAACTCTCAATTTCTCAATTTCACTAATTAAGACATTTTATGTGTTATTGTGTTTTTAATTTGGTTACATGGTAATTATTTTTACAATGTTTTGTTTTCATAGTTTTTGTTCTTGTCTTATAATTCTTTTTTTATTATTTTCTTTGTTTTTGATAATTTTTCTTTAATTATTTGAATTTTTTTTTCTTGATAATTATATGTTATTTATTGGTTGATTTTGTTTTATGTATTCATTTGTTTGTCAAGAAATCATTGGAATAAAATACATTTGTTTTGGGTCTCATTGCTTGATGTAAAAAAAAAGGACATATTTCTCGCAATCTCCATTGGGACAAAGTTCTTTCTTAGATTTCTTGGCAATCAAATTTATAATCTTAACCCTCAATTTCACGGTTTTCTCAATTATGGCATTTTTATGAATTACGGTTTTTTATTTGGTTATATGGTAATTATTTTTTATAATGTTTTGGTTTCGTAGTTCTTATTCTTGTGTTATAATTCTTTGTTTAATATTTTCCTTATTTTTGATATTTTTTTAGGTATTCTGTTTTGTTTTTGCTAAATATATATTATTTATTGCTTGATTTTACTTTATCTACTAGTTTGTTTGATAAGAAATCTTCAGAACAAATTACATATCTTTTAGGTATCAATGCTTGAAGTTAAAATAATGGACTTCTTTCTTGCAATCTTTATTGTGACTAAGTTCCTTCTCAAATTTCTTGGCAATCAAATTTATGATCCTAACTTTCAATTTTCTAGTTTCCTTAATTATGGCATTTTTATGAGTTGGTTTTTTTTTTTTATTTTGGTTACAGGGTAATTATTTGTACAATGCTTTGTTTTCATCATTTTTATTCTTGTCTTATAATTCGTCGTTTAATAATATATATATTTTATAATCTTTCTCTAATTATTTGGTTTTCTTCTTGATAGTTCTATGTTATTTATTGGTTGATTTTACTTAATGTATTACTTTGTTTGTCAAGAAGTCGTTCAAACAAAATACATTGCTTTTGGATCTTGATGCTTGATGTCAAAAAAAAAAAAAGAAAAAAAAAGAGAGGACATCTTTCTCACAATCTCGATTGAGTTCTTGGCAATCAAATTTATAACCTTAACTCTCAATTTCCCGGTTTTATGAGTTATTGTTTTTTAGTTTGGTCACTTGGTAATTATTTTTATAATGTTTTGGTTTCATAGTTCATATTCTTGTCTTATAAGTTTTTGTTTAATATTCTTTGGTTTTCTTCTTGCTAAATATATATTATTTATTTGCTTGATTTTACTTTATCTATTAGTTTTTTTGCCAAGAATTCCTAGGAACAAATTACATTGCTTTTGGGTCTCAATGCTTAATGTTAGAAAAATGGACTTCTTTCTCGCATTCTCCATTGTGACTAAGTTCCTTCTCAGATTTTTTAGCAATCAAATTTATAATCTTAGCACCCAATTTCTTGATTTCTCTAATTATGACATTTGTATGAATTATGGTTTTTTAATTTTGTTAGGTTTTTATTCTTGGCAATTCCATTTGACAAAACTCCTTTCAGTTATAATTTTATTCGCTCTTTTATTTAAGTGAGGCTATGAGTATTTAGATACGAATCCAACTCGAATTGTGCCTTGCAGAGGAGTTTGTGATCCGAAGTCCTATCATGTTTGCCACTTTGCTGACTATGTCGAGGATCGAGCAAAATTGCAGTTGAAGTTACTTGTCCGCTCGAGTGGCCATTTGTGCGCTCGAACGGAGAATCTTTGGTTCCAGAAGTTTGAACTGTCTGCAAAAAATACTGGAAGTTGTGTTTTTGCACTCGAGCGGAACTTCCTACGCTCGAGTGGCTATTCTTGCACTCGAGCGGAGATCGCGGAACAGTTTCCTATAAAAGGTGTTGTCCAATCAGATTTTAGGATACAGCTTCCAGATCTTCTTCTTGGATATTAAGGTTTATATCTGGAGCTTCTTTGCCAGTTTTTTTTATGTTTGTTTGAGTTTAAATCTGGTTTGAAAAGTATACATCAAAGGATTGTTTGTTTCATTTAATACAAAAGAGGGTTTTGTTCTTTGGTGGATTCTGTGGAATTCGGGCTTGAAACTTTGGTGGATTCCGGAGTGGCTCGTCGTTGTGGATTCGACATCGGCGTTGTGGATTCAATGTTGGGCAAGAAAATTCCGAGGTGAAGACGGATCTGGAAGAGGCATATAGGGGTCGGTTCAATTCGGGCGTGGATTCGCTAGGTAATTAAGAGTACACTTGTGTAATTCCTTTTGTCTTCTTAGTGGATTGTTTTGTGGCTTTTGCCGGTGGTTTTTTATCACAATTGAAGGTACTCCAATTGTGATTTTTTCATATAAAATCGTTGTGTCGATTTGTCTTTGATTGTTCGATTGAAATTGTTAATTATTAGTTTAAAATTGATACATAATCACAAATCAATATCTAGGGAATTTCTAGATTTTTCAAATTTGGTTATATGGTAATTATTTTATAATGCTTTGTTTTCATAGTTCTTATTCTTGTCTTATGATAGTTTTTTGTTTAGTATTTTCTTTGTTATTGATGATTTTTCTTTAATTATTTCATTTTGTCCTTGATAAATATATATTGCTTGAGTTTACTTCATCTATCAGTTTTTTTGCCAAGAAATCCTTCAAACAAAATACATTATTTTTGGGTCTCAACGCTTGATGTTAAAAAAGGGTCATCTTTCTAGCAATCTCTATTGACACCAAGAGTTCCTTCTCAGATTTCTTGGCAATTGAATTTATAATCTTAACTCCCTATTTTTCAGTTTCTTAATTTTGACATTTTTATGAGTTATGATTTTTTAATTTGGTTGCTTGTTAATTGTTGTTATGATGTTTTGTTTTGATAGTAATTATTCTTGTCTTATAACTAGTCGTTTAATATTTTCTTTATTTTTTATAATTTTTCTTTAATTATTTGATTTTCTTCTTGATAAATATTATATTATTTATTACTTGATTTTACTTAGTTTGTGTGCCAAGAAATCCTTAGAACAACGCATTGCTTTTGGGGTCTCAACGTGTGATGTTAAAAAACAGACTTCTTTCTCGTTTTTTCCATTGAGATTAAGTTCCTTCTCAGAGTTTTTGTTAACTAAATTTATAATCTTAATTGTCAATTTCTCGGTTTCGTTAATTTTGACATTTTTATGAGTTGTGGTTTTTTAATTTGGTTGCTTGGTAATTATTGTTATAATGTTCTGTTTTCGTAGTAATTATTCTTGTCTTATAATTATTTGATATTTTCATTATTTTTGATAATTTTTCTCTAATTATTTAGTTCTCTTCTTGATAAATAAATAGTATTTATTGTTTGATTTACTTTATTTATTAGTTTGTTTTGCGAGAAATCCTTGGAACAAAATACATTGCTTTTGGGTTGCAGTGCTTGATGTTAATAAAACGGACTTTTTTCTCGCAATCTCCATTTGGACAAAGTTCCTTCTTGGATTTCTTGGCAATTGAATTTATAATCTTAACTCTCAATTTCTCTGATTCCTTAATTTTGACATTTTTATGAGTTATGATTTTTTAATTTGGTTGCTTGCTAATTCTTTTTAGAATTAATTATCTAAAAGTCCTATTTACAAATGTTATGGTAGTTTAGGTCCTATTCAACATTTTTTGAACCAATAAATCATATTTAGTAAAATTGAGAATATTATAAGTTTTTCTCAATTTTTTAAATTAAGAATATTATTAATTTTGCATAGTAATGCTCCAGATAATTATTTCACTAACTGATGAAAATAAATAGAGCATGAGATTAAACATTTTTACCTTTCTACTTATTGATTTGATTCAGCTATCTAATAAAACCAAAAATATTAACAGTTTTTCCATTTTTAAAACTGTGAACATTATCAATTTTTTCCTTTTTAGAGTTTTTTTTTTTCAGTTTTGTACATCAATGTTCCATCATCATACTCCTTTATAAACACAAAATTTTCAGTTTTGCACAAAAAAATAATTCAGTTTTTTCAATTTTTTCAAAAAAAAATTTTTGGCACTTAACTTTTTTTTTTTTAGTTTTTTCAATTTGAAAGTTGATGTGTTAAAGTTTTGAAAATCAAAATAAATGTTAAATCATCATGTTCCTTTATAAATAATCATAAATGATTAACAATCATTATTTGAAGGGCATTCGACTATTAAAAATTTAATAGGACTTGACAGTCCAAAAAATCTTAGTTAGGACTTAATGGAGTATAAGTTCATAAATTAAGACTTGTGTATAAATGCCCCTTATTTTTTATTTTTTTTGGTTACAACGAAAATGGAAAGGAAAAGCAAGGGCTAAGCCCATTCCCTAGACAAGCCTATCATATCATAAATAATAAGACTTCTAATTTCTGCTGGTGGCTCATTGACCACCAGCATATCTTCGAGTTGTTGAGCTCCAAACTTCGCCAAGGCATCGGCACAAAGATTTCCTTCCTTCCAAACGTGTTGGACAGTGCATTGACAGCCTCGGAGCAAGATCTTGGAGTCCTCCACCAAATTCTTGAAAGGGCAGTTGTCCCTTGTTTCTTCGTTCATCAATTGTACCACTTGCATTGCATCTGATTCAATGATAACATTGTTCATGCCTTTTTGAAGGATCACGGTGAGTCCCTTGTATAGAGCCCATAGTTCAGCTTCAAGGCTAGTTCCAGGTTGCAAACGTCCATAGTATCTACACACCCAAGTTCCTTGTTCGTCCCGGATCAGCTCACCAAAGCCTCCATCTCCTCCAATTTTCCTGCTGCCATCAGTGTTTAGTTTCAGTCTTCCTGTAGGTGGGAAACACCATTTGATTAGTCTAAATGAGGGTCTGGGTTGTGGTACAAACTAGAGGAAAGCTTGATGGATTTCTCGAGAGTAATCAAAAATAAATTTTGCACTGTCTTGGTTACTAACAGATTTTCCTTCGAAAACAAATCCATTTCTATTTTTCCAAATTTTTCATAGAGCCACCACAAAAACAAGAAACCAAGAGAGCTGTGCATTATAATGATTTTTATTTTTTGCATTCCTCAAAAGCCAATCCATCCAAGGTCTCCTCATCATGTCTATGTACCATTGTTTATCAAAAATAGTGAGCCACACTTCCTTTGCTACATAACATTCTCTAAATAAATGACTCATATCCTCAACCCCATTACATCTAGGACAGTGAGGAATATCAGTCAATCCTCTCTTCAATCATTTGATTACTAAGTAATTTTCCATGGAGAACAATCCACAAGAAACTTTTTAGTTTCTGTGGTAGTCTCAGTTTCTACGCCCAAGACCATTCATCTGCCCTGTCCTCACTGTCTTGAAGCATATCATACACAGAGGAAACATTGAATTCCCCACCAGGAGATCCCTTCCAAATTGGAGTATACATCCCATTGTTTCCAAGGGGTGGAGTTCCCAGGATAATAGTAGCCAATGGCTGAGGAAAGTTATCTTTAATTAGAATAGCATCCCAATTCCCATCTACCCCTAGCAACTCTCTCAAATTGGAAATGTGAATAGCATCAGTAATATTAGATTGCATAGTACCAGAAACAGTGTCCTCAAAGGAACTGTTTCCACACCACCAATCTTTCCAAATATTCACAGACCTGTCATCACTAATGTTCCACTTAACACCTTTCCTTTAGAAAGGTCTGGTGCTCATGATGCCTCTCCAAATATATGAAGCATCCCTACCTTTCTGCTGGTCAAAGAAGGAAGTATTGTTAAGTATTTATGTCTCAAAACCTCACACCACAGACTGCCTCTGTGGCTAATCAAATTCCAACCCAACTTAGAGATCAAAGCAAGGTTCTGATCCCTAGCTTTTTTAATCCCTAGACCACCAGTTTTTTTCATTTTACACACAACATTCCAATTGACAAGATGAATTTTCTTCTTTTCCGGAGTGTCCCCCAAAGAAAATTTATATTCATCCTGTCAATTTCATTGCAAACCTTAGAAGGTAAGAGCATAGTCTGCATAGCATAGGCAGGTATAGCAAAAGCCACAGATTGGATTAGAGTGGCTCTACCAACCATAGATAGAGTATGAGCTTTCCACTCTGTCAACCTCATTTGCATCTTATCCAAAATGTGGGTGAAAATACCCATGTTAACTCTACCATGGATGATAAAGGACGTCCAAGTATCTCCCTAAATCATAAGTAAAAGGGATGCCACACTTGGTACTCATCTCTTTAGCACTCCTCCTATCAATGTTAGGTGAGACAAAGAGTTTGGGCTTATGATGATTAATTTTCAGACCAGAAATATCACAAAACTCATCCATGACCTTCATGATAATACTACAATTGGATGTAGTAGCCTGCCCAAAAAGCATTAAGTCATCAACAAAGAAAAGATGGGTGAGTTTAGGCCCTTTTTTGGAAGTCTCCACCCCTTTCCAAGCTTCATGATTAGCTTGAAAACTAATCATATTCGATAACCTCTCAAGACAACAGGTAAGGAGACAAGGGGTCCCCTTGTCTCAACCCTCTAGCTGGAGTGAATTCTTGAAGTGGGACACCATCCCAGATAATAGCAGTACTAACAGTGGTCACACAACACATAATAAATGTTTTGTTTTCATACAATTCTTTGGTTCATTTTCTTTATTTTTTGTCATTTTTCTCTCATTATAACTACTCTCATGTGCAATGATAAAATTACTTAAATTGTTAATTGAAATAAATTTTTGACATCATTAAAAATTATTAATTAACTTTGATGATTTATCAGTAAAGGGGATCATTTGTTATGAAACTAGAATTTTTAAGGGGCATGATGTAATTTTAAAAACTATTAATTGACTTAATGATTTATTAATAAAAGGGATCATTTGTTATGAAATTAAAATTTTTAAAACTATAAGGACAGCTCTTATTTTAAGCAAACCTCAGGGTTGTGTTTGTAATTTTTCCAAACATGAAAGTAGTATGGTAGTGTTGGTTGGATTTAGTGATGCTGATGCGCAACCCGCGCAGCAGTTGTTGCGCGCCAAAATGGGCTTATTTCGGGGTCCATTTGGATAATCCGAACCGTTCACATTTTAGAATACATCAATTAAAACACGCTTGCAAAAAATCAAGTTAATCGGATATCGTTTATCCATTCATCCACTCACATTTGTATCTACAAAAATAAATAATAATTGTAATTTAAAGCATTAAAATGAATACAAATGTGACTCAATGGATAGGTAAATGATATCCGATTAACTTGATTTTTTATAGGCATGTTCTACTTGATATATTCTAAAATGTGAACGGTTCGGATTATCTAAATGGACTCCGAAATGAGCCCATTTTGGCGCACAACAGTTGCTGCTGCGCAGGTTGCGCAGCAGCATCACTAAATCGATGTTTGGTTGTACAATAGGACTCACAAATATCTTGACAATTGGGATTAGACCCAAGTTAAAGGAATTTTAATAGGACTTTTATCACTGTTAGTGGATTTAAGATAAAATCTCCCAGCAAGTTTGTTCTATTTTGACTCTAGGGAGTTGAATGGTGATGTATACTCTTCTAGATAAGTTTAGAATTCATTATATATATCTTTGATGCTCTGTAGAAGCAAAAATCTTCTAGCGCTCCAAGAACACCGTACCAAAATGAAACGCATATCTATATTCATGTCAGAAAAACTGAATTAGCGCATGGTGAAAATGAGATGTTCATGTATGACTGACAACATAGAAGTGTTTGCTGAGGCAATGGTGTCGGGCTATGATATCAATATTGGACTCCTTTGGCATAGAATAAGACACGAGATCGGTGGATTGCATTACATACAGAGGACACCCTCAATGCTAGCCACAATCTATGGCAGTGAAAGAGTGTTGAGTTTGGGGTTGATGTTAACAAAATTTCTGTCACGGAATCTGACCGCCCTGTATTGTTATTTTGCCTATGAACCTACCCAACGAGTTCGTTGTTAAAGAAAATATATGATTCCCCACAAGTAAATCAATCAATGGGAATAAAATCTAATGCAGAAAAATTAAATCAAAAGCAACACAAGAATTTTACGTGGTTCTCTCAATGTGAGTTACGTCCACGGGATCGAAATCTGATTCCACTATCAACCAAAAAGTTTCCAAACGATTACAAACGAGACACAAATAGTCTCACAAAAACACCTTTAGGTGAATTCCAAATAATCACAAATAAACAAAAGAAAAGACCTCACCAAGTAGACGAATAAAAAACTTTAAAACAAGATTATAGAAGATCCAAAATAATAACCCAAACTATACTTCGAAAGACGGCCAAAACAGAACCAAACATTTCAAGCAAAAATCCAAAAAACACCACTGAAGAAGAATAAAACATAAAGCTGTCGTAGCACTTTTCCGAAGAACTCCAGCAACAAAACAAAGCACCAATCCACTTAAAAGATTATCAATTAGCTGCTGCTGTTTTTTTTCCTCTGCATCGAAGCAAACATAAACAATATATATATATGTTGTTGATTAATGGGTTTTTCTATCAAAACCCTAGTTGTAACCAAATTGAATTGGGTCTCCAAAAAATTAGATATAATATATATAAAATATATTATATCCAAACTGTCACGACCCAAACCCGGCCCTATGGGTTTAGCATCAGAATCGCCAAGAATCCGAGATTATCAAGGCCTACTTAATAATGTCTGATAAAAGCAGTCTGTGGCCTGGCGAAAGCCAAAACAGTAAATGAATAATGTCCAATGAGCTGTGACAGTCTGTATGCCAAAAGATTTTTTTCATACATATATGCAGTCAGAACAGTACAGTCTATACAATTATTTACAATCACTTAGTGCGGGGACCTAATCCCTTGATAATAGTACAATAAGGTAGATAACAGTCTATACAGTGATCCAAAACAGTACGGAGGCAGACGGGGGAAACAAAACACCCCCAAAGCCATAGCATGGCAACTCGGAACCTCGCAATGAGGCACACAGGCTGGCTTGACAAAACTGGAGTCTAACCCACGCTCCTAGCTCCGGTCTAGTGGCTGGACACCTACATATATATATAAACAGTGAGCTAAAGCCCAGTGAATAACATAAAGCGTAAAGGGGTTTAGAATGAATGTTCTTACGGTAATGAAAACAGTCCAATTCAATAAGTATATCAGTGGTTCAAGATAAGATTGAATCATATGTGGTACATCCATTAGCATAACGAATATGATGAGGTCTTAAAAGACCCGAGCAGTAATGATGGCCATCAATCAAGATGAGTGGTTCAACGAGGAACCGAAGATCTCTAAGATGATAACGATAAGCAATGAGGTGCTAAGGATACCATAGTACAGTTCAGAAATAAAGGACATACATTCATTCAGTAATCAATATCAGTTCAGTAAACAGTTTAGTTCAGTGTTTAGAAAAATAATCATTTGAACATATCTTTACACAATTATTACTCACAGAGTTCTGGGCTACAGTAGGCTAGGGCGTCTCCTCGAAATGCCAACCCTATACAGTTAACAGATTGAACACACACTAAGTCACACAGTTGGGAAAGATAATAACTTAATCCCTAATTTGCCTCGGTGTGGTTCTACATCTATATCCTCTTTAAGATGCCTTAAATATGCCCTAGGAATGCCTAGGATGGAAAAAGGATGCAAATATGCACTTTGGAACACTTTACAAAATTTTCTGAAAACAGGGGTCTCGCTCGTGCGTGGCTTTCTACGCTCGAGCGGACATGCAGACAAAGAAGCTCCGCTCGAGCGTGGATTTCGTCGCTCAAGCGAACTGCATGCTACAGTAAAAATGCTGGATGCTCGCTCGATGCCCGCTCGAGCGTAAGACACAGGTCCTCGCTCGAGCGCAGGTTTCCTCGCTCGAGTAGACTGTGAACTCATGAAAAGTACTGGGTGCACGCATTTCACGCTCGAGCGTAACTTTTCTCGCTCAAGCGGAAAGCACGAACACAGAGTGTACGCTCAAGCGTAGACTTCTTCGCTCGAGCGTAGGCTCAAAATCTGGAAGTTCCAGATTTGAGTCCCAAGCTCAAAATCAAGTTCAAATGCTAAAAATTCAATCCTCTTTGGCTGAAAACTTGGAAAACACTTGTAAACACCTAATATTACATGTTTCAAAGATCAATTTGACAAATCAAAGCCCAAGGGTGTTTAATTCAAACTCAATTTCAAACCAATTTTCATGAACATGCTACAAACATGACATGCATGAATTCAAATCATTTCAAAGCTTCAATATGATGCTCTAGTGAGCCAATTGTTCCAAAAACAAGTTGAAAACATGGACCATTGCAAAATTATGAACATGCATGTGACAATTGCCATGAAATCAACTCAAAATGCAAGGATATAGGCATGCATGCAACATTTAAGCTTCTAATGCAACACTTTCAACCAAATCTAGGCTCATTTCTTCAAATTAGCATGAAACATGCAAGAATCAACTTAAATACAACAATGGAGGGTTGATTCTCCTACCTTAGGTCTTGTATTCAAAGTTTATGAGCTCAATTGGCAACTACACTTCAATTTCTTCCAAATGCAAGCAAATCTCCAAGTTTGAACTCAATTCTCCTATTCCTCTCTCTCTATTTGGTCGGCTAGGGCAAGAGAATGGCTGAGCAAATGTATTATGTGATCAAGTGAAGGCTCAATGTGTGTGAGATAGTGGGCCACCAAGTGGTATTTTGGTAATAAAGCCTAACAATGCAATTTAATCTAATTTAATTGTACCAAATCACATTTTGATCAAATACACCATAAAATCATATAAATTCTAATGGTTCTAAATCATCAATCAATTTTGGATTCGGCCGCCGATAAAGCCTTCAATTAACAGTTTAAACGAAACAAACTGAACAGATAATCAAATTGTCAAACAGATAGAATGCACAATAACACATATATGCTCAGTCAATTCAGTTCCAGTTTCCAGTCAGTCAATTCAGTACTTCAATCAGTTCATTTACTTTCCATAATCGGTCTTAATTTAGCAGTAATCGGTATTAATCAGTGATCAGTAACGAGGGTTATTACACAAACCAAACCAAATTAGAATTCTTTTAACAAACCAATTGGGTTTCAAACTCCACTAAGGAGGTATACCCAACAATTCTCCCCCTACCGATTTAGGTGGAGAGATCAACCATACCCGCCAAAGTTCGACACTTCAAATGTTGTCCCTCGACAAAGTCTTAGTCAACATATTCGAAATATTATCATTTGTGTAAACCTTTTCGAGTTGCAACACTTTCAAATCTAACACATCGTGAATCCAATGGTATCTCACATCAATGTGTTTCGATCTCGAATGAAAAGTAGAATTTTTACTTAAATGAATAGCACTTTGACTATCACAATAAAACACATACCTTTCTTGCTTCAAACCCAATTCTTGCAAAAATTTCTTTAACCATAACTCTTCTTTGCAAGCTTCCGTAATGGCAATAAATTCAGCTTCGGTAGTTAAGAGAGCAACACATTTTTGTAATTTAGATTGCCATGCCACAACTCCCGCTACAAATGTCATCAAATACCCTGAAGTAGATTTTCTAGAATCAACATCACCGGCCATGTCAGAATCTGTGAACCCACCAAGTATTGGCTTACCATCTTCAAAACACAAACACACCTTTGAAGTCCCTCAAAAATATCTTAGAATCCATTTTACCGCTGCCCAATGTTCTTTACCCCGATTATAGAGAAACCGACTCACCACACTAACGGCGTGAGCAATATTCGGCCTTGTACAAACCATGGCGTACATCAAAGAACCAACTGCTGAAGCATATGGAACTTTTAAAATCTCTTCTTTGTCTTTGTCACTTGTAGGACATTGATTCGAACTAAGCTTGAAGTGACCCACAAGTGGACAACCAACCGACTTTGCTTTATTCATGTTGAACCTCTCAAGAACTTTCTCAATGTAGCTTTCTTGAGACAACCAAATTAGCCCCTCTTTGCGATCACGAAGAATTTTCATACCAAGTATTTGTTTTCCCTACCCCAAATCTTTCATAGCAAAAGACTTGCTCAACTCTAATTTCAACCTATTAATCATAGTGTAATCTTGACCTACAATTAACATGTCATCAACATAAAGTAAAAGAATAATAAATTTGCCATCCGGGAAATTTTTCACAAACACACAATGGTCCGAAATGGTTTTAGAAAAATCATTATTCATCATGAAAGAGTCAAACTTTTCGTATCATTGCCGTGGAGCTTGCTTGAGACCATACGAACTTTTCTTCAATTTGCAAACAAATTTCTCTTTCTCTTTTTTCACAAAACCTTCCGGTTGCTCCATATAAATTTATTCTTCAAAATTACCGTGAAGAAATGCGATTTTCACATCAAGTTGTTCAATTTTAAGGTTCATACTTACAGTCATGCCAAGTACAACCCGAATAGAAGACATCTTCACAACCGGCAAGAAAATCTCATCAAAGTAAATACCTTTCTTTTGCCCAAAGCCTTTCACAACAAGACGTGCTTTGTACCTCAAATTCTTGCTATCATTCTTCAATTTGAAAACCCACTTATTTTTCAGAATTTTCCTCCCCTTAGACAACTTCACTAAATCATAAGTAAGGAATTCATCTCCTCTTCCATGACCTTTTTCCAATCACCTTTCTGTAGACACCCCATTTTTGACCGACCTTAAGACTCAGACGTCACCGATTGAGCGCTTGGTGATGTTGCATACTGTGCTCGTTCAGAAGTCTCAGAGTCGCCGGCCGCCTCCGGACTTAAATTCTCTTCTATGCCTTGTCTCGGTTTTGCGAACGGACTCGGTTTTCTCTGTTTTTCTTTCACGAGGGAAGAGAGTGGTCCCGTAGACTATCTCCCGGTGGCCGTGAGCTACATTTTGTGGCCGTAGGCCATTTTGCCCATTTCGGAGCCCGGTTCCCGGTTTTCGGGACCGTCAGGCCGTGTGCCTTGGCTCGGGACCGCCCAACCATCTCCGAGTTCTCCGGTTCTTGGCATGCACCTCTGTTTCATCATTCCGAGGAACACTGGGGCCTCTCGCCGTGGCCGTATGCCACTTCGGTGCCACTGTGGCGGTTTTCGGGACCGAATCGCGGTTTGGGCCCCGAGCATTCATTTTGCATCGGTTTTCTCGATTTTTGGCAGAACCTCTGTTTTGTCATTCCGAGGAACACTGGGTCGCAGATGCCCACCTCATTCGAACACCACTTCGCACTGCGGCCCATTTTGGGATCCCAAATTGCGGTTTTGGCTCGGCGTTCATTTCTCATTAGTTTTTGTTCAAATTTGGCGGTACCTCTGTTTCAACACCGGGAAGATCCTTTGGGGTGGGAGGCCAGCAATTATCCCAGATAACCATTTTGCTCTTCCTACCGCTTTTGCTCACTTGCCAATGTTGAACACCCCGGGATATTTTCTTCCGACCAAAGCTACATATCTGTGATCACGGGACATGGGAGGACCCTAAGAACTACAGGTCGGCCAGCAATTGTGGATTTCATTTTTAAGCCTCTCCTTCAAGCTCTATGTTGTGGCTCCTGCTTCAGTGTTGCCAATTTCCGACCTTGGAACCTTGTTCCACACATCTAGGAGGACCCTAAAAGTTGGTGGTCGGCCAGCAATTATTGATTTCATTTTTGGGCCTCTCCTTCAAGCTCTATGTTGTGACTTCTGCTTCAGAGTTGCCAGATTCCGACCTTGGGGCCTTATTCTACACACATGGGAGGACACCATTGCAGGGTGGTCGGCCAGAAAATTTCACCTTCATTTTTGGGCCCTGGCCGGCCGGCCAGGGTGAGTGGCTGGCCGACCAGGTGGGGTGGCAGCCACCTTCGAGAAATCACTGGCCCGGCTACTGCTTTTGGGCTCTTCTGGTGTCAAATGTTTTTTTGAAATATCTCCCCATCAGGATATTTTGGAAGGAAAGCTTAGGTGCTTTTCCTCCCTTTACACTCTTTTGGCCTACTTAAAGGGCTGGACAGCCTTTGCTAGGGTTACAAAAATTTGATCTGCAAGACCTTTCTCTCAAAACCTCCATTTTCCTATTCAAAAAACCTAAAAACCTTTGAGTTCCTAGGCCAATCCTTCATCAACCCTAAGCTCCACCATCACCATTCAATTTCCAGCAGCAAGGAAGGGTTCCTCAGAGGCTTAAAAGCAACTTTCATCAAGGCAAGAGGAAGCAAAAGTTAGCTCTTCAAGGGTAAGTCACTAAATCCCTTTTTCTAGCACTTTCTTGCATCAATTCTTTTCCCTACTCCCTTTTTGTTTTGGGCTCCGACCCCTACTGGTTTTGTGCTCATTTTGAGCCCCTCTACAACTTTTTAGAAGGGCTCAACCTTGTTTGGTGTCTCCATAATATACTTCCTTCAATATCACTCTTTAGGCCATTAACTTGCATGCTTTGTTTGGCTTTTGAGTGATCTGATTTCGAGCATACTATATATTGTGAGTGGGCTTATCTTGAGCCCCTCTTCAACATTGAAGAAGGGCTCAACCATGTTTGGCTTCTCTAGCATGCACTTCCTTTGAAATTCTTCCATTTTACCGTAAACTTGCATGCTAGTTTTAGCCTATATGCACTTATTTTTGGAGCATGCTATAAACTGATTATGGGCTTATTTCATGTCCCTCTACAATATTGTAGAAGGGACCAATCTTGTTTGGTGCCTCCATGAATGGCCTCCCTTTGCACCTCTCTTTGGCCATGTTTTGCATACCTCTTTGAGCCTATTTGATCACTGTTTTGAGCCTTCATCAGGCTTAGAAAGTGCCTTATTTTGGTCTGTCATTCATGATTTATTAAGGGTCTTTGGCCATTTGATGATTGGTTTTGGTACTTCCTTTGTATTCCTCCATTTTTCTGTAAAATTGCATGCTTTTTTAAGCCAGTTTAGCTTCGGATTTCAGCCTTCATCAGGCTTAGAAAGTGTCTTGTTTTGGTCTATTCTTCAAGTTTTATTAAGGGTATTAAGTTGTTTGGTCATTATTTATGGTACCTCTCTTTATAGCCCTTGTTAGCTCATTATATTGCATGCTATTTTGAGCCTATCTACATGCTGATTTTGGAGTTTTCATTCACTATAAATATGCATGTTTTGGACTCCTATTCAAAGTTGTAGAAGGAAATTTTGTGGTTTGAATTTTCCATGTACCACTTGTTTTGTAATTCCTCTCTTTTCCCGTATTTTTGCATGCCATTGTTGTCCTATCTATGCTCATAATTTGGCCATGTTTTGTACTAAAAAGATGCTATTTTTAGGGCTGCCTTGCTACTGTCTTTGCTTTCATGTACCAATTTTGCATGTTTAGCACAGCTGTAGGCCATTTCGGGCACTTAGAATTACATTTCGGGATGATTTCATGCATTGATTGTCATTTCGTCTCATTTCGGGGCTGTTTTCCCCTTCATTTAGCTGCTGAAATTTGGTTTGCATGCTTGCATATCATTTTCCATGTCATCTCATGCCTTAGTTCATTGCCTCGGTTTGCGTGCCCGTGGGCACACACTTCGAGGCACTCCATTTTCATTCATTGGCTTCCTATGTGAGTAGGCCGAGGCCCTCTCATGTTGGTATAAGTCCATCATTACATTTCTGTACCATTTCCACGCTTGTATATCATCGCCTCGGTTTGCATGCCCGTGTGCGCGCATTTCGAGACGCATCTTTTTATCCGACGGCAGCCTATGTGAGTGCGGTTGAGGCTCTCTCATGTTGGCGTAAGCCCATCATTGCATTCCGTATGCCATTTCATACATTCCTCGGTTTGCGTGCCGTGGCGCGATTTCGAGGCGATCTTTTTATCCGACGGCAACCTATGTGAGTGCGGCTGAGGCTCTCTCATGTTGGCGTAAGCCCATCATTGCATTCCGTATGCCATTTCATCATCGCCTCGGTTTTATCCGATTTCCATTTCATCATCGCCTCGGTTTGCGTGCCTGTGGGCACGCATTTCGAGGCACTTCAGTTTTATCCGATTTGCATCTCACATCATCGCCTCGGTTTGCGTGCCTGTGGGCACGCATTTCAAGGCACTTCAACTTTATCCGATTCGCATGTCACATCATCACCTCGGTTTGCGTACCCGTGGGCACGCATTTCGAGACATCTCATTTGCATAGCATTGTGCGTGCTAGGATATATTTTAGTTGCATTCATGCATATCATGCATATCGCATCGTGTTCGGGATAGGAGTTAGCCCGGGCACGGGAAACGAGGCATGTTTCGTACTCAGGTGAGCGGGTCTCAATTCCCAAGTCACCAACACTCCGGATTACCCATGATGGAGTTAGGTTTTATTGTAGCATTCATATACATTCATCCTATATTGAGTTGTGCAATCCGATTCCTCGGCCATCATGCATCGAGATGCGTGATTGGTGGCACGAGGATCGAGGCATGCATATATTTGTGAAATACATTGCTATGCCCCTTTCCTGCTCTCTGTTGCAGCAAAATGAAGAATCAGCAACCTTCGGAACTGGGCACGCATTTCAAGAAAAATGCAAACAGAGGCTAATCGGGGCATCGTCGTGGATTTCCGCGCAAAGGCATCCGGGCATGCATCATTTCATCATCCGAAGCAGTAGCAAGGCAGTCCCTGGCTTGCATGCCAGTGTTACTCTTTTTGTAATTATTTTGTTAATTAATTAGAAATCTGTAATATTCTTTTATTCGGGACTGTATATTTATTCGGACCCTCTGCGCGAGGGCAATGTTGTAATAAGGGTGTGTGAGTGTGATGTATGTCTTCCAACCCCCATTTCTTTCTCCCTTTTATTTATCCGCTTACAATGGTTAGATATAGGGCATATTTCAATTAGCATACAGCATGACAGCATGTTTGCATCATTCATCTGTTTTGCACGCACCGGGCTCGGCGCATCATACAAACTGCATCTGTATTTCAATTCCAAGTTGAGTACTTGATAGCTGTTGCATCTCATATGCCATGTTTAGAATAGCCGAGCCTGCTATAGTTTGCATCTTTGCATGTGTTGCATTAGGCATTCTGTATACTTAGGATCATGCATGGATTTCTAATCAGTTTCCTGTTTTGGCTCGGAGTACTCTGTAAGTTTTTATGCTTTAGCATCCTTGCATGCGTGTGAGTGTTGCCATAACAGCATGCTTACCATGAGGCTATATGCTTATGTGATATAACTGCTTTGAATGCCTGTGGGTGGAGGTTGAGTTATTTGAATTGGGACAATTCATCAGATCGTTTGTTAAGCCCACTAGATAGTGGCAAAATCATGTTTTCTAAGCCCACCCGAGGGTGGCAAATCCGATTTTAGCTGCTGCGCAAAGACCATCACATCATTTTCAAACAAACAAACATGAAGTGTTTTGTTCCAATTCGAGACGGCCAGTCTATACTTGTTTGTCGCGAGCATCACATAGTAATCTAGGCTAATAACCGAATAAGAACTCACAATGTTTTCAAAACAGATATCATGGTTAGTAGAGGCCGGTCTTTGATCGGCGAAGGGTGCTCACGATGTGACCTTCTAATCGTACCCAAGTTCCCGAGCCAACTTTGGTGATGACGGACACGTGGCCTTTCAAGACCGAGTCGGGGTTTCTAAATTTCCCATTTTAAAATATTTAGGTGGCGACTCATATCCGCAAAGCGATCCATGTTTGGCACTTCTTTCAAAAAAATCTGTTTTCCTTCAAAACGATTTGCCGGATTTGGACTCTTTGGTTCAGATTTATAACCGTAACAAAATCGAGTCCGAACTGTAGCGAGGTCCCCCGCGGGCGTTGTTACACTTTCTTAGCATGCTCAATTGCTTCTTGGTAGCTCTCAGGCTCCCCTTGATCGGAAATCAACACAAAAGCAAAAGAATAATAAATTTGCCATCCGAAAATTTTTTCACAAACACACAATGGTCCGAAGTGGTTTTAGAAAAATCATTATTCATCATGAAAGAGTCAAATTTTTTGTACCATTGTCGCGGAACTTGCTTGAGACCATACAAACTTTTCTTCAATTTGCAAACAAATTTTTCTTTTTCTTTTTCCACAAAACCTTCCGGTTGCTCCATGTAAATTTCTTCTTCAAGATCACCATGAAGAAATACGGTTTTCACATCAAGTTGTTCAACTTCAAGGTTCATACTTGTAGCCATGCCAAGTACAACCCAAATAAAAGAAATCTTCACAACTGGTAGAAAATCTCATCAAAGTCAATACCTTTCTTTTGCCCAAAGCCTTTCGCAACAAGACGTGCTTTGTACCTCAGATTCTTGCTATCATTCTTCAATTTGAAAACCCACTTTATTTTTCAGAATTTTCCTCCCCTTAGGCAACTTCACTAAATCATAAGTGTGATTTTCAAGTAAAGAATTCATCTCCTCTTCTATGGCCTTTTTCCAATCACCTTTCTTAGCATGCTCAATTGCTTCTTAGTAGCTCTCAGGCTCCCCTTAATCGGAAATCAACACAAAAGCAAAAGAATAATAAATTTGCCATCCGAAAAGTTTTTCACAAACACACAATGGTCCGAAATGGTTTTAGAAAAATCATTATTCATCATGAAAGAGTCAAATTTTTTGTACCATTGCCGCGGAGCTTGCTTGAGACCATACAAACTTTTCTTCAATTTGCAAACAAATTTCTCTTTCCCTTTTTCCACAAAACCTTCCGGTTGCTCCATGTAAATTTATTCTTCAAGATCACCATAAAGAAATGCGGTTTTCACATCAAGTTGTTCAACTTCAAGGTTCATACTTGCAGCCATGCCAAGTACAACCCGAATAGAAGACATCTTCACAACCGGCGAGAAAATCCCATCAAAGTCAATACCTTTCTTTTGCCTAAAGCCTTTCAAAACAAGACGTGCTTTGTACCTTAGATTCTTGCTATCATTCTTCAATTTGAAAACCCACTTATTTTTCAGAATTTTCCTCCCCTTAGGCAACTTCACTAAATCATAAGTGTGATTTTCAAGTAAGGAATTCATCCCCTCTTCCATGGCCTTTTTTCAATCACCTTTCTTAGCGTGCTCAATTGTTTCTTGGTAGCTCTCAAGCTCCTCTTGATCGAAAATCAACACAAATTCATTGGGAGGATACTTTTTCAAAGGTTGTCAGTCCCTTGTAGATTTCCTCAACTCAAGTTGTGGTGGCAGTTCTTGAGTTGGATGCTCTTTCTCAATTTATGGCTTAACTTCATTAGGATTAGCATCATCCTCCACATCTTCAATAGGTGGCTGTACATCTTCCCCATTTTCATCATCAACTGAAAATGAAGGAGATGGATCCATGTCAATGAGATCACTAGTTTTTGGCTCTGGTTGATCACCTTTGCCAAAGTCTTCAATTGTTTGGTCTTCAAGAAACACAACATCATGACTTTGAATGACTTTCTTGTCGACTGGATCCCACAATCTATATGTGAATTCATCACGCCCATAGCCAAGAAAAATACATTGTCTTGACTTACTATCAAGCTTGGACCTCTCATCCTTTGGAATGTGAACAAAAGCTCGGCAACCAAACCCTCTCAAGTGCTCATAAGACACATCTTTGCCAGTCTAAACTCTTTTAGGAACATTACCATTCAAATGATAGGAAGGAGACAAATTGATCACGTCAACCCCTGTCATCATTGCCTCACCCCAAAAGGATCTTGGCAATTTAGCTTGTGAAAGCAAACACCTTGTTCTTTCCACAATGGTGCGGTTCATCCTCTCAGCAACGCCATTTTGTTGAGGAGTCTTCTTAACTGTCTTTTGGTGCCGAATACCTTGGCTGCGACAATACTCATCAAATGGCCCAATGTATTCACCACAATTGTCTGATCGGATGCACTTCAATTTCTGTCATGTTTCTCTTTCAACCATGGCCTGAAAATGCTTAAATACTTCTAGAACTTGATCTTTAGTTTTTAGTAGAAAAGCTCAAATTGTAATAACCCTCATCACTGATTACTGGTTAACCACTGATTACTGCTAAACGGAGACTGATTATGATAAGTAATTGAATCGACTGAAATACTGAACTAACTGATTGAATGTACTAGTTTAAATGCATTTCTATCTTTTTGACTGTTAAATGATCTGTTCGTATTTTATGCTTTAAACTGCAAGTTGAAGGCCTTATCGGCGGCCGAATCTAAAATCGATTGATGTATTACGTTAATTAGAATTAATGGGATTTTATGGCATATTTAGTTGAAATTTGATTTGGTATGTTTAAATTGGATTAAATAATGCTAGATTATAAGAGTTAGCCCTATTTACCATCTTGCCATGCTAGTAGGCCACTATGTCATCACACTTGAAGCCTTATTACACTTTAATACAACATTTCCTCAGCCATTTCCTTGAGCTTAGCCGACTAGAGGGAGTGAGAGAGAGAAAAAAACTTGTTTTCAACCAAATTAGCTTGGAGGCTTAGGAGATTTGAAGAATTCTTTACAATTGAGTTCTATCTTGTGAATTGCTTGGTGAATCAAAGAGATTGAAGGTTGATTTCATAATTGAGCTTCCTACACTTGATAATCAAGGTCTAAGGTAGAAAATCCACCTTTTTAAACTTGTCCTTGAGTTTGTTCTTGCTTGATTCTTGTTATATTGAAGATTGGAGTCAAAATTAGCTTTAGGAATTCATGCATGCACGTTGCCATTCTTGAGTTTTGAGAATTTTTGTCCATGAAATTGTACATGCATGTTCATATTATAGTTCTAGTTCATGAATTCCTCATGTTTTTGAAAGGATTGGCTCTTTGGAGCAAGTATTTGAAGCTTTAAAGTTGTTTAAATTCATGCATGTTGCATGTCCATCATGTCTTGAATTTTTGGTCTCAAATTGTGTTTAATTGAACTATCCTTGGGCTTTGATTTCTCAAATTGAGCTTTGAGACATGTTATACTATGAGCTTACAAGTGTTTTCCAGAAAATTAGCCCAAGAGGATCGAATTTGGTGCATTGAAACTTGGTTTTAAGCTTGAGGTTCAAATCTGGAATTTCCAGAATTTGGACTCACGCTCGAGCGGGAATAGTGGCGCTTAAGCGTGAAATGCGTGCTCCCAGCACTTTGCATTGTTTTACAGTACGCTCGAGTGGGGGAATGCACGCTCGATCGGGGTCTTATGTCACACGCTCGAGCGGGTGTCGAGCGCCCATCGAGCGTGATTTTCACACATCTAGTACTTTTGCCATGTTTTGCAGTCCACTCAAGCGTGAGAAGTGACGCTCGAGCAGGGAACCTTTGTCTGCATGTCCGCTTAAGCGGGGAAAGCCACGCTCGAGCGGGACCCTGTTTTTCTAAAAATTTTGAGAATGTTTTTTAAAGTGCATCTTTGCATCCTCATTTCATTCTAGGCATTCTTAGGCCTAGTTTAAGGCATCTTAATGAGGATATTGATGTAGAACCACACCGAGGCAAATTAGGAATTAAGTTATTATTTCCCAACTGTGTAGCTTAGTGTGTGTTAATTCTGTAACTATGTAGGGTTGGCATCCGGGGACGCGTACTAGCTTATCTGTAGCCCATAACTCTGTGAGTAACAAAGTTGTAAAGATATGTTCAATAATGATTATCTTCTGAACAATTGAACTGTACTGTTTTCTGAAAAGATACTGTCACTGATTGAATGATGTCCTAATTTTGAATCGTATTATGGCATCCTTAGCAACCTACTGTTACTGTACTGTACTGCTACTATCACAAAGATCTCTGTCGGTTCCCATGTTGGAACCATTACTGTTTACTGATATGATGGCCATCAACTGACTGTTTGGTCTATTTAGACCTACTGTACTGTTTTGCTATTGGATGTACCACATATGACTCCTATGACTGAATAACTGATATACTAATTGAAATGACTGTTTTCAATACTGAAAGGACATTCATTCTTAACCTCTTTACGCATATGTTATTCACTGGGCTTTAGCTCACTGCTCATATATATATATATATATGTAGGTGTACAGGCACCGAACCGTTGCTAGAGGCGTCAGGATAGGCTCCTGTTTTGTCAAGCCAACCTTTGTGCCTCACTTTGAGGTTCCTGAACTGTTCAAGCTGTGGCTGCTTGGGGTATTTTAGTTTTTTCCCCTTTTTGTATATGTCCTGTATAGACTGAATGTTTTTGCACTGTACTGTCTTAATAGGGATCAAGTCCCTAATATGAATAATTGTAAATATTGTGCATATTGTTTGGAACTGATTGTATATATGTTATGAAAAGTCTTTTTGCATTCAGACTGTCACAGCTCATTGGACATATTTTAATTACTGTTTTGGCTTCCGCCAAATTTCAGACTCAGACATTATTTCATCATTAGCGGGACTTGATAATCTCGGACATCGGTGATTCTGATTACTAAACCCATAGGGGCGGGTTTAGGTCGTGACACAAACTTTCCTTTAATAATCATTAATGAAAGTAACAAAATAAAGTACACCACTATGTGTTCTAACTTTCAAAGGACCACAAACATTCGAATGAATCAACTCCAAAACATTTTCTTTTCTAGAAGTAACATTTTTATGAAAATAAACTTTATGTTGTTTACCCGCCAAACAATGAACACAAGTTTTAAGATGTGTACCTTTCAAACCAGGTAGAAGCTCTTTCTTGAACAAAACTTGTGACCTTTTTCACTCATGTGCCCAAGTCGCTTGTGCCACAATTCGATAGAAGTATCATCTTCAAGTGCATTGACAACACCTTTACAAATTTTTCCTTACATCGAATAAAATGTATGAGTCTTCTTGTACTTAGCCACCACCAAAGAACCGTTTGTGAGCTTCCATATTCCATCACCAAATTTGTTGTTGAAGCCTTCATCATCTAGCTTCCCAGTAGAAATCAAATTGAGGCGAATGTCGGGAACATGCCTCACATCTTTAAGTAACAACTTGCAGCCCAAATTTGTTTCCAAGCAAACATCACCCATGCCGATAATCTTAGACAAACATTCATTACCCATTCGCACAGAACCATAATCTCCTTTGGTGTAGGTATTGAAAAAATCAACTCGAGAAGTTACATAAAAAGAAACACCTGAATCAATCACCCAATTGCTCTCTTGGCCCACAAAATTGATACAATCATCTTTACAAACGACCATGAGATCATCGGTAGTAACTGCTATTGTGTCTTCTTGCTTTTTATCCACACTTTTGTCACGCCTTTTCTCCTTGTTCTTGAACTTTCGGCATTCTCACTTTATGTGTCATTTCTCATGACAATAATAGCACTCAATATCTTTCTTTGAAAAAGAACCATCTTTTGATTTGTCACAGCTTTGATCACAACCATGAGGAGTCTTACTCCTCCCCCTTGTTTTGCTTCGGCCTCTCACAACAAATGTTTTCGAATGAGAGAAACCCGCTGATTTTCTTCTAGTTTCTTCATTCAACAAGTTACTAGTGACTTGACTCATTGTGACAATTCCATTAAGTGCCGAATTACTAATCGTCATAACCAAAGTCTCCCAACTTTCAGACAAAGAACTAAGTAGCATCAAAGCCTGCAACTCATCATCAAAAATAATTTTTATAGAAGCAAGTTGGTTAACAATACTCTTTATTTCATTCAAATGTTCCGAAATAGGACTGCCATCTTTATATTTTAAATTAACCAACTTACGAAACAGAAAAGTTTTATTTGTGTCTGATTTTCTATCATAAAAACTCTCTAATTTTGCCATAAATCATGTGCCGAAGTTTCAGTAGCAACATGATAAAACACACTGTCATCAATCCATTGACGGATAACACCAACGGCTTTTCGATTAAGTCTATTTCATTCATCATCTTTCATACTTTCGGGTTTGCCATTATCACCCTCAATAGGCCCATACAAATCTTTACAAAATAATAGGTCATCCATTTTAATTTTCCAAATTACCCAATTGCTTCCATTGAAGCTAGACATACGACCCACATTCACCTCCATTGATTTACACAAATAATTAAACACAAATAAACCGTAAGCTCTGATACCAGTTGTTAAGGAAAATATATGATTCCCCACAAGTAAATTAATCAATGGGAATAAAAACTAATACGGAAAAATTAAATCAAAAGCAACACAATAATTTTACGTGGTTCCCTCAATGTGAGGTACGTCTACGGGATCGAAATTCGATTCCACTATCAACCAAAAAGTTTCCAAATGATTACAAACGAGACACGAATGGTCTCACAAAAACATCCTTAGGTGAATTCTAAATAATCACAAATAAACAAGAGGAAAGACCTCACTAAGTAGACGAATAAAAATCTTCAAAACAAGATTGTAGAAAACCCAAAATAATAACCCAAACTATACTTCGAAAGACAGTCGAAACAGAGCCAAACCTTTCAAGCAAAAATCCAAAAAACACCACCGAAGAAGAATAAAACATAAAGCTGCCGTAGCACTTTCCGAAGAACTCCAGCAACAAAACAAAGCACCAATCCACTTAAAAGATAATCAATTAGCTGTTGCCATTTTTTTTCCTCTACATCAAAGCAAACATAAACAATATATATATATATATATATGTTGTTGTTTAATGAATTTTTTTATCAAAACCCTAATTGTAACCAAATTAAATTGAGTCTCCAAAAAATTAGATATAATATATATAAAATATATTATATCTAAACCAAACCAAATTAAAATTCTTTTAACAAATCAATTGGTTTCAAACCCCACTACCGGGGTATACCCAACACGATTCGTGACATGCTTGAAGCACGTAATGCTCAATGCAAGAACTCTGGAGATCGAGGGTTTTTGAAGTATAGTTCAAACATATATGTGATTAGTAAGGGACATGACCACGACCCTGACAGTTCCAGCCTGGCATAATTTAGATTTAGTATTTCGCAACATCACTGGTCCAATTGTTATCATAGGGGATTTCAATAAGGTTCATGGGATGAAAGACAAGCTACGGGGCTCAGGTCGTTTACATCTGGGAATAAATGAGTTTAACAACTTCATATCTCGTCGAGTTATCATCTTGTGGATTTGCCTAGCAAAGGGGTTTGGTTCACCTGGTGCAACAACAGTGCAGATCAACAAGTAACTTATGAAGGGTTGGATAAGGCCTTGGTTTCAAATGACTGGTTTACTAAGTCTCCAAATGCTTCGCTTTTGTCATTGCCCATCCAAAGATCTGGTCATAGTCCTATTCTGTTAGATACTTGTTCCCAAATCAAGGAAGGCAGGCAGGGTCAACCGTTTTGAAGCAGCTTGATTAATGGATGACTGTTCTTATGCCATTATTCAAAAGGCACGGGCAGCTCCCACTGTCGGATCTTACTAATTTGTGGCCAAACAGCAACTCAATCGAGTGATGAAGCATTTGAGGAACTGAAGCAGCTTTATCTAATCGCAGTTTGCAAGGTCAGATTGTTGAGACTAGAGCAGAGTTATCAAAGGAACAAGCACAGCTCAAAACCAATTCAGTGGCTGAACAAGATTGGTCTCTTCGGAAAAAATTAGATGGTCTTTTGCAGAAACAAGAGATTTATTGGGCGCAAATGTCTAAGCAAAGATGGATGGCTGTAGGGGTTCGAAACACTCCTCTTTTTCATCGAATGGCTTCATGGAGGAGACAGTGTAACCGCATTTAATCTTTCCAATTGGAGGATGGTACTTTGGTGACTGATCTGATGACGATTTAACACACTTTCATGGCCCATTTTCAGAATCTGTTTCGGGCTACTCAACATATGCAACACCCCGGAGACACCAACAATCCATCAGGTGATTTCCCTTCTCATTTTGATTTACTTTCAGTCCTTCAAACTCGTTTAAAGCCAGAATGGTATTCTTTCAGCACCTTTTAATGATGATGAAATGAAAATGACTGTTTTTCAGATGGGGGAAATTAAAATCACAGGGTCCTGATGGGTTTATTGCTGGTTCTTATAAAAAATATTGGAAAATTGTTGGTGCGTCTATATCAGCTGCTGTCCTAAAATTTTTACACTCAGGTTTTTTTCTGAATGAGTTCAATCAAACTTTTATTTGTTTAATTCCTAAAATTCAGAAACCTATCACAGTGAATGATTATCTCCCATCAGTTTGTGCAATGTAATTTATAAAATTGGGTCCAAAGTTTTGGCCAATAGATTGCCAATGGTACTACCTACCTAGTTTAATTTTTGAACATCAAAATGCTTTTTTGATGGGGTGACTTATATCGGATAATGTCCTCTTGGCCCATGAACTGATTCAATTTATTCGACATCGTACTTAAAGGGCAGCAATCTTTCTTTGGCCTTAAACTTTATATGAACAAAGCCTATGACAATGTTAGTTGGTTTTTCTTAGAGGCTTGCTTGCACAAATTGGGGTTTCCGGATCATTAGATTCAGCTTCTGATGCAATGTGTTACAATTGTGTCATTCTCTGTGCTTGTTAATGGCATTCCCTTGCCTTTCTTTAAACGTCAACGGGGCCTCTGTCAGGGTGAGCCACTTTCTCCCTATCTATTTATTCTGATTATGCAAGTTCAGTTGGATGGTTTTCTTCATATGCACAATGAAGGAATTAGTCGTCACTCCCCTCCAGGGTCTCACCTTTTGTTTGCGGATGATATTTTTATTTTTGTGAAATTCTCGGAGGAGGAGATATGGTGCCTATAATGGTTTCACAATTCTTTTTGTTCTCAATCTGGCCTTAGAATTAATTTACAAAAATCAGAGGCATACATGAATCCGAACATGTCCATTAAGGCTAAATCTATTTTTAACTGTGTCTTTACGGTTAAAGTAGTCAATCAACCTGGCATTTATTTGGGAGCCATGATGGATTTCTCTGTTCAGAAAAAATCAGAATGGTTTGGACATATCCTGGCACGAATTCAACACAAACTTCAGAGTTGGAAATGTCAATTTTTAAATTTTGCTGGGAGGTGTGTTCTTGTCAAGCTATTCCCATCTACATTTTTTCGGTCTTTAAAATCCCTGGCAACATCATCAAGGAAATGCAATCCACTATTAGATCTTTTTTGTGGCACTCTCATAAGGAAAAAGATATTTCAAGGAAAAGATGGGATCACTTATGTCTTTCCAAATCTTTGGGAGGTCTCGAGCTTAGGGATCCTTAGTGCTTCAATCAAGCTTTATTAGCAAAAGTGGCTTGGCGTATTCTGAAGTTTCCTAACTCTCTGTTGGCCAGTCTTGGTGGGGAAATACAGTCAAAACAATTTCTTCTTGTCTGTTCGGCTGATGCCATATTCCACTTGGGGTTGGAGAAGCATTTTATGGGGTCGAGATCTCCTTATCAAGGGCCTGAAATGGGTGGTTGGGAATGGTACCAATATAAATCTGATTGAAGATCAAATGGATCCCTTCAAATCCAAATCCCCCTACTGGACAAAATCTCAGTAGGTTTTTTCGGTCTTTATCCTTGTCACACTTCATTGATAAGGTGAGGCACATTTGGAGGGAGAGTCTACTGAAGTGTTCTTTCCACCTGATAAACTTCCCCATATTTTTGGTATTCATTTACCTAGAGAAAATAGAGAAGATTAGCCAATATGGGCATGGTGAATTTATGGTTAAATCTGGCTACTAGAAGGCTTTAGAGACAAACCACATTAACCCCTCAAACCATGCTAATGATTTGAATCCCTTTTGGAAGAGTCTCTGGCATTGGAAAATCCCTCCAAAATGGACTGTGTTTCTTTGGAAATTTTGCCTGTCGGTGGAATTTGGAAAAAAGGGGTGTGCCAATTGATCTAAAGTGCCCTCATTGTTTGGGCCATATCGAAACCATTGAGCATGTTTTCTTCATTTGTCCTGTTTCTCACCAGATTTGGAGAGAGACATTGTAGTTGTTGGACTTCTCACAATGAAATCCAATTTGTTTTGCAGCATGGTTTTTAACGTGGAATTCAATGGTAGAGGATGAGGAGATCATAAGTCAGTCTATTTCTATCATGTGGGCAATATGGCTTCAGAGAAATCAGGCATTTTTTCAGGGGACTTATGATAACATTGACCAAACTATAACACTTGAAAATGATTTTTTTATTTGTGCTGTTGGAAATCATTCTAATTAATTTTCTTTGCACGACCATCATATGCATACACATAATGGCAGCACTGGGAATTGTTTTATTTTGGGCAATTCTCTTACTAGCAATCTCACTTTTCAGATGTGGACTATATGGTTGTTGATGGATTATGGAGGCAAGAAACTCACCAAGCAGGATGTGCTTGGGTTTGTTCTGATAAGGATCAACCGCTGGTGCATCAAAGATGCTATTAGTCTACCTCTCATGTCTTCAGTTGCTGCGGAAACAAGAGCTTGTCTAGGAGCTATCTAATGGGCTGTGCAAAGAAGGTTGAGATGCCTCTCCATTTTCACTGATAGCCAAGTTTTGGTGCATATGCTATGTGGGAAAGCGAAGACTGATTGGACTATGAACACTGTCGTAACGGATATAAAATCCTTTAGAAGCTTATTCCTATTTCTAGTTATTTCTAAAGTAGATCGGTTTGTAATTCAACCAGCGCATTGACTATTTCTAAAAAAAAAATGTTATTTTTTGAAGTTCAAGAAAACAAAATACAAATGAGTCATAGTTTAAGAGAATTTATTGTATTTTATTCTTATATTAATATTAATGTAATTTAATTTTTAATACAGTATTAACATATGAAATAATATGAATGATATTACTCGTTATGTTATCATGATCACTTCCACAAATGTAGAGCCTTGTATTGTGTGAGTTCGTTGAATTTCTTAAGAAAATGAGTCCTCCTCAGCAAATATGTTGGAATCGAGATCACCAATTGTAAGCAATCTGGTACCAAAATCCTACGTTGTGGTCAGTACACCAAATAATTACTTCATTCTGATTTGTTTGGTTCAGAGTTTATAAGATTTGCTTATAAATATTTATTTATTTATCTATTTTCACACCCTCTATCAGATTATTGATTCACTTCTTGTTTAGAAATAATTTTTAGAAAGTTAAAAATTCATTATCAAAAAATTGAAAAAATAATAATTTTAATTTTAATTTTTTTATTATTTATTTTCAGGTGTTTGAAATTGACTTTTTTAATGTTTTGTTGACTTTTTATGTTTAGTTAAAAAAATTTAAAAAATGTCAAAAATATTTATAGACAAACTAGATAAGGGAATTGCAATGCAATGGATAGTTAATTTGAGATAAACTAAAAGTGATGTAAATTTGGTTGTTTGTCTAACCTTCACTTTTCTAACCAAACAATGGACTAATAAATCTATTAGACATTAAGTCTAATCTCATGCCTCAATACTGATTAGAAAATTTTGAAATTTTGAAAAAAATTTCACCAAAAACAAATTTATTATTATTATTTTTTTTTTGTCTTTAGTGAATTTTTTTAAGAGAAAATTGGTCTAACATCTCTCTCCAACATTTTGCAATGAGAGAGATCCACAATATTTATTTTTTTTTGTAGTTTAAGATCCCTCACTCACACCCACACCCACACCCACACCCACACCCATACCCATATATCACACATCCCCATCTCTCTCTCTCTCTCCGTTTTTGTATTCTCTCTCTATATATCTATACATATACTAATTTTCCGCCTTTGTATTTTCTATTTGAAATTTCAATAAAGAAAGGCCACGGATTACGACTATTAGGAATCAAGTGATTTTGATTGATGCACTGTGCCTTTGGTTCATGGGTGACATAAATTTTAGATTGGGTTTGGGTTTGGGATTGGAATTGGAATTGTGCTTGCTTGATATTGTTGAAACTAATAGTTTGGTTGAGATGAATTTCTCTGCAATTTCTTTGCCATTAGTTTGGTTGAGATGAATTTTCTCTGGCATTTCAACTTGTATTGTTTGTTTGATTCTCACTAGTAAGTTTATTCCATGTGATGAATTTTCTCTGACCACGACTATAATCACATTAACTTATGTGCCTTAATTGATTTTCTCTGATATCTGAATTTTTCATGACCCATCAAATTATGTTATTTGTTTGATTTTCACTGATTAGTTATCTCTGTGTATAATTTTTCCCTTGAGATGAATTTTCTCTAACATCACAATTTTCTCTGAACACATTAGATTTACTTTACTCTACGTGCCTTGATTTTCTATAGCTAGTTGTCCTTTTGATTTTCTCTGACCACATTAAACTCTCACTAATTTGTATTATTTGTCCGATTTTTACTAATTAGTTGTTCCTTGAGATGAATTTTCTCTGGCATCATAATTTTCTTTGAACACATTAGATTCACTTTACTCTATGTGCCTTGCTTGATTTTCTATGACTAGCTGTCTCTTTGATTTTCTCTCAAATTTTCTTTGACCACATTAAACTCCTACTAATTTGTTTTGTTTGTTTGATTTTAACTAGTTAGTTGTTCCTTGAGCTGAATTTTCTCTAGCATTTGAAATTTCCCTGAAAACATTAAACTTTCACTAATTTAGATAAGTTGCTTAATTTTCACTGATTAGTTGTCTCACTGTGTGTAATTTTTCCTTTGAGATGTATTTTCTCTGACACTAAGATATTCATTTTAGATTAATTTTCTCTAAACACATTGGACTCTCTTTCTCTTTGTATCTTGCTTGATTTTCTCTAACTAGTTGTCTCTCAAATTTTCTCTAGCATTTGAATTTTCTCTATCTACATTAAATTCCCACTAAGTTATGTTGCTTGTTTGATTTCACTAGATTTCTAACTTTGAATTTATTTTGGATCTTTTGGAATGTGTAGTGTTTGCTGTTTTTTAAACTGCAACTAGATTTTGTATTGTAAGTTCTTTGATGAACTTAGCATGGTATTTTCTTATAAAAATTATAGAAAAATTGCTTTGTGAGTAGCTCAATTTTTTTAAAAAAATTTATCTGGTTTGTTCAAAACACAGAAAAAATTGTGAGCAAATCAAACAAAATTGGACAAAACATAGAGAAATTTGTGAGCAAATTAGAGAAATTTAAATTTATCTGTGTTTTGAAATTTCTCTGTAAAAATTGAGGGACCCCAACTATTATAAAAATATTTTATATCCTTTATGTTATAAATTCTTAATAGGAGGGAATTTAAAAAAAAAATTCTCATTTTTAAATTAAAAGTATATTTCCTTTAAAGACCACCAAAAAAAAAAAAAAAGTGACAAATTTTACAAAAAAATGCTAAAAAATAAATAAATAAAAAATACTACACAAATATTTAGCTAAATACCGAACCAATCTGAATTTTTTTTATTTATAAATAATCTAAAAAATTAAACTATTTATGATAATACCTAAATTCTCAAACTATTTAGGAAATTAATTGATTTTTTAAACCTAAATTCTCAAACTATTTATGAAATTAATTGATTTTTTAAATTGTAAGTTGAAAGTACGATTTCATCGTAGCGTGTTCAATGTATATAATATGATCATGCCAATATGAAAATTTATCTTTAAAATATTATTTTATTATGAAATCATATTTTCAACAATGCAATTTCATTTTATACTTATGTTTTTAAAAAGTCCATTAATTTAAATAGTTTGAAAATGATTCACTTAAACAAACAATTTAATTTTTGGGTTCAGCTTTGGTCCAGTCCAAAAACTGGACAGGGATCTTGGTTTGATAATCCGAATATGTAGAACTTGTCGAGTATTATATATTTGTTAAAAATTACTTTGATCGGATATCGATAGTTATATGATCAAATCAATTTTATATAAAATAAATGAACGGTGAACAAATTAATGATTGACAAAAAACTATTTTAATCACATAGTTATCGATATCTGATCAACGTGATTTTTTATAGGCGCATAGTACTCAACAAGTTCTACACATTGACGGTTCGTATTATCGAAACGGGACCCGTGGTGGGCTCCCACAAGCCCAACAGCACCGTTCAATCCGATCTCAAACTGGACCAAAGCTGGACCCTTAATTTTTTGGAAAAATTACCCACAGGTCTTATTTGAAATATGTGTACACTATTTAATCCAACAACTTTTTGAGTAGACCTAAACGTCATACTTTTCCTCTCTCTCTCTCTCTGTCTTTGTTTTTTGCCTCATTGTTTGGTCCCGTTTGTTCAGAGAGTTAGACGGGGGATTGGGATTAGTAATGAGGTGAGACTCATTAATATTGTGTTTGTTTTGAGAGATGGTAAGGGGATTGATAGTAAACTCTGGATTAGGATGGGCCTCCTCAAGGGGATTCCCCTCCTCAAGGGGATTCTAATGGACCTCCAGGACTTGGTATTAGACAAATAGTCCTGCGGAATATAAATTTTTTATTTTATTTTTTACGTGTCGGACATTTTTTTTAAACATTAATATTTAATTTTTTGTATTTTTTGTTAAGTAAAAATTATTATTTTATTTGTTTTATTTTTTCTGAAATTTTTTTATTTTTTAAAATTTTTTTACATGTTGGCCATTTTTTAAAAAACATTAATGTTTAATATTTTTGTATTTTTTTATTTGTTTTATTATTTTATATAAAAATAATTTAACAATCGCTACACTAATAACTATCATAAAAACAAACACAATTTTACTTAATTCCTTCACTATCAATCCCTTCACTATTAATCCTCTCACTATCAATCCCCTCTATTCTACCTCTGAAAATAAACGGGGCCTTTACGTTTTCCTCTCTCTTTTTTTTCTTTTGTGTTTTTCTTTTCTTTGTCATGGATGACGACCGATGATCTCACATTTCTTATTCTCTTTCTCTTTCTAATATATAGTCATCGGTGACCAATGACCACTATTGATTGGAGTTTACCAGCAGCCACCAACCATCAATATCAACTCGTAACTTCATCATCACCAATGGCGAATAAGATGAGTAGATCTACTCAAATCTGATGAGTACATCTACATGAGATCATTAGATCTAAACAAAAAATAGTTTCCGGGTACAATATTCTTTCTATATCTATTATTTCCTTTGATTTTTAAATTTTTTTACCCTTTCTCTGTTACACAAGTCTATTTTTCTGTTTTAATGGAGAAAATTTTTAAATTTTGAATAAATTGTTTTCGAGTATTAATTATCGGCGGTGAAAACTGTAAAATTTTGCAGTTTCAATTTTTTTGGTGCTAGAATGAATCATGGTTTAAAATTATAAAATTTTGCAGTTTCATAACATGTTTTTCAGTTTGATTAATAAGGATAAATACTTAATAGATTTTTGCTCTGAAACTGTAACATTTTACAGTTTCAAAACTTACTTTTCAGTTTAATTAATATTAGAGATTATTTGCTTAAACCCTACAAAAATTGAAAAATTATATATGTTTTTTTCATTGTTGTTGTTTTTTGTCGTTACATTTTTTTCCTTTTAGTTTATCAATATGTGCACATTTTGCTATGTTTTTTCGTTCTAATTTTTTCATTTATTCTTTTTTTTTTTGCAATATTCTGGACATTCTAACAAGTCTCCAATGATGTTCTTGACGTTCAACGAATGTTCTGGACATTCTGATGACTTCCATTGGCGTTCATAACAATCCAATGAACTTCTGATGGCTTCCTGGCAATACTCCGGTAGCTTTCCAACGATATTTTGGTGACTTCTCAGTGATGGTGAACATTTCGTTGAGTTTCTGATAACCGTTTGACGGAAGTTCAACGATAATAAGATGTAACCGCGCCTGTAAATTTTTTTTATAAATTTTTTTTTTTTAATAATAATTAAAAATATATAAAATTAATTGATATAAATATTTTATTTTGGAATTAGATGGACTTTTTTTTTTGTTACAGGAAAATCCTCCCACTCTCCCACAGGTCCAAGGCCACTTGAGGAGATCACCAGGGTGTCCTGTTGGCCGTTCCAAGCAAGAGACTATAACCTGGAGGTCCAAGGCAGCGCCCCTTGAGGAGATCACTGTGGTGTCTGCTCATGAGCAAGAGACTATAACCTGGAAGCTTGTCCCGACCTCACAAGGCAAGCTCCAGTAAGTCAGGACTCGCACAGCGGGGAGCATTGAACCCACACCAAGTGTTGACTAGACAACTTGAGGTCCAATCTCCTAAGTAACAATGCTTTGGTCCAGGAAATTGGCTCAAAAGGAAAGAGAATTGAATTTGTGACCTTAGAACTTAAACCTCAAAACTTTACCACAATGCCACAGCCCCTTGCTTGGATTAGATGGACTTGTTGATAAGTTTCCCTTAGAATTATAAAAACAAAAAAAAAAAAAACTCAACTCGAGAGTTACCAAATAAACTCAACACCGAGCAGGCCTGTGACGTATATAGTATAGATTTTGGTTCTTACGCAAAGTCTATGTACTCCCTCTCCTCGTTTGATTCTCTCTCTACTTTTGCCTTCTTAACTTAACAACACATTATTCACCCAAAAAAACTTAACAACACACAGTACCCCCTTTTTTCTGACATAAACTCTCTCTCTCTCTCTCTCTCTCTCTCCGTGTTGTGTTGTTGTGTTGGGTTCGTGCTCGTCTGATTTCACACTTGACAGTCAATCAAAGGTCAAGTAGCGATCAACATCACCGTGATCGCCGCCATGGAGGGCGGCGACGGTGGAGCCTCTATAGCATTGTCAATTTCCGAGCAGTTTTCGACTCTCTCGGTGGGTTCTGGTGAAGAATCGAGTGGGGATGATCAGAACACAGAGAAAGACCCAAGAAAAATAGCCCGAAGGTATGGGATTCTTTTTCTTTTTTTTTTTGGGTTCATGCAATTACATTTTGTTTTGTGGGTTTTGCTGTTGTCTGCTTGGATGCTGAGAAAATGTAGGAAAAACGAAAGAAAATAGAAGCTTGAGTCTCACATTGACAGTTTCTGGGTCTGGATTTTTTTTTTTTTTGGGTTCTCTGAGATCATTGAATTTACCCTGAAAAATAAAAGGAAAGTAGATTTTTGAGTTATATCATGAAATGACAACACCGGGTTTGGATGTCTTTCATTTGCTTTTCGTTTGTGGGTTTTCTCTGATTCTTTCTTTTGCTTTTTTATTGTGTTTTAAATTTTATCCTCTTGTTGGTTGCTGAGAAAATTGAGCACAAGGAAAAGAAAACATATAGTAAGGAAAAACAGAACACTCAAAAGAAAAACATTTTAATATTCTGTGTTCCCTTTGTTTTTTATTTTCTCAAGAACTGTAAAATTGGAGCAATGTCAATCAGTAGTACTAATTAAACTTCTTTTGTTGTTGTTTTTATTGGTAGGTAAATAGTGTTAGATTTTGGGCCTCTCGTGTCTCTTAGCCCGTGTTTGGATCATATATTTGGATAGCAATTCGGAAAGGGAGAGGAAAAGGGGAGGGAAGTGGATAAAAAATTTGACTTATATTTTATTCACATTTTCCTTGCCTTTTCATTTTTCTTTCCAAATTCCTACCTAATTTGATGATCCAAAAACAACCTTAAGATGCCAAAATCTAAACTGGAACTGAGTCAAGTAATTGTATAATGTTTGAGTGATCATTGTCTTTTTTTTAGGTCTCACAAGATGATCAATCTAATAGTTGTGAGCAAAGAACAAATGTTACTCCGTTTCTTTTGATTTTTTTTTTTAATTTTTTATCTCAGGTATCAAATTGATCTTTGCCAGAAAGCTTTGGAGGAGAACATTATTGTGTATCTGGAAACAGGATGCGGAAAGACTCACATTGCTGTGCTGCTTATGTACGAGATGCGTCACTTGATAAAGAAACCCCAGAAGAACATTTGTGTGTTTCTTGCTCCAACAGTGGCACTGGTTCAACAGGTAATTCTTGAGTGGCAAATTAGTTTTTGTGTTTTTTTTATTTATTTTTATCTATATTTAGTTAGTTCAAAATTTTGATTTCAAGGGCTAGACAACTGCCTATGGTTTTTGCAGCAAGCAAAGGTTATACAAGACTCCACTGGTTTTAAAGTTGGGATGTATTGTGGAAGTTCTAAGCGTTTGAAGTACCATCATGATTGGGAAAAGGAGCTGGAAAACTACGAGGTTTGTTACATTTGACTGTATGTTACCTCCTAAAAGTTGTGCAAAAGATACCTGTAAAGTATTTTTTGTTATATTACTGACATGCCATGATTTAATAAGCTGGATATCTCGTGATGAGTTCCTATATGAAGTTAAAATGTGTGCTAAAATTTTCTTGTTTTCTTTCAAGCTTTACAAGGAACAACTGCCATTTCCTTGTTTTCTTTTAAGCCTTACATGGATATTTCTTTTAAGCCTTGCATGGATATCTCATTATGGAACAACTCCCATTTCCTTGTTTTCTTTTAAGCCTTACAGGGAACAACACGAAGAAAGCAAAAACTATAGTTACCAAAAAACTATGTATTTATGTGCTAATTCATTCTTATACTTACTGTGCAGGTTTTTGTTATGACCCCTCAGATACTATTGCGTAATTTAAGTCACTGCTTCATCAGGATTGAATCAATTGCTCTTCTGATATTTGATGAGTGCCATTATGCACAACTTGACAGCAATCATCCTTATGCAGAAATCATGAAAGTAATAAGCTACTCGAAGTAGTTTCTTCTTTTGTTTTTTTTATTTTTTTTCTCTGCTGTTATTACTTCTTTGTATGCACTTCTTTGTACTCACTTTCTCTTGATTGGCTTTGTTTGACATACATATTATGCTGGCAATATTGTAGGTCTTCTACAAAAATGACGTCACAAAAGTTCCCCGTATATTTGGCATGACTGCATCTCCAAAGTTAGGGAAAGGTAATGTTTGTGTGTGTTTGTGTGCATACCCACGTCTAAAAACATTTTTACAGTTATAGAATTCTAAACAGGATCAAATATATCCATATATCAGGTCTGCGATGTCTGTACTTAGAAGCTTAGTATGTAATGTAACAGAAAACTTAAGTGGATTTCAATATATACAAGGTGTTTGATGCTGAAAACGCTGAACAAAATTAACTGTGAATAGATAGTTCTTCCCAAATGATATTCAGATGCGTTATTGTGTTTAATCACTCAGAAAGCTATGCTTAAGTATGTCTTTCATTGACATGGTTTGTGCTTTGTATCCTTTTAAATTAACCACTTGTTTCTCAAACCATTCTTTCCATTATGTTCATAAACTAATGTCGAAGTGACTAGTAACCAATGTTCTTCTCATTGACTTTCTAGACTTCACCTTGTTGTTTTTTACCATTTCAGGTGCTTCCATCAATACTCTTGAAACCTTACTTCATGCTAAGGTGGGTTGCGGAGGCTTCAAAGAGTTTGGAGCAAACTCTGGGTCAACAAAATTTGTTTTTATTTTACTTTAATTTAAAATTTTTATTTTTTGGAGATATTTTGAATGAAAAGTTATTTCAGTTACTAATCAAGCTTTAGCATGGCTTGGTTTCACCCAGAATTTGAGATGTTGATATAAAGATCTAGGTGTCCTTTTTTAATCTCTAAAGTTGATGTACTTGGTTTTCCCTTCATTTTGTAGGTTTATTCTGTTAAGGACAAGGAGGAGTTGGAACAATTTGTGTCATCTCCTATTGTTAATATATATTATTATGGTCCTTCTGTAATCAGCTCATCTTGCCCTCATATGATTTATTACAGCAAACTTGAGGAGATAAAACGCCAGGTTTGTTGTGGTGACATTGTTTGCTTGTAAACTTCGTGTTGTTTGAACAGACTTTCACTTGCTTGCTATCTGCATAATGAGCAGTGTGTGTCAACACTGAGTGGGAAGACTGATGATCATGGCAGTCTTAAGAGCATCAAGAAGATGCTCCAGAGAGAGCACAATAATTTGATATTTTGTCTTGAAAATCTTGGCCTTTGGGGAGCATTTCAGGTAATTCAATGTATTCCACTGACTCTTTTAATAACATGATTAGTTTAGATTTATTTTTTATTTTTATATTTTATTATCAGTGCTTGAGAGTTGTTTGGGTGAAGATCACAGGGTTCAAATACAGTGTTTTATTAGGATTCGTTGCACAATAATAATCCTTTAAATAAAATTAACTTGTTCTAATTTGCCTGAAACACTTGTCAACCTACTTCATAAGAAACAAGAGTGTTAGTTGTAAAAGAAGTTAAATGACATTAAACATGAGTAAAATAGTAATTGAATGGCCAGAACTTAGTTGCAGGAATCGTTCTAACAGGTGACGAATCTTCCTAAGAAACGCGATTCCGCATTTCTTAGAAAGAAACGTGTAGGAATCACGTTTCCGTAGAGAGAAACGTGATCCTGGCCAAGATGGGATTGTTGGTGAAGAAGAACAAAAACCCTAGCTTGTTGGTGTCACATATGGCGAGGAGAGAGAGACAGAGGAGAGAGTGTGTGAAGGAAGAGAGTGAGAAGACAAACCTTCGTTGAACCTTTGTCGTCGTAGTCGAACATCCAGTTGACTCAAAGCATTGATCGAACCTTCGACTCCAGTCGTATTGGACCTCGCGATCTGCATCGCGATCTGCTCGCGTCGAACCTTCGTCGTCGTAGTCGAACATCCATGGCCATCGCGATCAGTGCTCACCTCCTCCTCCTCCTCCTCCTCCTCCTTCTTCTTCTCTCTCTCTCTTCGATCTGTGTTGTCTTTCCCCTCCCGTTTCTAACATATAGTAAATATAATAAGTAATATAATTTTTTATATAATAATAATAATATAATAATATAATAAGTAATATAATTTGTTATATAAATAATATAATTTGTTATATAATAATATAATAAATCTAATTAAATCAAATATAATAAAAAAAATCTAATAAGATTTATAAAATAAATCATTATTTTACTATTTTTTAACATATTTTATTATTTTATTGTTTTTTATTTATAATATATATCAATTAAAAATTTAAAAATATATATAAATAAATTAAAAATATTATCTATAAAAATAATATCTAAGATAAAAATAATAAATATATTTAAAAATAATTATTTAACTCACCTTTATATAATAAATATATTTTAGAAATAACTATTAAAAATATATATATATTATCGCTTCCCGAGGCGCTCCCAACCTAAGAAACTTCTATCAGCTCACGCTTTCCTGCTCCCGCCTCCGCTCCCGCTTCGTGCAACTAAGGGCCAGAAGTACTAAACATGATGAAAATTGATAATGTCACCAATTTTATTTCACATGGCTGAAAAAAAAAAATTATGGTTGGATTTTTGATGCATTGATTGTGTTACCATTTGGGAGGAGTATTTATTAAGATAAGTTTCATAACAAATAATCTTTAAATAAAATTAACTCTTTGTAATCTACCCAAGACACTTTGTCAAACTTTTTTAAGAGCAATTCAACCATCTTCATAAGAAACAAGAGTAGTAGTTGCGAAAAAAGTTGAACAACAGTAAACATGAATAAAATAGTAAACTAGTATCAAAAGCTTAATTTGTTAGGAAATTGGTTCAACAACGTATATCAAACTATCCAACACCCTTGCTCACACGCAACTCTGTTTTGCATGTAGAGATGCGAACAGACATACATAGAGAGAGAGAAACAGATGCAAATAGAGAGGCTTGAACCCAACACACCCCCCAACTTGAGCTCTGTTACCATGTAAAATCACCAATTATCCTCAAAGCTTAAGTTACTAGGAAATGGGTCTAACAATGTATATCAATCTATCGAGCAATTTACAGTACGTCATCTATATATAAAAAAAAAAGGGATAATTGCACTCATCTATCAAAAAAAGGGGATAATTATATGAACCTCCTTGAAGGCTATGTCTGGTTGGTGGTTGGGATATGGAGTATTTAGTAGGGTACGTTTTGCAATAAGTACTCTTTTAGTAAGACTAACTCTTTGTAATCTACGTAAGACACTCATCAGACCTTTATGAGAGCAATTCAACCATCTTTGTAAGAAACAAGAGTAGTAGTTGCAAAAAAAAGTTGAACATTAAACATTGATAAAATAGTAAGACTACTGGCCCCAAAAGCTTAACTTGTTAGGAAATTGGCCCAACAACATAAATCAAACTATCCAACACTCTCCCTCATGTGCAACTTCATTTTGCACATAGAGATGCAAACAGACATAGTGAGAGAGGCAGATGTAAACGGAGAGACTTGAACCCAACACAACCCCCAACCTGAGCTCTGCTACCATGTAAAATCACCAATTATCTCAAAGCTTATGGTTAGAAACAGGTTCAACAATGTAAATCAAGCTAACAAACGATTTACAGGACTTCATCTATCAAAAAATGTGGGACAGTTATACAGACCTCACCAAAGGCTATATTTGGTTTGTGGCTAGGATAAGGCTGGATAAGTTATCCCTAGGAGGGTAATTTTGTCATTTTACAAGGAAATTTCTTGTATAAGTTGTCCCACCCCCCATCTCAGACAAAATTATTCAGTATATGGCCCAAGATAAAATGTGAATCAAACGTGGGACTGTTTTATCCTGGGAGCATGCCCTAAAGTTTCTGAAAATTATAGAAACCTCCCTTGTGGTTTTGAAATTACATTGACCTTCCCTGTTAGAGTTGGTTAACTACCGTTCACAAAAATTGTAATTTTACTATTTTAATTGTATTTCTATGATAATAATTCCCTTCCTTCTTCCCAATTTATGTATTTAAACACTTTAAACTAATATCAGTAATAGCCACTTCCACCTCTAACCAAATACTAGTGGCCTCTACCTGCAACTCCAACTCTGCCCATCATCACTGGTCACACAAACTCATTTTGAAAATCCCTTAGAGATCCTGAAGGTTTATGGTATAAAGTTTATTAGTTGTCTTCCTTTTGGGCTTCAGTGACAGTACCTTGTAAGGGGACTCCTTTCTTCTTAAGCATTAGATATTGGATAGTTATTTGTGAGTTGTATTCTTGATTATCTCCTTTTCTTTTGTTTCTTTGGAGGACTTCTTGTCTCCCATTGTAACTTTTTATTAGTAAATTTTTGTGTTGTTCATAAATTAATTATAAAAAAAGAAAAAGAAAAAAGGAAGAGCAAAACTACCTCATAATTAGGGGGAATGCTGGAAACAGAAGAAAGGTACTTCGGAAACAAAAGCAAAAAAATATAAAAAGCTAAAAAAGTAAATGACTATTGACTAAGGTAACAACAAAAAATTATTTTTTATTTATTTATTTATTTTTGATAACTAAGCCAGTTTGCGTATACCTCAACTAATCCCAGGGTCCTAAAGTTAATGAACAAGTAAATCTTCAGTGGCCCCTTGGGTGACTCGAACTCGAGACCTTGGATCTTATCCTTGAGCCTTTATTGCTCGGCCAACTGGTAAAGACAAAAGGTAGCAAAGCTTTGCTCCTTTGAGTTGTAAGTGTCACCCACTTGGGCACAATAAATGCAACTGTTATTCCTATGGTGTAGCCTAGGAAAATAAAATGTAGGAGGCTCGGTTAATGTTTGGCACAGCATGGCGTTTTTCATCACACCTCAGCTCATGTGCTCATCAACAATGCCTTTCAAAACACTCGCAGAAACTGAAAACGGATGGTTGCTTTCCATTAAGTTCTAATGCAAAAATAAAATAGAGTTTATCCCATTGTTCTTATAAGTGGGCATTCGAAACATAGAGCTTTATTTTTTCTTCAAGGACAAAATTTCTGTGGTATTTGTTATTAGCTTTATGTTTTCCCCTTATTGCATATATCAGCTCGAGTCTTATATATTGTTGTTCAGTATGTTTTCCCATCTTTCCTATTTCATGTTTGGTGGAGCTGCATTCTCTCTATACATACATACATATACATTGATATGTTGAAGGTCTTCTTTTAGTTAGTTAAAGGTTGTTTTAGAAACAATTGAAAGGTACATTTTTTTCGATGCTTCTTCCCTAAATCTTCTATACGTCTAGGTAATTTGAATTTTGAATTATAGTTGCTTGCCACAATGCATCCAATTCTTATATTTCGAGGATATTTCCAAAATTTTCTGAGGGAGGTCGCTGGAATATTTTAGCTTACCCTTTTTGCTTTTGTTGAAGGCTTGTCGCATCCATTTGAAGAGTGGTCACTCTGAACGAAATGAAATGATAGAGGCAGGAAATGCTGGTGATGACTCTTTATGTAACAGATATTTTACTCAGGCTGCTTCGCTCTTTGCTTGTGATTGCGTGAAAGGTATTATTATGTTTTAAAAACTTTCTCATGAAAGCCCTATGCTCTTCTTATTATTAGTTGTTTTCATGCGTATGATTCATGCATATTGAATATAAATGGTTTGTGTGCTTCAAGATTGTGTGATCACCAATTAATGAGTTAGTTTTAATTTGTTTTTAAATGTTCCATGAAAAGTTTGTAGCACAATCAACTATGAAAAAGAAATTTCTTTTCGTTACGACCAGTGATATAAATCCAGGTTCTGCTATTCCTGTAGATGGCAATGAAGCTGATTTATCTGGTGTGGAGGTTTTAAAGGAGCCGCTTCTCTCAAAAAAGCTTTTACGACTTGTTGGAATTCTTTCGAATTTTAGGTTTGGTTATTTATTTACTGACACCTTCAATTAAATTGTGAGAACTGCTACAAATAGACACTGCTTTTACTGCATGATTGTATCCTGTGGCTACTCATGCTATGATTTAGCAAGTTACTTGTCTTTTTATGTACTATTGATAAATTATTATTGGTCTCTTAAGATATGTGAATTTATTTATACATACACACATCACTGCTTTATTTCATTTCGATGACAAACCCACTCATTGAACATCATTTACTTCTTTCTCTCTACCCTAGATTAGTGCCATTCCAACCTGCATTTTATTATGTTGATTCCATCGTACAAAACGTGGCCGTATTTAAAAAAGATCAAAATCCTGATAACTAATAAAAACATAGAAAATGAAAAGCTGCTGGAATGTATCAATTATTTTCCTTGCCTAAACTTGCATTGCACTTTGTTTGCTCCTGCATCACCACTACCAGTCTACTTCATATAGGTAGCCACACATTGGTGGCTGATCTTTTGAATGTCAAAGCAAGCTCAGATATTTTCATTTGCTATAAGTCTAAACACAATGATCAACTGCATTTTTGGCATTTGCAAGATGTCTAGATAAAATGCTCAAGCTGAATGTTTGTTTTTCGATACCATTTATTATTATTCTCTGTATTCTCTGGTTGTACATGTCCTGCTAATCCTATAATATTCTCATTTTTGCTGTCCTGCTTAATTTACCATTTTTTAAATCTAATGGAACTTTCTCATTTTATGAAGGTGATGTGTACTGGTTTTTTTCTAATTATTTTTTATGCAATCTCTATTATTAATCTGTTTGAGTGGACCTAAAAATCTTTCTCTCTCTCCAGGTTACAACCAAATATGAAATGTATAGTTTTTGTGAATAGGATTGTAATTGCGAGAGCCTTGTCATACATACTTCAGAACCTCAAGTTCCTGTCATCTTGGAAGTGTGATTTCCTTGTAGGAGTCCACTCTGGACTGAAGAGTATGTCTCGAAAAAATATGAACACCATTCTTGAAAAGTTCCGGTCTGGTGAGGTAATGCTTAATATGTTTTAGGGTGTTTTTTTTTTTTTTTAACGCCACGAATCTTTTGAAATCATCATCTTATTCTTCATCTTTTTATTTCCTTTTTCTTTTTCTTTTTTTCAAGTGATTTTCTACAGTCAATGGATTTTTTGTGATCCAGTTTTCTTTTGGTAAATTCTAGATTGCTCATGAAGAGATCTTGACACACTTATTCACATTGTCTACATAAAAAAACATGATTGTCTGCAATCACCTTTCTCTTTGATGCTAATTATATTTGTTGAAAGGGGGAAATGGACATAAAATTACCGAAGTCCACACAGGAACTGCCTTCAAAATTGCAAGTAGAAGTTTGGCAATAACTGAACTAGACATGGTTTTTGTTAGTGCATATTTCCAAGTACCTGTTTCATTCATATTATTTGATGACTTTAAGCTGCATTAGTTTAAAGGTTTAGTAGATCTGTTGGTGAAAAAGGAAAATATTTTTTGTCTTTCTTTCTTCCAATTATCCTAATGAAATAATTTTTATCATTAGTGTTCTCTTTTTACACCTTTGTTAGATGTTTGTGAAAGAGTCCCTTTGAGGCTGAAATTGGTTTTGTATATTTTAGGAGGAATCAAAAGGGATAAAATTTTGAAATAAAATACTTCTGATGCCATGTTGGTTCAATAAGAACAACATTGTGGTACCCCTCTATGTGATTGGCTTTATACAGATTATTTCTAGTGACTGAATTTCACAATCGTGATTTGGCAGCTGAATTTATTAGTTGCGACTAAAGTGGGTGAGGAAGGACTTGATATTCAAACATGTTGCCTTGTCATACGGTTTGATCTTCCAGAAACTGTTGCTAGTTTTATACAGTCTAGAGGTCGTGCACGCATGCCACAATCTGAATATGCATTTTTGGTGGACAGGTGCTTTCTTATAGCACATATTTACCTTATGTGACTCCATTAATTTGGTTTCTTTCTCAAGGATAGACTTTTCATCTTTCACAACAATGCAGAGGCAATGAGAGGGAGCTTAACCTAATTTTGAACTTTAAAAAGGACGAAGACAAAATGAACGAAGAAATAGCGTCCAGAAAATCCAGTGTGACAATTGTTGAATTTGAGGAAAGAACCTATAAAGTAACTTCAACTGGTGCCACCATCAGTTCTGGATCTAGTGTCTCATTACTCCACCATTATTGTTCTAAACTTCCACATGATGAGTATGATCTTTTTCCTTGTTCTCATTCTTATGCTCTTGAGCTCTGTAATATTGAATTCTTACTGAGGTGTATAAACAATGTTGGGCCAATTTTGTTGAAGGGGAAATGGACATAAAATTACGTCCTTGTGGTTTACACTGTGGTTTTTAGCCCGTGACATTTGGAAATAAGCAAATAATTCACGTATTTTATGGACTAAAGTGTTCCGTCTATACCGTTAACAGCTTAAGCAAAAAGATTAAAATACCCTGATACATAAGTAACTTCATTGTGTAAATCACGGGCATTTGTCATTTGTTTGGGACTCAAAATTTACTTTACTCCCTTGTGCTTTACTTAATGTGCAGTTTACCACCTAAGATTTGGATATGAACACATAACCGTCTATGTCTAGGCATATGTTTCACACTTGCTGTTAACTTAGACGGAATGTTTGATGGTACACTTTAGTCCACAAACCATAGGGGTTATTTTCAAATGACAGGAAGGCAAACCACACATGCAGTAAATCATAAGAGGGTAAAGTGTGCCAGTTCTATGGTTCCAATTTTTTTTTTCTTTCTTTGCCGTTGACATGGTTTATGTTTTGCAGATATTTCAACCCCAAGCCGGAGTTCTTCTACTTTGATGATGTGGAGGGAACAGTGTGCCACATAATTCTACCGTCCAACGCTCCAATTCATCAAATTGTCAGTTCACCACAATCGTCAACAGAAGCAGCTAAGAAAGATGCCTGTTTGAAAGTGTGCAAAGAATTGCATGAATTGGGTGCCTTGACTGACTATCTCTTGCCGGATCATGATGATGGAAATGAGGAATTGGAGCAAGAATTTTCTGATTCAGACAGCTGTGATGGTTAGGGAACCACCAACAAGATACTAAAATTTCGATGCCTCTTTTCTTCTTTAAGTCATGAGTTTTGATAATATAATTCTGTTTATTCGCAGATGAACCTTCAAGAAGAGAACTACATGAGATGCTTGTTCCTGCGGCACTTAAAGAACCATGGACAGATCTGGAGAATCCTGTTTGTCTTAACTCTTATTTTATAAAGTTCAGTCCTCAGCCAGCAGATAGGAGTTATAAAAACTTTGGTATTTTTGTGAAAACAACCCTCCCAGGAGAGGCTGATAGAATGAAACTTGATCTCTGTTTGGCTCGTGGCAGATCAGTGATGACAGAGATTATCCCATCAGGAGTATCAAAATTTGATAAAGATGAGGTAGACGACTCCTTTTTTTTTCTTTTCTTTTCTTTTCTTTTTTTTCCAACTAAAATTTGTTAAATGTATCTAGTAAAATATAGCATTTAATCATGGTTGTTAGAATCTTGCAATTCACGATTCAATTCATACAATTCGATACGAGTTTCAACCAAAATGATTTGATTCATGCTGTTGAATCTTAAATCGAGTGAATCATCAATTAAGTTGCAATTCGCTACGATTCATTGCGATTTAGATCTGTTTGCATGATACATGAAATTCCCCCCCCCCCCCCCCCCACCAAAAAAAAAAAATAAATAAATAAATAAATAAGAGGAAAAAAAATCAATTAATTATATTGATATTTATTTCATTTTAAACATTGTACTTTTATATGTTATACATGTACAAAATTATATATTATGCCAAATAAAATGAATCTTAAAATTTATAATAAATTTATAATTCAATACAATTCATGATTCACTATTTTGGCAAAATGATTTGCAATTTGACAACAATGGCCTTGATAGAACAAAATGATGAAAAAGATTAATGTGGCCGACCCCACCTAATTCAGACATAACGCTTAGTGTGGTTTGATTTAGTGTATCTAGTAAAATAAAATAAGAAAAATGCTAAAAACGCTTTTTTTAGTATTGAAAAATGTGTAGAAAATATAAGAAATATGTAAAAGTGTTTTCGGATAGGTGAAATGTATATTAGGATTATAAATATTTTGGCATTATGTGCTTCTTATTGACAGCTCTTAGGGCTGTCATTACCAAGACCTGTAAAATAAAATAAAAACAAATGGGAAATGCTATTCGCACACTACTAAAAATATCAGTACACATTTCTTATGTTGGGATATAAACTTCTGAACAAAAGTCAAATATTCGGATGTAAACTATTGAACCGGTTGTATATTTGAACAGTTCGTTTGGAAGTTTATGTCCCAACTTTGACTTTTGTTTGGAAATTTATATCTGAGAACCACACAAGTGGCATGTACTGAGATTTTTTGTGTTGTGCATATAGATTACCAAAAATGATTATACAACTTCATTGTCTTTTATTTTATTTGATTATTATATATATTTTTGTACTTGTGCAGATTCTGCAGGTACAAAAATTTCAAGAAATGTTCCTCAAGGTCATCCTTGACCGATCAGAGTTCATTCCTGAATTTGTTTCTTTGGGGAAAAATGGTTTTAGTAATTTGGGCTCATCTACTTTCTACCTGTTGCTTCCTGTCATTCTCTATGGGAACAAAATGACTGTAGACTGGAAGCTTATCAGAAGATGTTTATCATCACCAATCTTCAGGAATCCGGAGGATGCTAGAGACAGTGTCCTCCCTCATTTGAACGATCACTTGGAACTTGCCAATGGGCCCCATCACATAGATGATGTCATAAATAGTTTGGTATATGCTCCATGTAAGGATATATTTTTCTTTATTTCTGATGTTGTTCGAGCGAGGAATGGATACAGCGAATTTAAAGGTTCAATGAGTCATATAGAGCACTACAATACGTAAGTAACTTAATTTTGTGCTTCCTTTAATTTGTCAATGTTTCTGTATGTCTTTGTGATCATCTCTGTGCATGTATTGTTGTCTTTCTTCTTGGAAACAGTATGGATTAACAACTTTAAATTTCCACAAATAGTAAGAATTCACTCCAGTATAGTTATGACTACAGTGTATATTAAATCAAGTTCCATCTAGTTTGAGAAGTTAGCTTTGAGAAGTAAGCTCAAGAAGTGATCTATATAACCTCCTATGCAGGTTTCCAACTTTGTTTCTTTATCATTCCTAATTCAAAATTAATATATTGGAACCTACTGGTTTTATCTTGACTGTGTCTCTCCAAAGATGAGGTCATACTTGTTCTTTGGATACCCCTTTTTGACTTGAGGGATTTGATATCATGTTGATGGCTCTGTGGCATTTTTACTTGGTATTTTTTTTTATGTTTTAACGTTGCATTCGTATTGCACTTTGCTGTGTATATTTATGGTTTTAGCTTACACTTGTATTTCTTTCTTATTAAATATACTTGTACCATGGCTGATCACTAAATTTTTTTATAGTTCATTTAATTGAACTTGCAGCTGAGGTTTGTTTTTGTTTTGAGAAAGTTTGTTGGAAACTAAAAAGATTGAGGAAATTACCAAAAAAAACCAAGGTTTGGCCCTGGTAACAAACCTGATTTGTGCTATTTTTTTGCATGTTAAACCCTACATTTTTAAAAGAGGCACAATCCTAACCATCTATCCATCGCCATTTAAAGACACTAACGGAGGGGCTAATTCTGTCAATTTATCCCCCTTCTACTGTCTTCTCCCTTCTGTCTTCTTCCCTCTACCAACAGCATCTCCTCCACCAACCTCACCGCTGCCCCCTCCCACCCACAGCTGCCTGTCTCTACCCTCGCTCTCCCCTACCATTCCCTACAACCCCAGCTTCCAACCACTCCACACCTCTTCTCCACCATAACTGCACCCCACCCACTTCCCTGTCTTGCCCATCACCTTTGCGTACAAATTGCAGACTGCAACCACTTCCCACCTTCTCCAGCACTGCAGCATGCCCATATCACTGCCACTCTCTCTCTCTCTCTCTATATATATATATATACTATATACAGAGATCTCTAAGTGGCATAAAAAAAGGGTAAAGCAACAAATCCATCTAATACCATAATAAAGCATCAATCCATATTAATTCCTAGTTAGCCAATCAAACTAAAAAAATCATGCGCTCTCTGGAAGGTCCCATTGATGGTGTAGAAAAGGTAAGGAAAGCTAATGCACAAGAAGATTGTTGCCGTGAGATTCTTTTTTACTTTTATCCTGTGTTGGATGATTGGATCCAGAAAAGAATTTCATTCACTGGGTGCAAAAATGGTTACCTGAGTATGAGATTGGGTCAGAATTGAATTGATAGGGTTGTTAAGCAATTACCAGATAATGTGAACCTGATAAGGTTTTTTTTGCTGGGCCATTTGCAGATGTCTCAAGTTGATTTATTTTCATGACATTGTAATTAACTAGATTTTAATTTCAACCTATTTATTTTATCTAATGCTCATAAATTTTTAGTAACTCAATCCAAACATAAACTAATTGAAAAATAATACAAGATTGGTTAGTTTACTCAAAGTGGATCAATGTTTTTAGGGTTAATAAATCTTGCACATACAAAAATTGAAATAACTGGAAATTTTAGCTTGTGGCGTTTCCCTTAAGTTCTGTGTGTACTACAGGTTTCCTTTTTATGATAATCATTTGCACAATTATATATTTGATTGCAAGAGTTTAAAGTGCAAACTACTTAATTATAATAAGTGCAAAATGACTTAATTATAATCTGCCCAGTTTTACTGTTTTACGTTGTGGCTCTAATAATGTGTCCTATTTGTGTAACATTATGTAATTTATTGATTTAATCCTGTAATATTTTATTGCACTGTTATTGATGGTCATTTTGTCTTTCTTGTTTCATAAATCAGGTTTGGCATTCATCTTTCATACCCTGACCAACCTCTTTTAAAAGCAAAACAGCTTTTTTGTTTGGACAATTTACTAAGGAAAGGAGGGAATTCAGGTACTCGTAGTTACTTTATTTGTATCTTCATTTCATTATTACTATCGGGACTTGAGTTATCTTCGATTTGGCTATCACACAGTTATTCTTTTTGCTAATTAAGAATTTGTTGACATTTTCAGTTGGCGTTCACTTTACTACTATGCTTAATGAGAAGTACTAATGTACATGATAAATTGTATATTCTCTTAGTTGGATTTATCTCACTTGCTAACCCAAGTTGTGAAGTGAAGATTGATGCTCATTATAGTTGTTTGGATCCTTAAAAGTAAGGGGTTCCTTGGTTAGTGGAAAGTACTTAAAGCATAGAATTTATCTAGGAAATGTTGGGAAGAGGTAGGGAGTATATAATATTTTCATACTAATTGAAGGAATTCATTAGTGCTTATTAGTTATTTTAAATCTCAACTTCAAGGGTTCTAGGGCTGATTAGGCTTTCTCTAGACTTGGGAGTGTGACTTTAAGGTTGAACCAAAATGTGTTTTTTGATGAAGTCATGGGGTGAGGAATCCAATCTTACGAGAAATGCAAGGATTGAGACTAATGAATTTATAGATTTTTACTTCACAATTTTTGGGGTTTCACTTTGGAGTTTGTTCCTAGAATGGGTTAGATGCTTGAGCATCGCTCCACTTTGTTAGGAGGCATAATCCTTTTCTCTTCTTTGCTGTGGTTGTCTAACATTATTTAGGTTCAAGTCTATTCACATGCATTTGTTCTCCTATTATGCTTGTGGATATGCATTTTTCTTTTTCTATTAAAAAAGAAGTTACCCTCTAAATTGTTGCACTTATTTGCTTATAAATCTGTAAATGCAGAATCACGTGAAAAAGAGGAGCACTTTATTGAATTACCTCCTGAGATTTGTCAACTGAAGATAGTTGGCTTTTCTAAAGAAATTGGAAGTTCTCTGTCTTTGCTACCATCAATTATGCATCGTTTAGAAAGCTTGCTTGTGGCAATTGAACTGAGGGACAGATTGTCTGCTTCATTTCCTGAGGGTATTGAAGTTACTGCCTATCGTGTAAGACTTTTCTGCTCCTTGTATTAAGTTTGAATGATTTATTTTTTTTAAAATTTTTTTTGTGGTTATGACTAACACCTATATGAAGCAATGAATACTTCTAAAAGGGAATCGTATCTGTGTCATACCCGTATCATACTGATACTCTGCAGATACTTACGGATACATATATAATACTTCCTAAACATAACCAATACTTGATGTTAATTTTGAGAAGTATCGGATACCATTCACACACTCTGGATCACGTGTCCAAATTATTATGAAATTGAAATTGTAATTTTTTGTTTTTTTGGCATAGTATTAGAGTAAATTTGTTAGAATAATAACAAGATTAGTTTTTCAGTATTTTCTTATTTATTTCTGAAAAAGAAAATTGTGAGATTAAAGTGGTGCTCTACTTTTTCAAAATTTATCAAATTAATGTATCCTCTAAAAATAGAAAGTAAACAAAATATTAACTCTTAAACTAATATCTAATTCCTAAAAAATGGTTTTTCATCATTTTTTGTCATATCTCTGTATCCGTATCCCATATCCTGCATCTGTTCGTGCTTCATAGACTAACACTATGCCACTTGTTCTACACACTCGATTCCTTCAAATTTTCTGTTACCATCAGTTTATGACAATCAACTTCTTGTGCTGAAAAAGTTAACTATGTATTAGGTACTCGAAGCACTGACAACAGAGAAATGCAATGAACGATTTTCACTTGAAAGGCTTGAAGTGCTTGGTGATGCTTTCCTTAAATTTGCAGTAGGCAGGCACCTCTTTCTATTGTATGATGCCCTTGATGAAGGACAGCTAACAAGAAAGCGTTCTAACATCGTCAATAATTCCAATTTATTCAGGCTAGCAACAGTGAGCAAATTACAGGTAAACTGGTGTAATTTCTGGTTATAATCCGAACTTGCCAAATAATAACATAGCAGTAATGATAGTTTAAAGTTGTGTAAATTACATTTTTTCCCGGTTGGGTTGGTTCAGGTCAGAGAAAAATTGACCATCTGTTTGAATGTGATTTAAGGCATCTCTAAACAGTTAATTTTAAAAAATTTAAACACTGATCTGTATGGATGTAGTTGCAGATATGGTTATAGTGTCCTGCATGAATCCAAGGTAATTACATGAAAATGGAAAAATCTAGGCCTTTATATAGGATCTCCTTCTGCATAATTGTTTTGCATCGTTTTCAAATGCAACATTGCTTTTCAAAAAATTTATCATTATAATTGTTTAATATTGTTTCCGTTTTCAGGCATACATTCGTGATCAATCATTTGATCCCGGCCAATTTTTTGCCGTGGGCCGCCCTTGTTTAGTAATATGTAGTAAGGAAACAGAGACTTCTGTACATTCTCCTCAAGAAAGTAGTTCAATAAATGGTGGAAAAGATGAAATTAGATGCAATAGAAACCATCATTGGTTGCATAAGAAAACTATTGCCGATGTGGTTGAAGCTCTAGTTGGAGCATTCATAGTTGACAGTGGCTTCAAGGCAGCTAGTGCATTTCTCAAATGGATTGGCATACAAGTGGACTTTGAGGCTTCACAAGTTAGTAACATATGCTCGGCAAGCACAATCTTCAAGCCACTTTCTGCTCAAATCGATATTACGGCCCTCGAAAATTTGTTAGGATATCAATTCCTCCATAAAGGTTTGCTCATACAAGCTTTTGTTCATCCTTCGTACAACAATCATTTGGGAGGTTGCTATCAGGTATGCACGTAGTTTTCTCTTTGCCTCCGAACTTGAGCTTGTATTCTAGGCTACGTTACATGGACTCTTCAAAATAAATCAAATACTCATTTCGAACACCGGACACTTGTACGAGGGTGTGGGATGTGTCCAATACTTTCCATCGGCACTTCTTATATATTTGTATTTAACACTATAATTATATGTATATATTGTTGTATAATTGCTATAGAATGAGGAAAACGTGTTTTTGACACTATATGTTGTATATAACACTATTTTATCTCACATGTTAGATTAAAAATACAAAAATATGGCTCTTTTTGTAGAGTCCGAATACCCTTGAATTTGAGATTTGATGGGTCTAACCCCTAGATACACACCCACACACAGTCCATGTAACATAGATTCTAGGTCAAATACAAATGTTGTAACACTTTGATGCTTTTGACCAGAGACTGGAGTTTCTCGGAGACGCTTTACTGGATTATTTAATCACATCATATCTGTATTCGGTTTATCCGAAACTCAAGCCTGGTCAGTTAACAGATTTGAGATCTTTCTCAGTAAACAATAACTCCTTTGCTGACATTGCCGTGCATCGCTCCTTCCATAAATTTATAATCTGTGATTCAAGTAGCCTTTGTGCGTCTATGAATAAATACGTCGACTTCATTAGAACAACTGCTTCAAAGAAGGGTATTGTTGAAAGGCCAAGTTGTCCAAAGGTAGTCACTGTAAACCTTTACCCTTGTCTATTTAACTTTGTGCTTTATTAAGATGTTAAACATGTGAATTTTAACTGTTGAAGACAATTTAAGTTTCTGTTGCCAATATACATGTCCAAATCCAATGTGTAATATCAATACCAAAGTCAATCTAAAAAATATATATGTAAATTTTCAGAATTGGGAAATATCATTAAAAATGGGCAAAACTTTAAAACATGATGCATGTATATAGAAAATTGAGATCAAGAACACGAATTCACAATTGGCGTGGATGTCCATCGTAGATGGCATCCTTGTAGCAAGTAAAATATACTCACGAGTGAAGCATGTACCTTAGTAGATATGTTTGATGAAATACAATATTGAAATATAGTAAGATTTATGCTCACTAGCTTGAACAAATTCTCAACTTTCAAAATTTCTTGTGAATGAAATCATGACCTTTTTTTTTTTTTTTTTTTTGTAAAATTTTAGCTCATTGATTTTTGCTATGGTCGTAGTTTATCCTAATTAATAGAAAGTAAAATTGAGGAAGGCGACTGGTATTAAATTTGGAGTCATTGCAAATTGAAATTGTAGAATATTCAAGCTAAAACTTTTGATCGAAGACTACATTTTGTGGTGTTGATCCCCACTAATCAATAGTTTTGAGAAGGGTAAAGATTGGAAACAAATGTTGTGTATCTTATAATATCAAAACTTGAAAATGTGTTTTGAAGGAAAAATCAAATTCTTCCAGTTGTTGCAGACTAAGTTCTTAGTTGTTGGGATTGAGAATAATTTCTTTACTTATATTTCCAGTTGTGGAAGGTGATTGTGTTGTGACAAGATCTTTATACTCTCATCAATTTGTTATGGTCTGTGGGAAAGAATGCATAGTTTTGATTGGTTTGATTTTGGGAAGTCATGAAATATTTCATTATATACTAAATCCATGGGATTCTGAACAATTTCACTTGGTTGATTCAGGCTTTAGGTGATCTGGTAGAGTCTTGTGTTGGCGCCATTCTTCTTGATACAGGCTTTGACTTGAACCGTGTTTGGAAGATAATGCTCTCTTTTATGGATCCAGTCATGAGCTTTTCCAAGTTGCAGCTTAATCCTATAAGGGAGCTTCAGGAACTTTGCCAGTTTCAAAATTGGGACTTGGAGTTCCCAACATTGAAAAAGGATGGATTATTTTTAGTTGAAGTGGAAGTGGAAGGTAAAAAAGTTTGTGCAGCTGCTTGTGCTACCAACCTCAATAGAAAAGCTGCTAAAAGAATGGCTGCACAGCAAGTGTGTGAAAAATTGAAGGTAAAAATTATTTTATACTTAACTGCTGTGTACAAACATGGTCCTTCTAATCACATTCATGTTTGAAGTTGGAATGGTTGTTAGGAAACGGGTCCAACAATGTATATCAAGTTATTTGGCACTCTCTCCTGCATGTGCTACCCTATCTGTTTGTGGTTCAAATGATTTGAACCCAAGCCCTCTCCCACCTTTGAGCTCTGGTAATATGTTAGATCACTAATTATCACAAAAGGTTAAGTTAGGAAATGCATCCAATTGTCTCAAAAACTTGTGCTGCTAGGAAATGGGGCTAACAATATATATGATGAAGATCATGGAAAGAAGAAAAAGAGCAAATCTGGAATTTTACATGAAGCACATTAGGGCATCAAGAATTAAAGATTTGGAATAATTTTGAGTCCTCATGTCATTATAGTAGGTTTTGGTAATTAAGGGTATAATGGTAATTCCAATAATTGTTGGACATGGTGTCATGATCCGAACCCGCCCCCGCCCCCGCCCCCGCCCCCATGGGTTAAGGACATAACCGGCCAGTAATCACGAGATTACCTACGGCCTTGAACCAAACCAGACATAACTCATCAAAGTAAAGGGAGCCAAACGGAAGCAATTTTAAACTTTTGTCCATAGAGCTATGCTTATATGGCACGTCATAACAAACCATATACACATATATTAATAACTCACATCAAAATATGCAATAACATAAAGTTCTGTACATACAGGATCATCCAAGTCTTAGTCAGCCTATCCAAAACTTATATACAATCGTAGTCCAAAGTCCTCGCCAACATGACAAAATATAACAAAATAGCAAAAGGGCAAAGACGAGTCTCGTGCGTGAGACGTATGGGCTGACTCTTCAAAACTTTGGTTGTTCTGCACAAACTTCACTGAGGCTGGGTTTGGACCTCCCTTGGCTCACCTACAGACACATAAATGAGCGTGAGCGAAAGCCCAGTGAATAATAGCAAATAAAGAAGTTACACGAACGGTACTTAGAACAATATGCACCAAACGGCCTTGGACCCAATTCATATTTCTATCTAACATATATATATATATACATAGGTCAAGTAACTGCAGTTCCAAACACATCGAACGGCCTTGGGCCCAATCCATTTATGTCAAACGGCCTTCGGCCCATTCATTCTTTCATTCATGTCAGATTGGCCTTTGGCCCATCCATTCTTTCGTTCATGTCAGACTGGGCTTTGGCCCAATCATTCTTTCATTCATGTCGAACTGGCCTTTGGCCCATTCATTCGAATTAACGAACTTATAAGACTTACATAGAAGTAAGTAATTGGACAAATAACATACTTTAAATATCTTTATTAAGATATTACTCACAGTGATCGGCTGGATGATTTGCCTTGGAGCTCGACCCTACACATTCCATGAACACAATGGGTTACAAAAAATTCAATCCGTTCTTAATTCACATATTCTTCTTTAGGCTTCATTCTTATCCTTTTAACTCATTTACAATACTTAATGCATGCCTAAGAGTACTTAGAAGTGAAAAAGAACGGAAAATGAAACACATAACACATTTACAAAATTTTAGGAATAGGGTTCCCCGCTCGAGCGTGGACTTCCCCGCTCGAGCGGACCCATTAGGTCTGCAAAGGTACTAGTTACATCATTTTTACGCTCGAGCTGAAAGTCTCACTACATGGCTCCCCGCTTGAGCGTGAATCTCCCCGCTTGAGCGGGCATCAATGTCTGCAAAATATTCTGGGAGCTCGTATTTTACGCTCGAGCGGCGGTTCCCTCGCTCGAGCGGACTTCAAGAATTCTGAGTTTTCCAAAACTTGTTCTTGAGCTCAAATTCGACATTCAAAGGTCCCGAAGCTCATGATTTTGGTTCAAAACATGCAAATACATCACACTACATGAGAATGAAAGGGTATAACACCAAATTGCTCAAAATCATCATCTAATTCTCAAATTATGCAACATTTCCTTTGTATAACCAAAACTCATGCATTCAAATTCATACCAAATTCATATCTCTATCAATTTAACATGCATGTTAGTCTTTGACTTCATTTCTATTTCAAATGATGCAAATGGTGTTCATTCTGATGAAACTCAACAAAACCATGCTTGTATGTATGATCCAATGCTCAATCTTTCATAATTTACGTATTACATGCTAGATTATGTAATTTCATAGGAATTCTCTACATGCATGTGCATATTGATTCTCAATTCACCAAAACCAACTCTATTTCATTATAATCAATTCAATTCATGTTCTTAATCATTATTCAACATTGAATTTACAAAATCACAAATTCAAACTCAAAAATTTACTCACCTAGGAGCTTTAATCTTCACAAATTCTAGTTGAATCTTGAGTCCAACCTTCCAATTTCACAAACTTGAGCCAAACACACAATGATGTCTTCCCTCTCTCTCAAAGTCAGTTCTCTCTTCCTCTAGAGAGTTGATCTCAGCCAAAATGACTTAAAAAAGGAGGAATTAAGTGTATAATACCCCCTTTATATGGGCTCTCATAAGCACAATTAATTAAGATTAAATAATTGAGCACTATAACACCAATTTAATCTATTTAATTTGATCCGAATTAATTTTCAATTAAATTTTACCGTAAGCTCTAAAAATTACGCTAATCACAATGGCGTAGTCAATTTCGGTTTCTGTGGCTGATAAGGCCTTCAATTTAAATTCTAAAGCAGACAATCAAACAGATTTTTCTACGGTGAACAAATAGAAATTTAAAACCACATATATTCACATAAATGGCACACAAAATCATATCAAACGCATAATCACAATCATAATTAGGATCAATTAGCAGAATACGAAACAGGATTATCACAGTCTTCCCCCTTTTAGGAAGTTTGGTCCTCCAATCTTATTTTACCTTCGTCGAGAAACAAATGTGGATAGCGCAGTCGCATTTCATCCTCTTTTTCCCACGTGGCATCCGTCTCATAGTGTTCTTTCCATTCCACTTGCACCATTGGGATGGACTTGCTTCTCAATTGTTTCACTTGCCGGTCAACAATTCGTTCCGGCCATTCGGCGTACTCCATATTTTCGTCAAGAGCTACCCGGTGATAATCAATCACATGAAACGGGTTTCGAAGATAACCCCTTAACATTGACACATGAAACACATTATGGATCTGTTCGAATCCCGGTGGCAGGGCGACTCGATAAGCAACTGGACCAAGTCTTTCCAGAATATGAAACGGCCCAATGTAACGGGGCGACAACTTGCCCTTCTTCCCAAACCTGACTTGGCCTTTCATTGGGGTCACACGGATAAATACGTGGTCACCCACCTCATATTCGAGAGGCCTTCTTCGAACGTCTGCATAATTCTTTTGTCGGTCCTGAGCTGTTTTGAGTTTTTGTTGAATAGTTTTGATCTTCTCAGAAGTGTCTTGCACAATTTCAGACCCAAGTAAAGCTTTATCCCCGACTTTTGTCCAACAAATTGGTGATCTACACTTTTTACCATACAAAGCCTCGTACGGTGTCATATCGATGCTGGAGTGGAAGCTGCTATTGTATGCAAACTCTACTAGTGGCAAATAGTCTTCCCAACTCTCCTGAAAATCTAAGGCGCACATTCTCAGCATATCTTCTAATGTTTGTATGGTCCGTTCTGATTGCCCATCTATCTGTGGATAGAATGCAGTACTAAATCTCAGTTTTGTCCTCATAGCTTCCTGCAAACTCTTCCACAATCTTGATACAAATTTCGGATCTCTATTCGACATAATAGATACCGGAATTCCGTGTAAACAGACAATCTTATCAACATATATTGTAGCCAGTCTATAAGCATTAAATGTAGTTCTAATTGGTAGAAAATGGGCAGACTTAGTCAGTCTGTCAACTACAACCCAAATAGAATCCATACCTCGAGGAGTTTAAGGTAGACCAACAACAAAATCCATAGTCACATGCTTCCACTTCCATTCAGGAATAGGGAGAGGTTGAAGTAGACCGCCCGGTTTCTGATGTTCAGCTTTAACTTGCTGACATTGAAGACATTTGGACACATATTTTGCAATCTTTTTTTTCATTTTAGGCTACCAATAGCTTTGTTTCAGATCCCGATGCATTTTATTGTTACTCGGATGCATAGCAAACACTGATTTGTGGGCTTCATCTAAAACCATTTTCTTTAGTTTCGGAATATCTGGGATACACATTCGGTTTCGAAATCTCAACACTTCGCCTTCAATGCTGAACTCTGCTTTCGGACTTGTCTCAAATTCATCAATCACTTTCTTGAGGAATTCATCCTCTTTTTGTTTCTGTTTAATTTCATCAATGATTGCCGGTTCGGCTGAAATAGCGGCTATCAATCGCCCTGTTCACACATTACCACTTTAATTTTAGACTTCTCAAAGTCTTGCAAGATTTCTTTTTGTTTAGTAAGCAAACAGGCCATACTCCCCGTTGATTTTCTGCTCAAGGCATCAGCAACTGTATTAGCTTTCCCGGGGTGATAATGAATCTCAAGATCATAGTCTTTTATCAATTCAAGCCATCTCCTCTGTCGCATGTTCAACTCCTTCTGCGTAAAGAAGTATTTCAGACTTTTGTGATCCGTGTAGACTTCACATTTTGCCCCATACAAATAATGCCGCCAGATTTTCAAAGCAAAAACAATTGCGGCCAATTCTAAATCGTGTGTTGGGTAGTTTTTCTCGTGTGGTCTCAACTGTCGGGAGGCGTAAGCAATAACCTTTCTATTCTGCATTAATACACAACCCAAACCTTTATAAAACGCATCACTGAAAATTACAAAATTTTCTGTACCTGTGGGCAATGTCAATACTGGTGCAGTGGTTAGTCTCGTTTTCAGTTCATGAAAGGCAGATTCTCTTTCGTCGTTCCACTCAATTGATTGCCCCTTGTGTGTCAACTGGGTAAGAGGTACTGCTATCCTTGAAAAGTTTTTCACAAACCTCTTGTAATAACTGGCTAAGCCCATGAAACTATGGACTTCTGTTACATTTGTCGGTGTAGGCCAATTCATAATTGCCTCTATTTTCTGTGGGTCCACTGAAATCCCCTCTTTGTTGATCACATGCCCTAAAAAGATAACTTCATCTAACTAAAATTCACATTTCTTTAGTTTAGCAAATAATTTCTTTTCTCTAAGTATTTGCAGGACAGTTCTCAAATGATGTTCATGTTCAAGTCTATTCTTGGAGTATATCAAAATGTCATTAATAAAAACCACAACAAATTCGTTAAGGTAGGTTTTAAAAATTCGGTTCATTAAGTCCATGAACGCTGCCGGAGCATTAGTTACTCCAAATGGCATAACAAGAAATTCAAAATGACCGTACCTCGTTCTAAATGCTGTTTTCTCAACATCTTCTGCCTTTACTTTCAACTGGTGATACCCAGATCTCAAATCAATTTTGGAAAACACTTGCGATCCCTCCAACTGGTCAAATAGGTCATCAATATGGGGTAGGGGATATTTATTCTTTATTGTTACCTTGTTTAATTCTCGATAGTCGATACACAGGCGTAAGGTTCCATCTTTCTTTTTCACAAATAACACCGGTGCACCCCATGGTGAAGTACTAGGTCGGATAAATCCTTTGTCAAGTAGGTCCTGCAACTGTTCTTTCAATTCTTTCATTTCGGCAGTAGCCATTTTATAGGGAGCTTTAGAAAGAGGCTGGGTGCCTGGCATAATCTCAATTGTGAACTTTATCTCCCTGTCCACCAATTTCCCTGGTAATTCATTTGGGAATACATCTGGAAATTCCCTAACAATAGGGATTCTATTCAATTCAACATTTACAGATTGTTCAGACAACACAGAATACAAATAATCTTGGCACCATTTCCTGATCAGTTTACATGCCTTCATTGCAGATATTAAATAAGGTGGAGGTACTATCCCGTTACCCACAAATATAATTTCTTCCTGTTTTGGTGGTCTAAACACAACCCGTTTTGTCACACAATCAATGGTGGCATAATATTTAGTCGTCCAATCCATGCCCAGAATTACATCAAAGTGCCTAAAGTTCAAGGGCAACAAATCTACATATAGAATGGCATTCCCAATACGCATGTCACAAAAATGATATACAGATTCACACAATACAGATTTCCTAGATGGAGCAGATACACATAGCAGATGTGGCAATAATTCTAGAGATCTACTCAGCCTAGATGCAAATGCACATGTTACGAAAGTGTGTGTTGATCCGGAGTCAATTAACACAAAAGCATCCTGATTACATATAGAAATAGTACCTGAGACAACTGCGTTGGCATTCCGTGTATCGCCCAGAACAAGCGCAACAACTCTCCCTTGTCTCACGGTATCTCCGGTGGTAGTAGATCTCATAGTATTTCCCGGCTTCGGGATTGATGCAGTCGAGCTAGTAGCTAGCTTTCCACTGTTCTGATTACAATCTCGGGCCATATGTCTTTGTTTACCATATTTAAAACAGGCTCCCGACACACGGTAACAAACCCTACGATGCCTTTTACTACAAATATTGCACATAGGAGATGTATCTTGGGAAGAATTCGAAGTACTTGAGGAGCTCGTGTTTTGCTTTTTTGAAAATTTCTTTTTTGAAAAGAAGCCTTGCCTTTTGTTGCCTTTCCAGTCAGTTGTTGACTTAGCCTGTCTAGCTATATTAGCTTCTGATATTATGGCCCGGTCTAGCACCCCAATACAGGTTTCCAGCTTCAAGACATTCACCCTTTCTAAAATGTCGCTTCGAAGCCCACCATCAAAATGCCTCACTTTCTTATAATCAGTATCAATCACATGTGGTGCAAACCTGGCCAATTCAGTGAATTTGGCCTCATACTCAGCCACTGTCATGCTGTCTTGTTTTAGTTCCATGAACTCTGATACTTTCCTGTCCCGGACACATTGCGGGAAGTACTTATCATAGAAAATTTTCAAAAATTTGGTCCAGTCAACATCCTTATGATTCTCACGCATTAACATCCACCATCTTCTTGTTTCATCTTCTAGCATAAAGGTGGCTAGAAGCACCTTCTGTGTCTTCGAATAAGGGAACACTTTAAATAGCTTTTCGATGCCGAGGACCCATGCTTCTGTTTTCAACGGATCTAATCCCCCATGGAACTGTGGTGGTTTCATTTTCTTAAACTCTTTGGTGAGAGCTATTATTCGGTCATCATTCTGTTAGTTTGGCCCAGGAGGTGCTAGAGGTGGAGGTGGAGGTGGAGGTGGAGGATGTGGTTGCTGCCACTGTTGTTGCCTTTTTGCCATTTCCTGAATCAATCTTTCCATTCTATCCATTCTAGCAGTAAAGGACTCTTCTATCTCGTCACCTCTTGTTCTCACCATCTGATTAAACTTGCATTATATTTTATACAAAAGATTCACAGGTATGCATATATTAAAGAGCATACATATTCAAATAATTTGCAATGCAAGCAATTCACAAACTTATAACACATAGTTGTTCACTTTAAAACATTTAAGCGTATTCTCGATGCTTTTAAATTCATACTTATCACATGAATGCATACTAGATCTTTTCTAGATGATTATCGCTCATTTGGACAAGTGTGTGAGTTATTAACTCGTGCTCTGATACTACTCTGTCATGACCCGAACCCGCCCCCATGGGTTAAGGACATAATCGGCCAGTAATCAGGAGATTACCTACGGCCTTGAACCAAACCAAACATAACTCATCAGAGTAAAGGGGGCCAAATGGAAGCAATTTCAAACTTTTGTCCATAGAGCTGTGCTTACATGGCACGTCATAACAAACCACATGCACATATGTGAATAACTCACATCAAAATATGCAATAACATAAAGTTCTGTACATACAGGATCATCCAAGTCTTAGTCAGCCTATCCAAAACTTATATACAATCGTAGTCCAAAGTCCTCGCCAACATGACAAAATATAACAAAATAGCAAAAGGGCAAAGACGGGTCTCGTGCGTGAGACGTATGGGCTGACTCTTCAAAACCTTGGTTGTTCTGCACAAACTTCACTGAGGCTGGGTTTGGACCTCCCTTGGCTCACCTACAGACACATGAATGAGCGTGAGCGAAAGCCCAGTGAACAATATCAAATAAACAAGTTACACGAACGGTACTTAGAACAATATGCACCAAATGGCCTTGGGCCCAATTCATATTTCTATCTAACATATATATATATATACATAGGTCAAGTAAGTACGGTTCCAAACGCATCGAACGGCCTCGGGCCCAATCCATTCATGTCAAATGGCTTTCGGCCCATTCATTCTTTCATTCATGTCAGACTGGCCTTTGGCCCATCCATTCTTTCATTCATGTCAGACTGGCCTTTGGCCCAATCATTCTTTCATTCATGTCAGACTGGCCTTTGGCCCATTCATACTTTCATTCATGTCGAATTGGCCTTTGGCCCAGCCCATTCATACTTTCATTCATGTCAAACTGGTCTTTGGCCCATTCATTCGAATTAACGAACTTATAAGACTTACATAGAAGTAAGTAATTGGACAAATAACATACTTCAGATATCTTTATTAAGATATTACTCACAGTGATCGGCTGAATGATTTGTCCTGGAGCTTGACCCTACACATTCCATGAACACAATGGGTCACAAACAATTCAATCCGTTCTTAATTCACATATTCCTCTTTAGGCTTCATTCTTATCCTTTTAACTCATTTACAATGCTTAATGCATGCCTAAGAGTACTTAGAAGTGAAAGAGAACGGAAAATGAAACACAGAACACATTTACAAAATTTTAGGAACAGGGGTCCCCGCTCGAGCGTGGACTTCCCCGCTCGAGCGGACCCATTAGGTCTGCAAAGGTACTGGTTACATCATTTTTATGCTCAAGCGTGAATTCGGGCGCTCGAGCTGAAAGTCTCACTATATGGCTCCCCGTTCGAGCATGAATCTTTCCGCTCGAGCGGGCATCAATGTCTGCAAAATATTCTGGGAGCTCGTATTTTACGCTCGAGCGGCGGTTCCCCCGCTCGAGCGGACTTCAAGAATTCTAGGTTTTCCAGAACTTGTTCTTGAGCTCAAATTCGACATTCAAAGGTTCCAAAGCTCATGATTTTGGTTCAAAACATGCAAATACATCACACTACATGAGAATGAAAGGGTATAACACCAAATTGCTCAAAATCATCATCTAATTCTCAAATTATCCAACATTTCCTTTGTATAACCAAAACTCATGCATTCAATTTCATACCAAATTCATATCTCTATCAATTCAACATGTATGTTAGTCTTTGACTTCATTTCTATTTCAAATGATGCAAATGGTGTTCATTCTCATGAAACTCAACAAAACCATGCTTGCATGTATGATCCAATGCTCAATCTTTTATAATTTACGTATTACATGCTAGATTATGTAATTTCATAGGAATTCTCTACATGCATGTGCATATTGATTCCCAATTCACCAAAACCAACTCTATTTCATCATAATCAATTCAATTCATGTTCTTAATCATTATTCAACCTTGAATTTACAAAATCACAAACTCAAATTCATGAATTTACTCACTTAGGAGCTTTAATCTTTACAAATTCTAGTTGAATCTTGAGTCCAACCTTCCAATTTCACAAACTTTAGCCAAACACACAATGATGTCTTCCCTCTCTCTCAAAGTCAGTTCTCTCTTCCTCTAGAGAGTTGATCTCAGCCGAAATGACTTAAAAGAGGAGGAATTAAGTGTATAATGCCTCCTTTATATGGGCTCTCATAAGAACAATTAATTAAGATTAAATAATTGAGTATTATAACACCAATTTAATCTATTTAATTTGATCCGAATCAATTTTCAATTAAATTTCACCGTAGGTTCTAAAAATTACGCTAATTACAATGGCGTAGTCAATTTCGGTTTTTGTGGCCGATAGGGCCTTCAATTTAAATTCTAAAGCAGACAATCAAACAGATTTTCCTACGGTGAACAGATAGAAATTCAAAATCACATATATTCACATAAATGGCACACAAAATCATATCAAACGCATAATCACAATCATAATTAGGATCAATTAGCATAATACGGAACAGGATTATCACACATGGGTTGTAGGGGTCACCCGTGGGTTTTATTTTGGGTCAAATTATTAAATGGATTATTATATATGAGTTTTATTATATCTAAAATAATCTTAGTGGTCAAAAGTTCAAGTTTACTGTTTTGATATTGAGGTAAAATAAGAAGTCATTGAAGTTTCCTATTATCATTGAAGTAGAATTGGAAGTCATAGTTGGTTTAAAATATTAGTAGTTGCTAAATATTTTTAGTTTCTAAATTTGAATTATAGTCTTGGTAGAATTAGAATAGTTATTAGCCTATAAATATTTGTGTAATTTCAATGATTCGAGGAGAGTTAATATTATGAAAATTTGAGATTGTGTTTGTGTGATTGGCCTATCCCTTGTGAGGGTGAAGTACTTCTCTTTCTCTCTCTCTCTCTTTTCTTCTTCTTCTTCTTCTTCTTCTATCCAGCAAGGTTACTGTTCACGTCACTGTTCACCGTGCTTAGAACAACCACCCAACTGTTCCTCAACACTTGTGTTTGCATTCCCAAAACCCTACCTTTTTACAAACCCTTAAATTCCTATTTTTTAAGTACTTTTATAGCCACAAAATCCCACAAAATCCAGCCCTATAAGTCTATTGTTGCTGCTACCAATAAACTTAACCCGGGCTCACTGCATGTAGGAAAGTAATCCCTACTCATCCTATATCAATATATCAATTTATCCAACACTCTCTCTCGCGTGCAACCCCGTCTCACAAAGAGACATAATAGAAAGAAGTAGAATGCAAATAGGGTTCAAATGCAAACGAAAAGACTTGAACCAAGACTTTCTCCAACTTGAACTCTAATACCATGTTAGGTCACTGATTCTCCCAAAAACTTAAAGCTGATAGAAACGGGCTCAACAATGTATATCAAGCTATTCAACACTATGGAATACTTATGGAATATGAACTTTTTCAGATGCTCATTGACTCTGGATGTACAGGCTGAAGGTTACAAACCCAAGTATAAATCATTGGAAGAAGTTCTGAAGTCAAGCCGCAAGATGGAAGCCAAGTTAATTGGATACGATGAAGCACCAATTGATGTTACTGCTCCAGATGCTATTCCATTCGGTAACTTGAAGTTGCAAGAATCTTCCAGAAGTCAGTATAACGTTAAAGTGCACCACCTTGATGAAGAGCCTAAAAAGATTTTCCCAGTCAGTATCAGACCTATAAGACCACCCCAACCTCTGCTTGAGGCACAGAAACCACAATCGACTGCAACCATTGAAAACAATAGCTGCAATTTAGACCCACTGGCAACAGGTATTGTTTGGAAAGAAATTTATGTGCTTTTATGGTGTTTGTGTTGCATTCTTTGACCGTTGGGTAATTTCTAGGTGGCTCATCCAAGAAATCGGCAAGGTCATGGTTGTATGAAATTTGTGCGGCTAACTGTTGGAAACCTCCATCTTTTGAATGTTGCAACGAGACAGGACCACATCACTTGAAAGAGTAAGTTCATAGTCTTGAAATACTTCTAATTTTAAAGAAATGATTATTGTAGTTAAATCTCTTCAAATATGCAATACCTTCACCATGACTTATTTGCCATTCGAAAACAATTTAGCAATAATGTCGACTTAGGGTTGACATTACCATTCTTAGTATTCTTATGTTAGGGTTGACAATATGAAATAATTAGGTCCACATTTCAGGGCGGTGTAAAGGCAGTTTTGGTGGCTGAAAATGAAATACAGTGTGCTGAATTTGCATGAAATTCTCTCCATAGACTCCATTTCATGTGTTTAAAAATGTTTGGCTTCAGGTTCGGTTTGGCAAAGGCTTTCTAAATTGTCTTTAATGGAATTTTTTTTAGTGTTTTTTAGTTTTTTATTTTTATTTTTTTTTCCCTTTTGCTAGAAGAATCTAATATAATGGTCCTGTTTGGTAGAGCTGTGAGAAAGTGCTTATAGCTTATGCCTAAACAGCTTATAGCTTATAACTATGAACATAAGCTGATTTCTGACTTATAAATTAAGCATCTCCTGCCCCACTCAAAGAATAAGCTGATTTCTGACTTCCAAAAAGCTATAAGCTATAAGCTAAACCAAACACATCAAAATAACTTAAATTAAGCTGAAAGCTGAAATAAGCAGCTTTTAAGCTGCACCAAACAGGCCTAATATATGTTGAAAGTCAAAAAATAAAAAGTTCACAACTCAACTTTTTTTTTTCATTCGTCTTTGGTGGACTTTTTATTTTTATTTTTTATACACCAAAGAAAATCAACAAAAATGTTGCTAAAAACCCAATTTCAAAACCAGAGCTCAATCTAGAAATTTCGCTCTAATCGCCTTTGCATCACAGTAACTAATAAGAACAAGTCTTCTTTTTTTTTTTTTTTTTTTTTTTTTTTTGGGGGGGGGGGGGGGGGGGGGGGGGGCTTTCAAATACTCAGTGATTTTAGCCAAGTTGCTCCAACTAATGTCTAAATTTTTGTAACATTAGTTATTCATGAAATGACAAAATGATGTTCCATCACTAATTCTCTGTTTTGCCCTTCATGTTGAACCCGAATCTGTTTTTGCAGATTCACTTTCAAGGTGTCTGTGAAAATTGAAGAAGCCTCGGATGTGCTTGCAGCTTTTGGAGCACCTCATTCCAGAAAGAAAGACGCAGCAGAGCATGCAGCGAAAGGGGCACTTTGGTACCTAAAGAATGCTGGATATGTGCATGAGTAAAACAAAGGTTAATTTCTAACCTTTCTTGAGTTAGAGTGAAAGAACCATTTGCCCATCCATGTGTACGTATAGTTATTTACAAGCAGGTAACCATTGACTTAACTCTTAAATAGCAAAGACTGACTTTCTATGGATATGATAACTGTAACCAACTGCTACTTATGTGGCCGATGCCCCGAAGGGAAGGCATGGGTGATCGATCGCCCATTATCGTGTGTATAACTGAAGTGTGTGATGAGATATGAATATATGTAGAAATCGTTCAAGTCGATTCTCAAAAAACATTTGAGCAGATGATTTGAGACTCCTCGGTTGTTTGACAGATGATTGGAAGAAACAAGTTGGTTGTTTGCCGTGGTCTCCTACCCATGTATCTCGGTAAGATGATCTCTCAAATACAAGGGCATTTTTTGTTTTTTTGTTTCCTGAGATTATACCATAGCAGTTAAGAATTGAGTTCATCAAAGGCATTCAAACAAACCAAGAATTAATTACAACACAATCAGTTCATTGCCACCTCTTTTATTTTATTTTAATTGGATTGAGAGGCAGCAATCTTGCAATCTCTCATCCCCGCCTCACTTTTTATTTTATTTTTATTTTTTACTTTTGTATATTGATTCTCTTGACTTTAAACCAACCACGAGATTGATTTTGATGACACTTGTCATCGTGTTGTGTCACCAGAAAAATCACACATGTCCTATGCAAATTAAAGAATTTTAATTTGAAGGATTAAAGTGAAATTTTCATGAAAGTTGGCGAATGAAAAGCTTTAATTTGAAGGATTAAAGTGAAATTTTCATGAAAGTTGGCGAATGAAAAGCTTAATTGACCCATCCCTTAAAATTGTGATATACATATTTAACAAATGAATAATGTTATACATAAATAAATTTTTTATTATATTGCCTTACAGTACATTTTTTTAATAAAAATACTCAAAACGGGCCACACTTCCTCCGAACTGACCAAAGAAACCAGCTCAGCTGGAACATCCTCAATCCACACCATCATGCCTGAGACGCCCAGCCATCCCAGCCAATACATGCGCAACCGAATTGGCCTCTCTAGGAACATGAGAGAAGCAATGCCAAAGCCCAAGTATGAGAGGTGCCTTGTAGAATATGACCAGACTGCGAAAGTCGAAAATCATTCTTATTAAGAGCCCTCACAATAGTCAATGAATCCCCTTCAAAATGAACCTTCCGAAGACCCGCTCAAAGCAAACTCCACTGCCCTTGCAGCCGCATAGGCCTCAGCACAATCCTCCTCCACCCAACTTTGAACCTTTTCAGATAAAGATGCAATCACTGCTCCCTTGAGATCACGAACAGTCACTCCAACCCCAAATGCCCTTTGCTCCCCAAACACTGCCCCATCAAAATTGAGCTTATAATTACCTTCTGCTTGGGGCCTTCCATCTAGGTCGATGATGAAATATCGCATCGCCCTGTTCACCACCTACCTGATCCTGCATCAGCCAAAATTCCTGCACCAAATAACACCATGGAAATAATCTCCTCCGCACTTTTACGAATGTTGCTAAAGATTTCCTGGTTGCCTTCTGACCACAAACCGCAACAAAATGCTACAAATAGACCCAAACCAGCTTCGTCAACTAATCTTTCCACTTCCCCAAACCATTGGCAAAATTCAGAGCAACCACCAGATTGTATACCCACACTGAGAGGACTCATCTGCCACGCTGAGCTAATGGGCATTCTCGAAGACAATGCATAAACCTTCATTTTATTTGGGAGTTTAAGCTGCCATACTGTCTTCCAAAACCGTCTTTGCTCACCCCCTCCCTCCAACGAACCTGATTGCTTCAGTTAGACATGACAGTAGTGAGATTTATATTAATCAATGTAATAGGATTTTTCTCAAGTAAAACAAAGCAATTATTTATTTTTCTTGATTACTAATCACATCTTGCAAGTGTAGATTGCAATAACTCTACTCTTTTTTGTGTAAATGGTGGTCTATTTTTGGAGCCACTCGCCATATAGTTTTTATGATTTGTAATTTATTTCATATTGATCGATTGAAAGATTTAGGGTTTTGAGGAAGGACATGAATTTAAAATTTTTAGAAAAGACAAGTTACTATCCAAGTAAGATGTTTATCAAAATTATGTACTACTAGTATCCAATGCTATAAAGAAATCTATGTCAGTTCTTAAAAAAAAATAAAATAAAATAAAAAAATAAAAAAATAAAAAAATCTATATATTAGTTAAAGGAACCATTGCATTGACTATATTGCTACTAGCCAACACACACACCAAAAAGTAAAAAAGAAATAATTACTATTACTAACCGGGTAAAGATGCATATTTTTTTTAACTAGGCCGAATATCAACCTAAACAAAATGAATGCAAAATTTTCACACAATTAGTACAAATAATTAGTAACTGAATGTTGAGGTAACAAATTCAGTTAGTGAAATAATGAAAAACTGAATTATCAATTCATCACTGAACAGCACAAAACCTAGCCCCTGCACCTCTGGCAAAAGAAAACAGGACCAAAAAAGAGAAAAAGAACTACATATAATTACCATGTATGGTCATAATGTGCATTGAACAGTCTACAAAAAGATTTCAACCCACATGACAAAATGCTTCTACAACACAATAACAACATACATGAATATTTGCAAAAAATTACACAACTGTGTTAAGAGAAAATACAACCTTGACACGCTAGTCTCAGCCAGTTCATTCAAGTTTCCTAGCACGGTGACCACATGTGGACCCGGCCATCAATTGTGGCTCCGGCAAGCATCCCAATTTTGTAAGGGTGTGCATCAAAGCAGTATGAGATTTCTGGGATCCGCATAGTTGTTATTGTACTTTTTTTTGCTGCAGAGATCACATCAAGCCCTCTTTCGAGATTGCCCACAAAGATGTATGAATCGTCCCAACCCCATATAGCTCTATGTTCCCAAATAAAAAGCAGCTGTTAGAAGTTGATCTTTGTAGCATTGAACACAAGTTTACGGTTGATAATGATCATGTCAAAGGAAAAGCTAAGATTTCTTTTTATTTTTTTTTATTTTTTTATTTATTTGATTGGCAACAAAAGGAATTTTATTAATAAGAAGAAAATTTCTCATTTGTAAAGAGCATGAATGACTTTTATCAACTAATCCTATTTTGAATGCATAACTTTATGCTTTCAAACCATAACCATACAAAAGATCTAAACAGTCTCCCAGCTAGAAAGCTCAAAAGGAAATGAAAACAGATGAAAAGGATGTGTAAATTCTTCACAAGGCCACAAGCTTCAACTCAAATAACAATAATAATAAATAAATAAATGCAATTGCCAAACTAGCCCTAAGGCAGGGACCGTAAGTAGGTATGGGCCTCAATGACAAGGCATGCCTTAATCAATTTATCATGGCACATTTAGTTACTTTTCTTTTCACCCTTTCCAATTTAAGCCATGCCCATGCCTACTTCACCAGCCAATATAAATATAAGAGTCACTATATTCAATTCAGTGACATAAACCAACAAAAAGCCAAACTGTAAAAAGCATGCTTCCACATCTCACATCACAAAATAGGTGGTACTAGTACCTAACAATGGTGGCAAATGGCAATTCATGAACGTTTTTCACTCATACAACTCCCACTACTAGAAGGTTATTTTTGCTCCTATTTTCTCATATGGATTATTCCAAGTTAAAAGGTTGGCTTTTCAGTATGTGCATGGGTACATCAAGGATCTTGACCAATCCAACTGGACCCAATTAAACATTGTCAACATTGTAGTTTCATATTTAACCTTTTGACAAGGACTAAATAAAATTTTTAAAAAAAGTACACCCATTGTAGTCCACATTGGATGGGGGGGTCTAGAACAGGTAGATTGTGTACAGATTTGGTATTATTGTATAAATTGATTGCCCTCAAGTTCAAACCCACTACCTCAAGGCTAATAGGTCAAGTTTTAACCTTATGACAAGAATTAAGGTGTGAAAAACATTCGAATTACAAGGAATTTGAGTCTCAGAATATATGTACAGATTCTAGAAAAGGACAACAGATAACCATTCAGATTGAATAAAATAAAAATTTTGGGGAGGAAAAAATGAAAAGAAGTCATGCCAAAACAAGAGTATCAGATGTAATGCAACTCTGAATGTTCCTAGTACACAGTACACTAGCTATGAGCATGTGGGGAAGTGAATGTTTGACAAACATCAGAAACCTTCTTCATAAATTAAAAATAGGAAACATCACTTATTTTAAGGGTAAAAAGTTGTTCAACAGAAGCTAATTACATCACCATGTAATAACCTTGTAAAAGACATACCTGCAAACTAAAAATAGTGAGCTTGTCTTATTACGACGGCATATCGTAGATACATCCTCATAATTAGTTCCACTTAGTAATCCAATGTTGTGAGTACTGCATGAAGAGATTGAAAAATTAGAGATAAAGAAGAGTGAGCCACCAAACTGAAGGCCACATTGATGTAATGGCCAGCATTTGGCGCAATATGCAAGATACTTTGGGAACAACAAACAGAATTTGTACATACAACCAGCATACTCTATACTCAAAGAATTGCTAATTCTGATATTTCATGATAAGAACATCCCTAACTCTGAAATCCAACCCTACTGAACATGGTAGTCAAGTGAAGTGAGGATATAACCAAAAAGCAAACATAAAACAATTAAAAGTATCTGTCCATGCCGTTATTAGTTATGGTTGTTGAATTTAGTAACCACGATTTGCTTATCTTGGAAGAGGAAAAAAAAAAGGTAACGTGATTTCATCTATATTCCTTCACATTTGTTGTTTATATATATCCAATTTCAAAACTTTTAAGATGAAACAACCTAAAGAATATACCACTATAACAACGTCAAGAAATGTTATGTTAGCTTTCAAAATCAAACAAAACCCAAATAAATAAAAAGTAGTGTAATGTCCTCATCAAGCATTGTTTCCTTCAACATTTTGAATAAGAGGGAACTAAGACATGATGCAATCATACAACAATGCTTACCCTGTTGTTAGAAGACAACTTCCAGAGGGTGAGAAGTAAGCAGAATACAAAGCTTTTTCATGGCGAACGGACTTCAAAGGTTTAGGCTTCTCTGCATTAATACTTCTAAGATCCCAAATGCATACAGTTCCATCTGTTGAACTTGTAGCCATGATATTAGTGTTATTTGCATTAAAATCTATTGACTTGATACCATCTTCATGCAAAATCAATGAGATTGATGGTTTTCCTTCCCTTTCATCCCAAATTTTGAGTCCTCCATGACCCTCGCTAAAATATATAGACCCGACATCATTTGTCCTTTGAGAAATAGACAGTACAGCATAGTCACTTGAATATACCAGACTAAATTTCTCCTTCTCAACATCCATTAAACGAATAAATCCATCAAAGCTGCTTGTATATATCTGACAAATTTGCAAGCATGGCTTAGTTGTAAATAGGAAACAACATAGCAAATCAACCCACTACAGTTAATAATATATCTTTGCCGGAAAGGAAGTATATTAATACAAAACCCAAGCTAAGCGGCGTGTATAACTTTGTTACATACTATCCATTCAGTCCCTTCTAGCAAAATGAGAGAAATTACCACTGCCTCGTCAATTAATCATTTAATAAAATGAATGAGATTAGCACCTGGCTAGAAGGGAATAAGATACTTCATATACTTTATTTATGTGTTTATATGATCAAAATCATAGATTTCAAATATGGCCTGATATTTGGAGTGCCCACTAATGAGTAGTAGAACATAATACTTCCCAGTAATACAGCAATTCCTTAAAAAAGGAAAAAAAAAAAAGAAAAAAAAAGACTTTTCACAGTAATTACATATGAGAAGCAATAAACAGATGACAAATTAAGTTGGATCGATGCGACTTTATAGAGCTTCCTAGGGTAGAAGAGTGTGTCACTTCCTGAATAGAGAAGGCACTCAAACACAAACATCAACTCTTCATTTATCAATTAAAAAAGCAATCTTAAAAAATCAAAGGTCTACAAAGACAGTAGTACCTTTGAAATGGAAAACGGTTGAACCGAAATTCCTGAAATGAAACCCGAATGAGGTTGGTACAAATAAATTCCACCCTTATCATCATCCTCATTTTTAACATCAACATTCCAAAATCCAACACTACCCAAACTATCCCCTGCCATAATTATTTTCTCATGCGGAGATGGTAAGAACCTCAAAACCATTACTCTCTCCGGCACAACCATCGGTACATTCTCTTCCATTTTGATCGACTTTGGATTTACAGAACCCCAAGCCCTAGCTGAGCACCCAGAATCCTCACTTTCAGGAACCAAATTGTGAGAACCACCCCCAATTCCCTCTACCAAACCACTCAAACTCCCATTCCTATAACTAAATTGAGTCTTTTTTGAAATACCCATTATGGTTTTAACAAAATTTTGATCTGAGACGCCGTTGATACACACGTCCTTCATTTTAAGAGGACAGGGTTCGCGAGGCAGCTGCCAATTTGAGGTGTGTGATTTGCGGATCCTCCTTAGGTTTTTTAGGAAGCCGTGTTTGATCCCGGCGGCAGTGGAAGAATCAGGGGGCATTCCTCGGGCACGAATAGACCGCCGAACAGTGACTGGAGCTTTGTTTTCAGAGCTGAGTTTGCGAGGTTTGGTCTGGACTCTGCAATTTGAGAGAGAGAGGTTAATACATGAAATTAGGGTGAGAGAGAGAGAGAGAGAGAGAGAAATGCCTTTGGAGTTTGGTTGAGGAGGAGAGTTGGTGAAGTGTGGAGTGGATGTTGAGAGAAGCCACCATTTTGCTGTTACGCTTGATGTTCTCGAGCCTCCGTCGCTCGTAATCGGTTAGTTCTTCAAGCGCCATTAGAGAGAGAGTGTGTGCTTTCCAGAGAGAGAGAGTTGCAGAGACAGAGAGCGAGAGCGCGGTGTTTGGGGTTCCAGATGGCAAGCCGGAACCAAAGTTGGCGGGAATGATTGCAATTTAATAAATAAATTAATTAAATAACTAAAAAATTACTGATAAGGGTTTGTTATTTATTTTTTAATTTTTTATAAAAATATAAAAAAAAAATAGAGAGGTAATATAATTAAAACATATAAAATGATAAAAAAAAGTACACTTTTTTAGCTCTACTTAAACAACCCCTTAATTTATAATTATTTATTCATAAGAATTAATGTTTATTTTTGTAGTGGTGTTACACACCAATTATTATATTAATTAGTATATCAATTCATGTTATAACATTGTAATTTTAAAATTATAGACCCTACTATTTGATATACCAATGGATACATATAATCTTATTATTATTGTTGGAATAAATCACACTTACTTCTCTTAAAGTTTAGATGAAATATATTAATATGATCAAAGAAAAAATATATGAAGTCTCATAAATTTAGCATAATTATACTATATTTTCTTAAAATCTATTCATATGATATTTTACCTCATTTTATTAAAAAATCATTAATTATATGCATATAATTTTCCTATCTCTATTATATTAAAATGTATGTTTTACCATGTATATCTTTATATCTTTATAGTATATGCATAAATTTTAATCATTTTAACTTTATTAATATAAACATAAATAGTATTATATTAAAATTATGAAATTTATTATATTCCCTCCAAATTTCAAAAAAAAGTTAGTATAACTCACCCTCATTGTTATCATCTCCCCATCATCACTTTTATCACTCCCACTATTACCATTGGGGGCAGTTTAGGAATATTAGTTTTTTAGTTTTTTAATTTTTTAAACTTTTTTAATTTTTTGACCTTTTGAAATCACGTCACCTTTTTATTTTTTTACACAAAAAAGAAAAAAAAAAGAAAAAAAAAATTAACTTTTTATCATCTTCCAAAAACACCACATTGGCCTTGTTTAGCAAAAGTTAAAATTTGGTTTTTTAAAATTTACAAAAAGATAAAATTGACTAAAATAATTAATAAGACAAAATGTCATATTAAATTCATAATCATTTTATTTTTTCTCTCACAAAAATCACATCCAACTACAAAAAAATTTAATAATCTTTCTAAATATAAAAATTTTAACATACTAAAATAACTAAAAACTAAAATAAGCAACTTCCAAAACAAAGCATTGTTTTACTATCACAAATTGTCACAAACGTCCACTTCCACCATCTCCACCTTGCCATAGAAGAAAAATGTTTGGGAGCCCTAATTTTTGTGGTTCAAATGGCTCAAAATTGTCAAAACGACGTTGTTTTGACAATTTTGATGTTGTTTTGTACTTAAAACGATGTCGTTTTGACAAATTCGAGCCATTTGAACCACAAAAATTAGGGCCCTCTACCATTGCCGGCCATAGAAAATACCATCATTACATTATCACCATTACTGCACCATAGTTATCCTAACTCCATTGAGTGGTATTTTAAAAAGATGATTATAAGATTAGTTTTTAAATTTTTTTGACTTTTTAACTTTTTTTTTTATGAGAGGTAAAGTTTTTAATCCACTTTTCAAAATATCTTGAGTTGGTGTTTGAAAAGTTGTTATTTTAATAGATTATTTTAGTTTTTGACTATTTTAGTAAGTTAAAATTTTTGCTTGTTTTGAGTTTTCAGAAAAAATAATTAGATTTTTTTGTAATTAAATGTAATATTTGTAAGAGAAAATGTAAAATGATTATGAATTTAATGTGACATTTTATCTTATTAATTATTTTAACATATTTTATCTTTTTATGAATTTTAGCCTAAAGATGTTAAAATTTTTCTTGTCAAATCGAAGTTGATTATTTCAATTTTATGGTGAAGTTGACTTATTATAGAGTTAATTTGGATTCAATTCAATGATTTAAATTGTTCATTTCATATAATTAATTGAGAAAAATATCTATACAAAAAATCAAGTTCATCTAATATCGATTGTCATACTATTAGATTATTTTTATCTATACAATATAAATATTTTTAAGAATAAACTGTTCATTTATTGATATATATAATTTGATCATGTAATTACTTAAGTCTAATCAACTTAATTTTTTATATACATATTATTATTGACTTGTCGTAAAAAATGAACTATTCAAATCACTTAAGGCTATCTCCAACGCTGCACCAAATCTATTATCAAATTCAAATTTGATAAAAAAGTCCCTTTTTTTGTACTCCAATGGTTTCATCAATTTTGTATCAAATTGAGAAAATAATAAATGTTTTACCAAACTGAGGATTTAGGCTCCTTTTACCATTTTACTGTGCATAACTATTGAGGATGGCCCTACTGAACGACCGGCCGGATGTCTCCCCGGGCATCCTCTTCCTTGAACAATTCTCACAAAAATAGGTAACACATAGTGTTGGTGTAATAACCCAACCCCTGTATGTGTTTTCTGATATATTTTCAGTCCTTGTTTTGTGCTTTTAAAAGGTTTACTGTAAAATCCCATGAAAAATTATGGTTAAGTACGTGAAATCCATGTTTATTGGTGCCTATCTGTTTTACAAGAAAACTATCTGTCACTATCAACACATTTGAATTAGAAATTGGAAGCCTTAGGGGCTTAATTATCTGAAATTGACTTCATATATGTGATCAGCATAATTTTTAAGTAATATTAAGCATGTATACGAAATTTCAATTTTGGAATGATTAAATGATTGAATTTTGTCCTATATGCTTTTATTTATGAATATATATGTCTAAGTTCTCTTAAGCCTTGATCAAAAAACGTGAAACACTTTTTGGAGAGAAATAAGGGTTAGGAAGGAAGAGAAGAGGGCTTCAAGGAAGCAAGTGAGGAAGGGAAACGGGTTGTGGTGATCCTAAAGCTTAAGGTATGTTTAATCTCTTCTAATTGATTCCTCTCTTTGATTTGAAAAGAAATTCCTCCATGTTATGTAAGTTAGGGTTTATAATAAGGGTCAAGCAAGTATTAAGTGATTAATTGGATTGATGTCTCTTATGTTTGGTGGATTTGGAATTATTGTGACCCAATTAGTGAGAATTTACATTTTATTTCTTCAACTATCTATTTGAACTCATCTATGTAAACAAATGGTTAAGTGTATGTATATTTGTGGAAAGAAGTTGGGAACTCCATGGAATTGGATTGTGAGTCATGAATTTAAAGTGAGTAAGAACCTAAGTTGATTTATGATTAATTTTTCATGTGATTTTGAGCTTTATTCTTGTGTTGAATTGATCTATTTTGAACCTTGCTAAGTGTTCTCCAAGTTGGGTTTGGTATGAATTTCAGACTGTCAAACAGGGCCCAGGCCGCACGTGCGGAGGCCATGGCCGCACGTGTGGAGAAGAGGGAAAAAAAATAGGTTTTCATTCTGTTTTTTGGGCGCTCACGCGGCCGGGTTCTTTCGCTCGAGCGGAATTGGGCCACACAAGCGGCCAAAGTGAGCGCACGAGCGGCCACCCCTATTTCAGCTTATGCTGAGTAACTTTGAATAGGCATATCTTTTGCATCCGGACTCCATTTTGAGTGATTCTTAAGCCTAGAATCAAGCCCCGAAAGTGTAGTTTCCAATGGTGGTGCTCTCACTCCAAAAGGCTAAGTACAAAAATAGTTATGCCCAAATTAGTGACGACTGTTCACTTTCTGTTTACTGAATTTTTACCGTTTTTTCGCCTGAACCTTTCTCCTATCGATTCCTCCTATTTTATGAGGCATGGATTATAACCTATGGAGGAATAATGAGTCTAGAACTATCATAGCTATTGGGTGAGGAATAAAAAGAGATTGGTTTTATTCTCATAATCTGCTATGTGCATTGTGTTTGTAGGCCAAGACGAGGACATCGTTCTACCGCTATCAGAGACCTACCATTGTGAGTAGTAGTACAGTAGTCGTACGTTCAATTATCGTTAATGATTCTTATTAGCATGTTAACAGTATGTTGATTGGAAAATCTAAGGGCATTATTACGCAGTACATTTTATTACTGTTGATAAAGAATACTAACGTTGTTTGCAAAATAGCTATAGTGATTCATGACGAACCAAGAGAACGTATAAGCACTATGGAACCATAGTATTCACGTATCTCTGATATCATTCAATCTGTGCAATGTGCTTACCTTTTGTTAATATTTATCAAGAATGTCCTGTTAGACTTAAGTTAACTAAGTTAACTCATGTGACTGGTGTAACGATTACTATTAGTACCTTGTTAATTACAAATCAACTATGTTAACATAGACGGACGATCAAACAAAGGTGTATGCTTCTATGTGCTACTAATTAATAGATCAAGTGAACTACGCCGTTTCTTAAAGAATAAAGAGAAATTATGTTCATTCTTGAAGAACGGATTTTGAGTAAATATGAGATAGTTATAAGTTATCAAGAGTAGACACTTGCGATGAATCAAAATAATTGGAAAGCTATGTGTATTCGCATGAATGGGAAATTATTCAGAAACCACAACATAAGGGCAAAAGTTTAACATGTTTATGTAACCCTCATGAGAATGTGATTTACTTCTATCTTTGTTAAGCGTACAATAATAACATGATATGACAAGAAATGCCCTATTTCTTAACATGTTACGTTTTGAATCACTGAATGATTGTTCATTTATATAAAGGTCTTTAAGGTATCCTTAGCGCAAGGCCCTTACCCGGGGGTAATAATACCGTGGTTCAAATATGTTACAAGTTCACATATGTTACAAGTTTACACATGTTACTAGTTCATGTATGTTACAAGTTTAAGTCTATTACAAGCTTATGTATGTTACAAGTCTATGTTGTTACAAGCTTATGTATGTTACAAGTCTATGTTGTTGCAAGCTTATGTATGTTACAAGTCTATGTTTTTGCAAGCTTATGTATGTTACAAGTTTATGTTGTTACAAGTTTATGTATGTTACAAGTTTAAGTCTGTTACAAGTTCATGTATGTTACAAGTTCAAGGATGTTACAAGTTCTTTGTACCAAGGGCTTTAATGCCACATGTTCAAGGGCTTTCATGCCACATGTTTCAAGGGCGTCGTGCCATATGTTTCAAGGGCCTCGTGCCACCATGTTTCATGGGCTTATAGCCATTATGTTTATGTTGCAGGATTGGGCCTAAGGCCGTCAGGTACTTAGTACAGAACCAGACCAACTATGTGAACTCTGCATCGTTATATGCATTGTTATGTACTATGTTTCAAGTTAAGCATCGTTATATGCATTGTTATGTACTATGTTTCAAGTTAAGCATTGTTATATGCATTGTTATGTACTATGTTTCAAGTTAAGCATCGTTTTATTTATGTATTACTATTCACTGAGCCCGGCTCACTCTCTGTTATGTCTGTTTCTGTAGGTCACCCATCAGGTGGTCAGTCCTAGCCATGATGCCCGCTTTCTTTTGTCAACCTTCGTGTGTCCAGGCACTATACAAGGCCATTTATTTTGTTAAGCTGTTAATATGTTGGCTTGCTTTTTGAGTGCCCATCTAAGGTTGATGTATATAACTTTCATGTTTTGTATATGCCCAATTACAGGGCTGGGACTGTATATGTGTATGTATATAACCAATGGTCCGGGTAATAGTTTGGGACTTTATCTATCCACTATGATGCATGTGATGTATGAGATCCTGGCATGTAGAAATAGCTCAATGGAGTTTTTTTTGTATCATTATTTTTATACTTCGTACTTCCGATAAGGCCCCGTATGTTATGTTACCAGGTTACATGTCCGTTTCTGAATAGGTCATGCCCAAACTTTTAGGGGTAGGTTTGGGGCGTGACAGTTGGAAAAATGGTTTGTGCAACCATAACTTTTAGCTAACTTTGAGCCTAAATTAAGATGGGCTTTGGACACCGATTGAGGTGTATCTGGATGGAAACACGTTTTTTGCCGGGTGGTGATTCACTTCGTATATTTGATTGCTCAAACCATTTTCCGAGTGAATGCAAAATTGACTCTAAAAAAGGCTTCGGCAACATAGTAGTTACTCTGTTTGCTTCATCATTATTTAGCTTTTTGTATTAGAAATATAAAGCAGAGTATATATGTATCTGTATGTGTGTGATCTTGTGAAACAAACAAAGATGTATGTGTATATAGTGATCCAAACAAAGAAAATAGAAAATAGAAAATAGAAATATAAACCGATCTAAGGACCTTGTGAAACACAGAGTATGTATGCATGTGTATATAGTTAGGGAGAGAGAGAGAGAGAGAGAGAGAATAACAAAAAAATAATGAGTGAATCAATGTACATAATAAGCACACAAAGATGCAGGGCTTGTCAGCTAAATTGAACATATAAACAAACCGAATGTGAAATTATTGAATAAGGAGAAGAAAATAAGCACACAAAGATGTAGGACTCCTTTTTTTTTTTTTTTTTTTTTTTTTGCATTGACTAGTCGATCGGTGGTTTGATGAAAAGTCAAATTTTTCTGTTGGGGCAGGTGATATTAAAAAAAGTTTTTACTCAAATTTAATAAAAAAAAAAATAATGCACCATTGAAGATGCCCTAATAGACAAAGCTTAATCTCATAATGTGTCAACTTCAAACTTGAACAAATCCAAACTAATTTCTATCAACATCACATCATCATTACGATATAAAAGTTACAATTGTTGATGGAAGATGACTATATCCAAATAAATTGGATTCTTTGCAAGTGAAAATTTAATCTTGACCCGTAATGTTCGGGTCGTAAAACTCATCATAATTATATTTTGACAAATTAAATTATTTATTTTGGGGGAAAGCATCAATAAATCCCAATTTTTGATATATTAAACCATTTAGTCCTATCTTTTTTTTTTTATTTTTTTATTTTTTTATTTTTTTATTTTTTTTATAGCTTGGAAAGTCTTATTTGAATGTTAATTACGTTCAACCCCATCAAGTTAGCACTTGTTTTGTTTTTGGGAATGGGGTAGTGTGATAACCCTGTCTCGTATTATGTTAATTAATCTTAATTATGATTGTGTTTATGTGTCTAATATGATTTTGAGTGCCATTTATATCACTATATGTGTTTATAAATTTCTATCTATTCACCGTAGGAAAATCTGTTTGATTCTCTGCTATAAAAATTTAATTAAAGGCCGTAGAAGCGCCAAAAAGTAGAATTGACTGTGTTTTTACGATTAGCATGATTTTAGAGCCTACGGTGAAATTTAATTAGAAATTAATTTGGATCAAAATAATTAGATCGAACTGATTAATTAAGTACAAATACTTAGCTATAATCAAATTAATTAAGGCAAGCATATATAAAGAGCTAACTACACTTATACTCACCATTTGTGAGCTCAAAATTCTGGACATACACTCTAAAGAGAGAGAGGGCCGATTCTAGTGAGAGAGGAAGAGGAAAAATTGTAGAATTGTCTCAAACCTTGAGGATTTGGAAGGCTAGGTTCAAGAACTAGTTAGGAATTAGGAGATTGAAGCTCCTAGATAAGTAATTGAACTCAAAATCATGAATTTAAGTTCATAATTGCATGAATTCTAGCATGTTATATGACCAAGAACAAGAATTGAGTTGATGATGATGATTTTGAAATCAATATAACCATGCATGTAGGGAGTTGCCATGAAATTGCAAAATCAAGCATATAACGTGTTAAATATGAGAAATTGAGTACTAGATCATACATGCAAGCATGGTTTTGTTAAGCTCCATGAGTATGAACATCATCTATACCATTTGAAATGGAATTTGAATCAATAAATTACATGTATGCATAATTCATGAAGATATGTAACTTGATTTTATGAACTTTGAAGAACTTGAAATGGTTTTTGGAAATTTGGGAGATGAACCATAATTTTTTTGTCAATTGAGTTTGAATTACCCATGTTTTCATGCTAGGCAATGTTTTTCCCATGTTTTGGTATCAAATTGCAAGTTTTGGAGCTTTTGGGGTTGAGTTTGAAGCTTAAACAGAATTCTGGAAAATCCAGAATTCGACCAGTTCGCTCGAGCGAGAAAAGTCTCGCTCGAGCACGAAAATTTGGCTCCTAGAAGTTTCGCAGAAATTTGTACTATCACTCGAGCAACAAAGTGTACGCTCAAGCGAACCCTGTTTTGTAAGACCTCTCGCTCGAGCGTAAATACGTGCAACTAGTACTTTTGCAGACCAAAAGGGTTCACTCGAGCGATCAAAGCTGTGCTCGAGCGGAGAGCCCTGTTTCAGAAATTTTGAAAGATTGTTTTATGTTCATTTTTCCGTTCTCTTTTATTTCTAAGTACTCCTAGGCATGCATTGAACATTATAAATGAGTTAAAAGGATAAGAAAGAGGCCTAAGAGAAGTAGATAAAATTAAGAACGAAATGAATCGTTTGTGACCCAATATGTTATGTAATGTATAGGGTCAAGCGCAAGGACAAATCCATCGGCAGAACACTGTGAGTAATATCTTAGTAAGAATGTATAGAAGTATGCTACCTTTTAAATGCTTACTTCTGTCTAAATTTACGGATTTGTTAATTTGAATCGGATATTCGTTATGCTAACGATTAGAAAGGCCATTTGATATGAACGATTGGGCTAAAGGTCATTTGATATAGAGGATTGGGCCAAAAGCCGTTTGACATGAATAATTGGGCCAAAGGCCGTTTGACATGAGTGATTGGGCCAAAGGTTGTTTGATATAGATGATTGGGCCAAAGGTTGTTTGATATAGATGATTGGGCCAAATGTCGTTTGATATAGATGATTGGGCCAAAGGCCGTTTGACATGAATGATTGGGCCAAAGGTCGTTTGATATAGATAATTGGGCTAAAGGCCGTTTGATATGAATGATTGGGCCAAAGGCCGTTTGATATGAACGATTGGACCAAAAGTTGTTTGATATAGATGATTGGGCCAAAAGTCGTTTGTAGACGCGCCCCGTGTGAGGGCCTCCGTGCTACAGTTCGGACTCGATTGTCATGGTTCTTAATCTGAACCAAAGAGTCCAAATCTGGCAAATCGTTTTGAGAAAACAGATTTTTGTAAAGAAGTGCCAAACATGGACTGCTTTGCCAGATATAGAGTCGCCACCTAAATATTTTTTAATGGGGGAATTTAGGAAACCCTAACTCGTTTGCCTAAGGCCACGTGTCCGTCATCACCAAAGTTGCCTCGGCTCGGGAACTTGGGTACGATTGGGGAAGGTCAGCTATGAGCACCCCCTCTCGCCTGATCCGAAGATCGGCCTCTACTAACCATGATATCTCGTTTTTGAAAATGTTATGTGTTCTTATTCCGATTAATTAGCTAATCTTACTATGTGATGCGCACAACACAAAAGTATAGACTAGATCACCTAATTTGGAACAAAGCATTGCATATCCGTTTTGTTTGAAAATGGTTTGAGATTTGCTACTCGCAAGTAGGCTAAAATACGAATTTCAACAAGTTGTCCCAACTCAAACAATCCAACTTTCACTCACAGGCATTCAGGCAGTTTATATCACAGAAGCATCTAGCCATATGGTAAGCATGCTGTCATGTTAACATCCACACTCATGCGAAATGCTAAAACATAAAGCACTTACAGTGTACTCCAAGCCAAAACAATAAACATGTTAGCAATCATGCATGATCCAAGTCCATGTTAAGTGGCTAATGCAACGCATACAGAATGTCACTAGAATAGGCTCGGCTAATCCTAGGATGGCATATGGATGCAACAAGTAGCATGTATTCAAGTTAGATTTGGAATACTATGCTGTTAGTATGATGCGCCGAGCCCGGTGCATACAATACTAATGAATGATGCACGCATGCATAGCATAAGGTATGCTAAATTAAACATGTCCTAATACTAACCATCAAAGCAGGTAAGTAAAAGGGAGAAAGAAGTGGAGGTTGGAGGGCATGCACGCATGCATCCACACTTATTACAAATTTGCCCTCGTTCGGAGGGACCGAAAGAATAATACAGATTTAACTAACCTACAAGCTAATTAAATATTACAGACCAATTAAACTAGTTAAGCAAATTAACTAATCTAATGAAACAGTAAACAGCCTCGGGAAGAGGGCCCAATGCAATGCATGCTCGGCTCCGCTCGGAAGTCCACTGCCATGCACAAGTTGCCTCTATTTTCCCTGCTCTGCTCCTCTGATCATTGCAAAATTCCCAAGGTGCACTCTATGAACCCTGTGGGATACCACCGGCCAAGGGAAATGGTCACCGGCCAAAGGAAATGATCACCGGCCACTGGAAATGATCACCGGCCACAAATTGTTGGCCAGTCGGCACTAAAGATGGCCGGCCGGCCAAACCTTCTGCGAGAATCTGTTTTGTGACATGAGAGGGCAAAACAAGGCATAACAATGCATTCCAAGCAAATGTATGCACCAACACATCCCTTATCATGTTTATGGCTCAACGGGACATGGTCCTTGGTTCTCGGACCAACAATCGCGCATTTCCATGCGTGATGGCCCAAGAAACCAAGTTATGCACTTTGATTTCAAATGGAATGCACATAAACAAGCGAGGAGCTCAACCTCTATCATGCTCAATTCAAGAGGCTAAGCATGCATGTCAATGCAATGCATCCTAGGCATGTTAACTAAGTATGCAACATAGGCATGCAATGCACAATGCATACTAGGCATACAACCTATGCAAGCAAGCATGCAAGGCATGAGGCAATGCAAACTAACAAGTGTGCAAGATGCAATGTGGATTTTCAAGCATGCAACAACACATGGAGCAAACATGTTAAACAACCTAAACATGTAACAACACACAAGTATGCAACAACACACAAGGTGAGCATGCAACAACATGCGAATAAGGGACTTAAACTAATTTGGGCAGCTCTATACTAAGCCCAAAACAGTGGCCAATTGCTAAGAGAATGAGGACCAAATAACATGCAAGCATGCATGCACACAAGGACCAACACTTAGGCATTGAAGAGCAACTCTCAAGCACACTTAAGAGGATGAAAACATGGACAAATCGCATGCATTATAGGCTCTGAAAATCAAGTCATGAAAGGTGCCAAACCAACTAGACAAGACAAACAAGGCAGGCAAGCAAAGCCAAAATTCAAGGCAAGCCAAAGGTGTATTGAACTACACCTAGCAAAATCGAACATGGCATGAATTAAGCAACCAAAATCAGAGTTTTAGCATATTAAGACAAAGCCAATAACACATCTAGATGGCATCTAAATGGCTTAAACATGCAAGCATGCACAAGGGCAAACAAGGGGTGTAAGATAACAACCTTTTAACACATTAAAGGGGCATCAAATGCAAGCATGCGAGCATGTCATGAAGACTGAAATGACATGTTAAATGGTTCCAAACCACTGGAATAATACAAGTAATGCATGCTCATGGTTCATACACTTGAGGCTTACAAGCCAAGAATGCAAAGAGGCTAAACAAAGCATGGCAAGCATGGCTAAGACAACCTACATCAGACCTTAAGCATGGCAAAACAAGCCTAAAAGCTTCACAAAGCTTGGCCAAAACAAGCAAGCATGGTAATCTACATGCTAAGTACATGTTAAGGCAAATGATGGCATTACATGACATGTATGCTAGGCATGCATGGTGTGTCTAAACCAAGTAAAAACAGAGCTATATTATGACATAATAAGCACAAAAAATAGCTAAGGCATGGCCATCATACACTTAAACAAGATGCTCACACATGAGGCAAAAATGGCCATTTTCAAGGACAACAAGGAGAAGGGGTGGCCCTCTCCTTCTTAGGACCTTAAGGCACCATCCTCACCACTGAAATCCCTCAAGATTTCAGTGGTGAGGAGGCCCAAACAAGGTGGTCCTAGAGCTCACCAAAATAGCACAAAAATAGGGCCAAACAAGGCCTAAGAGGGGTCAAACACCTCCAAACAACAAAATACTCTTAAACAACTATTTAAAGCACTCAAAAACAAGACTTTTATTAGTTATACACAAAGTCTAAAAATAGTTGCAAGGTAGGCTAAAAAGCTATGCAAAAATGGGGTAAAAAGGAGTAAGTTCTTACCCTTGTTGACCCTATTCAAAAATGGTGTTCCAATAACTCTTCCAAGGTTGAATCAGTTCCAAAACTTCAAGAATAGCCCTCCAATGTCTCAGCAGCTAAGGGAAGGTGTAATGGTGGGTGTTTGTGTGCAATAGTAAGGACAAACACACACTAAATACACACAAGAGAGAGATATAGAGATAAGTGATACACAAACTCTAACCCTAAAACTCAGAGCTCTGGAAAAATTGTTCAACCCTAATGGAGGAAGAAGAGGCTTCCTCTTCTAGAGCTCCCTCTTGCAAAGCTTCTTAAATAAGCTAGTCAAGAGGGAAATCCCTCCATACACGTGTATGGAGGGGAACAAAGGTGTATGCCAGCTAGCATAGTTGCCATAAAAATATCTGCAAAAGCAGATGCACAGTGGTCAGCCGGCAAAAAAAGTAATTTGACCAAAATTTATGGCCGGTCGACTACAAAGAGTGCCGGTCGGCCAAACATTTGGCCGGTGGCAACAAACCAGTGGCCGGTAGCCTTAAGCCATGGCCGGTGATGTGTGGGGATGGCCAACAAGCCATTCCCTGCCCCTCAAAGGCAAAACACAAGTGTTTGGTACAAAACCAGACACAAAACAGTTGAGCCGGGAGATCCTGAGACAAGGCGAGTCGCTAAGACCTCCGGAAACTCAAGACAAACACAAACATGGATAATTACTGAGTGTTCAAGCGGTGACGTCCAAGTCTTGAGGACGGTAAAAAATGGGGTGTCTACAGTTGCCCCTCTTTGACAGAACTCGAAAGTCATAAGGATGACGGGAGTGAATGTCAAAGCCCAGAGACGACCCATTTTTGACAAGGCCGAAGACTTAGACAAAACATGCAAGACAAACAAGATATGTGCCCGAAGGCAGGGGCAAAATGCAACTGAAAATGCAAGAAGCCAAGCATAACTTATGATCATGCAAAGAAAGCTGTAACGAAGCATAACATGCAACAGTTTTAAGCTAGCAAACACAAATCCAACTACACTACAATGCAGAAAGGATGTAAGAGAATTATGCAATTCTCGATACGTCTCACTCAGAGGATACAATACCTGTGCAACTCGTTTGGTTGCACCAGCTTTAAATGAACTGTACATACAATATCGCGCCTGAAAAAGAAAGAAAACTTAACAGGTACAATATTGTTAGCAACATGCATAACAATGCAATCGAAAGCTATGCGACAACGCGAATGTAGGATTTAAGGTCTCCTTAGACCAAGGGGTGCACAAACAGTGCGATGATATGTAATTGAATCTAATGTAATACAAATGATATGTAAAATTACAAAACAAATGTAAAAACAACGCAAAATAATATGCAAAATATACAAAACTATGTATAAACAATGCAAACGATATGCAATGCAATCGAATCATGATCCAATCATGAGCGGTTCAAAACCACACAAATGTCAGAAGGATAATGGAGATGCAAAGTCCTTCTGCCATAGAAAAGGTGCCACAACCCTCAAACCAAGCTCAACATGGAATATGCGCATACACATGCAGAACTATGAGTGATGTAGACGGACACAAGAACAAGTAATTGGGTGGAATGACATAAGTGGGGAATGACCCGCTAACGAAAGAACATGATTTTAATGCTGAATGCAAAAAATACACTACAATGTAATATTTACAATGGATATGGCGCGCGGGCCAAACCAAATATTGTCTAGGAAAGGCATGTACACAAACGAACCGCGTCTAACACAAAAAAGGTGCCGCAACCCTTAAACCAAGCTCAACATGGAATAGGTGCGTACACATGCAAAACTATGCTTTAACATGAAAAGTATGGGCACATACCAGACCAAGCTCAACATGGAAAGGCGCAAGCCATAGATGGAGGTGATGCAGTGGATGTATGCAAGCTACAATGCAATATATACAATATGCATTGGAATGGAATATATACAATGGATAAGGCACACAGGCCAAACCAAATCTTGCCTAGGAAAGACATGTACACAAACGAACCGCGTCTGACACAGAAAAGGTGCCGCAACCCTCAAACCAAGCTTAACATGGAATAGGTGCGTACACATGCAGAACTGTGCTTTAACGTGAAAAGTATGGGCACATACCAGACCAAGCTTAACATGGAAAGGCGCAAGCCATAAATGGAGTTGATGTAATGGATGCATGCAAGCTACAATGCAATATATACAATATGCACTGGATGGGACAGGATACAATGGATAAGGCACGCGGGCCAAACCAAATCTTGCCTAGGAAAGGCATGTACACAAACGAATCGCGTTTGACACAGAAAATGTGCCGCAACCCTCAAACCAAGCTCAACATGGAATAGGCACGTACACATGCAGAACTGTGCTTTAACGTGAAAAGTATGGGCACATACCAGACCAAGCTTAACATGGAAAGGCGTAAGCCATAAATGGAGGTGATGCAATGGATGCATGCAAACTACAATGCAATATATACAATATGAACTGGAATGGAATATATACAATGGATAAGGCACGCGGGCCAAACCAAATCTTGCCTAGGAAAGGCATGTACACAAACGAACCGCGTCTAATATAGAAAATGTGCCGCAACCCTCAAACCAAGCTCAACATGGAATATGTGCGTACATATGCAGAACTTTGCTTTAACGTGAAAAGTATGGGCACATACCAGACCAAGCTTAACATGGAAAGGCGCAAGCCATAAATGGAGGTGATGCAGTGGATGCATGCAAGCTACAATGCAATATATACAATATACACTGGAATGGAATATATACAATGGATAAGGCACGCGGGCCAAACCAAATCTTGCCTAGGAAAGGCATGTACACAAACGAATCGCGTCTAACACAGAAAAGGTGCCGCAACCCTCAAATCAAGCTCAACATAGAATAGGCGCGTACACATGCAGAACTGTGCTTTAACGTGAAAAGTATGGGCACATACCAGACCAAGCTTAACATGGAAAGGCGCAAGCCATAAATAGAGGTGATGCAGTGGATGCATGCAAGCTATAATGCAATATGCACTGGAATGGAATATACACAGTGGAATGAATGACATATGCAATATTTACAGTGATATGTATGACATATGCAATGTTTACAATGATGCATGACAATGCACTAGTTATAGTGATGCATGTTGTTTTTGTTGTTTTCTTTCTTTCTTCTTTTTTTTGAAGTGCAAATGCATAATGATGCATGATTTTGAAATGCGCGACAATGCGTGGCTTTCGAGATGCATGACAAATGCAAATGATCTTGAAATGTGCAACAACGTGTGGCTTTTGAAATGCATGACAATGCAAATGAGCTTGGAATGCGCGACAACGCGTGGTTTTTGAAATGCATGACAATGCAACTATTGAAATGCATGACAATGCAAATGAGCTTGGAATGCGCGACAACGTGTGGTTTTTGAAATGCATGACAATGCAACTATTGAAATGCATGACAATGCAAACTAAACTCAAAATGTGCGTTACAACGCACGTTCCTTGAAATGCATGACGATGCACGTGAAGTGTGCATGACAATGCGACGTAAGAATGTGCATACTAACGCAAGTATGGCATGTGCATGACAATGCGAGATGTGTGCATAACGAGGCGAGTGAGAACCAACGCACGTTTCACGACAAAATGTTGTAACGTATGCATGCGGAGCAACTTTTAAATCTCTTAGGAGACAGAAGGATACAAAAAGGATATGCCATGCACGTACTCGAGTGCTTCGCATAGAAAAACACGGTTCGAGGTCAAAACAGAGTCCGGTTGAGCTTTGAAAATGCACTGTCTTGCACTATCTTGAGAAATGGAGGCCCCAAACCACATATCTGACCCAAACAAGGTTGTAAGAGGCTCACTGGCCATCGTAGAAGGTCACCGGCTGCCCACCGGCCACAAAAACATTTCACCGGCCAAATATTTGGCCGACCGGCCAAAAGTGTGGCTGACCGGCCAAATTTGCTTGAATTGGGGCAGTTTGGTCTTTTGGCCTTGGGTCTTATAAAATAGGGCCTCTAGCCCTATTTTTCTTACCTTTCCTTGGCCAAAATTCCCTACTTTCTCTCTCTAGGGTATTTTCCCCCCTTCATTTCTCCGTTTTCTTGTGTTTTCGCGCCTGTTTCGTTGTTTGATTCGCGAATACCTTCGTGTTTCGAACGTTTTGAACCGAACATTTCTTCGTTTCGGTGTTTCTTTTGCGATTTCCACCTTTTAGGGTTTGTTTCCCTCGAGTTTTTCTTGGTTTCTGTGCCTTTTCCATATTCTGACTTTTTCGGCCATTTTTCGCCCTCCTAGGGTTGACTTTCCGGTTGACCTTTCGCATTCTAGCCCGGTTCCCACATTTCCGGCTATTTTCACACTTTCTCTGAGATGGTGGACGATCTCCCACAGGGCGGGACTCCTCCAGAGCACGAGATGGATCCCGAGGCCGAGCTCTTGCCTTTGAGCGTCCGCCTATTCAATCCGGCGACCTACCGGCCGGCGATTCACATACTGTCTCCCGACGGACTTCGCTAGTTCCGGAGTTTCGATAGAATGGTGGCTCCAGAGCTTCTCCTGCGCGAGCCAGAGTCACATCTATCATACGGCGCTTCCGAGGTATACTCTTCCCCGTTTCATTTTTTGCAATGTAGAACACTTAACTGCCATAGTTGATTCTGTTCTTTAACTGCTTAGCTCGGATACACTGATACACTGTATGCTGTAGTTGACTGTGAACACACTTGTACTTGATATTTGTTTGAATTGGAACACGCGTACACATACTGTATTTTCTCTGAACCACTCAAACACACTGACACACTATACACTGTAGTTCATTGCGAGCACACTGGCACCCGATGCCTGTTTGAACTTGAAAAACGTGCACACACGCTATACCTGTACTGAACCACTCGAACATACTGACACGTCACATGTTGTAGTTCACTGCGAGCACGCCGGCACCTGATGTTTGTTTGAACTTGAAAAACGTGCACACATGCTATACCTGTACTGAACCACTCGAACATACTGACACGTCACATGTTGTAGTTCACTGCGAGCACACTGGCACCCGATGTTTGTTTGAACTTAAAAAACGTGCACACACGTTGTACCTGTACTGAACCACTCGAACATACTGACACGTCACATGTTGTAGTTCACTGCGAGCACGTCGGCACCCGATGTTTGTTTGAACTTGAAAAACGTGCACACACGTTGTATCTGTATCAATTTTGACTGTTCTTCAAAACTGTATGTTTTATATTGCTTCGCAACTGTTTGTTTTCGAATACAGGGAGATTCCCATGCCTTTCGGGGGTATGGGAATGTCGTCGCCAAAGATTGGTACATGGAGCTGCCCGATGCGGTCCGCCACATCAGACGGTAAACCGGCGCTTCTGCGCAGAGGACTCTCGACTTCTGCGGCGAGCCTCTCCTCACCGCTCTGGTGGAGAGGTGGTGGGATACCATCGACTCCTTCCACTTTTCCGTGCGGGAGACATGACGATGACTTCCTATGATTTCTCGATGCTCACCGGCATCGAGGTAGGGGGTGATCCAATCCCCTTCGACACCGATATGGATGAGTGGGAGGTCGTTCAGATTTACCTGCTCGGCGAGATGCCACCTCTTGCACGTCCCAGCTTTGTCAGATATTCATGGTTCAAGAGCTACTTCCGGACTCAGCCAGGCTTGGCCGAGAAGGCACCGATGGCTCAGGAGGAGGTGAAGCAGTATGCTCGCGGCTTCCTGATGTTTCTGCTGGGGACTACCATCTTTGCCGATCGAGCGAACACCGTGTCCCTCTGTTTGTTGAGTGCGCTAGTGGATATGACCAGGATCCTGCGCTTCGACTGGGGTGGCGCTGCCCTAGCCACTCTATATGGATACATGAGCTTAGCCTCCCGTTGCAGCAGGCAGTTGCTCGGAGGTTACTGGCGGGCTTGGGAGGTACATCTTCTTCATCTTTTACATTTCTGCTTTACATTTTCTGTACTCTGTACACTGCACACACTATGGTGCCTTCCGCTTGTTGTATCTTACACATGTGGCACATATACTCTGCTTTACATTGTTGTACCTAATCGCACACTCTGCATAATACACTGTACAATACACGATTCTGCAATTTTTGCTTTATTCTGTATTTTACTTCTTCTGATAAACATACTGATATTTGCTTTGCAGTTGTGGGTCTACGCCTACTTTCCGAGACTCGTGCCAGTGCCAGACGTGGAGACTCCTCTCGGTGTGCCATTCTCCCGACGCTTCGATGTGAGATGCATGCGGAGACCCCGGGAGACTTTCATTTTCTTTCGCCGCTACTTTGACACCATTACCCCCGCGGAGGTATGCTCAGCTTTAGAGTTTATTTAAGCTTCGCTTTTCATTGTATTTTCAATAACAGTAGATAACAAACTGCATGCCATTTATAGATCACCTGGCAGCCTTGGGCTCCGTTGCCGGTCGTGATTCGGGATCGATTTGCCGGTGCAGAGGAGACTGCATGTTTCAAGATCTTGCTAGAGGGCCCGATCTGTCGGGCTTGGTACCTGGGTGAGCGTTTCTTACACCAGACCCTGGGTTTGCTAGAACAGATAGTTCCGGGTTTGCCTCCCACACACATGAGGGAGATAGAGAGGTTCACTGCTGAGGAGATGGTTGATTACACGATCGGCTGGGATGCGGAGGGCTTTAGGGGCGAGGGCGACTACACAGAGTACGTCCGGACCTACATCATGCGGCCTTTGAGCATCGGCCATCGAGCTGAGAGAGAGAGGCCTGCGGCGCCGGTAGCTGGAGCGAGAGCAGGGGCAGGGACATCGAAGACAGCTCGAGTCCGTGGCAGGAGTGGAGCTCGGAGGGGATGGGGGGCTAGTTGGCCAACACTGTCCACGACGATGACATGTAGAGAGCGGGGTGGGGCGACTTACCAGATCCCTATTGCTCTCCCTCCGGCTGATCATGAGTTAGTCAGGTTCTACGGCTTACCTCCGGTATGTACTACTGCATTTTGCATTCTGCACAGTCATTTCATTTCAATTTATTTGATATTCCGCAGAATACTGAGACTTCTAACACTTTTGCAGGCTTCCTCCGAGTACACTTGCCAGTCGCTGGAGTTGACTGCTTCGGTGATGGGGATGCTTCAACAGAGCCTCGACCTCCTGGCTATTTACAGTATTCCAGTATGTTCTTCTGACCGCGGTCTCAAACCATACATAAACTGTTTCACATAATCTGATGCACAACTCAACACTTGATACACGGCCTTCACGGCGTGACGACCTTTGTAGCCCACGTATTCGCTTGCACTACTCACGGCATTCATACCTTTGTATTCATACACTGCTTTGCATTTTCTTGTTGATACTGCGCTCACAGTATTCACACTGCTTGTATTCATATCTTGCATTACGCAGCGATACTTTGATGCGTTTGCCATTTATACTTTTCAGCCTCCCTTCCAGCTTCCTACTGTAGGAGGTGCTTCAGCTGGACCTTCCGCTCCCACTCGAGACGGCAGAGTATACCCCCGCACCAAAGCGGGGCGCACTCATATTGGGAGTAGCTCACGGGCACCAGTCCCTGATGACGATGAGTCCGAGGTGGAGGAGGAGGTAGAGGCGGAGTCATCTGAGGAGGAGACCGGAGATGGCACTGACTCAAGCTCAGATGACGATGCTCCTGGACCTTCGTCCAGGAAGAGGACGAGGACAGACCCCTAGACTTGAGGCCGCTTGACATTGCTCCAGATTTTTGCTGCTTTTCTTCTCTTTTTTTTTGTACTTTTCTTTTTTTTGCTGGTAGCTAGAGTACCTTGTACTGTCGCAGGCAGGTTTTGTTTTCTCCAAAACTTTGTACTTGAAAAAGATGATGAAATGAAACAAAGCTTTTTATTTGAAAAAGTGTGACATTTTAGTACATTTTCATGCTTCGCATTGCATTACATCACATCACATAACAATATAGATGGAATTGATCTCCTGTCTGAAAGTTAAACATTTGTATTGCAAATAACCAGGTAACGAACTGGCCAACGGCAAAACAACTCATACAACCCACTGCTTAGTCTGGACATTCTGCCTATACTCTGCTGGGAATTAATCAGATCTGAGCCATTCTGTTTATTCGCACCACGGCAAACCTCAGCAACAATCTGATAAGACGGAATACAAAGATAGAATCGACTGAAGTTGAAGCACACTCAGATGCCCCAAATTTTCCCCTTCTTCTTTTGCTTCGCATAAATGTGGAGAATGGCATAGCACTTCGAGCACAGCATGATTTAAAATTTTTTGAAATTGAAAAAAGGGTTTTTCAAACCGGGGTATTGAGCCTACAACTGAACATAGTAAAAAGACTCAAACAGAAAGTACACGACCTAATCAAAACGAGACATACTTGGAAAAGACTCAAAACAAAAGTTTGAGGTAAACAAAACAAAAGACACGACATATAGACGTGTTTACCAAAATGAGAAACCTTAAATCACGAGGAGCCAGCTCCTCCGGGCATTAGTTCCCATCCTTTCTAATTTGTGATTCTCATATCAATCGGCCCTCAGGCTCGGTTTTTTCTCTCAAAACCATTGTGCTCACTTTTCTCTCAGCGCACATCTGTCTATTCTTTAATCTCTCATTTTCCATCCCTCCCCAGGGTGATTGATAGATGAAGAGAAAGTTGTGGGTTCACGCCCAACACTATTAGCTCGCGGCTATTTCCTCCCGGGACGTCTAGTCGATGTTTCGGATAGAGTATCTTGATCCATTTCAATTTGTGCTTCGCACTTGGCCCGATACCTCGTTGCTTGGAGGTTGTTGGGAGCTTTCAACCCTCTACTGACAGCTTCAGTTGTGTCTTCTTCTGGCGAATAGAGTGCCCTTCTGGCAAGTATTGAGAATCGGGGAAAAGACAGGGAGCCTGACTCAACTGTGCCCCTAGTTCATCATTTTGACCATTTTTTGTTTTGGTTTTCTACTAAAACAGTTTTGACCAATATGAGAGTTAGATTAACATACTTGTTCGATTTTTGATTTGAAAATCATGCGAGTTAGGCTATGTGCACTGAAAATTTTTCTTTTTTTTGGGTCCAAGAAAATGGTCAAGTTTTGGAAAAGATGGAATAATTTTCGAGAAAATAGTCAACCTCAGTAAAACTTCTCAAAAACTATTTTTGCAAACGGTCAATGCTCAACGAGCATGGAACTTACTCTCGAGATGCGTAACCTCAGATCGGAGGCAATGGAAAATTGCCCCTTGCTTGAAAGAGCTGCACGGCAACGGAAAGTTGTCCCTGGTTTGAATGGCGACTCATGGCAACGGAAAGTTGCCCCTTGTTTGGATGATGCCGCAGCATTTTGTAAATAGTGCTCATTAGTTATGATCACGACCGAACTCTCGGACACGAAGAAGATGAAGATGGTCAGAACCAATATATGGACACAGTCACTTTGAAAGCATTTGGTGGCTGGACTTCAGGATGAAGTTGCCTACGTATCCCAAACATGGGAATCAAGCCTACGCAGTTCACGGTGTCACAACCGAACTATCGGATTCAGAGAAGGCAAGGATGATCAAAACCATTACATGGACTAAATTGCTTTGAAAGCGTTGGAAGCTGGACTTCAGAATGAAGTTTCCTACGTATTCCAAACATGGGAATCAAGCCTTACGTAGTTCCGGTTAAGTTACACTCGGGTATTTTAACCTTCACTCTTTTTTAGGCTCTAACTTTTGCCAAGGTGCCCGTTGTAGGTTTTCGACCTTACGAGCTTCTGTTTTTTTTTTATTCTTTTATTCTTTTTTTTTTCTTCTCTCTTTTCTTTTTGCATTTTCATCTCTTTTTTGTATTCTTTCTTTTCTTTTTATATTTTTCTATTGCTCTAACTTTTGCCTGGGTCGCCCTTCCGGGTTTTCGGCCCAGCGAGCCTCTTAAAAGGGAAAAGTATAACAAGTCTATGCCAAATGGTTTTAGGGTTTTGAAGCCATCCATATCCAGTAGAGTGGCTGTTGTTATTGATTTGCAAAAGGATTCATCTCCGGCTCTTCAAGCACATCGGACATTTTTGCCCCTAGTTTAAGGGGAGCTTCTGTTCTAGCTTCAGAAGCTTCTGTTGACGACGTCTGACCTCTTGATCTGACTTTGGTACCTCTTGTTTGAGGGCTGCTTCAAATCTAGCCACACAGGCCTCTCTTGATGATTGATCGTTGAACGTTCTGAAGGGGTTCAAGGTTTGGAAACAAATGGATTGAATCTTGAGGCTGAGAGCGATCCTAGGCTGCATAATCTCAAGAGTGATTCCACACAGGTCTTCGCAGGACTGCGCAAAACATTTTGTTTTTGAAAGTTTTTACAAAAGCGACAAATCGCTCACGCTGAAGATAGTGTGGAACCAATCTGGATTAAGCCAGGGTCCTTCTCAGTACTCACGCTAACAAGCATGATTTCATTCATTAAAGGCTCAGCATGCCTCACTTTCTCTCAAATTGATCAAAGTTTTGTAAAACCCGAGGAATTCCTTCCTCCTCGTTTTCATCACCACAGCGTTCAAAAACAGTTTTGAAAAACTTAGGTCAATACAATGAGTTTAGAGCATAGAAGAGTAAGTGAGATGTTCCGCCATTTCATTCAAATCCTCTGGCACAACTAGCTCAAGATAGCAATAAGCATGGAAACATGATAGCCGCAGCTGTTTCATTCAGATTTCCTGGTTGCAATTGGCTCCACGGCAGAGACAGACTCAGAAGAAAACAAAAACGGTGTTCGAGGCAACAACCCCAGAATCACCTGACATTCTATACAAGGGGATTGACTCGCTGCAACAAGACAGACCCTTAAGCAAAAAGAACTGACTCAAAACAATGAGACAGACTCAAAACAAAACAAAGGACTGAGTCGACACCCAAGCCAGAAATTATAAAAACTAGCATTCGCAGATGCTCAAAAATGCGTGCCAGACGCCACATCTAAAATACGCCGAGGGTCGCCCGCAGGTGGTTCACTCCCCGATCACATACTCACAGTATCCTCAAAGTCCAACAACCCAGCAGTGACAGACTTCGCTGAGATGGGTGGGAGGATGACCTCATTGTCGATCAAATCTTGCACTTCATGACGAAGGCGAAAACAGTTATCGGTAGCGTGACCGGTTTGCTGGTGGTATACGCAGTACAAGGCAGCATCATGTATGGAAGGGAGATTCTTTAGGAGAGGCCTAGGCTCGAGGGGTTTAAGATGCTCTCTTTTGGCAAGGATCTAGAGTGCCCTAGACAACGGCATGTAGAGAGCGTGAAAGACCCTGCGCCCTCGGGGTAGGTACTTTGAAGTTTGAGAATTCTTGCTAGATGCACTAGCGAAAGGGTCAGCGAGCACTGCCTTGACTTTCTGATCTTTCCCATGTGCAGAGTTGGGAGTGGAAGGAACTGTTCTGGCATGACGGGGCCTATCCCGGTTTTCTGCCTGGCTTGAACTACCTTCACTTGGAGCGGGGAAGACATCATCCACAGTTTTGGCCGCGACTGCGAATACCTGTTACTTATTCATCTCCCCGGCTTTCAAAGCCTCGACTGCCCACAGCAGTTGTTCAATGGGATCGACATCTGCCTTCATTTTGTTCTTACCTCTGGCCTCAGCCTGATCGAGGGCTTGGGTTGATGTTGACACGTCATTATTATAACTCGAGACAACCTCAAGTTGGCTGAGCTCGATCACAATCCATCCCAATAGGAGAGGTTCTTGCGGTACAAAATTCCCGGCATATGGTGCGGCTGGTGGCGAAGCCGATATTCCGTAAGTGAGATCTGCCATAGACCTCTGGAGGTCACCAATCATCCCCATCAATTCGAACGTAGTGGGCTCACGAGCCTGATACAACTGGGGTTCCCAGATCGGGCGCGCAGCAGGCGACCTGGGCGGATGCGGTACATCAACATTGGTCTCACTTTGCAGGGTGATTCCTTGATCTAATGCGGCTGTCATAACCACGATTTCCTCTGAATTCTGTGTCATGATAAGTCCACTGATCTTGAACGATGACTAACGGATCAGATATCTGCCTTGCCTCAGTGAGGGAGAACACTGGCTATTCTATATTCGAATCTCTGAACTGAAAGAGAAAACATGCAGCATTTCAACCCAAACGGAACAAACACAGGCGTAGCTGAACAACTGTACTCTAATACTGATCATTGTTTCCCAAAATCACTATCCCAAAACACTGAATCGGATACCCGCAGATATAACCGTTTCTCAAAAACACTAATACTGATGCCCGCAGGCCTGATGCTCAAACTCACAGACTAATATGTACGTTCCCTATAGAGATACACTCTAAAAGCACATAACAAGTAAAAGAGAGCCAAAACACCCCTATGTTGGGGTAGGGTTTCCCTGTCTTATTTTGTCAGGAGCTAGGGTTTCACTACGCACGCAGCGGTTTCAAACAACCTATATTGGGTAAGCAACCTGTCCTAGTTTGGAATGGTCACTATAGATTCCGAACATGCACTAGGTCGAATGGTCAAAAGGGTGCCCCGGTAAAACCGGGGTTTGTGTTCCCATACTAGCAGAGCCCGCAACCGGTCAGCCTTATGGTCATGCCTTGACAAGACAAGCCTTCGGCAAACCGCTCAGGAATAGCAGACGGTCAACACGATGTCCTAGGCGCACCAATGCACATGCAATGCAAAGAAACACATAAGTGTAGTCAAAACAAGATATCACGAGTTCGAGTCAAGCTCTCTAAACTCCCCAGCAGAGTCGCCAGAAACTGTAGACGCACCCCACGTAAGGGCCTCCGTGCTACAGTTCGGACTCGATTGTCACGGTTCTTAATCTGAACCAAAGAGTCTAAATCTAGCAAATTGTTTTGAGAAACACAGATTTTTGTAAAGAAGTGCCAAACATGGACTGCTTTGCCAGATATAGAGTCGCCACCTAAATATTTTTTAATGGGGGAATTTAGGAAACCCTAACTCGTTTACCTAAGGCCACGTGTCCATTATCACCAAAGTTGCCTCGGCTCGGGAACTTAGGTACGATTGGGGAAGGTCAGTTATGAGCACCCCCTCTCGTCCGATCTGAAGATCGGCCTCTACTAACCATGATATCTCGTTTTTGAAAACGTTATGTGTTCTTATTCCGATTAATTAGCTAATCTTACTATGTGATGCGCACTACACAAAAGTATAGACTAGATTACCTAATTTGGAACAAAGCATTGTATATCCGTTTTGTTTGAAAATGGTTTGAGATTTGCTACTCGCAAGTAGGCTAAAATACGGATTTCAACAAGTTGTCCCAACTCAAACAATCCAACCTTCACCCACAGGCATTCAGGCAGTTTATATCACATAAGCATCTAGCCACATGGTAAGCATGCTGTCATGTTAACATCCACACTCATGCGAAATGCTAAAACATAAAGCACTTACAGTGTACTCCAAGCCAAAACAATAAACATGTTAGCAATCATGCATGATCTAAGTCCATGTTAAGTGGCTAATGCAACGCATACAAAATGTCACTAGAATAGGCTCGGCTAATCCTAGGATGGCATGTGGGATGCAACAAGTAACACGTATTCAAGTTAGATTTGGAATACTATGCTGTTAGTATGATGCGCCGAGCCCGGTGCATGTAATACTGATGAATGATGCACGCATGCATAGCATAAGGTATGCTAAATTAAATATGTCCTAATACTAAACATCAAAGCAGGTAAGTAAAAGGGAGAAAGAAGTGGGGGTTAGAGGGCATGCACACACGCACCCACACTTATTACAAATTTGCCCTCGCTCGGAGGGACCGAAAGAATAATACAGATTTAACTAACCTACAAGCTAATTAAATATTACAGACCAATTAAACTAGTTAAGCAAATTAACTAATCTAATGAAACAATAAACAGCCTCGGGAAGAGGGCCTAATGCAATGCATGCTCAGCTCCGCTCGGAAGTCCACTGCCATGCACAAGTTGCCTCTGTTTTCCCTGCTCTGCTCCTCTGATCATTGCAAAATTCCCAAGGTGCACTCTATGAACCCTGTGGGATACCACCGGCCAAGGGAAATGGTCACCGGCCAAAGGAAATGATCACCGACCACTGGAAATGATCACCGGCCACAAATTGTTGGTCGGTCGGCACTAAAGATGGCCGGCCGGCCAAACCTTCCTGCAGAATCCTGTTTTGACAGCAGCAGAGGGCAAAACAAGGCATAGCAATGTATTCCAAGCAAATGTATGCACCAACACATCCCTTATCATGTTTATGGCTCAACGGGACATGGTCCTTGGTTCTCGGACCAACAATCGCGCATTTCCATGCGTGATGGCCCAAGAAACCAAGTTATGCACTTTGATTTCAAATGGAATGCACATAAACAAGCGAGGAGCTCAACCTCTATCATGCTCAATTCAAGAGGCTAAGCATGCATGTCAATGCAATGCATCCTAGGCATGTTAACTAAGTATGCAACATGGGCATGCAATGCACAATGCATACTAGGCATACAACCTATGCAAGCAAGCATGCAAGGCATGAGGCAATGCAAACCAACAAGTGTGCAAGATGCAATGTGGATTTTCAAGCATGCAACAACACATGGAGCAAACATGTTAAACAACCTAAACATGTAACAACACACAAGTATGCAACAACACACAAGGTGAGCATGCAACAACATGCGAATAAGGGACTTAAACTAATTTGGGCAGCTCTATACTAAGCCCAAAACAGTGGCCAATTGCTAAGAGAATGAGGACCAAATAACATGCAAGCATGCATGCACACAAGGACCAACACTTAGGCATTGAAGAGCAACTCTCAAGCACACTTAAGAGGATAAAAACATGGACAAATGGCATGCATTATAGGCTCTGAAAATCAAGTCATGAAAGGTGCCAAACCAACTAGACAAGACAAACAAGGCAGGCAAGCAAAGCCAAAATTCAAGGCAAGCCAAAGGTGTATTGAACTACATCTAGAAAAATCGAACATGGCATGAATTAAGCAACCAAAATCAGAGTTTTAGCATATTAAGACAAAGCCAATAACACATCTAGATGACATCTAAATGGCTTAAACATGCAAGCATGCACAAGGGCAAACAAGGGACGTAAGACAACAACCTTTTAACACATTAAAGGGGCATCAAATGCAAGCATGCGAGCATGTCATGAGGACTGAAATGACATGTTAAATGGTTCCAAACCACTGGAATAATACAAGTAATGCATGCTCATGGTTCATACACTTGAGGCTTACAAGCCAAGAATGCAAAGAGGCTAAACAAAGCATGGCAAGCATGGCTAAGACAACCTACATCAGACCTTAAGCATGGCAAAACAAGCCTAAAAGCTTCACAAAGCTTGGCCAAAACAAGCAAGCATGGTAATCTACATGCTAAGTACATGTTAAGGCAAATGATGGCATTACATGACATGTATGCTAGGCATGCATGGTGTGTCTAAACCAAGTAAAAAAAGAGTTATATTATGACATAATAAGCACAAAAAACAGCTAAGGCATGGCCATCATACACTTAAACAAGATGCTCACACATGAGGCAAAAATGACCCTTTTCAAGGACAACAAGGAGAAGGGGTGGCCCTCTCCTTCTTAGGACCTTAAGGCACCATCCTCACCACTGAAATCCCTCAAGATTTCAGTGGTGAGAAGGCCCAAACAAGGTGGTCCTAGAGCTCACCAAAATAGCACAAAAATAGGGCCTAAGAGGGGTCAAACACCTCCAAACAACAAAACACTCTTAAACAACTATTTAAAGCACTCAAAAACAAGACTTTTATTAGTTATATACAAAGTCTAAAAATAGTTTCAAGGTAGGCTAAAAAGCTATGCAAAAATGGGGTAAAAAGGAGTAAGTTCTTACCCTTGTTGATCCTATTCAAAAATGGTGTTCCAACAGCTCTTCCAAGGTTGAATCAGCTCCAAAACTTTAAGAACAGCCCTCCAATGCCTCAGTAGCTAAGGAAAGGTGTAATGGTGGGTGTTTGTGTGCAATAGTAAGGACAAACACACACTAAATACACACAAGAGATATAGAGATAAGTGATACACAAACCCTAACCTTAAAACTCAGAGCTCTGGAAAAATTGTTCAACCCTAATGGAGGAAGAAGTGGCTTCCTCTTCTAGAGCTCCCTCTTGTAAAGCTTCTCAAGTAAGCTAGTCAAGAGGGAAATCCCTCCATACACGTGTATGGAGGGAAGCAAAGGTGTATGCTAGCTAGCACAGCTGGCATAAAAATATCTGCAAAAGCAGATGCACAGTGGTCGGTCGGCAAAAAAAGCAATTTGACCAAAATATATGGCCGGTCGACTACAAAGAGTGCCGGTCGGCCAAACATTTGGCCGGTGGCAACAAACCAGTGGCCGGTGGCCTCAAGCCATGGCCGGTGATGTGTGGGGATGGCCAACAAGCCATTCCCTGCCCCTCAAAGGCAAAACACAAGTGTTTGGTGCCAAACCAGACACAAAATAGTTGAGCCGAGAGATCCTGAGACAAGGCGCGTCGCCAAGACCTCCGGAAACTCAAGACAAACACAAACATGGATGATCACCGAGTGTTCAAGCAGTGACGTCCAAGTCTTGAGGATGGTCAAAAATGGGGTGTCTACATCGTTTGACATAAATGATTGGACCAAAGGCTGTTTGATATAAATGATTGGGCCAAAAGTCATTTGACACGAGCGAATGGGCCTAAAGCCATTTGATATGCCTGATATGCCTGTTACGAATCTTCATTCATGTAATTTCCTTATTTGATATTATTCACTGAGCTTTCGCTCACTCTCATTCATGTGTATGTAGGTGAGCAAAGAGACGTCCAAACCCAACCTCAGTGAAGATCATGAGAGGAAGTCAAGTTTTTGAGGAGTTGGCCCAAATGTCTCACGCATGAGACTTTGTTTTGGTCCATTTGTTCTTTTGTTTACTCTTATACTATTTTGGTGAACACGTTGGATCATCTATGTTTGTAAGTTTTTGTTTGGCTGACTGTATATCTAATAGTTCCTGGATGTATATGAAATGTTAACTCTATTTGTATGTGTGAGTTATTTTAAATGCTTTTGAAATAAGTTTATTATGCTATGTAAGTACAGCTCATTGGACAAAATATTTGAGTCTGCTTCCGTTTTGCCCCTTTATTTCTATTGCAACAAGTTTAATCAAGTTTGAGGCCGTAGGTAATCTCATGATTATTGGCCGGTTATGACCTTAATCCACAGGGGCGGATTCGGGTCATGACAGATAGTTATGGTTTTTAAGTGATGTTTTAGTTACCAAAATACCAAAAAGCATACTATAGCATCTTTTGTAGATTTTTCCTCCATTCTGAAAAAAATGGATTAGCTACAATAGAAACTTCTGGGTTTTTGCGAAATGTTAGTGATTGGATTCATATTATGTGTGATTGAAGCGTGAGGAGTGCCAATGTTGATCATAGAATATGCATTCCCAAAATAACATTGCATAGCCCCCACATAAACCCTAGCACCCCCATTATATCACATTTGAGAAAGCGATTCGGCGTTTTCACTGAGGGTTCTTCAACTGTGTCCAGCCGACAAACATAGAATCAACAAGTTAACATCATCCATCGATTAATGTTGGCGTCGGACAGTCATGGCGTTAGGTATGTGCTACTTTGTCTGTGTTTCAGAATATGTGTGAGTAGGTGTTAGTTGGGGTGATTGTATCATCGTTTTTTCCCAGTATCCACATTAACATTGACTCCGGAAGGTGTTATTGTATTCTGAAATGGAATAGGGCAATGCATTAGTTTTATACTTGTCAAATAGGGCGATGTGTGGTAGTCATTGTGTGTGAACCCATAATGTTAATGCTAATGTGGTGGGTCTTTAATGGCACCCTGTGTTGTGAAAATATGGTGGGTAATTTTCTAAATGTAATGTAATTTATTACCATATGAAGATTTTGATTTGAGTTTGTAGTTAGGTTGTTTAGTACGCGTTTTGAAAATTGAAGTTGGGATAGCAAGAACGAATCAAGTAACATCAAGAATTTTTTTTTTTTTTCACAATAACAAAACATTGTCGATGTCCATAATGTTGTGAATGTAATGTTAATTGGAATTGAAGTTGAAGTTGATGTCGATAAATTAGAAAGGTGTTATTGTATTCTGAAATGGAATGGGGCAGTGTATTTGTTTATGCTTGTCAAATAGGGCAATGTGTGGTGGTCATTGTGTGGGAACCCATAATAGTAATGTTAATGTGGTAGGTCTTTAATGGCACCCTGTGTTGTGAAAATATGGTGGGTATTTTTCTAAATGTAATGAAATTTATTGCCATCTGAAGATTTTGATTTGAGTTTGTAGTTGGGCTATTTAGCACGCGTTTTGAAAATTGAAGTTGGGATAGCAGGAATGAACCAAGTAACACCAAGAATATTTTTTTACTATAACAAAACATTGTCGATGTCAATAATGTTGTGCACGTAATGTTAATTGAAATTGAAGTTGAAGTTGATGTCGATAGTTTTATAAATGTAACATAAAAATTGCCTTGAAAATTGACATAACATCAAGTATGTAGTATTGAAGGGAAACAACGCAAGGGGTTGTTAAGTTTGGCATGTGCACTTTGATGTTAGTTTGGGTTATTTCGTAAATATAATGTCATCATGTTGTTGGTCGGAGTTATGTGTTGTATGTGTGTTTTCGTATATAAGGGGTTTGTTATTTGTGCAGTTGTCATGTAGGTAGAGGTGTTAGGTTGATCTAAATTTGGGATATCAGAAACACACCAAATAACATCAAGAATCTAAAAATAGTAGTAAAACATTATAAAATCATTAAATAGTGGCACATTTAAAAACAATTGTGCGTTAAAGTTGCGGGACCCCTCTGTTTTACATGTGTATTTTGATGTTGGTGGGTAAATGAAGATGATTTATGTTGCTTTTTTATCAACTTCACTGCGCAAATGAAACGTTTATTAAAGAATGTTTGTAATATGTACTTGAAATGTTGATATGGAACAGTGTGACATTGAATGTATGGCATTGCTTGCATGTATGTGTACATTGATTGGGAGTGTGCCAGTTACGGACAAACAAATTGGGGAAAAAATCATTGTCAGAAGAATATCTATTGCACATATTGATTTTGTTAACATCAGATACACTTGTGTTGATTATATGTGTTGCCACGGTTGATGTTTTTTGGATTTGAAATTGATTGTATTTGTGGTCGTCTTTGCTGAGGTATATGTTTGTGTGGAAGTGTTATATTCCTTGAGGAATCATAAAGTTACTACTATTATTTTGTTAGTAAGTAGTTCAAACCGGTATGAAAGCGGACGTAAAGGTGCTTGTAGAACACCACAGTCACGTTCATCGACTGAGACTTCGGGCCAATTAGGAATGAGAAGACAAGCGAAACTGTCTTTCAAAAAGGCTAAAACCACAGCCAGATATGTTAAGAAACAAGTGGTCGACCTGTCAAAGTTGATGTACCGCTCAAATATTGCCGGGGTGATAAAAATGATGCTAGAGTTCAATTTCAACGCTGGCCATATAAAGCAATTGCAGAAGACATTGTTCTGGGTGATGATCGAGGCAATACGAGTGCATAACTTGGATCCGAAAGCGTACATGAAGTGTAACGCCACGGTGTGCCGGATCATTCATATATACAGTTCAGCTGATGAAAAATTCCACATTGTGAGAAGAGGGCTGCCACTGAGAAACAATGACTTACGCTTGTTGTTTGGGATACACAGTATAGGAAGGAAAAGTTGGACATTGGGCAAAGTGGGAAAGCTCCTTTGGATTTCATCCAACAACTATGTCCAAACGTAAGTTGCATCTCTTCAAAAGTTATAAAAGATTTGCTTGTGGTGGCAATGCGTAGAAAGACGGAACGTGATGAAGAAGTTATTGCAAAGCTGGTGTGTTTGTATGTATGTACGAAATTATTTTTTGCTAATACATATGAGTCGATTGGTTGGGCGTACGTTCAAGTGATAGACAAATTGGAGACGTTACGTTTGTACGATTGGACTAAAGTAATCAGAAGCGCGCTGATTGGTTCATTGAATGAGTTCCATAACTGGCCAGAAAGGGTTACAGGATGTGTAGTTGCATTGCTGGTACGTTATTGATCAAGTAGTTTTTTTAATCGTGAATATGAAACGTTAACGTATCGTGATACTTTTGTTACCTTAAATGTTTGTTTGTGTTTGTAATTTCTCGTTTGTGAGCACACCGACATTGTAGAGCCAGATAGGCGCAATATGTTGCCAAGGTTTTGTAGGTGGAGCATTGGTAAACTTGTTGGGAAACTCAAAGGTGTGGACTTGTTCGCGGAAAGTTCCTTAGAGGTATGGCTCATGGCTTATTGCTAGTTATTCGTACATGTGGCATCTGCTTATATGTTTTGATGTTGTGTTGCTATGTTTTGCAGGTACACTGTGGAAAGCTTTTAGGCATTGTGATCGAGTGTTATTTTGTGAAGGTTGTTTCGGACATGCATGTGCATTGCGAGCCTAATGAAGAGGTATTGGAGGTTGATCTAGTTAACGTATGGGATGGTCGGCGTGGTGACATGGATATTGAGGGGGTGAACATTGTAGAGCCAAGTTTGGATTGTTGGCAGTCATATTCGCCACACGGCGGTGAGGTTAAAATGCCATTGGACAATAAAAGTGAAGTCCTGCACCAAACATGGCCATAAGGTAATGTAAAAGAGGGTGTGAAGATTTTAGCAGCCAGAGAGGTATGGCTTGTGCTGTTCCCTAACCTGTTGGACTTTTCTAGCACACAATATGGTGACAATGTTTGTGATGATGCAGAAAACACAACAGAACAGTTGGAAAAGGCTTTGAACAAAATAAAAGAGTTGGAGGGCAAGGTGCAGGCGAAGACTGCACGTGTGCATAGGCTCAATGGTAAGGTTGAGTCAATAGAATGGTTGATTGGCGCACAAGCAAGCAACCTATTTATCGGATTTGAAAGTGTAATTGTCGCGAAGGATGCTAGAATTGGTCGTCTAAATACACTGGTAGGTCAGTTAAAAGAGAGGACAACAACATTGGAAGACGAGGTTGACGACCATGAAGTACACGTTGTGACTCAGTCAATGATAGATGAAGGCAGAAGCCAACGGACAGCGTCGGACAGTAGGTCAGGGGAAATTAAAAGGTCCAGGAATGGGACGAGCTATTGCAGCATGCAATGTTTCCTATCGGGCGACCAGCAGTGCAAATGACGACAAATTCTGTTAATGAAATGAATTTGGTTGAAGATTCAAGGCCGAGTCGTGGTGACATTAGCAGAAGTGCGAGAGATGTGACAGTGGGTAACGATGGGTGATGGTGTGGGAACTCGTGTGGTGAACACGGGTGACAAAATCGTAAGACAGGACAGTAGCACGCAGAGAGAAACATATTGAATCCATTGAAGTGCAAAATATAACATCACTGATCAGGCGTGTGAAAAGCAAAGCATGCCGTGAATACCGATTAGCCGATTACGAGTATCCCGTGGTAGATGGACATGGCAAACAAAACTGCAAAATGACAATCGGGAATGAAGTAGGGCCTGAAGTAATATTCACAGTGGAGGATATTGAAGTGGAATGGAAGACATGGCACGGGTTTGGAATGAATAGGAAACATACGGTATGGAACATGCTTGAATACGATGACGGGAAGCTCCTAGAGACAGTGTACACTTTTGACGACAACGGGTAAACATTTACATTGTTTGTTGATATGCGTTACTAGTGTTTTGTTTAAGTTAATGAGGTAAATTGTTGCGAATTAATATATTCCATTAAAATATTTGCATAACAAATTGTAGCGCAAATATCTGGGATGATTGTGACATTGGTATACAAGTGTTATTCAATGATGTACGCGACTTGATGCAACAAAAGTCAATTCAAGGAAATGTAAGTACACTGTGAATGATGTATTGACAGTGTGTTTGTGTTTGTAATTGTTTGAGCATGACAATGCTTCGGACCATTACTGGTTATTGACATTGTGGCCGGGAAATTGTGTAGGTAATTGATGCATATGTAGCAATCTTGATGAATGTAGGAAAACAGTCTAGAGAACGAACTGATAATGTGGAGACATCATATGTTTATAGTAGTTTATGTTCAGTATGTTTTTGTAATTCGAATGCACACACGGACGCACACAACCCCCACTCATAGAACTGTGTGATGAATTGTTAATGTTATATCAGAATGCGTTTGACCTTGAACGTTGTGGCAGGATGTGATGAGGGACTCTAGCACACTTTCACGAACAAAATATTTGAACATGAACTTCAAAGCCGCAAGAGGTCACAGATACATACATTATCCCGTCTATCATGCGAATCACTGGACTATCATGGTGCACGACTCGGAGACTGGCAGTTGAAAGCATTATAATTCTGTGAAACCAAGACGAGGGGTGCGAGATGACCATTACAACGAAGCACTAAAATTGGTAAGGCAACTTCTTAAATAAGATAACGTGTAAGGACATATCTAGTTTTATTTTTATTTTTTTTACATGTATGTTGTTGGTGTCTGTGGGTATGTATGTTGTGATACGCGTTGCTGGGCTGATGTGGAGTAATTTTTTATTTTTTATTTTTTTGCAGAAACAATACTATAACTGTTTTGTTAAACCAATGTTAAAATCTGACAATGTAAAGCCGATGGATTTCGATGGGCCGCTTGTTCCTGTCATGGACTGCCCACACCAAAGTCCTGACACGTAAGTAGTTCATATTTTTATGTTATATGCTCCATATTTGACATATAGACTTGGTTAATTCTAGGATTTGTCGCCGTTACGTTACAAGACCCGACTGTGCCATCTTTGTTTGTTTCGTTATTAGGTAGTACGTCAATGGCGTCAAGATTGACAATGCGATGGATGGTTTGACTCCATATGGGCTACGTGTGACAATAGTGAAGATGTTTTTCAACGAACCGAAAGGAGGACTACGCGGGGGAGGACAGTTTGAAGTTAATCCCCTATGCATTCTCAGTATGACAGCATGGATTTTGAGAATTGGTTGTTTAGGTTTTTATTTTTTGGGGTTGGCGTTTGTGCAGTTAAAACGGTTGCGAAATACAAAAATAGTTTTGTGTTACAATAGTAGAATGGTTTTCTTTGGGTTACCGTTTCTTGAATTTCTTACTTTGATTATAACATTATTGAGAGGGTGAAAAGTGTAAATCTGGGCCGAGCTAGGACTGGGAGGAAGCGGGCCGAGCTGTGGGTTGAGTAGAGTGGGCTTTGCCGCTGGGCCCTGTTAGCCCGGTCATGAATGATTGAAGTTAGCTCAGTTCGAGTATTCTAAACTAGGGTATAAAGAGTTGCGTTGTACAAGCAAGCTGGAATCGAGCTAAGTCAAGTAAGGTAGAATCGAGCTAAGGAAAGCTCAGTGAAACCTGCTGCCTTAGCATGTGTTAGCCCGGTTGTTTTGTCGTATTACCATGGTAAATCCATCTCATTTGGTTAGATAGTGAGGGAGGTGTGGAAAGATGAGCATTAACTTTCTGATTCCTAGGAAGACTCCACATTGGAGAAACAAAGTTCTACTAGGATTGTGCCACTCGAAATCTATAAAAGCTCGTAGCAGGACCTATGTACAGGTATCACAATTTTGACTTCAAATACACAGAGCTTTTGTCTATTGCCTATTTGCTAACTCAGGCATCGGAAAGGTTTCCGGCACACACTTGCCGACTAGCTCACGTTTGTGTTTTCAAGAAGTAAAGCGACGACGTTTGGAGGAGTACAAACTAGATCAACAGGATCATATGAGAAGAATTATTTCGTGCTCATACAATTATTATGTGCGAAATAATGGAAACTTAGATTTATTTCGAATGTGTGTGCATTAATGAGAATGGTTAATGATTTGTGGTGCTAGATGGAATGTGGGTTCTTAACATTGATTGGTTGTTAGTGTCTAGATGTTGTACTCGTCCACAAATTTGGTATGACATGTAGTACATTGCGCGAAAGGTGGATTTAAGTGCCAGTAGCAGTTGGATTGACAGACGAATACAACGGTTCTGTTTACATAAATGTGTGAAAAAATGTATGTGCTATTACACATAGTGAAGGCTGTAATGTGTTTGACTATTACTACCATATAAGCAACTGTGTGTTTGACAGTGAATGGTCCGACGTAACAGATTGGCGTGCAAATATGCCATCCAATGTGCAACGGAGAAATGTACATACTTGTCCACAAATTTGGTATGACAGGTAGTACATTGCACGAAAGTTGGGTTTAAGTGCCAGTAATAGTTGGATTGACAAACGAATACAACGGTTTTGTTTACACAAATGTGTGAAAAAATATGTGTGCTATTATAGGCAGTGAAGGCCGTAATGTGTTTGACTATTACCAGTATACGAACAACTGTGTGTTTAACAGTGAATAGTCCAATGTAACAGATTGGTGTGCAAACATGCCATCCAATGTGCAGTGGAGAAATGTATATTGCTGACCGATGCAGTGCTAATGTGAATACGACTGGTGGTCAGTTTGGCTATGTTGTGTTTATTACTGATATGTAGACGACTAACACTACATTTACGGATGCAAAACTAAAATTTCATCAGAACAAAAAAATAAAATAAAAACAACAGATAACCATCTAACAAATTGTATTGGTATGTAAGGTTTGTGTTACAAATTTGATGGTTCCTAGTAAGGAAAACTATGTGGAAACCATAGACTACATTTTAAATGCAATCTACCATCGCAGATATGGGAAAGCGTAAGTAATTTATAAGTTGAACAAGCATTAAATTTTGCAAGCAAAATGTTATTATTATTACATGTATGTCACGATTCGGCACAAAATGGGATAAATATATATGTTTGCATAAAAGATGAAAAATATTTGGATCATAGGGGAACGTTACACTGAAAAATAGAAGAATACATTATTGGAGTGTTGATGTAGGTAACTTTTATTAGCAAGCTCAGCAACGGTATGAACAAAACATGTATTGAATGCACTACATTGTTTCCTTGCATATTTTCCTGTTATGGTGACTCATTTTCCCACAACGACCACAACGAATCTGTTAAACAACCTCACCTTTTGATGGAATTCTCTTACACTTGGGCCGGCCAGGTGGTCGCTTGTATACAGGTGGTGCAATCAGGTAGTTCAACGTTATGAATTTGGGTTTTGCAACAATAGGAATCAGGTGGATAGACCCGGAATACGCTGCCCTATATTTCGCCACATAATAGAATGGTTCTACAAAGTTGTAAATGTTCCTGCCACTGTTGGGAAAAGTGACAACGGCATGTGAACAGGGGAACCCATTTAATTGCCACTGGAAACATGAGCATGAACGCCTACCAACATCGACCAACACCGATGGGTGAGAACGAACCTCAAAGACATCAACATCAGCTTGGCTAACAATCTATACATGACTACTTTCAAACACTGATAACAAACTCTTTTCCATTTTCAAACAAATTTTGCCAACTTATCCACCAGATTTAGATCTACACTTCGACATTTGTTCTATGGTTTTCCCATGAATGGCATCAACCAACTGAGTGATGGGAAGATGTCAAGCTTCATGAACCCAATTGTTAAAAGATTCGGCAGCATTGGACCACATCTCGCCATACCTGTAGCCCTTATAATAAGTAGAAGAACTAATCATCTGCATTCAGACAGAAATACAAAATGCATACACGTGATGCAAAGAAACAACTTACTTGAAATACGCATTCGCCCAATGTTGAGGATGCAAATCTTTCAAAAAGTTGTCAACTACCATTAGACTGCATTGCTTTAGTATTTCGATATTGTGGTTAAAGGACATTACTGTAGGGGCATAAGTACATTCGTATAGCTTCCGCATGAGGCCGATGTTGTGTTCAGCGTTAACATATTTCATCTGGTCCTGAAGATTCATTTGAAGATATAATAAGCAAAAAGCATAGTGTACCAACGGAAATACGATAGGCATTGCTTGTAAGAGACCAACATTGCGATCGGATACGAATGTTAGCGTTCTGGAATCATCCACAATTTGCGCTAATTGGCGCAAGAACCATTCCCAGTTACTTGAATTTTCTGAATCAACAATGGCGAAAACAACGGGAAATAAACCTGTACATGTTGCATGTAGAAGTTTTATACACAAAACAATCAGACGTTACAACAAAAAATAACAAGAACAAAAGCATGAAATGAATATGAAGGTGAACAATAGTTTGTATTGTACGATGAATGTACCACAACGTCAAATTCAACCAATAATCAGTAACTACGTTCGACATACCTTGGTTGCCATCCTTAGCTGTAGCCACGAGCAAAGTTCCCTTGAATTTCCTCTTCAAAAAGGTACCATCCAGAAACAAATGTGGGCAGCAATGATTGAACCCATCTATGCATGCACGGAAAGATATAAAATACCTCATGAACCTTCCAGTTTGTCGATCAAACTTCAAATTAATGTAACTGTGTGGGTTATTTTCCATAACAGCATCGCTATATCACCTTAGTTGGTCGAACGATTTAGCATGATCCCCAAAAAACATCACCCCTCACTTTTTCCACCCCTAACCAAACAACTTGATAGCTAATGTCCAACCCGTAGCTATCTTTCATATCGAACACCATGTTTGTTGGATGAGTGAGTGGTTGTGCACGTACACGGTTTGTGATACCATCAGACACCAGCTCCAACCCAGTTCATGGGTTCTTGTAAGTCCGTACAACAGCACCACAAGAATGTACACTATTGAACCTCTTCAAGCTCAATACCCCATTAGACGCAGACACCCTTGCATGAACTAACCACGCATACCTGGATGATGTTGCAAACTTGCATAAAGCGGTTATCCGTACTGAATCATTTTTAACGTACTTAAACTGAAACCCGCATTCGACTGCATACTTGCAGAGTACTATCCGAAATTCATTAGTCCCATTCCCAAAGGATTGGCCAACATGTGTAATACCAAATGCCCATCCGGCAGACAAAAATATCTTCGATTTATGAGGACAATATAGGGATAACAAATTCGCCCGGTCTTCAATATCGCACGTTGGCCCATCCATAGTGTCACACTCTCCAACATTAGGGGACCATGACGTGTCACATTCAACACTTGACCCATAACTGCTCATTTGAATTAAGATGTCCATATGGTCAAGGCCAAAAGACTTTGCAAGGGACAACATGTTCTGAACATCGTCATCACAATCGACCTTAAACTTACTATATCCAGGAATGATGAAAAAGAAATACACCAACGCCAGGTTCAATCCATCAAACTTCTCACAGACCCCATGAACCAACTACTTTAATGTCAATGTTTGATTAAGCCAAAACACTGCATTTGTTTGTCTGAAAGTACACAATAGCAACACTGCAAACTCCATAAGTGGGGAAAGAACATTAAAAAAAACCGACAACCAAAATAACTGATCATATGGGAATGTGCATTGGTATCTAGTGTGTCCAAAAACTTCCGAATGTATAAAAAACATTGTACATATACAACATCAGCATATCAAAAAATATTGCAAAATTAGTGAAATTTTGATAATAACATACGTAATCGTAAACACAACCGCATACCAATATGAGGCCTAAATCGGCATAGCCTCACAATCCATTATTTTATGTCAAAAATTGATAGAAAAACACAACTAAACGAACTGTAATAACGTTTCACATCATGATACTACGATGTTATGAATCCTTAATTACCGGGAAAAATATACATATGTTTCATCCCCTCTTCGAGAACAACAAACAACAAAATCAAACAAACAAATATATAGAAACAAACACCACAAGCCCAATGATCCAACAAACACCACAAATTGGAATTCGAAACCCAAACCCAAACGCAAACCAAAACATAACAATGAAATAACACCAACCTCGAATAACACTGAACAACACCTTAAATGAAGAAACCCAAAAACAAACAGTATCGCAATGTAATCTACATGCAATCTGAAACAATACTCGCCGAATTCACATTCGGAAGAAACACATCAACACTCCCAAAACAAAGTCCCGTAATTCCTCTCCCATAAAAATAATGACGTTAAACCATACCTTACCCATACACCATCACAAAATCTGTTTGAAATCACAAATAAGGGCAAATAAATAAACTACAATTTAATAATTAAAACAAAATAACATACTAAAAATGAAGGGGACTAAATGGTTTAACAAAAAAAACCTTAGGACTAAATAGAGCAACATTTTATTATATGGGATTTATGAGTAATTTTTCCTTTATTTTGTAAGGTCATTTGAGTATATTATTTATAAAAAAAAAATTAAATTGATTCAATAATTTTAACATTTTCATTTTGTCACACTTTTCTTCTAAAAATAGACAACATGTGTTTTTTTAAGAATAAACTATTCATTTTTTTAAGAGAGAAATCCTATAAAATGAAAAAAAAAATGTTATAATTATTAAATCAATCTAATGGTTTTCATGAATAATATATATAAAATACTTTACAAATATAAAATATTTTAGATAATCTCTGATGAGCTCTATAAATCCGAACATGACGATCATGATTGTTTGGAAACTTCTAAATAAGTCACATTTTTTTTTTTGATTTATTTTTAGTAACATTTTTTTTTCAAAATTATGTAAATTTTTTTTTCTAGTATTTCTTGTGTTGATAGATCTAAAAAATAAAAAAAGGATACACGTGTGAGTCCTAATAGGTGGATTTATTATCCAATAGGATTTTTTTTTTGGGTGAATATCCAATAGGTTCTATGATAATAAATAACATTTTTCATCAAATATTATTAAAAAACGCTATTAATTGTTAATTCTCATCTATAATTTGGAAATTGTCATAAAAAATGTCACTAATTATAAGTTTTAGGGACAATTTAAAAAAAATCGTCACAAAAAATACTAATTTTTGACTTCCAACAATAGTTTGAAAAATTCGTCACAGAAAAACGTTATTAATTGTAAGTTTTAAAGACAATTTATTAAAATTGTGACAAACTATTTTTAGCGATTTTACTATAACTCATTTTCAATAGAACTTGATGAGAATTAAATCTAATTATTATGACTTATTGGTAGCTTACACAAAAGTAAATTGTTTTTTAAAATTTTTAAAAAATATTTAAAAGTCCAAATACGTTTTTTTACTTATTTTTATTTTCATTATTAAATTTATGTCGTTTGTGGAATTTAAATTTTTTTTATAAAAAATTTACTTAAAAAAAGGGGGAAATTAAATGACACTGGGGACTTGACAAAAATATTACATTACAAATTTATAAAAAAAAACTTAAGAATTTAATTATTAATATATATAAATTTTGTCACTTATTTATAATTAATTTTTAAAATCTCAAATGAATTGTTATTTTTTCAAAACAAAAAAAGATAAATTATAAATACAATCCTTGAGATTTTGCTTAAAATATGATTTGTTTCTTATAGTTTGAAAACTTACATTCCGCCTTTTGAAATTTTTAATTTCATAACAAATAACTATTTTTATTAATAAATTAACAAGTCAATTAGTAATTTTTAATAATGTCAATAATTTCTTTCAATTAATAATTTAAGTAATTTTATTATTATATATAGTCAAAAAATTTATTTTTTCAATTAATTTTATTAAATAAATTTTTTTACAAAAAAGATATTTATAATTTTTTTAAATCACAGAAATCAATCCGTATTTTAATTCTCGCAATTAGCCCCCCCCACCACAAAAAAAAAAAAAAAGAAAAAAAAATCCTCCAAACAACCAACGCTAGCTCAACCCTATCCAAGCATAGCAGCTCAAAGCCAGTAGAAGATAATCAACAGAGCATAGCACCGGTAATCCAGATGATGATTAAGCCGGCGATCAATCTCCCAAACCCTAACCCTAGATTTATTCCATGGAAATTGAAATCTCCGGCGACACTTGGTCGTAAGCACATCATAGGAATGCTTTCTTCTTCTTCTTTTTCAGTTGGATCCTCCTCTTCTCTCTCACAACGACCCCTCAGGTGGCCCTTTCCTTCTATTTGCATATATGTATTCGTTTCGTTATTTGTGAATGAATATTATCAGCTTACTGTGATCATTACTGGTTATTATGTATATATGTAGTAGATATGCAGTTCTTGGAGCTGGTTTTGCTGGTTTGTCTGTGGCTTGGCATTTGTTGCATTGCAGGTATATCACTTTACCCTTTTGGGAAAATTGGAGAAAATACAGTAATTAGGTCTGGCATAAGTATACTAACTGACTTCTCTGTTCATAAGTCTAAAGGGACCGGAACTAATATATATGGTGTAGAAACACAAAGATAAATAAGATAAAATATACATTTTAGTATAAAAAGATATGGTAACATCATTTTTTCATCAAAGAGTACTAATGAATTATTGATGAAAAGTGTTAAAACTATTAGACTTATTATATTTTTTTTTCCAAATCTCATGAGTGGTCAATGTAATTTACCCTTTATATATAGAGTTGGTCAGCTTTCAAAATCGTACATTTAAACTCGTTAAAAGAAAATACGCCACTTTTATTCCTTTAAAAATGCGCATTTGATAGTTGTTTTTGTTTTTGTTTTTTGTTGCAAATATTTGAAAGGCTTAAATATATGATTTTACACTTCAATAATAAAATTGCATCAGTTAGTTTAAAAACAGGCATTTTAACAGTTTTCTAGGATCCAAATCTACGGTTTTAACCTCATCGCTAATAAAGCCTTTATATCGTAGGTGGTGGGCTAATAGTTTTGAATGTGTTTTGTGACGCATTACAATTTCACAGTGAAAGCATTTTTTTCCCACTAATAAAATTGCAAGATTATTTTGTTCACATCATTTCTGTAAATTTTGGCTGAAATGGAGATAATCTCTTCTCAAATTGAATATGTGATTGCCCAAATTTTTGTGTGTCCTCGTTGCAATTGATGTTAGACAGTTTGTTGCCTCAATCACGGTATGATATACAATTTTAGTTATGGGCACTACTTCCTTTGCAGCACAGTCATAAGGAATTGCCTTTGTGTGTTGACATTTATGATGAAGTTGGCATTGGTGGGGGTGCATCTGGAGTGTCTGGTGGGCTCCTTCACCCATATTCCCCCAAAGGTTCCCATCTCTTTTTGTACCCAGAACAAATTTCTTAGCCTAATAGGCTTTTTAACATTTTTCCACCTTTTATGTTTTTTGATGACCTAGGGAGATACCCATATTCAAGACTGAATTCTCTGTGGTCTCTGTTCTGATTAGTCTGATTCTAGCAGTTAAGCTTCTTTGGCGGGGTGCAGAGTGCTGGACAGAGAGTTTGAAGCTTTTAAGCATTGCAGAAGCAGCAGCTGGCTCCAATGTTTTCGACTCAGAATGTCAAGAATTTGCTCAAAATTCTGATGGGTTCATAGTTAGGAGAAGGTTTGCTTCCTCTCTCTCTCTCTCTCTCTCGTATAGTTTTTCTTATGTTATATGATGGCTGAGAGCAAAATAAGTCGCACCATGGTGCTTTTAATGGATTGGATATATCTTCCAATACTTTTGAATGGTTTTAAAATTTAATGTTTTGAATTTATACCATTGTAGTATTTTTCAGTCATGAACAGCTATGACTCATGAATGCTGAGTTCTTGTTCTGTTTCTGAACTTGAGAATCAGGTGGTTGTGCATTCTCGTGTTGTATTTTCTTGTTCATGCATTGAGGATCTAGATAATCAGTTTAGACTCCTTTTGGGAGTTGGGTTTAATTTTTGTTTTCTGTACAACAATTAAGATGGAGTTTATTCACTTCAGAGGCATTCTGAGACCAGCTGTCAGTTTGAAGAATTTCAATGTATTACATGATGTAAGTTCTTTCTAAAATTCCTATAAAACGATGTTGGCTTATGAAAAATTGAATTTGTAGTAATGTTGTTATATCTTCTTTTTTTTTTGTTAGCAGAATGCTCGGAACTGCCTTGCCAGTTGCAGAATAGAGTCCATTGATAAGAATGCTGCCCAAAATCTTGTTCCCAATTTGTGTGTACCTTTGAACTCAGCCTTTTACATGCCTGAAGCAATAAATGTTCGTCCTCAACGCTACCTTCAGGTCTGAAGAAACAGCTTCATAATTTCAGTTTTACGAAGTTTTCTTTATTTCATTGGCATTTTTATTGGTTATTTTATCAGGCACTTTTTTTAGCATGTGAAGATCTGGCAAAAGACCTGTCAACTTCTGGTTTCAGAGGAAAAGATTTGCGCTTGCACAAGAAATCCATTAACAATCTTCTTGAATTAGCAGGTAAACCAATGTACTGTTGGTTTAGTTTCTTGTAGTTGCAATCAGAACACACAAAAGTGGATTCAACTGCATAGCTTTTCTCGGTTCACTTTCACTCCAAACATGCTGTACATAATAATAATTTTCTCTTAATTCTGTTCTTTAAAAGGTGTTGTGTAAGCATGCTGCTACGAAGAATCAGCTACCTAAATGGGTCTGATTTTTTTTTTGTTTTTTTTCTTCTTCAGGGGAGTACAGTGCAGTAATTGTTTGTCTAGGTTCCAGAGCACTGTTTCTTCCAGAACTCTCTGGGAAGCTTCCTCTGAGGACATGCAGAGGTGTCATTGCTCACCTGCAGCTGCCTGATGATATAAGGTAACAGCTATCATGTGCTTTGTGTATATTCCCATAAAAAACAAAAAAAACATTGCATCTGGAGGCACATTTTCAGAAATGAAAAGATTCTATAATTCCCACATAGCATCTTGGTGATCATGTTGGAACAATATTTCAAGAAATCATCTGCCCATTTTTTGGTTGTGACTCCAATTTTTTGGGCATCCATATGTTTATATAGATCTTCATTCTTTCGCTTCACCTTTCTTGAATGCTGTGTTTCAGTGAAGATTATCCAGACCATAGCCCCTCGATCTTGTCGGATGCATGGCTTGCTATCCAAGGGCCTCGCAATCTATATTTGGGATCAACATGGGAATGGAATTCAAGAAATTATTCACCTGATGTCCCTTCAGAGGAAGCTTCAAAAGCCCTCCAAGAGCTTCTGCCCAAGGCATCTTCTATATATCCGGACATAAAGAATTGGACTTTCACTAGAGCAACTGCAGGCCTAAGGGCAATGCCACCACTCACTCCCCATGGATCGCTACCGGTTTTGGGTTGCCTAGATGATTATGTAGATGGGAATCACAGTTGTAAATACTGGTTATTTGGAGGGCTTGGTTCCAGGGGCCTGTTGTATCATGCTTGGCTTGGGAAACTTTTGGCACAAGCTGTGCTTTCTTGTAATGAAGATTTGTTACCTTCTGAACTAACATCTTGGAGGAATAAGAAAGCACAATAATTACGTTAATTTCTTCATCTTTTAGCTTTAGCAATTGGATTTCGATGTCCTTTTATTGACAAAAGTGGAATTTTATTTGTTCAACCTTAAACTAAAGTCGAAGTTATCTCTCACATCTTTGCTTCTCTTATTTAAGTTATATTTTTCCTTTGTTTAAACTCTAAAATCAACTGAAATAGGAAGATGGTTTGACAAGGTGAAAACTCACACACACACACACACACACACAAAAATCCTCGAAAGATTGGCATCATGGATACAAGGCAAGTTGCATAAAATATCCGCAAGAGGGCTTTCAAAACTAATGTCAATGATCATCTTACATCACAAAGATCACCACATACAATCTAATGATTAGTTCAAGGAAAGCCTTCTTGAAAATAGTTGACAATGCAAATACTGTCACCTACTTTCTTCCCTAATAAGTCTTGGATAGTATAGACTAGCCTTGCTCAATATGCAGCACTTTTTTTCAGATTTTCCTTGAGGAGTTGTCAACTCCAGAAACCTAAACTGAAAGTGCAGAACCTCAGTTCAATTGCTAAATGAGTGTTTAAGAAAAGAGGTTGAAGATAGAATGGATGATTATAATAATTAAACGAGACAACATGTACACATATAATAGCAACTATTCTTTTTTGTCCATGCCATATACATGTTATGCTCTTTTTGACAAATTCTAATATTTTGTTACAACAAAAAGAATAGGATTGAAGAGAGAGTTACATTCTGCTCTATACTTGCATTTCTTGTACATTTTTATCAAATATCAACTCATTCAACCCACTTTAGCCTTAGACAGTGTAGTGTTGTTGGATAGTTTCAATGTCCAGCCCCTTCAGCTTGACCACTGATTCAACATGCCCTTTTAGTGTATGGAGCTCCCTTAACCTACAAAACCATAAAATGCCAGGACAACATGCACAAAAATTAAGCTTGCCTTGCTAATCAAACCTACTTAGACTACTAGTCATGTACGTACCTGACAACTTCAGCACGCCTCTTAGCCTGCTCAGCAATCTCAGACAACTCATGGTGGCTCTTCTCGTTGAAGTGCTCTTGAGATTCTGAGGACTGGAGGCCATGAAGCGTACGTTGAGCCGTAGCCCATTGAGCTTCCCTCTCACCTTTACCATAATCCTTCTTGGTTGTGAAAGCAGTCTGGATTGTTTAAAAGAAAATGTTAAAAGTTGCAAAAATAAAAAAGAAGCTTTTGATAGTTATGGTGCTTTAGGAATTTGGTATTATCATGTTAACCTTGTTCTGGATCATGTTATCCCAGGCCTTGCCACTCAATGCATAGCGGATGATAAACTTGAGGACATCAAGCGGGAAGTAGGTAATGACGCTGAAGATCCAGATGGCTCCAGCCCATCCCCATCCAATGCCTTTGATGCGAGCGAATTCCCAATTTGCATACACAGCAATGGCGGTAGCCACCTACATTGAGCAACACCCAAAATTGGAAAATGACTTCTGTGATCAAGTGCATCAAAAGAATCAGCAAAACCTCTTACAAAAACTGAACTTTAGAACTCTGGCATGACTTACCAACTGAGCTGCAATGAAGGCACAAACAAGCAACAGACCAGGGCGGTCAATGAAAGACCAGCTTCGTGACCTGGTCACGAAAATGAGTGCTTGACTCACAATACTCACTTGAAGGTACAGAGCAGCAGTGAGCTCATCTGTTTGGCCCCTGATTGATCTAACACCAAAAGTTTTCTGCCAATGGTAAATTTATTAGCATATGTTTTAAATTCAGTTTTATTAATCTAGTGTCAATGAACTTACTGAAAAGAAGTCGGTGTTGGCTGCGAGCCAGAAGAAGACTACAGTGATGATAGCAAGGTAAGTTCCAAGGACAATCCCGGTGGCAAAGATTTCCTTGAGCTTCCACGAGTCGGGCACTGGGGATGGCTTCACCCTGTCCTTAGAAATGGTCATGATGGTTCCATCATTTAAGATGGCAATGACAAGGACCATGAAAGGTGAGAAGTCAAACTTCCAGATCAAAGCTATGAGCATGAATCCCATCACAATACGGATTGTGATTGAAACAGCATAAATGGTGTAGTTCTTCATCCGTTGAAAGATGGCTCGACTTGTCAACACAGCACTCACAATCACGCTAAGTCCTGGCTCAGTCAAAACTATGTCAGATGCACTTCTGGCTGCATCAGTTGCATCTGCCACAGCAATACCGATGTCTGCCCTCTTAAGCGCTGGGGCATCATTCACGCCATCTCCTGTCATTCCACAAATGTGCTTTCTCTCTTGCAACTTTTTGACAATCTCATACTTGTGCTCTGCATAACCCCAAGTTTACTTTAGTTGTTTTGTTACTCTACCCTAGCACTTTGCTATGTATCTTAGCTAATTTAATTTAAACATATTTACCAGGGAAGACTCCTGCAAAGCCATCAGCCTTTTCAATGAGCTCTTCTACAGGAATGCCACAGATGGACTCATCATTGCACTGGCCAAGAAGGGAGGATGAGGGATACATGTTGGTGCCCATGCCAAGTCTTCGACCAGTTTCTTTTCCTATGGCAAGTTGGTCACCAGTGATCATCTTAACATTGACACCAAGGTCGAGAGCCTTACGAATGGTCTCTGCACTGTCATGCCTAGGGGGGTCAAAGAGGGGCAAGAGGCCTACGAATTCCCATGGCTCACCAGTGCTCTCCTTGGTCTTCTCTGGGACCGTCTACAAACAAATCACTCAAATCAATTTTAGCTTTGTAGGATAATTTACACTTTAGTTTACTAGTTACGAGCAATAGACAAGCCAACTCACTTGTGTTGCAACACCTAGAGAACGAAGGCCACGGTTAGCAAAGTTGTCAATGATTTCATGGGCCTTTTTCCTGATATCTCCTTTGAGTTTGCAAAGATCAATGATCTGGTACAATGTTGATTTATTGTTCAAGGAGTAATGTTATACAAATATATCGAAAAATTGTATGGAAAATGATCTGGTATAATGTTGATTTAGCCAAATATTGTTCAAGGAGTAATGTTATACAAATAGAAAAATTGTATGGAAAATCAATATAGAATGACATTGAAAGTCTTAAAAGAATTTCTACATAATTTTTTTGTACGTATAGGATTTTCCTTGCTTGAGTGGAGGATTGTCTTACTTGCTCGGGAGCACCCTTGCTACTTCTGTGCCAATTGCCATTAGAATCAATGTAGGTTATTGCAGTGCGCTTCTCCACCGGATTGAAGGGCAAGAAATGCACCTCCGTGATTCCCGCTCTTGCCTAAAAGTCATGCAAGAAAGTAGCACATAAAAACTCAATAACTTAGTCACAGACAGATATAAATTAGCAGAATTTACAGAATAATCTAGCCAAATACCTCCTTGGGGTCGCCCAACATCCCAACAATTGAGGCATCAATGGCATCCTGATTTTCAACCCTTGAAGCCCTAGCAGCAAACAAGACAACGGTGTCCTTATCCATGTTTTTTGGGAAAACCTGCAATCACAAGTACGCACGATAATTTCCAAACTTTCTGTTTTTTATTTTTTTTTTGGTCATCATTTTAGTATAAAAACACAAAACTTCACACAGTAAAACAGCTCTGCATGATTACACTTCCATCTTTGCTTAGTAAATTATATAAACAACAATGCTAGAGATAGGAATTTTTTTACCAAAGAATCTACCACACTCACATGGGTGTAGGTTTCACACCCATGTGAGTGATTTGGTAGATTTCTTGGTAATTTTGTTGGTATTCCTAGCATTTTTGTTATGCAAATTTAATTCAGATTACCAACCTCGATCATGTTTCTATCAACAGTGAGCTTGTTGAGTGTGAGGGTTCCTGTCTTGTCACTGCAGAGGACATCCATCCCCGCCATCTCTTCAATAGCAGTCATCCTCTTGGTAATGGCACCTTGTTGTGAAAGTCGGTGAGAGCCAATGGCCATTGTCACAGACAACACAGTTGGCATGGCAATTGGGATACCTCCGATAAGAAGTACCAACAGATTGTCAATACCTTCTCTGTATTTTCTGTGCTGGATTGGGTACATCACTACGATCTCAATCAACATACCCACAGCAATAGAGCAGATACAGAAGTTACCGATGGCAGTCAACACCTAAATCACCCCATTTAGCAAAGGTTACATGCTATTTTATGGATCACTAAATCAAATCATTTGTATACAAGATGTGTAGCCACAAAAAAGTCACATAAATAATATCCACACTCAATCCCTTCTGTGATTTTTTGTGTGTTTGTAGCAATGTTGTTCAAGATCATAATGAGGAGCAATACCTTTTGGAAGTGACCCACTTGGTTTGTGCTGTCAACAAGGTGGGCAGCCTTGCCAAAGAAGGTGTGGACACCAGTGGCAATGACCACAGCCTCAATCTCACCTTGCTTGCAAGTGGAACCGGAGAACACTTCATCTCCAGGGTGCTTCGTCACAGGCATGGACTCACCAGTTAGGGCTGACTGGTCAATCTTTAAGGGATCCCCTTCCAAGAGACGAGCATCCGCTGGGATGATATCACCCAACTTAACGCTAATCAAATCTCCTGGAACCAAGATTGATGCATCTTGCTCACTCCATTTTCCGTCTCTCAACACCTTCATCAAATTGAAACAATGAGCCACAATTTGAATTTAATAGCTCAAAAAGTTTAGATTTGGGCTTTAATTAGGATGAAGATCAATGTACCTTTGTTTTGGGAGCTAGACCAGCCATAAGGGCTGCAGCTGCATTGCCTGCATTGTTTTCTTCAATGAAACTAATGGTTGAGTTGATAATAAGCAGCACAACAATACCAACAAAGTCTTGCCAATCCGCAGGCTTGCCCTGCATTATTCAAGTTTGAGTAATGCTATATAAATAGAGAAATTATACAGAAAATAAATACAGAATGAGATGGCAAGTATTGATTTTATTACTTAAAGTCATGAATTTTCAAAAAAAAATTATTGCCATATCATTCTGGTCATAAGTTATGTTTAAAAAAATTGAAAGAATAGTTTTTTCCTTTTGGATTTGTTTGATTAGCAAGATAGCGATGGAAAATGTAGGAAAGATAACAAGAAATTTTTTTTTTTACTTTTTTGGTGTTTGTTTAGCAAGAGAATCCTAGTATTGGTAAGTGAAATTTCACGCACAACTCTTTTAAGCTTCTAAACTTAGGTTTTGGTTTTTCAAAAAAATACAACGATTAATGATTTTTTTTTTTCCTAGTAAAAGTGGGGAACAATTATTACACTTTCTAAATTTGCCGATAGTTCCATCTACTAGTTTAAAATAGATAAGGACAATTAGGTAAAATACAATTTTTCTTTTCTTTTCTTTTTTTTTGGCTACTTTCGTACTTTTCAAACTATTAAGTTAAATTTTTTGATCATTTTCTTATAAAATTTTCATTTAATCAAACACATGCAAGATTCTTTTTTTCTTCTTTCTTTTCTTTCGTTTTACTTTCTACTATTTTCACTTTCTACCATTATTTTTCTTTTTAATCAAACAAACACTTATAAATTTTTATTTGAGAGAGAGAGAGAGAGAGAGAGGAGTTATGTTACCCCTCCATTCGCGAAAACAATGGCCATAATGGCAGCAGACTCCATCACCCATGATAGAGGATTCCACATAAAACCCAAAAACTTGAGAACCTTGCATTCCTTTTTCAAAATAAATAAAAAAAATTAAAAAAATTCAAAAGATTAGTTCAGGAAAATAATATATGAAGATGCAATTAGAACCATAATAGACTTCAAAGCAAAATTTTAATAAATAAATAAATAAATGTGCCTTTTTCTCCTCAAGCTTGTTATGGCCGAAGATTTGGAGTCTCTTTTCTCCTTCCTCTGATGACAAGCCCTCCCTTGTACATTTTAGTTGCCCAAAGACTTCCTCAATGGGTATGTTTTCCTAAAAAACCCATTCAACAAAGTCATCATAAAAAAATAAAATAAAAAAAAAAAATCCTGAGCATTTTTATTTCGGTGCAAAAATAATTATTGAAAATTCAAAAATACCTTTTTGAGATGCTTTAAAAGTGGGATAAACAATTTGTCAAACAATTTTTTTGTATTTTTTGAAAAAGTAATACTATGTACTCAGAATAATGTGTGAATTTTTTCCTAGAAAAGTACCCATAATTTATAATAGTCACCATTTCTATACTAGAAAGGAGGGGTTATTTTTTTGAAAAAATTAGTGAAACATCCCTCTCTAACTTTGTATAGTAGGATAGGTCCAAAATATATTTTTTATTAGCTAAGGTCCCTCAACATATTCACAGAGAAAATTTGATTCATAGAAATTTTGCCTGGCTCAGAGAAAATTCGGCACTGACTCAGAGAAATGTTTCTATGAAAATTAAAATTTCTCTGAGTCAAATTTTCTTTATGAAAATGTTGAGGGATATTAAATGCTATGAAAATATTGGGTTGTTTTGGAAAAAAAAAAAAAGTTTTTTTTTTTTTTTACCCTTTTTTTTTTTTTTTGGAAAGTGATTTGGAAAGTTTTTAAAAAGTTTTTTTTTTTTTTTTTTTTATATTTTATTTATAATGTCAAATAAAAAAAAAAATAAAAAAAATAAAAAAAAAAAAATTTAAAATTCTACAATTTTTGTTGACCTAGAGGGTATTTTAAAACAGCCAACTTTTTTTTTTGTTCACTTTGCAATACAAAAATAAAAAAAAAAACTTTTTTTTTTTTTTTCAACAAAAAAACGCTTTTTTTTTTTGTCTTCCCAAAACGGCACATTATATGTTATTTATCTTATAAAATCTTAATATTAGAGACTTTAAAAAAAATTCTCTTATTTTCTTGTGTTTTAGTTTTCTTCGATTTTGTTTTTGGTGATTTTAAAAATAAAAATAAAAAATCTTGAAAATACTATCATTTTATTTCGTGCAAAAAAAATAATTAATAAAAATTTAAAATAAATTGTTGGTGTTTTCTAAAGAGTGAATTGTTGCTTAAAAACAACTTGTTTGATTTTCAAAAAATAAAAATAAAAATAGTAATCGAAAACCCAGTTGAAGGAGCCATAATACATTGTAATTAAGTTGGTTGGCAAAATAATAATAATAATAATACGAAAGCGAAAGCAAAAGCAAAACCATGCATTAATTATTGAGACAAGTTTTGGGGGGTATACTTACAAGATCAACTTCCTCATTTTTGATCTCTTCCAAGGATAGCTCAGAGGACATGATAAAAGAAAAAAAGGGAAAAAAAATGCAAAGGAAGAAAGAAAGAGAGCACTATCTCTCCCAATCTCTCCCTAAGTCAGTCAGACCTACGTATACGTTCCTTCTCTCTCTTCCCTTTCTGTTCAAGAACATAGAGGTTTTTAAAGAGAAGACAGAATAAGAAGCGGATGGTATTTAGGACCCACTTTTTCCGTAATTATAACGAACTTTTCGCAAATGCGCAACAAATCTAACTAATTGGTCAACGGATAGATTGACGGATAACATGTCGATTTTACTTTGTTTTGTCTTTCTAGCCCTCCGAATCCCCCGCTCAATGTCTGATATTCTTGACGGACAAGTCCGTTTCATATCTTACCTTACGTGATATATTTTTATAATTCTATTAGTTATATATTTATTATTCTTTATTTTTGTTTCTGTATTACATAATTAATATAATTAAAAAAGTACATAGTCTAATTAAAAATTTTAAAAGACAGGATAATTCCTCACTTTTCAGCCTTCACCCTCCAGCTCTATCCAGCAATAAGAAGGAGATTGGGACACGTTGTAGGCAAGACAATTTAAGGGGCTGAATGAGTCCACATCATCTAAAAGAAAGAGGATTAAATGGAACGGTGTAGTTTTAGAAGGAAAAAAAAGACCCGTTTTGCCTATCGGAGTGCTCTTAACGGGTGAAAACCAATTTTTTTTTTAAAATTATGTTTGGGTCAACAGCCCACTCATCTCTCTCCTCACTCCTCTTCATATACCCACAGAGAACTCTACTAATTTTTATAAATTCTACAAGTTAAAATTCAGTTTAAGAAATATGAACTTGGCAATGACTGAAGTAAACCTACTACATAATTTTGTGAATCACAATCACGGAGAACTCTTTATTCCAACAAATTGTAATCAGTTCTTCAAAATCTTGGAGTTCACATTACTCCAGCATTCCATGGATTGAAAACATCTTTGTCTGAAGGAATCATCTCACAATCCAACTTCACAAAAAAAAGAAAACAAAAATTCACAGCTTCAACATCAATTAAACAAAGCTCAAAAACCAAAGGTTCACTAACAACAAAGTCCAAAAACAACAGTTCACAGCATCAAGAGTTAGTCATTAACTGTTGGTTTTATTTTCTAGTGTGGCCCAATAGCCTACATATATTTACATGTTTTAATTTATTTGGACTCCACAATTATATAAAGCCAATATTATATATAAAGTTCAGTAATTAGAATTTTAATATAATCACTCTTCTAAGATAAGAAGGAAACCTTGATTGATTAGGAATTCTTCTGATAAGAGTTTATCTGGCCCTCTTCTCTCTTCTATATAATGATGGGTGACTCCCCTTTCATATGATAAGTATTTTTACATCACTCTAAGTTTTGTAGTCATCCTAATTAAGAGAGACAGAGAGAAGAAGGTTCGCCAAGAATTCAAGGTTCAACTATTGGAGGTATTTTCTCAACGTCTCTAATTCAATGGCTGACAAAGGAATGCTCGTTTTATTCTTAAGTTGTATCGAATTCAAGATCCTATAGAGTTTAATTCCGCATTATTATTATGGTTACATGTATTATTAAATCTTACATGTAGTATTAGAGTTTTAGTTTTGTGAATCAATACACCTTGGAATAATAATATATTTATGAATATTGTTATTATATTATAATTATAATTATTCATAAAAACATATTTTTGTTTATGAGATTTGAACTCTGTCGGCATGTGATGTGCACTTCACTAAGCGTGCACATCATAGACTCCCTTACTCATAAGACAACGCGATATGTTAGGTCCTAACCTAAATAAGAGCACAGCCCACTCACTTTGTTTTGTGATATGTTAGGTGCAGGCTTTTATGTAATTCTATATAGGATTTTATGTAATTCTATAGGTTGCTCATATGCATGTTTTGATTTATTATTAATTTTAGTGATAATAATTTTTATAATCATCATAATATGATATTGAATTGAGTGTATTGCTTGCCATTATGATAAAGTGCATAGATTAAAAGCAAATTTATAATTTTGTTGAAACATTCGGTCTATTAAATAAATATATTTATTTGATTGTATCACATTAGAGGATTATGTTTTTGCCTCGTCTAATTATGCACACTTCTTGTCTATTATTGTTAATATGTATATATTTTCATGATTTAAATTTGATATCATGATATAATTTTATGACATTGAATATTAAATATTGAAGTGGTTAATTCATATTAGGTATAATTCTTATTGACCATTATATGAGATATTCATGATTGTCATATTGTATATATATATATATTTATGTTCATCTAGAGTTATTGTTATTATCATATTGGCAATTGCAATCACATAAAAGAAATTCTAGAAATCATAATAGTGATTGAATTAATGATAATTAAATAATTCAAATTAATGAATAGAGAATATTGTTGGTTAGTTTCATATTCATAGGGTTTACTAATTTAGTAGCTGCCAAAGTGACCTATATTTGTAAAATTTATGAATATAGAACTACATAAAAAAATTGTTAAAAGGGTAACATTAAGGTCGATAATATTCTCAATTGCAGTTATAATTAGGAGATTGAGACTAGCCCAAAGGAGAGTCACTTTCAAATAATTATGAACTGTGTAGGGTAATGTAACTTATGTAATTTGACATATTAGAATTGAATACCTAAAGGTAACATGACTAACTGAAAAGTTTCATAAATTACTTTAGACCCACATAAGTGTTTCTTAACGAGTGGGCAATCGATATACCTAAGTTTTGCCCAAAGAAAAGACTTATGTGATATCAATAGTTCATCATTATAATTCTCAAAGCTTTAATATGTATATTGTTCTATCTTATTCCAGTGAAAGTTCCCACCTCATTGCACTCTCTTGCATCGGGCGTCCCTCTACTTATTGGCTTGAATTTTTCGGAATGGTATGAACATGTTCAGTTTACACTGGGTGTATTGGACCTCGATATGACATTGCTTGAAGATAAACCTGCAGACATTAATGAATATAGCACTACAGAACAAGTTGCTCTTTTTGAATCTTGGAAAAGGTCCAATAGACTTAGTTTGATGTTCATGAAGATGACCATTGCAAATAACATCAAGACCTCCTTACCTCAAACTGTTAATGCATTGGAATACTTAAAGGCTGTTGAAGATCGATTTAGATCTGTTGACAAGTCACTTGCTGGCACTATTATGACTGAATTGGCAACAATGAAATATGATGGCAACCGAGGAGTTCAGGATCACATCCTCAATATGGCTGACAAAGCTGCAAAACTTAAAACTTTAGGGATGCAAGTTGATGAAACTTTCCTCGTGTAGTTTATTCTCAACTCATTTCTATCACAGTTCGGCACATTCAAAATTCACTATAACACCAATAAAGATAAGTGGAGTTTGAATAAGCTGACTAATATATGTGTTCAGGAGGAAGTGAGGTTGAGGGAGGAAGGAAGTCAAACTGCATTGGCTATAACTCATGGAGCTATAAAGAAAAAGAAGGGTAAGTTTGTAAAATCAAAGAAAAATCCACCAAAGAAAAAGAATGAACCTAGGGAAGAAAATCAGGCTTAGAATGGTTTCACTGTCAAGTGCTACTTTTGTGGCAAGAAGGGACATGTGAAGAAAGCTGCAGCAAGCGAAAGGCTTGGTTCAAAAAGAAAGGGATACCTCTCAACTAGGAAACCGAAGGAAAGTGAAAGATTTGTCTATATGGGGAACCGTCTCAAAGCTGAAGTCGTAGCTATAGGAACCTACCGACTGATCTTAGAGATGGGTCATCAGATGGATCTAAAAGACACTTTTTATGTTCCTTCAATTTCTAGGAATTTAGTTTCGTTATCCAAATTAGATCGTGTTGGATATTCAGTTTTATTTAGTTGTGGAAAACTCAATTTAATGTTTAATTCAATAATGATTGGTTTTGGTAATTTATGTGATGGTTTATATAAAATTACCTTAAATCATGAGTTTGCCCAGTCATTAGTAACTCTGTATTCGAATATTGGTTTAAAACGTGGTCTAATTAATGAAAAATCCTCAATTTTGTGGCATAGACGGTTGAGGCATATCTCTAGAAATAGAATTAAAAAATTGGTGAAGAATGGGATTTTGAAAAACCTAGACTTCATTGATTTTGAGATATGTGTGGATTGCATTAAAGGAAAGCAAACCAAACACACCAAGAAAGGTGCCACAAGAAGTAATGAGCTTCTTGAGATAATTCATACAGATATTTGCGGGCCACTCAACATTCCATGTCTTAGTGGTGAAAAATATTTTATCACATTTATAGATGACTTCTCACGTTATGGATATGTGTATCTAATTCATGAAAAGTCTCAGGTTGTTGACATCCTTGAGGTGTACATAATTGAAGTCAAGAGAAAATTAGATAGAAAGGTTAAAATAGTGAGATTAGACAGGGGTGGTGAGTATTATGGTAAATATGATGAATCAGGCCAAAATCCTGGCCCATTTGCCAAATTCTTAGAAAAGAAAGGCATTCGTGCTCAATATACAATGCCTGGTACGCCACAGCAAAATGGAGTTGCTGAAAGGCATAATCGTACACTTAAAGATATGGTTAGGAGTATGTTAAGTTACTCAATTGTACCTATTTCACTGTGGGGTGAAGCTTTAAAGACTGCAATGTATATCTTAAATAGGGTTCCTAGTAAGGCGGTCCCAACAACACCTTTTGAGTTGTGGACTGGTAGGAAACCTAGTTTGAGACACTTACATATTTGGGGTTGTCCAGCAGAGGCAAGAATCTTCAACCCATAAGAGAAAAAGTTGGACTCAAGAACAATATCTGGATATTTAATTGGTTATCCAGACAAGTCTAAAGGGTACAAATTCTATTATCCTAATCACAATACGAGGATAGTGGAGACTGGTAATACTAGATTCCTAGAGAATTGTGAAATTAGTGGGAGTGAGAAAACACGAGTGGTGAATTTTGAGGAAATTAGGGTGGATGTCCCAACATTTGACCCTTATCGAAAATTGTTGTACCTCAGACTATTACACAGATTGAGGGAAATGAACAACATAATGAAAATCCTTTACCACCTCATGTTTCACCACTTCATGAAGATACCACCATTGAAAATATTGTAGAACCACCACAACTGGCAATTCTGAAAAGATCTCAGAGGGAAAGAAAGCCTGCCATTCCAGATGATTACATGGTGTATCTTCAAGAATCTGATTTTGATATTGGGATTAACAAAGATCCAGTCTCATTTTCACAAGCCATGAATAGTGATGATTCTTCTAAATGGGTCAATGCTATAAATGAAGAGTTAAAATCCATGGAACATAATAGTGTTTGGGATCTCGTCGAATTGCCTAATAACTGCAAAAAGGTCGGATGTAAATGGGTCTTTAAGACCAAGAGTGATGCAAAAGGCAATATCGAACGATTTAAAGCCAAACTTGTTACCAAGGGTTTTACTCAAAAAGAAGGCATAGACTATACAGAGACCTTCTCTCCAGTATCTAAGAAGGACTCGCTTAGAATCATCCTAGCATTGGTAGCTCATTATGACTTAGAGTTGCATCAAATGGATGTGAAAACTGTTTTTCCAAATAGGAATTTGGATGAAGAAATTTATATGGAGCAGCCAGAAGGATTTCCAAAGAAAGGCAAAGAACATTTACCTTGCAAATTAAAGAAATCCATATATGGCCTTAAACAAGCTTCCAGGCAATGGTATTTAAGGTTTAATGATACTATTACCTCCTTTAGATAAAAGGAAAATGCAGTTGATCAATGCATACATCTGAAGGTTAGTGGGAGCAAGTTCATGATTCTGGTGTTATATGTGGATGGCATTTTATTAGCTAGTAATGACCTTGGCTTATTGCATGAAACCAAGGAATATCTCTTCAAGAACTTTAAAATGGTCAATATGGGTGAGGCAAACTATGTTATTGGTATAGAGATTTGTACGGATCGATCTCGAGGATTGCTAGGACTATCTCAAAAAGAATATATTGATCGTGTTTTGGAGAGATTCAATATACATTTTTGTTCAGCCGGTGATGCACCCATCATGAAGGGTGATAAATTAAGTGAAAAATAGTGTCCAATGAATGACTTGGAAAGAAAACAAATAAAAGACATTCCATATGCATTAGCTGTAGGGAGCTTGATGTATGCCCATACATGTACTAGGCCAGATATTAGTTTTGCAGTTGGAATATTGGAAAGATTCCAAAGTAATCCTAAAATGGAACATTGGAAAGCAGTGAAGAAGGTTATGAGATATCTTCAAGGAACAAAGGACTATATGCTCACCTATAGGAGATCAGAACAGTTAGAAGTGATCGGATACTCAAACTCAGATTTTGCTGGTTGCCTTGATAATAGAAAATCTACATCATGTTTTCTACTAGCTAGTGGGGCAATTTCATGGAAGAGTATGAAGCAGTCCACTATTGTTTCATCTACTATTGTTAGACTTATTTATTTTGATGATTTATTTAATTATGTTTTAATTTATTTGAAAGAGAAAAATAGAATCCAAAATTTATTTTGATGATTTATTTAATTATATTTTAATCAAAATTTATTATGATGATTTATTTGAAAGAAAAAAATAGAATCAAAATTTATTTTGATGATTTATTTGAAAAAGAAAAAATAGAATCAAAATTTATTTTGTCCTATTATTTTTCACCTAAACCTTTATCCTAAATGTTGTTAGAATGTATTTAATATTTGATTAAATCAGGAGTTCAAACAGCCCAAAACAAAGGTTCAGACAGCCTAGCACAGCAGCAGGCCAAAAGGTTCAAAAGGTTCAAGTGAAAGATATTCAAATTAGTAATGATGGAAGTACAACGGCTATAAACGGCTATAAAGGTTCAAAAGGCCAAAAGGTTCAAAAGGTTCAAGTGGAAGATATTCAAATTTGTAATGATGGAGTGGATGATATTCAAATTGGTTGGTAATGATGGAAGTACAATGACTATAAACGGCTATAAATTCAAATGACTACAACGACTATAAACGGCTATAAATTCAAATGAATACAAGAGCTATAAACGGCTATAATTTTCATTATATATACCAAAGTCTCTAATGTAAACAAGTAACAAAAAACCTGAAAATATTCTTTGATCTATAATCACTCACATCTATTCTCAGAAATTATACACTGAGCCTTATAGCATTAAGCTCATATTTCCTGTGTGAGATTTATAGAAAAATCAAAGCTTCATTTTATATATCTATCTTTGAGAGATATTTATTGTAAGTTTTCTTTGAAAGCAAAAATACCAATTCATCTTGTAAAAGTGTTGCAAACACTGTGTTCTTGAAATCTTGAGAGTAATTGTGAATCACCTAAGATTTGCACGGGTTTGGGCTTGTGAAGTCTATGTAAAATCTGTGGAGGATTGCTCCATTTGTAAAGAGGTTGCTAGCACCCCTGTGAAGTTAAAAGATAGTGAAAAATCTCAAGTGAAGCTTAAGGAGTGGACGTAGGCCGAGTTGAAGCCGAACCACTATAAATTTGTTTGCCTCTCTCTCCCTTATCTCTTTATTTTATTTTAAATTGCCATAGCTATATTTTACATTTTTACTGTGCTAAAATCATTAACTGACATAGTTGTTAAGACACTTGTTTTAATTATTTTTATTTCATTAATTATATTTATCTATTGTGCTAGTCATAATTTTTATTAGGATATTATTAATATTAATTATAAAAACCTAATTCACCCCCATTTTTAGGTTATCTTTTGGATAACAATTGGTATCAGAGTCTAGACTCTTGTTTTTTATTTAACCATCTAGGAGTTTCGATCCATGGCAACCTTAGTTGAAGGACAAGTCACAAATAGGCCACCATTGTTTGACGGAAACAACTATAGTTATTGGAAGGATAAGATGACCCTATACCTACAAGCCACTGATTATGCCATGTGGATTATTGTCACCAAAGGTCCAAAAATTCCTACCAAATTAGTAGACAATATTAGTGTACCTAAAACTGAAGATGAATGTGATGAGAGAGATTATAAATTATTGCAAGCCAATGCTAAAGCCAAACTCATCCTTGTTTGTGGATTAGACTTTAACGAGTATAATAGAATTTCAAGTTGTGATTCGGCAAAAGAAATTTGGGACAAACTTGAGGTAACGTATGAAGGTACAAACCAAGTGAAGGAATCTTGTATTGATATGTTTGTTCATAGTTATGAATTGTTTAAAATGAACTCTGATGAATCTATTTCAAGTATGTTTACTAGATTTACTGAAATTGTAAACTTTTTGAAATCTCTTGGCAAAATTTATACTAACAGTGAGTTGGTAAGAAAAATTCTTAGGTGTCTACCAAAGAATTGGGAAGCAAAGGTCACCGCTATTATAGAAGCCAAAGATCTCTCCACACTTGGATTGGATGAGCTTATGGGTTCCCTTATGACTCATGAGATCACCATGAAAGGATATGAGGATGTTGAAGATAAAAAGAAAAGTAAAATTGCATTCAAAGCATCATCAAATGAAGAAGAACATGAAAACTCTAGTGAGGATGAAAGCTAGGCCATGTTTAGTAGAAATCTCAAAAAGCACTTCAAGAAAAACAATTATGGAGAAAGAAAACCTTTCAAAAAGGAGTACAACAAAGATAACAAGAAAGAACCTATTATTTACTATGAGTGCAAAAATCCTGGACATATGAAGATGGATTGTCCAAAATTGAAAAATCATGGAAAATACTACAAAAGAAACAAGAAGGCCATGGTAGCAGCTTGGGGAGAAAGTGAGGATGAAAGCTCAAGTGATGAAATTGAAAATGAAGTAGCCAACTTGTGTCTCATGGCTTTTGAAGATGAAGACTCTACTCAAGATGAGGTAACTACTCTTTATGAAGAACTTGAAAGTGCATTCCATGAACTAAAAAATGAATTTAGAAAAATTTGTGCCAAAAATAATGTGTTAAAAAAATCTGTTGCATCTTTATTTAGTAATGTAGAATAATTAAAGAAAGAAAAAATTGTTTTGAAAAATGATTTTGACACCATTTCTAATGAGAAAACTACTTTAAAAAACAATGTTGATGATTTAATAAAAACACTTGAAAATTTTGTAAAAGGTAGAAATAATCTCAACATATTTCTTGAAAATCAAAGATGTGTTTTCGATAAAGCGAGCATTGGATATGACCCTATTAAGAAACAAAAGAATCTCAATACAATTTTTGAAAGGGCACCTCTCATGACACACCCTCATATTACTTGTCATTATTGTAGAAAGAAAGGCCATTATATATCTTATTGTCCATTCAAAAAGAATATGAACATGGGAATTAAAAAGATTTAGATTATTAAGGGATCTAACAAAACTAATCAAGAAGGACCCAAGAAACTATGGGTACCAAAAACTAACACTTGATTGTCATCTTGTAGGTTTGCCTTAAGTCCAAAGCTAAAGAAGGGAAGTAGTACCTTGATAGTGGATGTTCCAGACACATGACTGGAGATAAATCCTTCTTTATTACACTGTCATCCAAAGATGGAGGCCTTGTTATTTTTAAGGACAACAAGAAAATAAAAATCATCAGTATTGGTAGCATCGGTATTTCTCCTAACCCTTCTATTGAAAATGTTTTGCTTGTTGATGGACTTAAGCATAACCTACTTAGTATTAGTCAATTATGTGATAAAGGTAATCGAGTTATTTTTGATAAATCACATTGCACAATTGAAAGCACAAATGATCATAAAGCTTTATTCGTTAGTAATTGCCATAATAATGTTTATGTTTTTCATCTTAATGATCTCTATGCTAGTAATGTTAAATATTTATATGTTAATAATGAAAATAGTTAGTTATGACATAGAAGACTTAGTCATGCTCATATGGATTTAATTGCTAAACTTTTAAGAAATGATTTGGTCATTGGACTTCCAAAAATTAAATTTGAAAAAGATCATATTTTTAGTGCTTGTCAACAAGGAAAACAAACTAAAATATCGTTTAAATCAAAATCTCATATTTCCACAACTAGACCTTTACAACTATTGCATATGGATTTATTTGGTTCCTTAAGGACATCTCGTCTAGATGGTAAACATTATTGTCTTGTTATTGTTGATGATTATTCAAGATTTACATGGGTTATGTTTTTAGCACACAAAGATGAAACCTTTTCTTCTTTTACAAAACTCTGTCGTAGAATTCAAAATGGAAAAGACTTTTTCATTACTAATATTCGAACCGAACATGGTAGAAAACTTGAAAATGAGAAATTTGAATTGTTTTGTGATGAGCATGGTATTGGACATAATTTTTCAGCACCTAGAACCCCTCAACAAAATGGTGTAGTAGAAAGGAAGAATAGAACTTTAGAAGAGATGAATAGAACAATGTTTTGCGAAAATAATCTTCCTAAATATTTTTGGGCCGAAGCCGTTCATACCGAATGCTATATTTACACAAAATAGAAAAGGGTAGCACTAACTTAGAGGGAGAAATCATTTTGCTAACATACTTGTTAAACCCTTTTGAGATGAACTCCTCATGAAAGAAAATTGAAGATTGAAAAGCTTCCATCTCTTGAACCTAAGGTATGCCTCATATACTCTCTTAAGCTTTTGAGGTAAAAATTCTATCTTGTATTCCTTGAGCTAATACTGTTATTACTTTGATATGAAAAAGATTGATTATGCTTCATATGATTTGCAATGTATACTTTTTGATGATGCTTTTGCCTAAAAATCATGTCTATGCTTAAAATGTGTGCTATATATTGAAATTCATGATTTTTCTTGGCATATGGATTGCTAGACCTTGAACATGCTTCATTTTTTGGATTTACATTAGCTCCATAAGATTATATTGAGTTTAACCTATTATGAGCAATATTTGATATTCTACATAATACTTGAGCTATGATTGTTAAATCTTCTAGATTGCATATTGATATCCTTGGTAGATTGAATGTTGGTATCATTTTGACATCCTTATTGGTAACATTTGGCATTCTATTTGATATTATTGAGGAGAACATTTCAGTTATGAGCTTTCATTGTTCATATCTCCTATTGATTTTGCCAAATGAAACAAGGGGAAGAATTTAAACTTGATTAGTTTAAAAAAAAAAAAAAAAATCCTCTCAGATTCTATTTTATTTTTGATCTCACACTTATGAGCTTGCACCTCACATATGATTTTTATTTTTATTTTTTTAATTATCTTGTATAAAATCTGTATGCTCTTGCCAGAAATTGATTGTTAGATCATACTCAAATCGATTGTTAGATCATGCTCAACTGCTTTACATATACTTTTAACAATTTGGTATCTCCTTGGCTCTTGCTTGAAAATAGATTGAAATAGCATGAATTCTTCATAATGGATAAGCTCATTGATTCACTGTTGCCATATTATCTTGCTACAACAGCATGTGTGTCTCACTCTTGACCTTTGGAACTTCTCCTTATAGCACCCATGACATTTATCTAAACTTGATGCTATATTGTGATAATACTAGTGCCATCAATTTAAGCAAAAATCCGGTTCAACACTCACGAACAAAACATATTGAAATTCAACATCATTTTTTAAGAGATCATGTTCAAAAAGGGGATATTATACTTGAATTTGTAAACACCGACAAGCAATTGGCGGATATTTTCTCAAAACCCCTAAGCGAGGATCGCTTCAATTTTATTCATGGCGAGCTTGAAATGTCGATTTCTACTTAAAAGGTTTTGTTGTGACTGTGAAACTTAAATTTTTGTTAAAATGATATATATGTATTGTTACATTGATATGGAAATATTTTATCAGTTGAATGCTGTCAAGTTCTTCATATATTTATTATCCTTAATAGTTTGATATTCACAATTATGTATTTTTGTTCTGCATCTTAAGCTTAATTTAATTTTGTATACATTGATTTTTTTTTAATTTTGGCTATTAGGCTTAATTTCGTTTATTTTTTTTCGTTTCACTAATAGGTTTCATTTCCTTTATTTATTTATTTATTTTTCTTCTTCTTATTATTTTTTTTCCCATTATTTTTTTGTTTTGCCATTTGGCTTCATTTTTATTTATTATTTTCTGCACTTTAATTTCATCTTCCGTGCTTAAAAAAATATATATATACATAAAACAAAAACTGAAATGAAGAAAACAAACGCAACTTAAAATAACAATATTTACATCAAAAAAAAAAAAAAACTCAAAAAAAAGAAAAAAAAAAAAGAGGGATCTTTTTCTTCTTTCTTCTCCGGTGACGGCCATACGCCGATCTTACTTACTCGCCTCTTCCATCTTACTTACTCGCCTCTTCCATCATTTTCTTCTTCTTTTTATCACCTTGGGCGACCCTTGACGCCTCTGCTCCCGTGCTTTCGTCGAGAGCAACGACTTCTCGCTAACTATCAAAGGCCAAGAACGACGTTGTTCTAAATCAGGCCATGGAGGTGGTTGTAGACACTCCATTTTTGACCGACCTTAAGACTCCGACGTCATCGATTGAGCGCTCGGTGATGGTGCATGTTGTGCTTGTTTAGAGGTTTCGGAGTTTTGGCTGAGAGCCTTGCCTCCGGGCCTCTGAACTCTTTTGTGCTTCGGCTCGGTTTGTGGACCGAACTTTGTTTCTCTTCCCAGAGAGAGGGAGAGGTCTTGTAGACCATCTCTTTGTGGTCGTAGACCATTTTTCTCGTTTGGAGACTAGTTTTCGATTTTTGGAGCCTTTGGCCATGCGCCTTGTCTCGGGACCACTTACTGTTCTCCGTTTGCCGTGGTTTTTGAACCATACCTTGTTGCCTCTGCTTAGAGGAACACTGTGGTCCGGGAGACTACTTTTGTGGTTGCATACCACTTTTGGTGCTCGTCAGCTAGTTTTCGGGGCTTTCAGCCGCGTGCTTTCCCCCCGATCTCTCGTCTTGCATCCGTTTTGGTTTGTTTTTGGTACAAACCTTGTTTTCCTTGTTTGGAAGGTGGTATAAGGGTGGGAGACCATTTTTTCTCCTTGGAGACCACTTTTCCTTCTGCCAGCCAGTTTTTTGGTTGGATAACTGGCTTGCTTGGTCTTTGGGCCACATTTTCTGGTCGGCCACCACACCACTAGCTTTCTTTCATGCCTTGGACTCTCTTCTACCATGGCCGACTAGTTTTTGCTCTGGAAGACCACTTGAAGTGGTCGGCCGACCACTTTAAGTAGCAGGCCGACCACTTCAAGTGGTCGGCTACTTTTTGGCACATTTTTGGAGATATTTTGGGCCAGTTGGCACAGTTGGAGGGCTTTTGGGCTATCCTCCATACACGTGTATGGAGGGATTTTTTTGAGGCTTAGCTTCTCCAAGAAGCTTTGCCTTTTGGTTTCTATAAGAGGGAGGCTCCTCTTCCCTCCTCTAGGTTCAGAAAAATCACCTTTGAGTGATACATATTATCTTGTATCTATCTTGCCTTGTTTCTTTATTTTTGTGCTTCAAAAGTGTAGATTTGTCTTAGTTTAACACATGAACACACACTCAAACACCTTTCTTTGGTTACTGAGGTGGTAAGGGGTTGTTTTTGGTGTTCTTGGAGTGGTTTAAGCTCAAAGAGGTGGCTGGAGTTGCAGAAGTGAAGAAGGTCTTCAAGGGTGAGTCTTTGACCTTTAAAACCCTCATTTTTGCTTAAGCTTTTGGACCCTTTTGCATTTGTTTTTAAGCTTAACTCTTAACTAGAAAAAGTTCTGTATTTAAGTGCTTAAAATAGTTGTTTAAGGTCTCTTTTTCGTTTGGGGTGGTTTACCCTCTCTTAGGCCTTGTTAGGCCTTATTTTGAGCCATCCCTTTAGGCTCTTGTTGAAACCTTTGCATGACCTTTCTACCACTAAAATCCAGAGGATTTTCAGTGGTGGAAAGGTGGTTTTGGTGTCTTAAATAGGAGAGGGTCATCCCCTCTCCTTGTATTGTGTTTACTTGCTTCATATGCCTCATGTTTGAGTACCTTTGTTAAGCTTATGTTGGCCATATCTTAGCACGTATTTGTGTTTTTTTTGCTGAGGCATAACACTATTTTTGTTTTCTTTGGTCACTCCATGCATGGTTAATACACTTGCAGTGTAAATCACACAAACTTGCTTTATGTGCTTCATGAAATAGCATGTCATTCTAGCTTGTTTTTTTTTTTTTTTTTTCCATTTCAGCATGTTTTGGGTGATGTTTTAGCATGCCATGACTCTGTTTTGGGTGGGTTTGTTGGCCCCTTGCATGCTCCATACACTTGTAGTGTTGTTCCATGAAATAGCCTAACATACATCATGTTGTAACATGTCATTTTAGCATGCTTTTGGCTTAGCTCTAAGAAGATTTTGTTCATGTTTTATCATGTCTAAGGTCTAATTTTGGTTGTTTTGGTCATGCATGACTTGCTTTGTATAGCCTTGGTTCAATCTAGCTTGTTAGCCTTATGTATTGAGTCCTCTAGCATGCATTGCTTGGCCTATTTCAATGATTTGGCATCACTTATTATGTAATTTTAGTCCATGTTTCATGGCCATGCATTCACATTTGTCACACATTCAATGTGTTGGAGGGTTTGTCCCTTTATGCCTTAACATGAACCATTGCGTATGCCTTCATGGCTTAGTTTGCGAGCCATCATTTCAGTATTTATTTGGGATTATTTTGCCATGATATAACTCTAATTTTTATTGGTTAAGTCATCCCATGCTTGGTCTTAATAGGTGTAGTATAATCCACCTTATTTACCATGTATGCATCATGCCTTATGCCCCTCATGTTAGCATGTTTTGGCTTCCTTCCATGCATGTTTTAGACTCATTTTAACATGTTCTAGGACTGTTTTGGATTGCCTTAGTCACATGGTTCATGTTTTGTATACTTGTAGTACAAATGCTCTTGCTTGCCTCAAGCTTTGAGCACTATTGCATGCTTCATTTGTGTTGTGTACATGATTTGGCATCATCTAACATGACATTTCAGAGCATTTAGCATTACCATGTTCCTCCTTCATTCACCCTTTGAGTGCCTTTGAGTGTTATGCATTGTCGCCTAGTTTATGGCTTAGCTTGTATGCTTGCATGCCTAGGTATTTGAGCCCTCGTCCCAACATGTTTAGGCCCTTATTTTGACCTACTTGAGCTCTGTCCATGTTTAGTTCATGCATTTGTGCCATGTACTGCATGCCTCATGTATAGTCCTCTTTGCTTGTCTTAAGCTTTAAGGACCTTTGCATGCCATGCTTGTGTTGATTAAATGATTTGGCATCATTTCTTGTCTAATTTCAGTGCCCTTAGTGTTGTTACACTTCCACGCTTTTCACTCTTTAAGTGTTCTTGAGAGTTGCACCTAAGTGCCTTAATTAGTGAGCCAATTGGCATGCATGCTTATATGTGTTTTCGGTGCCTTCATTTTAGCATCATGGCCTCTGTTTTGGCATGGCTGGGGTCTATCCGCATTCGGTTTAAGCCTATTGAGCATTGTGTATGCCATGCCACATCACATCGTGCATGTTATGTTGTTGTTTGCATTGCGCATGCCATGCTCTTGATTCTCATTATGTATGCCATGATCATATTGCATTGAGTATGCCATGTATATTGCATTGAGTATGCCATATTGTTTCATTGCATTGAGTATGCCATCTGACATTACATTGTGCATGCCATGTGGTTATTTGCATTGTGTATGCCAAGTTGTTTCTTGCATTGAGTATGCATGTCCTTAGCATTGATAAGTTGCCCTTGTTGCATTGCATTGTGTATGCATGCATTACATTGTGTTTAGAATCTTGTCTTGCCTTACATTGATTATGCATGCCATTTACATCAGTAGTTTGATCATGTTGCAATGCATGTTGTTGCATGCTTATCCCTTGCATTGTGTATGCCATGTAGTTGCATTACATGTTTGCCATGTTATGTGTTGCATTGTTGTTTGGAATAGGTGTCAGTCCAAACACGAGGAACGAGGGACATTTAATACTTCAAGTGATGAAACGTGCCTCAATTCTCGGTCGTCGACGCTCTTGATCATACATGATAGAGTTTTAGGCATTATGTGTTTACTTGTGCATTCATTTTAATATTGAATTGTGCAACTTCGCCTCTCGGCCATCACGCATTGAAATGCGCGATTGGTGGCCAGAGGGTGGAGAACCACACCCCCTTGAGTTCATGACATGATAGGGAGAGTAGTTGTGCACACATATCTTGCAAATACATTACCATGCCCTTTCATACTATTATGGATCAAGGTATGTATTCACTTATTTTGTATAGTAGAAATTCATATAGTTTTCATGTATAGAATTGAATCCGTAATGGTTTTTAGTTTATGTTCCGCAAAGTTTTCTATCACCTCCCTTTGCCGGCGCCGCTCCTAAGAAATTATAATTTATTTTAAACACAATTAATTAGAAATATAATCAACAAGATAAAATTGTAATAAAAGTCTAACAATACATAATATTTTTTTATTTATTTTTGGAAGAATTATAGTACTTGCACTTGTGTGAATTATATTATTTTTCATTTATGTGAGTGGGACTCATGAATATATTAATTTGGGTTTCATTTGTTAACTAAAAAATAATAAAAAAGAAGAGAAGAATTGTCCTTTGTTCAGAAAATCATAGAGATTTTTTTTTTCCTGTTAATAGGTCGAAATTAATTTGCAAAAATAATATATCAATTTGAACATTTAAGTAGCCATAATTATCATATCTCACTAGAAGGTTAAAGGGCTAAAATTTCTACTTGCGTGCACATTTTGTTTCTCATATACTTATTCATTTAAATTACGTGTTATATTTAATTTTTATTGTGATAGTAATTCATTGCAAATTATTATAATATAACTGATTAATGAAGATAAGCAATGGTAGGTAAAAGTGTCCAAAATTTAAAACAATCTTTATATATCTTATATATCAACTTTAAATCTACACTACATATATTTATTTAAATTCTAAATATATATCAATTTTGTCAACTGTCAAGACCCAAACCTGCCCCTATGGGTTTAGCACCTTAACCGGCCAGTAATCCGAGATTATCGAAGGCTTGCTTAACAGTAAGACAGTATAACAGAGTACAGGGGCATGGCGGAAGCCAATACAGTAAATAAATAATGTCCAATGAGTCATGATATCAGTATGCAAAAGATTTTCATACATACATAGATATATACACAAGATCTGAGCAGTATGCACAATATTTACTGATCATTCAGACAGGACCAAATCCTATTAAACAAAGATAAAGAATCTATACAGATTACAAGACAAATACGGAGACAGATGAGGGGAGTAAAAACACCCCTAAGCTATAGCTTGGCAGGCTCGGAATCTCGCAGTGAGGCACAGTAGCTGGCTTGACAAAAAGGAGTCTAACCCACGCTCCTAGCTCCGGTCTAGTGCCTGAACACCTACATATATATATATATATATATAAACAGTGAGCTAATGCTCAGTGAATAACATAATGCGTAAAGAGGTTTAGAATGAATGTCCTTACAGTAACGAAAACAGTTCATTAATTCAGTATATCAGTCATTCAGTCATATGTGGTACAGCCATTAGCACAACAGTACAGTAAACAGGAGGTCTTAAAAGACCAAACAGTCAATGATGGCCATCAATCAATAAACAGTAGTGGTTCCAACAAAGGAACCGACAGAGATCTCTGTGTGATAACGATCGATGAATGATGAGTTGCTAAGGATGCCTGTCTGATTCGAATATAGGACATACATTCATTGATTAAAGAGTAGCTCGTAAACAAGATAGTTCAATTGTTCAGAAAATAATCATTTTTGAACATATCTTTACACAGTTGTTACTTACAGAGTTCTGGGTTACAATAAGCTAGAGCGTGTCTCCTGTCGCCAACTCTACACAGTTTACAGAGCGAACACACACTAAGCTACACAGTTGGAAAAGATGATAACTTAATCCATAATTGCCTTGGTGTGTTCTACGTCTATATCCTCATTAAGAGGTCTTAAACATGCCCTAGGAATGCCTAGGATGGAAAGAGGATGCAAAGATGCACTTTAAAAACATTCTCAGAATTTCAGAAAAACAGAGGTCTCGTTCGAGCGTAGGTTACTCCGCTCGAGCGGACATGCAAACAACGGTTCCAGCTCGAGCGTCACTTCCCACGCTCGAGCGGACATGCAAAACAGTCAAAAGTATTGGATAGGTGAAATCCATGCTCGATCGGCGCACTCGATAGCCGCTCGAGCGTAAGACACAAGGTCCCGCTCGAGCGTCAATCCTTCCGCTCGAGTGGACATCAACACAGTGCAAAGTACTGGGAGCACGAATTTCCCGCTCGAGCGCCACTTTTCCTGCTCGAGCAGGAGTCCAAAATCTAGAATTTCCAGATTTGAACTTCCAAGCTCGAATCAAGTTTAAATGCATTAAAATCGATCCTCTTGGGCTGGAAACCTGGAAAACATTTGTAAACACATAGTATTACATGTTTCAAAGATCAATTGGATAAATCAAAGCCCAAGGGTGTTTCAATTAAATCCAATTTCAACTCAAATTTCATGAACATGATGAACATGGAATATGCATGGATTTAAATCATTTCAAAGTTTTAAATACATGCTCAAATGAGCTAATTTCTTCAAGAACAAGATGAAATCAAGAACTACTCTTAAAACATGGACATGCATGAGAGGAATTATGAACTTGCAACCTTAAAACTTCCAAATACACACATGCATGCAAGCCTTAAGCTTCAATTCAACATTTTAGAACTAAAACATGACTTAGCTCCTCAATTTGACATGAACAATGCAAGAACCAACTCAAAGACAACAATAAGAAGATGAAATCCTACCTTAAGTCTAGTAGGTCAAGTGTAGAAGCTAAGATATGGAGATCAACCTCCAATTCCTTCAATTTCCAAGCAAAATTCACTCTAATCTTCTACTCTCTCTCTCTCTCTCTCTCTCTCTATGTCGGTTGTGGTGTTCAAATGGGCTGATGAAATGTTTGTTTCTAAGTGTAATGTGGAGACCAAGGTGTTGAGATAGTGGGCCACTAGAGTGGCATTTCAGTAAATAAGTCAAACTATATAATTTAGCTTATTTTAATCTAATTTAATCATACCAAATCAATTTTTAGATAATTACACCGTAAATTCACATTAATTCTAATTAACACAGAACATCAAACAATTTCTGGTTCGGCCACCGATAAGGCCTTCAATTTGCCGTTCAAACATAAATCCATGAACAGATAATCAAACAGGCAACAGATAGAAATGCAGTATGACAGATATACTTAATCAATTCAGTTTTAGATTCCATTCAGTCAGTCCAGTACTTCAATCAATTCAATTATCCATCTTAATTAGTCTCAGTTTAGCAACGATCGGTAATTAATCGGTAATCAGTGGTGAGGGTTATTATAGTCTCCCCTTCTTAAAAAGAGTTTAGTCCTCTAGACTCAAATTACCTTCATTCTGGAAGAAAACAGGATTCAGTGCGAACAATTCATGATATCTTTTAGCCTTGTCACCTTTCCTTTCTTAAGTGGCATACACGCCACCATGGTTTTGCCAGTCGACTTTCACCAACGGGATTTCTTTGTTTCTCAACTTCTTGATCCGTCTGTTTACAATCTGTATGGCCCGTTCTTCGTAAGTGTAGTCATCACTCAGCACTACACGAGTCGGCTCTATCACATGGAAAGGATCCTGGAGGTAGTCCCTCAACATAGAGATGTGGAAGACGTTGTGCATATGCTCCATTTCCGGAGGAAGCGCAACTTGATACGCCACCGGATTGATTTTCTCAATAATCTCATACGGTCCGACATACCTCAGTGTTAGCTTGCCTTTGACTCCAAAACGAGTTTGGTCTTTTATCGGTGTCACTTTTACAAAAATGTGATCACCCACTTCATATTCTCTGTCTCGTCTTCTGACATCCGCATAACTTTTCTGTCTACTCTGTGCGGTTTTTAGTCTCTGTTGTATCAGTTTCACTTTCTCTGTCGTTTCATATACAATTTCGGGCCCAAGCAACGGCCCATCTCCAACTTCTGCCCAGCAAATCGGAGATCTACAATTTCTGCCATACAAAGCCTTGAAAGGTGCCATACCAATACTTGAATGATAGCTGTTATTGTAGGCGAATTCAGCTAAGGGCAAATGGCTTTCCCAGTTTCCCTGAAAATCAAGGACATACATTCTCAGTAAATCTTCCAGGGTCTGGATGGTTCTTTCTGACTGGCCATCTGTCTGAGGATGATAGGCACTACTCAGTCTCAGTTCGGTACCCAATGCAGTCTGTAAGCTTTGCCAGAACCTCGATGTAAACTTCGAATCTCTGTCAGAAACAATGGACACAGGCACCCCATGCAGTCTAACAATTTCATCAATATAAATCACAGCCAATTTGTTCGCATTATAAATTGTTTTGACAGGTAAGAAGTGAGCAGATTTAGTCAGTCTATCAACAATAACCCAAATTGAGTCCATACCTTTACTGGAGTGAGGCAATCCCACAATAAAATCCATAGTAATATGTTCCCATTTCCACTCCGGTGTCGATAAAATTGCGCAATAAGCTCATGGGTCGTTGATGTTCAGCTTTAACTTGTTGGCAATGAAGACATTTTGATACAAAATCAGCAATTTCTTTCTTCATTCTCGGCCACCAGAAATTCAGTTTCAGGTCTTGGTACATTTTCGTATTCCCCGGATGAATAGAAAATTTTGAATTGTGGCCCTCTTGCAGAACTCTTCTTTTCAGCTCAGTATCATTCGATACGCACAGTCTTTCTTGAAATTTCAGTACATTATTTTCAAATTTGAACCCCGGTCTCGGTTTAGATTCCATTTCTTCGACGACCTTCCTCAAGAAGTCATCCTGTTACCGTTTCTCTTTAATTTCTTCAATCAGTGCCGGTTAAGCAGAAATAGCGGCTATTGTTCCGCCTTGTTCTCGCAAAACAATTTCAATTTCAGATTTTTCAAGGTCACAAAGCAACTCTCACCGCCCAGTAAGCAAACAGGCTAAGTTCCCAATCGATTTCCGACCCAACGCATCGGCAACGGTGTTAGCTTTTCCCGGATGATACAAAATCTGTAGGTCGTAGTCTTTAATCAGTTCTAGCTATCTCCGCTGTCTCATGTTCAGTTCTTTCTGTGTGAAGAAATATTTCAGACTCTTGTGGTCGGTATATACTTCACATGTCGCCCCATAAAGATAGTGACACCAGATTTTCAGTGCAAATACTACTGCAGCAAGTTTCAAGTCATGGGTCGGGTAGTTCTTTTCGTGCGGTCTCAGTTGTCGGGAAGTATAGGCAATTACTCTCCCATTCTGCATTAAAACACACCCCAAACCCTTATGAGAAGCATCACTAAATACAGTATAACCATTCGTACCTGAAGGTAAGGTAAGAACCGGTGCAGTCACAAGTCGAGTTTTCAACTCTTGGAAAACAGATTCCCTTTGGTCAATCCAGTCAAAAGATGTCCCTTTCTGAGTTAATTGAGTCAACGGTAAGGCAATTTTGGAGAAATCTTTGACAAATTTTTTGTAATATCCATCCAAACCCAAAAAGCTTCGGACTTCTGTCACATTTGTTGGTCTAGGCCAGTTTACTACAACTTCAATTTTCTGTGGATCAACTGAAATTCCATCTTTGCTAACAACATGCCCCAAAAACATAACATGATCTAGCCAAAATTCACATTTAGACAGTTTAGAATAAAGTTTATGTTCTCTTAGAGTCTGTAGGACAAGTCTCAGATGATGTTCATGTTCTTCTATACTTTTGGAATAAATCAGAATGTCATCAATAAATACAACAATAAAGTCATCAAGGTATGGTTTAAAGATTCTGTTCATGAGGTCCATAAAATGCAGCAGGTGCATTGGTAACTCCAAAAGGCATAACTAAGAATTCGTAATGTCCATACCTCGTTCGAAAAGCAGTTTTATCAATGTCTTCTGGTTTAACTTTCAACTGATGATATCCTGATCTGAGATCAATCTTAGAGAAAACTTGAGCACCCTGTAACTGATCAAATAAGTCATCAATTCGAGGCAATGGGTATTTATTTTTCACAGTTACCTTGTTCAGTTCACGGTAGTCAATACACAGTCTCAGTGAGCCGTCTTTCTTTTTTACAAACAAAACAGGTGCGTCCCACGGTGAAGTACTAGGCCTGAAGAACTTTCTGTCTAACAGTTCTTGCAGTTGTACTTTCAGTTCTTTCAGTTCAGTTGGAGCCATTCGGTAAGGAGCTTTAGATACTGGCTGGGTACCCGGAATCACATCAACGGTGAATTCAATCTCCCTATCAATCAAATCCCCTGGCAGATTATCTGGAAAAACATCTGGAAATTCTCTGACTATGGGAATACTGTTCACATTAGCATTATCATCAGTAAATACAGTCAATACGGAACACAGATACCCTTTACACCCCTTTCTAATCAATTTAACAGCCTTCACAGATGAAATCAAATATGGAGGAGGTACTACTCCAACTCCATTAAACACAAATTCAGGTAAACCTGGTGGACGGAAAACTACTTGTTTCGTTACACAGTCTATAGTGGCATGATATTTCGTTAACCAGTCTATCCCCAATATAACATCAAAATGATCAATGTTCAGTGGCAGTAAATCAATAAACAAATGTACATCTCCAACAATAATTTCACAAGCAGGGTACATGTATGCACAAGTCATGGATCCCCCAACAGGTGATGATACAGCTAGCAGATAATTCATAGGTTCTAAGGGTCTATTCAATTTTCGCGAAAAAGCATGCGATACATAAGAATGTGTAGACCCCGAATCAATCAGTACATATGCATTTTGAGTACAAATAGAGAAGATACCTGACACTACGGTCTTAGTATTTTGTACATCTCCCAGTACTAGGGCGAACACTCGGCCTTGCCTCATAGGCTCTTTCCCAGTGGCTTTGGGGTTCGGTTTTGGTGCAACAGTTGATGCTGCTGCGCTTGGTGTAGCTTTACTACTGGCCTGTGGAGCAGAGGGGCAGTCTTTAACCATGTGGCCCACCTTGCCACACCTATAGTAGGCTATTGATATTTTGTAACAAACTCCCTTATGATTCTTACCACATTCGGAACAGGGCGGTATTGAACCACTCCCTTGGCTGGGGCTAGTTGTTGACCTCGTATTCTGTTTCTTGTTCAATGGATTATGCTTGCCTTTCTTGAACTTGAAACCCTGTCTTTTACCACGCTATTCAGACGCTGGTGTTTCAGTTTTCAGTGCCTCGATGTTCGCTTCAGCCATCAAGGCTCGGTCAAGAACATTCACATAAGTCGGTAATTTCAGAACATTTATTCTGTCGAGTATTGCAGCATTAAGGCTGCCTTCAAACTTTCTGGCCTTCTTGTAATCAGTGTCCACCATATGTGGTGCATATCTAGCAAGCTCGGTGAACTTTGTTTCATATTCAGCAACGGAAATTGTGCCCTGTCTCAGCTGCTTAAATTCAGTTACTTTTCTGTCCCTGACACACTGAGGGAAGTACTTTTCAAAGAAGGCTCCTTTGAATTGAGCCCAAGTCATAACAGTGTTGTCGTCACGGGTAAGCATCCACCACCTTCTAGCCTCTTCTTGCAATGTGAAGGTGGCCAACAGTACTTTATGTGCCTCCGAGCACGGAAACACCTTAAACAATTTTTCGGTCTCCAAAACCCATGCTTCAGCTTTTAATGGTTCAAGGCCTCTCTGAAAGGATGGCAGTTTCAGTTTGCTGAACTTCTGGGTAAGAGCAATTATGTCCCCATCATTAACATTCACATTCTGTTCCGGCTGTACCGGAGGAGGAGGTGGGGGCTGTTGGTTCTGTTGTTGATCTAGTCTTTTAGTTATTAGTTCCATCATTCTTTCTAGTCTTGCCGTTCTTGCCTCAGAGGATGAGGATTCAGATTCATTTGCAGTTCTTGTATTATCCATTTCACTATAAACAGTTATAGCAATTATTAACATAAGCAGTTGCATACTTAAACAGTTTATCACATTAGCATATATTCAGTCATGTCATAACCACACACTTATCATGCTCATGCAATGCCCTAATCGCTTTTCTAGGACACCCTATAGCTCATTTGGACATGTGTGTGCGGTATAACTCGTGGTAAGTATCGCTCTGATACCACTCTGTCACGACCCAAACCCACCCCTATGGATTTAGCAATCAGAATCGCCAAGAATCCGAAGCCATCAAGGCTTGCTTATTAGTAAGACAAGATAATGTAGTGAGGGCATGGCGGAAATAATACTGATAAATAAATAATGTCCAATGAGCTGTGACAGTCTGTATGCAAAAAGATTTTTCATACATACATAGATATATACACAGTACAAAACAATATGCACAATATTTACAGTCATTCAGGACAGGGACCAAATCCCTATTAAACAGTACAGTAACAGTCTATACAGATTACAAGACAGATACAGAGACAGATGGGGGGAGTAAAAACATCCCTAAGCCATAGCTTGGCAGGCTCGGAACCTCGCAGTGAGGCACAGTAGCTGGCTTGACAAAAAGGAGTCTAACCCACGCTCCTAGCTCCGATCTAGTGCCTAAACACCTACATATATATATATATAAATAGTGAGCTAAAGCCCAGTGAATAACATAATGTGTAAAGAGGTTTCGAATGAATGTCATTACAGTAATGAAAACAATTCATTAATTCAGTTTATCAGTCATTCTGTCATATGTGGTACATCCATTAGCATATGAGTACAGTAAACAGTAGGTCTTAAAAGACCAAACAGTCAATGATGGCCATCAATCAATAAACAGTAGTGGTTCCAACAAGGGAACCGATAGAGATCTTTGTGACAATAACAGTCAGTAACAGTAGTTGCTAAGGATGCCACAACACAGTTCAGAATAGAGGACATACATTCATTTAGTTAACAGTAGTAGTTCAGAAACAGTACAGTTCAATTGTTCAGAAAATAATCATTTTTGAACATATCTTTACACAGTTGTTACTCACAGAGTTCTGGACTATAATAAGCTAGAGCGTGTCTCCCGTCGCCAACCCTACACAGTTTATAGAGCGAACACACACTAAGCTACACAGTTGGAAAAGGTGATAACTTAATCGCTAATTGCCTTGGTGTGTTCTACATCTATATCCTCATTAAGATGTCTTAAACATGCCCTAGGAATGTCTATGATGGAAAGAGGATGCAAAGATGCACTTTAAAAACATTCTCAGAATTTCAGAAAAACAGAGGTCCCGCTCGAGCGTAGGTTACTCCGCTCGAGCGGACATGCAGATGACGGTTCCAGCTCGAGCGTCACTTCCCACGCTCGAGCGGGCATGCAAAATAGTGAAAAGTACTGGATAGGTGCAATCCACGCTTGATCGGGCGCTCAATAGCCACTCGAGCGTAAGACACAAGGTCCCGCTCGAGCGTCAATCCTTCCGCTTGAGCAGACTTCAACACAGTGCAAAGTACTGGGAGCACGAATTTTCCGCTCGAGCGCCACTTTCCCCGCTCGAGCGGGAGTCCAAAATCTAGAATTTCCAGATTTGAACTTCCGAGCTCGAATCAAGTTTAAATGCATTAAAATCGATCCTCTTGGGCTGGAAACCTGGAAAACATTTGTAAACACATAGTATTACATGTTTCAAAGATCAATTTGATAAATCAAAGCCTAAGGGTGTTTCAATTAAATCCAATTTCAACTCAAATTTCATGAACATGATGAACATGGAACATGCATGGATTTAAATCATTTCAAAGTTTTAAATACATGCTCAAATGAGCTAATTTCTTCAAGAACAAGATGAAATCAAGAACTACTCTTAAAACATGGACATGCATGAGAGGAATTATAAACTTGCAACCTTAAAACTTCCAAATACACACATGCATGCAAGCCTTAAGCTTCAATTCAACATGTAAGAACTAAAACATGACTTAGTTCCTCAATTTGACATGAACAATGCAAGAACCAACTCAAAGACAACAATAAGAAGATGAAATCCTACCTTAAGTCTAGTAGGTCAAGTGTGAAAGCTAAGATATGGAGATCAATGTCGGTTGTGGTGTTCAAATGGGCTGATGAAATGTTTGTTTCTAAGTGTAATGTGGAGACCAAGGTGTTGAGATAGTGGGCCACTAGAGTGGCATTTCGGTAAATAAGTCAAACTATATAATTTAGCTTATTTTAATCTAATTTAATTATACCAAATCAATTTTTAGATAATTACACCATAAATTCACATTAATTCTAATTAACACAAAATGTCAAACAATTTTTGATTCGGCCGCCGATAAGGCCTTCAATTTGCCGTTCAAACATAAATCCATGAACAGATAATCAAACAGGCAACAAATAGAAATGCAGTATGACAGATATACTTAATCAATTCAATTTTAGATTCCATTCAGTCAGTCCAGTACTTCAATCAATTCAATTATCCATCTTAATCAGTCTCAGTTTAGCAACGCTCGGTAATTAATCGGTAATCAGTGGTGAGCGTTATTACATCAACTTAGATATAAATTTTGTCAATTTCATCATTAAAAATTGAAAAAATTAGTCTAAGATCCCTTTCCCATTTTTAGTAATGGAAGAAATCCACGATATTATTTTATGATGTCTAAAGTCCCTCAACCCCCACATCCATTTATTACAGAGAAATTAGACTCTCTCTCTGCGATCTTCATTCTAAGGCAAGTTCATTTCTCTCTCTCTCCAAAGCAAATCCTCTCTCTCTCTGCTCCTTTCTCCTCTTTCAGTCTTCATCTCCGACAGCACCACCATCGCCCCAATATTACCGTCCCGTTGTCGCCTCGTAAAGACCGATGCAGATGGTGGAGCAAGAGTGTCACCGACGAAGACCTCGATGAGCTCAAGGCTTGCATCAAACTCGGATTCGAGTTTGATCAATTCAATAATGGTATGTTGTCATTGTACTCGTTATCTTGTTCGAATGAATCAGTTTCTATCCATGGATTTTGGTCAAAGCATCGCAGTGATGTTAGCTACAATCAGCTCTAGAAGGTACTGGATTTATCTATATGTATGTATGTATGTGGTTGGGTCTATGTTTATTGTTTGTGCAAATTGGAATTGCAATAGATCATTTTGTTAAAACATAGATAAATTTGTAAGCAAATCAAATAAATTTGAAAACACAGAGAAAATTGTTGTTGAAGATTCAATAGTGAGTAAAATTTGACTTTGTGTTCATGAGCTTGATTGGTGTATTTCCATGCCTAAACCAGAGAAAATCTCTTATCTGTTTTTTTTTTAATATTTTTTTTATTCAATTTTCTCTGGTTTGATCAAAAATACAAATTTTCTTCACACAATTTTCTCTAGATAGAGCCACACAAAGCCACACAATTTTTCTCCAATAAATTTTCTTTGGATAGAGTCACACAAAGGTACACAAATTTTCTCTACATAATTTTCTCTGGATAGAGCCACACAAATTTTCTCTAACACAATTTTTTCTGGATGGAGCCACATAAAGTCACACAAATTTTCTCTACACAATTTTCTTTGGATAGAACCACACAAAGGTACACAAATTTCTCTGACACAATTCTCTCGGGATTTCTTTGGTACCCACAAAAATTTCAATTTTCTTTGGTTTGAACATAGAGAAATTCTTTGGGAAATCCAGAATTTCTTCAGAGAGAATTTCTCTGGGATTGAAATTTCTCTGGATCGATGTTGAGGCATCTTAGACATTTTGAAAATATTGAATGTCCTTTATGGTATAAAATCTTAATACCAGGCACCCTAAAAAAATTCCCGTAAAATTTTCAATTTGTGTCAATTTAATCCAATTACAAACAGAATATCTAAATAATTAACGGAATGATAATAAAACGCATATGCAGTCTCTAAAGTATGTAATCTGTGTTACTTAGTTTTTACAGTTTTTAATTTTGTCAATTTGATTCCCAAACAGTAATGATGAAAATGAAACATGAATTTACAATATTGAAACTTTAGAAAATGAAAAAACGTATACATTAGGAACATAGTTGAAATTTATATTAGAAAAAAAATTTAATGATTTAAATGATCATTTGAAATTGAACCAATTTGATTCAAATTAAAATTTTCAAAGATAAAATTGACAAAATTAAAAAGAACCAAAATGACATAAATGTATATTTTAAAGATCAAAATGGCGGCCTTCAAAACAATTAGATTTGCGCGTGAGGTGGGTGTTCATGAGATAATTTTGGAAGGGGATTCATTAACAGTGATTAGAGCTCTTCAGTCCCAAAGTTGGAAGTTGTCGAGTTTTGGCCACTTGCCTTTGTTCAGAGAGTGGAAAATTCAACATGTGCAGTGGTACGGTTGCTCATGATGGTGGAATTGGCGGGTGTTATAATTTGGATGGAAGATGTTCCAGATTCAATATCGTCTTTGCTTTGTAATTGTTAGATATATATTATTATGTTAGATATATATTATTATTTTATACTTATTTATCTGTATTGTAGATGTATCTTATATCTTTTTCTATACTTATCTAGGTTTCTTCTCAGCCTATATATACAAACTTCTTGTATTTCATTATTTAATTCAATATATAGAGTTTCTCTTTTCTCTTCTCTCTATACTTTCATAACATGGTATCAAAGCCTAGAGTTCTCTCCTAGCAGTCTCTTATTCTTCATTATTATTATTATTATTTTTCCTGTTTGGCAGCTTGATTCTATCTCACGTTGGTTTCTGCGTATCTAGTCTATCCCTGATTCAACGTTTGGACTATACCATCATCTTTGTCTCTTCAAGATGAAGCTAGTGCCGCCAGAATCACCTTCATACAATGCCGCACGTGCTCCCACGCGTCGCCCGATGCGCCATTTTGTCTCTGCACCCTATGCGCCATTTGCCTCTGCCTCACACTATCTTGCGCCGCGGCCTTACCTGCTAATGTGAGCCGTGTGTTTTGCCATCATCGTTGACGTCAGCCCTAGCCTTCAGTATGCCACTGCCCCTGTTTGCTAACGTGCACCACGCGCCCCTCTGCTAAAGTGCGCCGCACGTTTTGTGACGTCGTTGCCCCTTACTTGCTAACGTGCACCGCACACCTCTGCTAACGTGCGCCGCACATTTTGTGACGTCATCTCTCTTTACTGTGACATCATCCCTAATTTTGGTTGACCAACTCAGCCCACCACTTTGACTAGCCGATTCATCGCCTTTCTAGTCGTTTTTTTGGCTTGATCAGACCTTATCTTAATTGTTTTCGGCCTCCTAAATCTGCTGGTGTGGTTTGTTTTGGCAAAATCATACTCTACACAGCCTTTTCTTCTCTTTTTTTTTACCTCCTTTGAGCATCATGGATCATTCTGACAACATTCATTCCATCTCCATTACCCTTGATAGGTCCAACTATGTTCTTTGGGCCTAAGCTCTTTCTGGCTTCATCAAAGAGAAACGGCTTTGGCATTTTATCATTGGTGCACTTTCTAAACCCATCCAGGAAGCAATAGAGACTGCATTTGCTTTCGATGACCGTCTTGATGAATGGGAAGGGAAGAACTACTAGATTATCACATGGTTCCGAGCCACTACTGTTCCTTCCATCAGCCTTCAGTTTGGATGCTTTCAGGATGATGATTCACTTATCTCTCTGGCCAAAGCAATTTGGGATTTATTGAAGGAACATTATCAGACACTGGACATGCTCATCAATATCAACTGTTGTAGATTCTCTATCATACGTGCCAGGCATCCGGTCAGTCTCTCAATGACTTCTTATCCCAGATGTCTTTTGTTTGGGCCAACTCGCTTTTTCTGAACCTCCATAGGCCCATTATGAGGCTGTACCGCTATTTATTACTTATTGGAATCATCAGCGACTATTATAGTTTCTTATGACTCTTCATAGCACTTTTGAGCCCGTGTGTGCTTCATTGTTCCATCGTTTGTCTTTGCCCACTTTAGAGCAAGCCATTACTGAGCTCCTACTAGAGGAGACTCGTTTTGGGATTCTCAAATCTCAAAACATGGATTATGTTCTTGCTACGCCATCATCTCAAATTTCTTCATCTTCATAGCCAATCATATGCAGTTATTGTCCCAACCGAGGCCTGCCAGCCAATCATTCTCTTGTTCACTGCCAGGTTCGTGAATGCTTGACTTGTTATAAGACTGCACCAGGCCATCTCTAAAGCAATTGTCCTCGAGCTTCCTCCATTATTTTATCCACGCAAGGGGCTTCTTATTCTGGGTATCAGTCTAAATTTAGTTCTCGCTCTGCTGTTGTTGCCTCTAAGGGGTTTTTCTGCTCCTTCTTTCTCTATGGATGATGTTGAGTCCATCATCCACTAGGTGCTCGCCAAATCTGGTACTACTCCCTCTATTGCTCTTTCAGTAACCTCTAGTAACTCTTTATGGTATTTTGATTTCGCATACTGTAATCATATGACTTCTGACTCCACTCTGTTTTCTTCTTTATCATTATCATCTTCTGTTCCCACCATACACACTGCTGATGGTTCTCATATGCATGTTAGTTACATTGGCCAAATCTTTACTTCCACTATGTCTCTTTTTGATGCTTATCATATTATTGCTTTTCAATTGAACCTTAATTCTGTTAGTCAGTTATGTGAACTTGGTCTAACCATTACCTTTTTTGCTATTGGTTGTTTAGTGCAGAACCCTCAAATGGGATAGATCCTTGGGATAGGCTGTAAGCATGGACGTCTGTTCGAGCTTATCTATCTTCGTATTCCACACAAATCATCTACTATTGCTGTTGCATCTACTATGTTTTCTTTTCATCTTCGGCATTGTCGCTTGCGACATGCCTCTTTTAGTCATTTGAAAACTTTAGTTTCTAGTGGTCAGTTAGGTCGTGTCCGTCTTGAAAATGTCGATTATTTATCTTGTCAAATTGCTAAACAACCTACCTTACATTTTAATAAAATTAATTCTATTTTTACTGCTCCTTTTGATCTTGTGCATTTATATATTTAGGGACCTTTCCCCACATTGACCATAGGGGGGTCTAGATATTTTGTGATTTTTGTTAATGATTTTTCTTGCTATACTTGGCTTTTTCTTCTCAAAAATTGCTTTGAACTTTAACAGATTTACTATGATTTCTCTGCCATGGTCCTCACTCAGTTTTCTCGTACTATTATGCTTTTTCATTCTGATAATGCTAAAGAGTACTAGGATTCTGATTTTCTTTCTTTTCTTCGAGCTCATGGTACTGTAGACGTCCCCGAACGCCCCGGGAGGATGAGTCCCGTTCTGTTCATTTTGGGTTCGCTTCAGTTCGGACTCAAATTGTCACGGTTCTCAATCTGAACCAAAGAGTCCAAATTCGGCAAATCGTTTTGAGAAAACAGTTTTTTGAAAGAAGTGCCAAACATGGACTATTTTGGCAGATACAGAGTCGCCACCTAAATATTTTATTTTTGGAAAATTTAGGAAACCCTAACTCGTGCCTAAGGCCACGTGTCCATCATCACCAAAGTTGCCTCGGCTCGGGAACTTGGGTACGATTGGGGAAGGTCACTTCGTGAGCACCCCCGCTCGCTCGATCAAAGATCGGCCTCTACTAACCATGATATCTAGTTTTGAAAACATTATGCATTCTTATTTCGGTTATTAGCCTAGATTTAATACGTGATGCGCACAGCATACAAGTATAGACTGGATCGCCTGAATTGGAACAAAACATTTCATGTTTGTTTTTGAAAGATGGTTTGCTACTTGCAAGTAGGCTTAAAATGCAAATTTTGCCATCCTCGGGTGGGCTTAGAAAACATGGTTTTGCCACTATCTAGTGGGCTTAAAATTCACAGTGGATGAATTGTTCCAATCCCAATAACCCAACCTTCACCCACAGGCATTCAGGCAGATATATCACATAAGCAAATAGCCTCATGGTAAGCATGCTATCATGGTAGCCACTCACACACATGCAAGGATGCTAAAGCGTAAAAACTTACCGAGTACTCCAAGCCAAAACAGAAACTATGTTAGAAATCCATGCATGATCCTAACTATACAGAAATGCCTAATGCAACACATGCAGGAATGCAACTAAGATAGGTTCGGCTATTCTAAACATGGCATATGGAATGCTACAGCTAACATGTATTCAACTCGGAATTGAAATACAATGCAGTGAGTATGATGCGCCGAGCCCGGTGCATGCAAAACAGATGAATGAATGCAAACATGCTATCATACTGTATGCTAAATAAAACATGCCCTAATCTAACCATCATAAGCTGGTAAATAAAAGGGAGAAAGACGTGGGGTTGGAAGACATACATCACATGCACTCACACTTATTACAATTGTGCCCTCACTCGGAGGGTCCGAATAAATAACACACAGTCCCAAATGAATAATTACAGTCCGAATAAGTACAAAACCCTAATTAATTAACAAATGAACTAGGAAAACAGTAAATTGGCAATGCAAGCCCATGGACCGCCTCAGCTCTATTCCAAATGATGAATGATGCATGTTTGAGTTGCCTTGAGCGGAAATCCATTGCGATGCCCCAATTAGCCTCTATTTACAATTAAGCCCGGAATATTGCGCGAAGCTCCAAAAGACTGCCGGCTTCTGATTTGCTGCAACAGAGGGCAAGAAAGGGGCATGGCAATGTATTTTCACATATGTATGCTTGACTACTCTTCAGGGAGTGTAGTCCTCGATCCTCGTGCCACCAATCACGCATCTCGATGCATGATGGCCGAGAAGTCGAATTGCATGACTCAATGTGAAATGAATGCACATATAAACAAAACAAGGTCTAGACTCCATCATGGGTAATCCGGAGTGTCGGCGACCGGGAATTGAGACACGTTCCGTCACTCGAAGTACGAAACGTCCCTCGTTTCCCGTGATCGGGCTAACTCCTATCCCAAACACAATGCAAATGAGATGGCATGCACCATGCAACTAATATACAACCTAGCATACACAATGCTATGAAATGGCATACACAATACTCGATGTAACACGACATACACAATGCTCTAACATGTAACCTAGTATACGCAATGCTATGAAATGAAATGGCATACGCAATGCATGATGGACTTACACCAACATGAGTGGACCTTAGCCACACTCACATCAGTGGCCATAAGATGAAAATGAGACTATCGAAATGCGTGCATATATGCACGCAAATCGAGGACCGAACCTAAGGCACCAAATGTCACTCTAACAAGGCATGACAAGGGATGCAAGATGGCATGCAATAGCATAAATTACAGCTCTGAAACAGTATGCAAAGTGATCCCGAAACATGGAAACATGGCACCCGATACATGAAGTAAACCCATAAACTCAAAACTAGGCACATGTATTGACTTATAGCTATGCAAAAAAAGCATTATTTGACTATGAAGCACAAAGACAGAGCCAAGGAAGTCCTAAAACATGAACATTTCTAGTTCAAAGCATGGCCAAAAGACGCTAGCAAGATGGACTAAAATAGCATGCAACTTTGACTAGCAAACATGGTTTATATGGCATGTATATGAAGCATATGAAATCTCACAAAACCAGAAAAAATCAGTGAACAAAATATGTGAAAATATGCCCAAATAAACATGGAAATGCAGCCAGTGCATGTAAAAATGAGGGGCTCCTTTGGAAGGGCATACAAGGGGTTATTAAGCACATGCATCAAGGACCCTTAGCATATCTGAATCAACTCTGGAAATGAGTTATGGGGGTCCTAAAACCCACTGAAAAGTGGTAGAAATAAAGCTTGGAAGCTTGCAAATAGGGGGTCCTTTGGAAGGCCAAAAAGGCCACCAAACATGACAAGGAGAGAGGGGGTCACCCCCCTCTGATTTTGGCCTTCAAGAATACACCCAAGCCACTAAAAATCTTCTGGATTTCAGTGGCTAAGAGGCCAAACCATGGCCAATGCAAGTGTTCTAATGCATAGCCCTAATCATGAAGAGATGAAGCATGCATAGGGGGAAGATGACCCCAAATAGAGAATAGACCATAATCAAACATGAAGGTGATGTCAAAAAAAGACTTTTTTTAGTTTAGGTCGAGGTCCAAAAGGGCTCACAAATAAGACTAATGTATCATGCAAAAACAGTCCTAAAAGAGAGATTGGACAAACAGGGCAGTAAAAAGCCTCAAACAGCCAAGTGCCCCTCGACAAATTTGAAGAGAGGCTCAAAAAAAGATACTTTACAGTTTATGGAAAATCTCGAATATGCTCACAAGTAAGGCTAAAATGTGATGCAAAAATAGCCCTAAAAGAGAGATAAAGGGAAAGGGGTAGTAGATGGCCTCAAACAGCAAAGAGCCCCCAACAAAGTTGAAGAGGGGCTCAAAATAAGGCACTTTACAGTTTTGATCGAAGCCCAGAAATGCTCGCAAGAAAGGCTAATATATTATGCAAGATAAGCCTTAAAAGAGGGATAGAGCACAAAGGGTGAGTAGAAGACCTCAAACAGAGAAAAGTCCTTGATCAAACATGAATATGAGCTCAAAATAAGACTATTTTTAGTTCAGGTCGAAGGCCAAAAATGCTTTCAAGTATAGCTTATAGATGAAGTAAAAAAAATGCAAGTTTAAGGAAAATAGGTGCTTACCCTTGAAGAGCAGCAAATCAGGAGCTTTTGGTCTAAAATTCTGAGCTTTCAACCTCTTCAAATGGCCTCCAAGGTGCTGGAATGAGTGATGGAGGTGGTAGGCTATGAGGTGTAGGGTAAATATGCAAGACAAAGGGTGTTTGGAGGCTTGAAGTATAGATATAGGAGGTGTATGTATAAATGCCCTAGCTGGTTTTTCTAACCCCTAGAAATGGAGGTGGGGGGGTTAGTTATATAGAGGGAGAGGAGTGAAAGAAAATGGGAGAAAAACCAATTCAAATTTTCCCCCAAAAAGACAAACCCTCGGGCAGAGGATCTAGTGCAAAACAGCTGGCACAGTTGGAATGCACCAGGAGAGACAAGCTTGGCCGGCCAGGTTCAAAAGGTTCAGGTGGCCGGCTGGCCACCTCTCTTGGCCGGCCGACCAGGGGTCAAAGAGGTCAAGCAGAATTGCTGGCTGGGCACCCCTAAAAAGGTGGCCTCCCAGATGAGTGCAACACAGCTGCATGGAGAAAAACCAGAAAATGTAACCCAAGAGAGAGAAAAACCAAATTTTTAGAGGGGTTCAAAAGGGTCAGGAAGAATTACTGGTCGGCCTACCCATATTGGTGGCCTCCCAGGTGTGTACAACACAATGATGTGGTGGAAAGTCAGAAAAAGTGGCCCGAGAGTGGGAAAAACTAGCTTTCTAGTGAAGAAAACGGGCGATGAAGAGCGATGAAGAAATAAAACTGGTTTTCAGAACAATTGCTAGCCTCCCATCTTCCTACAACCTTTCTAACAATGAAAATAAGGTCCCCGCCAAAAATGGACCAAGACGGATGCAAAACGGAGGTTCGGGGGCCGAAATGCGCGGCCCGAGGCCCCAAAAACTGACTATTAAGCACCGGAGGTGGCGTTCGACCACGAAGTTGGTCTCTTGGGCCACAGTGTCCCTCAAAAGGGAGGAAACAAGGTGTGTGCCAAAAACCGGAGCAAACGGAGGTAGTTAAGCGGTCCCGAACCGAGGCACACGGCCGACGGCTCCGAAAACTGGGAACTGGGCTCCAAACGAGAAAAATGGCCTACGACCACGAAATGTAGCCTACAGCCACTGAGAGATGATCTACGAGACCTCTCCCTCCCTTTGGGAAGAGAAAACAAAGAAAACAGGGCCTGGTTCGCAAACTGAGGCAAGGCACAAAAGAGTTTGGAAGTCCGGAGGCAAAGCTCGCGGCCAAGACTCTGCAACTTTAGAACTAGCACAATATGCAACATCACCAAGCGCTCAATTGGTGACGTCTGAGTCTTAAGGTCGGTCAAAAATGGGGTGTCTACAGGTACCCTATCTCATCGATCTTGTTCAGGCACCTCCCAACAAAATGGACGTACCGAAAGAAAGCACCGTCATATTCTAGACACTACCCAGGCTCTTCTCATCTCTTCTTTTGGTCTTGAAAATTTTTGGGAAGAAGCTGCCCTCACTGCTATCCACACTATCAATCGTGTACCTACACCTGTAATAGCTAACACTTCTCCTTACGGGCACTTGTATGGTTCTCCTCTTGACTATGCCACTTTTAAAGTTTTTGGTTCTGCTTGTTTTGTTCTACTTCAGCCTCATGATATCATTGTTGGGATCCTATGTCCAAGCGTCTTCATATTTCTCGTCATATGGTCTTCTGAGAACATAAAATGATCTCCACTCTTTCCAAGTTTCACCTATCACAATCCACCCACTCACCGGTCTTTACTGATATTTCTATAGACTTGTTTTCTGATGAATTTGATGCAGATTTTGGCCCCATGCTTCCACAGCCGCCTACGCCTATCGTCCATCCTGAGGATCCTATGTTTGATGACAACCTTATGCCTTCTCCAGCTCCTATGGAGGTTCGTCTATCTTCACCTCCCATTGAGGTTCCTCCTCTACCTGAGCTTCATTCTACATGGGTAAGGCAGCTTTCTGTTCTTCTCCGTGATTATATTGTTGGTTCCACTACCTTTTGCTCTCATGAACCTACTTCTTATCGAGAAGCTTCTTCTAACCCTCTTTGGCAATAAGCTATGATTGATGAATTGCAGGCTTTTGATCAAACTCATACCTGGGATGTGGTTGATCTTCCTCTTGGAAAACGTACTGTTAGTTGCAAATGGGTTTACAAGATCAAAACCCATTTCGATGGTTCCATTGAGCGTTACAAAGCTCATCTTGTCGCACGGGGATTTACTCAAGAATATAGGATTGACTATAAGGAAACATATGCTCCGTTGCCCATCTTATTTCAGTTTGCAGTTTACTTGCCATTGTTGCTGCTCGCCACTAGAGTCTTTATCAGATGGATGTCAAGAATGTATTCTCAATGGTGATCTCACTAAGGAAGTTTATATGCAACCACCTCCTAGTTCTTCTGTTCCATCAAACAAAGTTTGCAAACTCTGTCGTGCTTTGTATTGTTTGAAACAAGCTCCGCGTGTCTGGTTTGCCAAGTTCAACTCTATTATTCGGGATTTTGGTTTTTCTTCCAGTGCCCATGTTGTATTTCATTATTCATTTCAATATATAGAGTTTCTCTTTTCTCTCTACTCTCATAACAGTAATGAAGCATTGGCTGCTATTGTTTAATCTTATTACTTATGCTATTTTTTATTTATTTATTTTAAAAAGAGAGTAAATTACACTGAGACCATCTGAGATTTTTATTTAATACGGATTCTCTTCTCACGTTTGAAAAATTATACTTTCTTCTTGTCAGATTAAAATGATATATTTGCCCTTTAACTTTTATACATATAAAATAATAAAATGATGTCAATATTTTGTTCATGTCATTTTAAGATAAATAGCAATCATCTTCTTTGGTTTAACTCACACAAAATATTGATTTTTATTTTTATTTTTCTTGTTTTTTTATTTTTATTGAAATTTTTTTAATATTTTAAGCAATTTTCATTTTTATTTTTTAGATACACCTAATCTAGAAATATTTAAGAAGTATAATATTTTGTGTTTTTTAAAAAAAAAAAAAAATCACCAAATACAAAAGAATAAAAAAAATACAAAAATTCAGTAATACTATAATAAATATGAATGACAGTGTTTGATAATACTGCAATAAATGTTGGTGAATAGACGAGAAAAAAAATGATGGTGGAAATAAAAATGAAAAATTCTATTCATATATAAAAATTTATACAAAAAATATTATAAAAATGTTGTGATAGTGATGTTATTGTAAATATAAATTATGTTTATGGGCATTTTGTTTTAAAGTGAAAGGTTACTATTAAGTTATATCATCGTATTTGAAAATTTTATATAAATTTATGTTTGTATATCATTAGTGTTTGGCATGCACTAAAAAAGTGTACTTTTTTTGCTTACATATACTTATTTATGTCGCATTAATCAACATCTTCTCTCTACTTTTCTATCCACTTTTTTCTACTTTTCTACACATTTGTTTTTATAAAAAGTCAAAAAGTACACTTATTTAAAACATCTCAAACCACTAAGAATATGTTCAGGTAGAATTTAATGATGGAAAATTGTAAAATGTAATCATAATGATAAGAAGAAGAAATGGTAGAAAAAAGGCCAAAATAGTCTTTTAAATTTTTTTAGGGCATGTCATCAGCAATTTAAGGAGTAATTTGTAATGAAATTACAAATCTCAGGGAGGAAAATGTAATTTTTCAAACGTGAATGAGGAATCTGTATTAAATATAAACTTTAAGTGTGTTAGTATAATTTACCAAAAAAAAAAAAACTATAACTGTATTTTATCCTATAACATATAATACATTAGTAACAAATATAAAATCTGAACATTCTTCAAATCTGTTGTATTAAAAAAAAAAAAAAAAATTAAATAAATAAAAAGTGGGGAAATTCTATTTCCACTACCCTAATAAACTCAAGGCAAATCTTTTCTCAATACACATCTCTATTAATTTAATTATTAAGTAATTATTTCAACCCACATCCTTAAAATTACAAATAAATCCTTCACTCATATGTACACACACTTTACTGTCAAAATACACACACTTTAATTTACCTCAATTTACAATTCTACTTCCACCCATTTTCGTGAAGACCAAAGTGACTCCAATTTATATTTCTACTTCAAACAGAAGAAGTTCAAAAAAAAAAAAAAAAAAAAATCTGGATAATGATTATTAGTTCAACGATTTAGCATTGATGGATTTCTCTGTTCAAAAAAAGTCAGAACGGTTTGGACATCCTGGCACGACTTCAACACAAACTTCAGAGTTGGAAATGTCAATTTTTAAATTTTGCTGGGAGGGGTGTGTTCTTGTCAAGCATGTTCTTGAAGCTATTCCTATCTACATTTTTTCAGTTTTTAAAATCCCTGGCAACGTCATCAAGAAAGTGCAATAAGATCACGCCTAACTTGATAATCAATAAGATCATAGGTCTAAAATGCGATTGAAATAAGGAAAAATAAAATAAAATAAAATAAATGCCAAAGAGAGACAGACAGAGGATAGATCTATGTCCGAGCAGAAGGTGAGAACAGAGATGAAAAGCTGGTGTTGGTGGTTTTAATCTTCATCTTCATCTTCATCTTCATCTTCATCTTCATCTTTATCAGCGTCAAAAAATCAACAAAGATTTGTGAAAGATGATGTCAAGCAATTACACTACGATTGATAATCAGAAAGTCTTCGGATCTGTACCTGTAATTTCTCATCAAATTCAATTCAATTAGCCTCCTCAATCCTCTAGATCTTTGTTTTTTCCTCTCTAACTCTCTCTCTCTCTCTCTCTCTCTCTCTCAATTTCTCAGGCTGTTTCCGATTCACCAGGTCACGTAGCACTCAAATTCGCAGGTAAAATCCGCGGATTCTGACTCTTGAAGCTCTCTCTGATTATTCAATTCAAGTAGCAGATCACGCCTAAATTGATGATGCGATTGTTGAACTATTTAATTATCAAATAAAAATTGTTGAACTAATAATTAAACGATGTTAATAATTGAGTATAAAGTTAAAGATTAAAGTAATAGAGGAGATGTTTTGTTTGCAAATAACAGAGAAGAGTACAGAGTGTGTAAGAAGCAAATTGACTAAAAAAAAAAATAATTGGGATTTAATTTTTTTGTTTCAAAAAGTGTATATTGAGATATTTTTATTTCTAAAAGATGTGTATGGAGAATTTGTATATATATAATATTAGGAGTGTTGATCAATGGCTATTATAGTAATTTTTAATTAGGATATAATTGTCATTAATTTAATTTTTCATTAAGTACGTTCACTGAGTTTATCAGGGTGGTGAAAATAAAATTTCCCTAAAAAGTGGTGTAAGCATGTCCGTTTAGTGTGTATGTCCATTTTATCCTAAGGTGTGGTTTGGCAAATTTGATTTTTTTGATTTTTTTGACCTTTTTAGTCTGGGATTTTTTTGTTCGTTTGGTTTTCTTGTTTGACATTTATGGTTTTTTGGTATTGGAATGACAAAATTACCCTCCACTCGGAAATGATACTTTTTTGACTTTTTGTTTGTATATGGGTCAATTTGATAATTTTACATAAAAAATCAAATATTTTGTCATTTTATAATTTTGTGACTTTTTTTTGTCCTTACATATGTATTTAGTCTCAACGTGAAAACCAAACCAAGGTTTAGGCTCTTCCACATTTCTTAGCTATTGTCTACCCCAAAAAATAAGAAAAAATTACAAATAAGTGATTTTCAAAATCAAAATATTTATAAAAAATCATAAACATTAATAATTAAAATTATAAAAATTTTCACTAATCTGTAATAATTTTTAAAAAACTATCCCCAATGATAATTTTCCTATTTCAAAAATATTTACACATTCATGAAAATTGGATATTTATGACTCATTATTTTAATATTTATAAAATTTATCATTAATGTATAATCAACAATCAATGAATGCAAATCCACATTAAATTTAATGCATAGTTTGGGTGCGAGCATTGCCATGGCTATCAGCTGAGCTCTTGGATCGCAGTTGAATGCAGAGATGTGTAAGCCTTTTCTCATTCCCAAGTCCAGCGAAATAGTGACTCATTATTAAATCCTCCATAGGATGATCCACCATATCTTTAATTTGAGGTTAGGTCTAAATCTCATTAAAATTCTCCACATAATTGATTCATACATACTTACACATGTTTTTTGATTTATTTTCTTTTCTTTTCTTTAATGTTGTGCTTCTGTGTTCATTCTTTGTAGTTAAATTCACATTGTTGTTTTAATGCTCACAACCTGCTTGATTTTATGCCTAGTACAAATTGGCATTACTTATCAACATCTCAAAATTGATGCTTTTGCCACTTTGATGTTTTTGTTTCGGGCACGGGTGGGCTAAAGCTCTGTCTATTAGATGGCGGTTGAAATTGAGCCAATTTGAGTCAAAATGAAAATTTTAGAGACGAAGTTGACAAAATTGAAATTTAGAGGACCAAGTCACATGAAACGCATACTCTAGGACCATGGAATAGAACATCCAATAAAATCCGACATTCCAAATATCAATATTGAACAAAAACATAAGACATCAAAAAGCACTACCATTTAACATTTGGAAACATAAAAAGGCAAAACAACTAAAAGGATCCTACTTTTACATTGGCTGTCAACAATCCAGAATCTTGCTTCTTTCTCTAGGCTGGGACTGATTTTGTAAAAGATAAAAACAGTAAGAACAACATAGACTTAGTAAAATATTTAAATATTTGAACTGTCAATCTGATCTTAAAATAACCCAGAGATCCATCACTTATTAGTCTATTATGACTCTGTGCCACTTCTTTATAATCCCAGGTGTTTAGCTCTTACTTGGGAAATAATCTGCTTCCCAAAAACTTATCGTGGTACAACTTCGGATATTGTTGCATCATCAACTGAACAAGTTTGTTGCCGCAGTGTCAAATTGTTTTCTTCTTCTTTATCTTTGTTTGTTGAGAAAGCGGGCCTTTGAGGAATTGGCACAACTTCGGTTTCATTTTTGAGCATTGAAGAAACTTCCAACATGGACGGTCTCTCTTGCCATTTTTCTTGAACGCACAACAAAGCCACCTGCATGCATCGCATGAGTTTACATGATGAAGATGAATCATCCAGTAATGGGTCCATAAAGTCCATGCCTTTACCATCTTTCCACAGTTCATATGCCTGAAAAAAAGAAAACAAAAGAAAAATAATGATAATAATAATTTTTATCATCCTTGTACTTCACATTCACAACCATGATAGAAAACATTTTCAAAGTAACTTACATATTCTAGAATATTTAAATTTTTATGCAGACCGTGCAGACTTGTATTCTTTTTGCCACTTATGATTTGCAAGAGTAGAACTCCAAAGCTATAAACGTCATATTTTGTGGAGTATGTACCTCGTTTTACATACTCTGGAGGAACGTAACCACTGCATTGCAGTGATAAAAAAAAGTAATTATTATTTGACAGTAAAACATGTTTGCGTGAGAAATTTGAGGGTTTATTTACTTACTATGTTCCCACAATGTGACTTGTGTTTGCTTCATGTTCATCTTTTTGAAAAATTCTAGCTATACCAAAGTCTGATATTTTTGGCTTCATGTCCTTGTCTAGTAAGATGTTACTAGCCTTCAAATCTCTGTGGACTATTGTGAATCTTGAATATTCTTGGAGATATAGAAGCCCTTGAGTAACCCCTTCAATGATATCAAGCCATTTCTCCCAATCTAATAACGGCCGTCCATTCGGATCTGCATCAATTAAGATATATGTATAATTAGTTATTTCTTGATAACTGATGTAGGAACTAGGTGCAAACTATACCCTATGAGCTCAAATTCGACCTTGAGTGACTTCTTTCAAGCGTAGTGATGTGTTCCACAACATGCCATTCCTGTATTTAATTTTTTTCAGACACAAAAACATGGACTTGAGCACTGAAAGATGAGTGGTTTTTGGAGGTAAGGCTAGAAGACCACTGCCATCATTTTGTTAAAGTAAGATGCACATTAAAAAAATCTCTACAAAATGCACTTCTTTTGTCATCTTTTTGGCAAATTGACAGTAAAAACCTATTTACCACTAGGAAGCACAAACAGTCTGTTGCCAGGTCAAAACTCCTTAAGAAGTTCTAATACCCTCTTTGATTTAGCAATTCTACTGTTGCTATATGGTATTGTACTTTTCATTGTTTGTATGCATATCGAAATAAAACATAATTCAAATTCAAATATACCAACAAAAAATTTCAAGGTTCAAGTGAGAGTATAAGAGATTGCAGACCATAGAGGTAGAAATCCAAGCTTTTATTTGGCATGTACTCGTAAATCAGCAGCTTTTCTTCCCTTTCTGTGCAAAATCCCAGAAGTCTAACTAGATTGACATGTTGAAGTTTTGCCTTGAGTGAAACCTCATTTTTGTACTCCTCAACTCCTTGTTTGGAAGTCTCAGAAAGTCTCTTCACTGCAATTTCTTGTCCATCCGGTAATTTACCCTGATAAAACCACACTTATTTAGTATATTCAACCAGATTGGCTGCTGATTTTGTGATGGCTTCTACAGTTATCTGTAATGCTGTAAACAAAAAGTTCACCTATTTATGTGTATGTAGTTAATGCTCATGTAATTGTAAAGTAATGCCCATAATCATTTGTCAAGCTTCAATTTTTGGAATAATGAAAGATTATGAATGGTTTTTGAGAAGATCCAAGTAAAACAAAAAGGACACGAATGATGAATTGACAAGATTTGAAATGGCATTATTTTGGAGCAAGAACATGGGGGTTTGCAGCTGCATGCTCATACTTCTTTTATTTTCTATGATAAAATGATGTTCAAAAGGTACCACTTAGCATTTCATGCATAATTTGGGATTGTATGCATTGTTTTCTAGTAAACTAGAATTACTAAGTATGTTTGCTAGGTGAAAGTCCAACTACACATGTCAAATGCACATCTCATACTTTGACTTGAGTGTCGAGTGTCTAACATGGGTACGTCATACATTTAGAAAAATCCATGTACCGTAGAAACCTACAATACTATACATCTTAAGTATTTTTCTACTTGAAAGTTTGAATAGATAAATTGGGTCACCAAATATTACCTTATAAACAGGTCCAAATCCACCCTGTCCAAGCTTATTTTCACTTGAAAAGTTATTTGTGACCGCTTTGATGTCCGCAAAACTGAATACTTGTAGATTAGGAGACTCCGACTTTTTCCCTGTAGCCATTATCCTCATAACTAAAATATAAAAATTAAATATGTTAATATCTTCATTTTTTAGTTAAATAACATATACTTAATGACTATTAATGTTGAACTTTGAAAACTGTGAATAGTTACCTTTCTTTTTGAGTACCCCTCTCTGCAAATACCACAATAGAGTGCCTAGTAGGAAAGTAAGTACACAAATTGTAGGAAGCAGAATCACTAATAACCATTTCTTGTTTCCTTGTTTTTTGTCTTCTCCTAGAGCTGCACAAGTGGGTAATTAAATTGATCAGAATGTGACAATAAGGATGCTCTGCAAATTTTGGCATATGTTATACTCTTAGTATGTGTTTGGATCATGAATTTGGAAAGAGATTAATTAAGAGAAAGGAGAAGTGAATAAAATGTAAGCTAATTTGTTTCACTTTTCCCTCCTCTTTTCCTTTCCTTCTACAAATCTCTCCTCAAATCTATGCCTTGAACTCTTATGTAGTCAATGTGAGCCCAAAGGGGATACTGAAAGAATGGCATGAGCTGTCTTTTCCTAGCAAGTGACCATTAATTTTAATTCAAGCTACTACTATTCTTTATGTTTCAAATTTCCATAAACATGTTCACATAGAGAGCAGATGTTATGGAAAGTTGACAAACCTCATTGATTACATGTCTATTTATAAGTTTTACCTATTGTAGCATGATGATGAGATGAACATACTCAAAATTCCAGCTAGATCAGGTGTTGTGATGCAATAATAGCGTTCTGTTTGTTTTGTCAGAAAATATACAGAAAATATTTATGGAAATATTTATTGGTGGCAGCAAAAATAGTTGTGGGTGGTGGTGGTGGGACTGCTGCAGCAGTAGTGGTTTGTTGGTTGCGTTGATAAGATTTTATACTGGAAAAAGTTTTCCACCTTTAAAAAGGTGGGAAAAGTGGAAAATGAAACGTTTTCCGCTCAAATAAGCTTTTCCATTGACTTCTGTTTTTGTCATACCAAATACCATAAATACAGAAATGTTTTTTTTGCTGAAACAAACAGACTGTAAGACTCAATTCTCAACCTGAGCTTGAACAATCTGTGACTTACCTGCCTTAGTGAGCACCCAATTGTCATCATTGGGCACTTGCCATACCGCATAACCCAGAAGCCCCTTATCCTTGGCATAAGAAACCTTAGTTCGGATAGCCTCCACATCGTCAAATCCGATCCAAAACAATCCAAATGTGCAGTAATTGACTACATAAGTTGCATTATACATTGAAGCAAGTTTGTAACTTTTCATGTACCACTTGATGTACTTGTAGCTCATAGATCCATCTTGTGTAATAGCCAAACCTCTGGCTGGTGCACCAATTCCATTCTCTTTAGGGCTCACAAGTGTCCAAGCATAGCCGTGGTATGCCAAGCCCAAAACCATCTTACTAGCCGGTATTCCTATCCCAATCCATTCCTTTATACCATAGTCAGTATTTAGATTGCTTGAAGGGTCATACAAAGCAGCATGACCACCCGTAAAATTATCCCTTTTGGACAAGTAATAGTCATATGCTATAATATGAACCCAATCTAAGTTCCTTTCCACTGATTTTACGGGGTATTTGTTGGAATCAACGACAGGTGAGTAATGACCAGACATGATCAAGATGAGTCGTGAAGTCGTTGATTCGGAGTTTATAGCAGCTCTCCATTCGTCAAACAGAGTTCCCATATTGGTCATGTTCGTGTCCGTACTCAGTGAAACACCCCACATATCCATGCCTTGGAACCCGTAAAGCCGGGCTATTTTTATCGTCGATTGAATAAAAGTTTTTCTGTGAGAAGCTTGGCTAACCATTGAGAAGAAAATTGAAGAGTTTGTGGTGCCATCCCAGATGGATAAAATTGTGATGATGGACGGGTTTTTTTGTTTGACGATGTTAGTGAAGGTGGAGAAGTATTGTTCGGCAGAGGAGGGGATGGAGAGCTCATAAGTGGACGAGTTTATATATGCAAAAGCACACAGAAGGTGAGTGAATAGAGTTGAATCTATGTCAGGAACTGGGGATTCGCTACCGGAATACCAGTAACCGGCTTTGATCCAGGTTTTGGGCTCTGAAGAACTCACTTCTAGAGGAAGTAGTAGTACAAAGAAGAGGGTGATAACGAATTTGAACGACATTGAAAAAAGAAAGTTATCTGATCATTCTTTCAGGGATGTGTTTTCTATATCTTAGGAACCTGAAGATTAACTTGTCTACCAACCAGTCTAGATTCCACAAGATGTAGGAAAAGGTGAGGACTTCCCTTTGGGATGCTTACGTGGTATTGGTGTGGTATGCATGTTTGATTGTGTATTTGTTTTCCATTTTATTTCTGGAAAACACAAAAAAATTATTTGGCCAATTGTTTTTGGTTTTTGGTTTTTTTTGTTTTTGAAAAGAACTTACTCTGTCGAAAATATTGAAAAGTTATTTTTGTACAAAAATGAAAATGATAGTGTTTTTAAAATTTTTATTGTTTTTTTGTTTTCGAAAGCACAAAGTTATAGAAAGGAGATGATTTCAAACAACATTGAAGATCGAAAGCTGTCTGTCACATGCTTTGAAGCCTTGCAAATGAACAGAACCGTTCGTGAACAAGTTTGAGGTCAATTCGGTAAGAGTTCGTTCGAATTCAGTTCGTTAAATTTTTTTTGCTTTTGCATTCAAGCTCGAGTTCGAACTCATTAAATTTTTAATAAACAAGTCTAAATATTCTAAAACTTTCTCATAAGTTCTGCTTGTTAGCTATTATATATTAAATAATGTAAAAATATGTATAAAAAATAAAATAAATATGTTATTTATATATTTAAAAAATATAAATGTAAATAATAATTAACTATAGATAGTACATTTAGAGCATGTTTGATTGGAAGGATTAGAGCATGGGATTGGGATTATTAATCCGTGGGCCCAATTATCTTATGTTTGTTTTGACATTTTGTTTTAGGATTATTAATCCAATAGATAGTTAATACAACAAATTTGTAGGATTATTAGTAATGGGGTAGGGGTGGGATTATGAATACCACACTAATTTAATAGGATTATTAATACCTCATTATTAGTCTTGTGGAATCAAACATAGCCTTATATAATAGTGATAGTAGATATTATTATTTTGATAAAATATTGACTTTTTTTTTAGAATGTTTATATATATAATATATATAATTGTATAATTAAAATTTTAATTGTAATTTTAGTTTTATAAGCAAATATGAATTTAAATTTTTTTTGGCTTGTTAAGGCTCGTGAACAGGTTCGAACTCGAGTCAAATCTAAGCCGACTCAGCTCGAGCTCAATTCATTAAATTTTTATTAAATTCAAACTCGAGTATGAATTCTTTAAAATTTTAATAAACAAATCTAGATATGTTAAAACTGAGTTCCGCTGAACACGTTTGCCTCCTAAATATATCTTAGCAACCTGAACATGGACTTGTGTACCGGTCTACGGTCCACGTAGTGTAGGCGGCTTGAGGAATAATTTTTAGTGGGTTCAATGATTAAGTTCTATATGCCATTTATTTTGTAATAAATTTTTGTGCATTCACATTAATCTTTGTGGGTTCAATGACAGTTCTATATACCATTTATTTTCTAATAATTTTTTGTGCATTCACATTAATCTTTTTATAAAAATGTAAATACAAAAATTTCTACAAATTTTCAATTGGAGAAATTTAAAAGATATTTTAGTTATCGATAGACTGAACTCATTAAAATTCGTTTTTGAGCCTAGATAAATTTAATACTTGTCTAAGTGTTTGTTTAGTGTAACTTATACTTATCTAAGCTGTTTATAGTTTTTTTTTTTTTTATATCTTAGGAATCTGTACTAAACTATTTAGTATAACTTTTGCCTATAGTTTATTAGGTAAAAATAGTTTAAATAAGTTGAAAAAAGTTAATTTTTAAAAGCTAAGTTTAGAGTGCTTTTGGCTTCGGTTTTTAGATTATCAATTTTTAAATTATAATAAATTGTACCAAACAGTGATATTGTTGTCATATGTATGTTTGGTTTGTGTCAAACAATGATGTTGTTGTCATATGTATGTTTGGTTTGTGTTTTTATTTATTTAATGACTTATTTTTAGGAAAACAAATAAAAGTTGTTTGGCGAAGTATTTTCTGGGAACTTTTTAAAAACTACTCGCTTTTAGGAAATACCAACGACTTGTTTCCGAATTTTGGAATGTAATTTTTGCATAAAAATGAAAACGATAGTGTTTTGGAACTTTTTATTGTTTTTTGTTTTCAAAAACACAAAAACGAAAACGAAAGAAAATGAAAATTAGTATAGCATGCTGATATTTTGTGAGCCTAAGCTGAGAGTAAAACACCTATATCGCTATCAAGTCTTTTTCTCGACACCAATTGCAGGTAAACAAACGAAGAAGAAGCTCTTTCTCTTTGTCAACATCATCACAAAGTCTTTCTATGCGTGGCTCAACTGTCAGTCTCTTCATCTCACCCTTGCACATACGTCAAGGAAACTGGGAGTCTCCTTCACAGGTGTTTTCAATTTCTACTTTGTGACTCTCTCCAGTCTATGAAAATGGACTGAACCGTGCAATTTTAATTTTGTGGGTTCACTCTAGGTTTTACTCGATAATTTAAGTTGTTCATTTTGTAAGACTCAGCGAGCAGATTGTTTATGAAGTCAATTGGGCATTGATAGTTATATGATTGGATCACAAAATCATGCTAAAAAATAAATGGTTTATTTTTAAAACTGTATTTGTCATTTATTTTTTTAACATGTTTTTAAGATCCAATCATGTGGACATGATGTTTTGCCGGGATGATCAGTTCGGTGTACTCTACATAATGGATAGTGATCCCAACATGGGCCACAAAATTCAAACTGGCACCATAGTCGTCATTGATTGGAGGGTTCAGTTTTTATGGGTGTGGGCTCAATTTGGATTCATCGCAGTGATTTGAACTGTTCAAATTGTAAATCATACAAAAAGATCATTCACAAAAAAATAAAAAGTAAAAAAAATCAAATAAATCAAATTGATAGGACATCAACAGTTATTTGATCAAATCAAGTTTAATATATATATATATATATAAAGAGTGGTGCTACATTCCTCTAATTTTGTATCCCTAATTTCACTCCTAATGATGTGCCTCACTCCTATGTGGAGTGGTCTCACACTTTGAAGAGAGTTGATTGGTTATTATCGTTTGTCACCTCATTAGAGATGCAATCTATACTATATATTAAGCAAAAAAGGGTTTTTAATCTCAAAAGATTTAAAAAAAAATCTTAACATTTATTAATTTCTCCCAACTCCCAAGTTTTACCCTCATAATAACACTTTAATGCATTAAGAACAAGTATAAAAAAAATTCTTTGAAATAATAACACTTTAATGCTTTAAAAACAAGCATAAAAAATTCTTGAAAGGTCCAACACATATGATTATTATCAAAATATTAAACTTTAATATAATATAATAAAAAAAAAGACATTTAATTATTATTATTAAAATATTAAACTTTAATATAATATAAAAAAAAAGAAGAAGACATTTAAAAAAATATTTAAAAAGTTGGGGGTAATGAAATGGAGGGATGAGATATTTCTCATATATAGAAGGGTCGGCAAATATGATTTTGAAATAAGACCTTTTCATTTTTTATTTTTTCATTCAAATATAAACCGATCACGTGACTATTAATATCTGATTAATTTAATTTTTTGTATGAATAATCATTGAGCCCTACAAATTAAATAGTTCAGATCACTAAAATGAACCTGAGGTAGGTCCTTACCCACGATGATTGGACCTTCCAATCCAAAACTAGGAAAAATTAGGGTCTACTTTATTTCTTTTTTCCTTCCAAAATATCCAAACACACCCTTAAATGCCACATCAGCTTTTTTGGACTTGTCTATCTATGACAACCCTTTCTTCTGATTAGCGTTAAATTGTGATTAAGCATGATAAGTAATTGATTAAGATGAAATCCTAAATTGTTGTGTGAGTGTGTTGTCTAGAATGCATTTCTAGCTGTTTGTTACTGAATGATCTATTCATGTTTAATTTCGAATTGCGAATTGAAAGCCTTATTGGCGACCGATTCAGAAATTGATTAGTGTTATATGCTAATTAGGATTTATATGATTTTATGGTAGATTTAATTAAAATTCAATTTGGAATGATTAAATTAGAATAAATAATGTTAAATTACATTAGCTTGAGTTATTACATTTTTGCCATTGAGTGGGCCACCTTTACAAACCTTGTTTGGGGCTTAATTCACACATTTGACACACCATTCTTCATCCATCTTCTTGAGCAAACCGTGAGTGAGAGAGAGAGTAGGAGAAAATTGAATTCATCTAGAGATTGGCTTGGAAAGTTAGAGGAATTGAAGGAGAATTGCGCATTTAAGCTACCACATTTGGAATTCAAGACTTAAGGTAGGAAATTCATTCTTTTAATTATGAATTTAAGTTGTTACATGCATGGTTCATGGAAAATTGGTGATTAGAGTCAAGAATTAGCTTAAAGTGTTGATTTGAGAGTGAATTCATGCATGCATGTCCATATCATAGAATTTTGAGGTTGTTTCCATGAAATCCTTGCATGCATGTCCATATTGTGATTGTACTCTAGAAATTCACCATGTTTTTGAGTTCAAGCTTGCATTTGATCATGCTTTGGAGCATTAGAGTTCATGGGAACTCATGCATGTTATGTTCTTGCATTGTTCTTCAAGTTTCATTAAAAATTGTGTTCAATTGTCACACCTTTGGGCTTGATTTTATAAAATGATCTTTGAAACATGTTGTATTATGAGTTTCTAAGTGCTTTCCAGAAAATTGGCCCAAAAGGATAAGTTTTGGTATGTTTGATTCTTGGTTTGAGCTTTGAAAGCTAATCTGGAAAACCCAAATTTTGGCTTCCACGCTCGAGCGACCACCTTTGTGTTCAGAGCTCCACTCGAGCGACGGAATGTTGGCTTGAGCGTAGATTACAAGTTCTCATGTTTTTGCGTGTGCAGACGCACGCTTGAGCGACGAGACCTATGCTCGAGCGAAGAACCGTGTCTTACGCTCGAGCGAGCATCGAGCGGAGAATTTCAGCAACCAGTACTTTTTACATTTTTACAGACCGCTCGAGCGAGGGAGTCTACGCTCGAGTGACCTTTCTGTTTTGGTAAGCTCGCTCGAGCGGAGAAAGCCACGCTCGAGCGAGACTTCTGTTTTCAGCAAATTTTGAAAAGTGTTTTAAAGTACATTTTTGCATCCTCATTCCATCTTAGGCATTCCTAGGCCATGTTTAAAGCATCTTAATGAGGATAATGTTATAGAACTATACCAAGTCAAGTTAAGGGGCTAAGTTATTAATCTCGAGTATGTAATCTAGTGTGTGTTCGTTCTGCAACTGTGTAGGGTTGAGAAATAATGTTGTAAAGATATGTTCAATTATAATTATTTTTTGAATGATCAACTGTGCTGCTTTCCAAAGGAACATTGTTTACTGAATGAATGTTTGTCCTATTTTATAAACTGTATTCGTGGCATCCATAGCAACTTACTCTTACTATTACTATTACTATCATTATCTTTATTGTTATCAATTATCGCTATCGTCAGAGATCTCTGTTAGTTCCAATGTTTAGAACCAATACTGTATACTGTTTGATGGCCATCAACTGACTGTTCGGTCTATTAAGACCTACTGTACTGTCTTGCTATTGGATGTACCACGTATGACTGCAATGATTTCTAATCGACTGATATGGCATGAAATATGAGCCACTGATTGAATAATTGATCTACTGATGCAAATGACTGTTTTAATTACTGAAAGGACATTCATTCTTGACCCATTTACACATTTGTTATTCACGGGGTTTTAGCTCACTGTTTATATATGTATGTAGGTGGCCAGGTACTGGACCGAAGCTAGAAGCGTCAAGTTAAGCTCACGTTTTGTCAAGCCAACCATTGTGCCTCACTTCGAGGTTCCGAGCCTGTTCAAGCTAAGGCTGTTTTGGGGTGTTTCAAATTCACCCCTTTGTTTCTATTTTGTAATGAACGTTTAAGACTTTTGACTGTACAGTATAAAGGGATTGGATCCCTAACCTATATGTTATGTGTATCCGATATGTATATATGTTATGGTTATGAATGTGGACTAGTCCATAAAAGTATTTTTCCATTCAGATTTTCACAGCTCATTGGACATCTTTTAATTACTGTTTGGCGTCTGCCAGCCCTTTACTCTGTACTATTGTTTTTACTGTTAAGCAAGCCTTTGGTAATCACGGATTATTGGCTGGTTACGATGCTAAACCCTTAGGGGCGGGTTTGGGTCGTGACAGAGTGGTATCAGAGCACGAGTTATACTGCACACACGTGTCCAAATGAGCTATATGATGTCCTAGAAAAGTAATTAGGGTATTGCATGAGCATGAGAAAGTGTGTGTGGCCATGATATGAATATATGTGCTAATGTGCTAATGTGTTTAAGTAAGCAATTTCCTATGTTTATTATTACTGTATTGCATATAGTGAAATTGAGAATGCAAGAAATGCTGATGAATTTGAATCATCTGAGGCAAGAATGACGAGGTTAGAAAGAATGGTTGAGCTGTTGACTGAGGCCTTAAGACAACAATAGAACCAACAGCCCCTACCTCCTCCAGCACAACTAGAACCGAATGTTCATGATGATGTAATTGCTTTGACACAGAAGTTTAACAAAATGAAGCCACCAATGTTCGAAGGAGTGCTTGAGCCATTAAAGGCCGAAGCATGGGTTTTAGAAACCGAAAAGTTGTTTGAAGTGTTTTCTTGTACGAAGCCACACAAAGTGTTACTGGCTACGTTTACTTTACAGAAAGAAGCTAGACGGTAGTGGATGCTTATACGTGATATTAACAATGCTATGACTTGGGCTCAGTTTAAGGAAGCCTTTTATGAGAAATATTTTCCCCAGTGTGTCCGAGACCGTAAGGTGACTGAATTTGAACAACTGAAGCATGGCGTCATGTCAATAGCAGAATATGAATCTAAGTTCACTGAACTCGCCCGTAATGCACCACACATGGTTGATACTGATTACAAAAAGGCCAGAAAGTTTGAAGGCGGGCTTAATGTAGAGATACTTGATCGAATCAATGTTTTGAAACTACTCAAATATGTGGATGTCCTTGACCGAACAATTATGGCCGAGGCAAATGTCACTGCATTGCAACAGACTAAGACACCGGTGACCGAATGATAGGGTAAGAGGCGAGGCTTTAATTTCAAAAAGGGCCGAAATAACTCATTGAATAAAAAGCAAAACACAGGGTCAACAAGCAGCTCTAGTCAGGGAAACAGTTCCATACCACCCTGCTCTGAATGTGGCAAAAGACATAAGGGGGTTTGCTACAAAATTTCTGGGGCATGTTACAGGTGTGGCAAGGTGGGTTACATGGTCAAAGATTGCTCTTCTACGTCTCAAGGCAATAGTAAGGCTGCAGCTAGTGCCGCAGCATCAACTGTTACACCAAAACTCAATCCGAAAGCGACTGGAAATGAGACTTTAAGGCAAGGCCGGGTGTTTGCACTTGTACCGGGAGATATGCAGAACACCGAGACAGTTGTGTCAGGTATACTCTCAATTTGTGCTCAAAATGCTTATATTCTGATTGATTCGGGGTCTACACATTCGTTTGTCTCGCATGCTTTTTCACGAAAATTAAATAGACCACTGGAACCCATGAACTATTTGTTAGCTGTATCTTCACCTGTTGGGGGATCCATGACTTGTGTTTATGTATATCCTGTATGTGAGATTGTTATTGGGGATGTACTTTTGTATGTTGATTTATTGCCTTTGAATATTGATCATTTCGATGTAATTTTGGGAATGGATTGGTTAACAAAATATCATGCTTCCATAGACTGTGTAACGAAACAAGTTATTTTTCGTCCACCTGGATTGCCTGAATTTGTATTTAACGGAGTTGGTGTAGTACCTCCCCCATATATGATTTTGTCCATGAAAGCATTCAAATTAATTAAAAAGAGGTGTAAAGGGTATTTATGTTGCATATTGACTGTACCTGCTGATACTAAAGCTAATGTGGACAGTATTCCTATAGTCAGAGAATTCTCAAATATTTTTCTAGATGACTTGCTAGGGGATTTGATTGATAGGGAGATTGAGTTCGCCGTTGAGGTGTTACCGGGTACACAATCAATTTTCAAAGCTCCGTATAGAATGGCACCTACTGAATTAAAAGAATTGAAAATACAGCTGCAAGAATTGTTGGATAATAAGTTCATTAGGCCTAGTGCTTCATCGTGGGGGCGCGCCAATTTTATTTGTGAAAAAGAAGGACGGCTCATTAAGGCTTTGCATTGACTACCGCGAATTGAACAAGGTGACAGTGAAAAACAAGTACCCATTGCCTCGTATTGACAATTTATTTGACCAGTTGTAAGGTGCTCAAGTTTTCTCCAAGATTGACCTTAGATCCAGATATCACCAATTGAAAGTAAAAGCAGAGGACATTGAAAAGACTACCTTCCGAACGGGGTACGGACATTATGAACTTCTTGTTATGCCTTTTGGAGTTACTAATGCGCCTGCTGCATTTATGGACCTTATGAATAGAATTTTCAAACCATTCCTCGATAAATTTGTGGTTGTTTTCATAGATAACATTTTTGATTTATTCCAAGAGTAAGGAAGAGCATGAACGTCATTTGAGAATTTCTTTGCAGACCTTAAGAGAACAGAAACTGTATGCAAAACTAACAAAGTGTGAATTTTGGCTTGATAATGTTATGTTTTTGGGGCATGTGATTAGTAAGGATGGCATTTCAGTTGACCCACAGAAGATTGAAGCAGTGGTGAATTGGCCTAGACTGACTAATGTTACTGAAGTTCGGAGTTTCTTAGGTTTAGCCGAGTACTACAGGAGGTTTGTGAAAGATTTTTTCAAAATTGCTCTACCATTGACTAAGTTGACCCAAAAGGGAATATCATTTGACTGACCGAACAGAGGGAATCAGCTTTCCATGAATTGAAGACTCGACTTGTGACTGCATCGATTCTCACCCTACCCTCAGGTACGGATGGATTTACTATTATTAGTGATGCTTCTTATAAGGGTTTATGATGTGTATTAATCTAGAATGGTAAAGTTATTGTGTATGCTTCCCAATAACTGAGGTCACAAGAAAAGAATTACCCAACTCATGACTTAAAACTTGCTACAGTAGTGTTTGCATTGAAAATTTGGCGCCACTACCTATATGGGGCAACATGTGAGGTGTACATAGATCACAAGAGTTTGAAATATTTCTTTACACAGAAAGAGTTGAACATGAGACAGCGGAGATGGTTAGAACTGATAAAAGACTATGACTTGCAAATTTTGTACTACCCGGGAAAAGCTAACACCGTTAGTGATGCACTTAGTCAGAAATCAATTGGGAATTTGGCCTGTTTGCTCACCGGGCAGAAAGAACTGCTATGTGATCTTGAGAAATTTGAAGTTGAGATTGTTTTACGAGAACAAGGTGGGACATTCGCTGTTATTTCTGCTCAACCGGCACTTATTGAGGAGATTAAAGAGAAACAACACCAAGATGACTTTTTGAAGAAGGTCATTGATGAACGGGAATCCAAACAAAGGCCGAACTTTAAATTTGAAAACAATGTATTGAAATTTCGGGAAAGGTTGTGTGTACCAAATGATTTTGAACTGAAAATGCGAGTTTTGCAGGAAGGTCACAATTCAAAACTTTCCATCCATCCAAGGAATACAAAAATGTACCAAGACTTGAAACTAAATTTCTGGTGGCCGGGAATGAAGAAAGAAATTGCTGAGTTTGTGTGAAAATGCCTACATTGCCAACAAGTCAAAGCTGAACACCAACGACCCGCAGGCTTACTTCAACCTTTACCAATACCGGAGTGGAAATGGGAACATATCACTATAGATTTCATTGTTGGATTGCCTCGCTCCAGTAGAGGTATGGATTCAATTTGGGTTATTGTTGATCGATTGACTAAATCTGCTCACTTCTTACCTGTCAAAACAATTTATAATACGGATAAATTGGCTACAATTTTATATTGATGAGATTGTCAGATTGCATGGAGTGCCTGTGTCTATTGTTCAGATAGGGACTCAAAGTTTACATCGAGATTTTGGCAAAGTCTGCAAACGGCATTGGGCACTGAATTGAGACTGAGTAGTGCATATCATCCTCAGACAGATGGCCAATCAGAAAGAACAATCCAAATTCTGGAAGACTTACTGCGTATGTGTGTTCTTGATTTCCAAGGAAATTGGGAAAGTCATTTACCTTTAGCTGAATTTGCCTACAACAACAGTTTTCACTCAAGCATTGGTATGACACCTTTCAAGGCTTTATATGGTAGAAAATGTCGGTCTCCTATTTGCTGGGTAGAAGTTGGAGATGGGCCTTTACTTGGGCCCGAGATTGTACACGAGACCACAGAAAAGGTGAAAGTGATTCAACAAAGATTGAAAACCGCACAAAGCCAATAGAAAAGTTATGCGGATGTACGAAGGCGAGACAAGGAATATGAAGTGGGTGATATAGACACCCCATTTTTGACCAACCTTAAGACTCAGACGTCATTGATTGAGCGCTCGGTGATGGTGTATGTTGTGCTTGTTCTGAAGTTTCGGAGTTTTGGCTGAGAGCCTTGCCTCTGGGCCTCTGAACTCTTTTGTGCTTTGACTCGGTTTGCGGACCAAGTCTTGTTTTCTCTTCCTGAAGGGAGGAAGAGGTCTTGTAGACCATCTCTCAGTGATTGTAGGCTACTTTTCGTGGTCGTAGGCCACTATTCCCGTTTGGAGAACTAGTTTCTGGATTTCGGAGCTGTCGGCCGTGCGTCTCGGTTCGGGACCGCTTAACATTCTCCGTTTGGCACGGTTTTTAGAACACACCTTGTTTCCTCTGTCTAGAGGGACATTGTGGTCCAGGAGACCACTTTTGTGGCCGTACGCCACTTTTGGTGCTCAACAGCCAGTTTTCGGGGTACTCGGCTGCGCGCTTTGCCTCCCGAACTCTTGTTTTGCATCCGTGTTGGTTCTTTTTTGGCATAACCCTTGTTTTCCCTGTTTAGAAGGTGGTACGAGAGTGGGAGACCAGCATTTCCCTTGGAAACCACTTCTCTCTCCGCCAGCAGGTTTTCTGCTTAGGAAGCTGGTTTTCTTGGTCTTTGGGATTTGCTGGTCTCCCACCACACCACTAGCTTGCTTTCAAAGTGGAGACCACCACATGCAGCTGCCGACCACCTTTTTGTGTGGGAGACCACCTACCCTGGTTGGCCGACCAGGGAAAGTGGTCAGTCGACCACCTTTTCTGGTCGGCCAGCTTCCTCCTGTTTTGTCTGTCTGAGTGCATGCCAGCTGTGCCAGCTAGAAGGCACAGACTGGATCCTCCATACACGTATATGGAGGATCTTGAGCCTTGTTTTTAGCTTCTTGGAGAAGCTTTGGCTTTGAAACTCTATGAGAGAGCCTCTCTCTCTCCTTATACCAGGTTTAGATTTTGGCTAAGGCAAAAAATATACCTCTCTCTCTATAGCTCTACATTTTGGGTTTTGGGTTCAAAGGTGCTTTGTTCTTGGCCTATTGCACACCACCTCATAACCATACACCTCCACCATTGTTACTGAGTTGCTGGAGGGTTTTGAGAGGTCTCAAAAGTTGGGTTTTGGTTTAGAAAATTGGCTGGTTTTGCTAAGCTTCAAGGGTAACTCCTTTTCCCTCTTTTAAGCATTGTTTTGGCCCTTCTCTTAGCCTTATTTGCATGCTTATTTGAGCTTTTTTGTCAACTGAAAAAAGCTTCATATTTAAGTGTTTTTCATGTTTGATTAAGGCTCTTTTGGTGTTAAGGGTCATCTACCCTCTTGCATGCTCTATTTAGCCTTGTTTTGTGCCATGCCATAAGGCACTCGAGCTAGTCTTTGCTTGGCCTTCCTACCATTGAAATCCAGTAGATTTTCAGTGGTGAAAATGTGGCTTTGAGGGCCTAAATCAGAGAGGGGTGACCTTCTCTCTTGTTGTCTTGTTTACTAGCATTTTTTGGCCTACCAAAGGAGCATATGTTTATACCATTTGGAGGCCTAGTTCAGGCACTTTTGGTGACTTCTAAGACCTTCCTAGGCTCTGACCATGGCTGATTTGGTCCCCTTTTGCTTGTTTCTTGCATGTGTAGAGTAATCCCTTTTATGGCTTATCAAAGGAGCATGTCATTTTTGCATGTATTGGTCTTGTTTCAGTGGATTTTTTGGCCATCATTTGGCATGCCATGACTCTTTTTTTCCTTGGTTTGGTAGTCCTTCACATGTTTCATATGCTTGTAGTGTAACTCATGTTCATTAGCTCACAATGCATGTTGTTTTGGCCCTTTATTCTAGCATATTTTGGCCATACTTCAAACTGATTTTGTTCATATTTTGGGCTGCCTTAGCTCTGTCTTGAGGCCTCTTGGTCAAAAAATGCTTGCCATGCATACTTGTTGTGTAATAGCATTGACTAGCTTTGAGTTTGGAGGTCCCTTGCATGCTTGACTTGAGCTATTTACATGTTTTGGCATCATTGAGCATGATATTTTAGAGCTTATAGGAGTGCTACACTTCCATATTTTCCATGCTTTAAGTGCTCTTTAGAGTTGTGCATTTATGCCCTATTTGTGAGCCATTGCATGAGCTTCACTTTTGTGCCTTTCAAACCATCATCCCAACCCATTTTGCTATTGTTTTGGACCTGCATAGGGTCTGTTTGGGGTTGGTTTCATCATTTGAGTATCGCTTTGCATACCTATAGTGTAATGCACTTCACTAGTTTCAATGCTTGAGCCATTCAACATGCGTTGTGTGAGTTGTTTGCATGATTCAGAGCCATTTTGTCTGTCATTTTAGAGCTGGAACATGTGTCATTGTATGCCATATTTCATCATTTCAATGCTTTTGTGAAGTTGCATTTTGTGCCCTTGGGCTTAGGTTCTTGCATTGTGTATGCTAGCATGGGTTTTGGAGTCTTGTTTTCATCATGTTTGGCCACTGATTTGGGTGTGGCTGAGGCCCATTCATTTTGGTTTAAGTCCATCTTTGCATTGAGTATGTCATTGTATTCCATAGCATTGAGTATGCCACATTGTCGCATGATTGATCATTGCATTGTGCATGCCATGTTCATCTCATTGTGTATGTTAGTTCTTAGGTGCATTGAGTATGCCATTGTTAGTTCCTAGCATTGTGTATGCTAGTTGCATGTTTGCATGTCATCCTTTGGATATTTGCATCACTTAGTTGCATAGCATTTAGGTTGCATATTTAAAGTCGCATTGTGCATGCCATTGTTTGTTGCATTGTGTTCGGAATAGGAGTTAGTCTGAACACGGGAAATGAGGGACGTTTCGTACTCAAAGTGATGAAACGTGCCTCGATTCCCAGTCACCGACACTCTTGACTATCCATGACGGAATTGTTGGTTTTAGGTGCTTGTATGTGCATTCATTTCACATTGAGTCGTGCAATTTGACTCCTTGGCCATCATGCATCAAGATGCGTGATTGGTGGCTCGAGGATCGAGACCTACACTCCCTTAAGCTTGTACAATGATGGAGAGAGTGGTCGTGCACACATATGTTGAAAATACCTTGCCATGCCTCTCTCTTGCTCTCTATTGCAAAAAATCAGAAACCAGAGGCAGAAACTGGTCGGCCGACCAGCTTTTCTGGTAGGCCGACCACCCATTTTGGTTTCTCTCACAAAAGGTGGTCGGCAGGTGGTCTCCAAGGCCAATAGCTAGTTGGCAGCCTTCCCACAGATTCCTAGGGTGGAGTTTCAGCCTTCTGGAGCTTTGTGTAGTGTTCTGAGGTCAATTGCAAACAAAGGCAAGTCGGGGCGTCGCGAGGGATTTTCGAACAAGGCAATTCAATGCATGCATGCATCCGTCATCATCCAAGGCAGAGCTGAGGCAGTCCGTTTCATGTAGTTTGCATGATAGTTTAATTGCTTACTTAGCTAATTTGTTAATTAGTTAGAGTTATGTAATAATTAGCTGTAATTTGTTATTCATTGTGGTTGTGTAATAACTAGCTTAATTAGATTAGCTTAGATTAGTTAGTTGGTGTTGTATTATTTATTCGGACCCTTCGTCGAGAGGGCCAACTGTTGTAATAAGTGTGCGTATGTGTGATGCATGTCTTCCAACCCCACGTCTTTCCCCATTTTATTTACTAGCTTATGATGGTTAGTTTTAGGGCATGTTTCAATTAGCATTCTTATGCTTGCATGATTGCATCCATTCATCTGTCTTGCATGCACCGGGCTCGGCGCATCATACTAACTGCATCATATTTCAATTCCGAGTTGAATGCGTGTTATCTGTAGCATCTCACATGACACTTTAGAATAGCCGAACCTATCTTAGTTGCATTCTTTCATGTGTTGCATTAGCCATCTTAACATAAACTAGGATCATGCATTGATTACTAACTAGTTTCTGTTTTGGCTTGGTGTACTCGGTAAGTGTTTATGCTTTAACATCCTGTGTGTGAGTGACTACCATGATAGCATGCTTGCCATGAGGCTCACTGCTTATGTGATATACCTGCCTAAATGCTTGTGGATGAAGGTTGGATTATTTGAATTGGGACAATTCATTGATTGCGAGTTTTAAAGCCCACTTGAGAGTGGCAAATCACCATGTTTTCTAAGCCCACTTGAGGGTGGCAAAATCCGTATTTTAGCCTACTTGCGAGCAACAAACCGTTTTCAAAACGAATATGCAATACTTTATTCCAACTTAGGTAATCTAGTCTATACTTGTATGCTGTGCGCATCATATAGTAATTCTAGGTTAATAAACTGGAATAAGAACGCATGTGTTTTCAAAAACTCAATATCATGTTTAGTAGTGGCCGATCTTTGATCGGGCGAGCGGGGGTGCTCATTGCATGACCTTCCCCAATCATACCCAAGTTCCCGAGCCGAGGCAACTTTGGTGATGACGGACACGTGGCCTTAGGCATGAGTCAGGGTTTCCTAAATTCTTCCAAAATAAAATATTTAGGTGGCGACTTTGTATCTGGCAAAGCAGTCCATATTTGGCACTTCTTTCTAAAAATCAGTTTTTTCAAAACGATTTGCTGGATTTGGACTCTTTGGTGATTTATCAATCTTGTATTGCACTTTGCGAGATCAGATTAAGAACCGTGACATTTGAGTCCGAACTGTAGTAAGCCCAATGAACAAAACGGGATTTTCCCAAGACGTTCGGGCGCGTCTACAGGTGATCATGTTTTTGTTAAAGTGACACCAATGAAAGGACAGACTTGCTTTGGGGCTAAGGGCAAACTAGCACCGAGATATGTCGGGCCGTATGAAATCATTGAAAAGATTAATCCAGTGGCGTACCAAGTATCGCTTCCTCCTGAAATAGAGCATATGCATAATGTCTTCCATATTTCAATGTTGAGGGATTATCTTCGGGATCCCTTCCATGTTATTGAGCCTACCCATGTGGTGTTAAGTGATGATTACACTAATGAAGAACGGCCTATTCATATTGTAAACTGACGAATCAAGAAGTTGAGAAATAAGGAAATTCGATTAGTGAAAGTGGATTGGCAAAACCATGGTGGCGTTTATGCCACTTGGGAAAGGAAAGACGATATGATGAAAAGATATCCTGAATTGTTTCCCCTGGATCCAGTGTTCTTCCAAAATGAAGGTAATTCGAGTTTGGAGAACCAAACTCTTTTTAAGGGAGGAAGACTGTGACAACCCTCACTTCTGATTAGCGTTAAATTGTGATTAAGCATGATAGTAATTGATTAAGATGAAATCCTAAATTGTTGTGTGAGTGTGTTGTCTAGAATGCATTTCTAGCTGTTTGTTACTGAATGATCTGTTCATGTTTAATTTTTAACTGCGAATTGAAAGCCTTATTCGCGACCGATTCAGAAATTGATTAGTGTTATATGCCAATTAGGATTTATATGATTTTATAGTAGATTTAATTAAAATTTAATTTGAAATGATTAAATTAGAATAAATAATGTTAAATTACATTAGCTTGAGTTATTACATTTTTGCCATTGAGTGAGCCACCTTTACAAACCTTGTTTGGGGCTTAATTCACACATTTGACACACCATTCTTCATCCATCTTCTTGAGCAAACCGTGAGTGAGAGAGAGAGTAGGAGAAAATTGAATTCATCTAGAGATTGGCTTGGAAAGTTAGAGGAATTGAAGTAGAATTGCATATTTGAGCTACCACATTTGGAATTCAAGACTTAAGGTAAGAATTTCATTCTTTTAATTATGAATTTAAGTTGTTACATGCATGGTTCATGGAAAATTGGTGATTAGAGTCAAGAATTAGTTTAAAGTGTTGATTTGAGAGTGAATTCATGCATGCATGTCTATATCATAGAATTTTGAGGTTCTTTCCATGAAATCCTTGCATACAAGTCCATATTGTGGTTGTACTTGTAGACACCCCATTTTGACCGGCCCTAAGACTTGGGCAATTTCTTTTGACCACCTGCTGATAAAAATTGAAATATGTCATTTTATGAATTTCTCAGTCGAAAAATCAAATTGAAGCTTTAATTCCAAACCTCACCTATTTGGGTCAAATTATTTTATATCACTAATATTTTATCAATTTGTAGTGTTTTATAATTTTTATCTAATTTTATGTGTGTGTACACATTTTTAGGTGTTTTTTTTTTATATAAAATAATAAAAAACAAACAAAAAATAAAAAATGAAGAAGAAAATAAAGAAAAGAAAAAGAGAGTGTCAGATGAGGAAAATGGGTTTTGGGATGGAAAAGGATTTTGTTTTTGCTGGATTCAAAGGGGGAACAGAGTGGACATTGTGATGATAAGTTTTGGGTGGAAAACAATTCGGTGGAGTGGGGCTCAATTTGGTGAAGTGGGTTTGAAAAGTGGTGGAGGAGTTTGAAAATAAAACATATACATCTCTCTCAACTTTCGGTGGGGAGGGTCACAAAAACACACATATGTCCAACAAGGGGAGAAAAAGAAGAGGAGACTCCATGTGCTCTCTTTCTCTTTTTAGTGAATAAACAATACACACATGCACTCTCTCCAATTTTGGTCTTTCTCATCTTCTTGATTTCACAGAAGACTTCATCAATAAAATGATTCATCAACACTTTCTCAGGGGGAGACACAGACTTTTGGGGTAGAGGAGATAGACACAGCATCATTTTTTCCTTTGGAGCTTCGGCACACACACATTGGGGTGGGGAGAAAATGTACGAAACACACACACACCCAACACACACACACACGGCATACATAGATAGCAGCACACACACAGAGATTTCGGGGGAGAGAAGGAACAAAGCCATGAAGAAAAGAAAAGAAAAAAAGAAAAGAGAAGACTGAGACACATAGCACACACACCCAGCAGACAGAGGCATGCACACAAAAACACACCATGCAGTCAACACACCATACACTCAATAATCAACATAGCACACACACCCACTGTGATCTCTCTCTCCTTGATCACATGCATACACATGCACACACGATACAAACACACAAGACACATGGAGATACACCGACTCTCTCTCTCTCTCTCGGTAGTTTGGAAAGGGGACAAACAGATACACCACATGCATGAACTTCTCTACCTCACTCACTCTCCTCTCACACATGGGAGACACACAGCAGGATATACTGCTCTCACTCTCTCTCTCTGAACGGGGTTCTGTTTGAAGCTGGTTCTCCATACACACATCACACTACCATACACTGAGCTTCAACACCATTCACACATCATTCATACACACAGACCATACACATGCATACACATGATTGACACACACAAGACACACACACGGTTTTAGAGAGAAAGAGCATTACACCAAACCCAGCTCTCTCACTCTCGGCACCAAACCCACCTCTCTCACTCACGGCCATCCTCCACTGAGTAGCTGAACAAAGGCTCTGATGGTTTCATTGGATTGCCATGTGCGCCGGGTAAATTATTGATCAACCCACATGAGTATGCAAGTGGTGGGAGACTGCTTGAGTGGCCAATTAAGATTTTGATAGGTTACTTGTGGATGGTGGGCTTTTGAATCCCCTGCTGGGGCATTTGACAAGGATTAATTACTGGGCCACGTGATCAACTATGGGCTATTTATGTTTTGATCCCACCCAAGGTTTCAGTTAGTCGATGGATTAAATTAGTGTGCTGGATGTATACATGTGGAAGACAGTTTGGTCCATGTGAATTATACTGGATTTGGGCCTTTTCTGTGGGTTCAATTTGCTGGTTTAATGTGGGTTTTGGGCCATAGGTATTCAAATTTTGTTATGGGTCTCGCACAGTATGGATGGAATGTGCTAGTCTGTTTCCCCGAAGTACATGAAGTTCTTTATTTTATTTTTATTTTGAGTGTTTGTGAGGATTTTATTTTATTCATCTCCCTCAGATCTGTAATATTTAAAATGATTGTAATAATTCCCCCACCCCGCTTCTTTCTATCCCATTCTTTAATCGCTTTCCCTAACTGTACATATGTATAAATCTGACATGCTATGCATATTCATGCTTTGCATCCATGTTTTATGTTTCTTGATTCGGCTAAGTTTGCATTTGTAGATTTCATCAATTCTTATGTGATTCTATGTGCTACCCCATGTTTTTGAGATGATTCACATGCCATATTATAGAAGCCGAATCCTAGGTTACATCTCATGTGTGAATTGCATTAGGATTCTGTATATAAGATCATGCATATTTTACTAACTTTGTTTTGTAGTTGTTCGAGGGACGTCGGTCAATCTGTGAGTTTTTATGCTTTAGCATCCCATTTGTGTGTGTTTTTCTTACTATGTGTTAGTATTTTACCATGAGACTACTTGCTTACTTGATATAACTGTATGAATGCCTGTGGATGAAGGCTTGTTGTTTGAATTGGAATAATTCAATAAATGTACGTTTTAAGCCCACTTTGCAGTGGCAAATTCACAAACTTTAAGCCCACTTTGTCAAGTGACAAATTCAAACCCTTTTCGAAAAAACAAACATGAAGTTGAATTGTTCCAATTTGAGCAAACTAGTCTATACTTGTATGCTTCACATAGTAAATTTTAGGATTTACTAAACTAATCAGAACATAAACATATAAAGAAAATAAAATTCATATCATGGTTTAGTAGAGGTCGATCTTTTGATCGGGTGAGCGGGGGTGCTCATTATTGACCTTCCCCTTTCATATCTAAGGTTCCGAGCCAAGCATCCTTGGTTACGATGAACAATGGCCTTGGCACTGAGTCATGGGTTTCTTAATTTCCCAAAATATTAGGTGGCGACTATGAGATCTGATGACACAGTCCATTTTTGCCAAAATTGCAATAAAATGGATTTTCAATAAAAGTTGCCAAATTTGGACTCTCATTTACGTTTCACATTGCATTCGTGAGACTAGATCAAAGAGATCCGAACTGTTTAACGCGCGCAGGTACCCCCCTGGCATGTTACAGTACTCTAGAAATTCACCATGTTTTTGAGTTCAAGCTTGCATTTGATCATGCTTTGGAGCATTAGAGTTCATGGGAACTCATGCATGTTATGTTCTTGCATTGTTCTTCAAGTTTCATTAAAAATTGTGTTCAATTGTCACACCTTTGAGCTTGATTTTATAAAATGATCTTTGAAACATGTTGTATTATGAATTTCTAAGTGTTTTCCAGAAAATTGGCCCAAAAGGATGAGTTTTGGTATGTTTGATTCTTGGTTTGAGCTTTGGAAGCAAATCTGGAAAACCCAGATTTTGGCTTCCACGCTCGAGCGAAGGATTCCACGCTCGAGCGACCACCTTTGTGTTCAGAGCTCCGCTCGAGCGACGGAATGCTGGCTCGAGCGTAGATTGCAAGCTTTCAGGTTTTTGCATGTGCAGACGCATGCTTGAGTGATGAAACCTACGCTTGAGCGAAGAACCGTGTCTCATGCTCGAGCGAGCATCAAGCGGAGAATTTCAGCAACCAGTACTTTTTGCATTTTTATAGACCACTCAAGCGAGGGAGTATACGCTCGAGCGACCTCTCTGTTTTGGTAAGCTCGCTCGAGCGAAGAAAGCTACGCTCGAGCGAGACCCCTATTTTCAGCAAATTTTGAAAAGTATTTTAAAGTATATTTTTGCATCCTCATTCCATCCTAGGCATTCCTAGGCCATGTTTAAGGCATCTTAATGAGGATAATGTTATAGAACCACACCAAATCAAGTTAAAGGGCTAAGTTATTAATCCCGAGTGTGTAATCTAGTGTGTGTTCGTTCTGCAACTGTGTAGGGTTGGCACCCGAGGACGGTGATTAGCCTGCCTATAGCTCAGTAATCTGTGAGTAACAATGTTTTAAAGATATGTTCAATTATAATTATTTTCTGAATGATTAACTGTATTGCTTTCTGAAGGAACATTGTTTACTGAATGAATGTTTGTCCTATTTTATAAACTGTATTCGTGGCATCCATAGCAACTTACTCTTCTTTATTCTTTATTCGCTATCGCTATTCTTTATTCTTTATTCTTATCGTCACAGAGATCTCTGTTAGTTCCAATGTTTGGAACCAATACTGTGTACTGTTTGATGGCTATCAACTGACTGTTCGGTCTATTAAGACCTATTGTACTATCTTGCTATTGGATGTACCACGTATGACTGCAATGATTTCTAATCGACTGATATGGCATGAAATATGAGCCACTGATTGAATAACTGATCTACTGATGCAATGGCTGTTTTAATTACTGAAAGGACATTCATTCTTGACCTCTTTACGCATTTGTTATTCATTGGGTTTTAGCTCACTGTTTATATATGTATGTAGGTGGCCAGGCACCGGACCGAAGCTAGAAGCGTCAAGTTAAGCTCACGTTTTGTCAAGCCAACCATTGTGCCTCACTTCGAGGTTCCGAGCCCGTTCAAGCCAAGACTGTTTTGGGGTGTTTCAGATTCACCCTTTTGTTTCTATTTTGTAATGAATGTTTAAGACTTTTGACTGTACAGTTATGGTAAAAGAATCGGATCCCTAACCTGTATGTTATGTGTATCCGATATGTATATATGTTATGGTTATGAATGTGGACTAGTCCATAAAAGTCTTTTTCCATTCAGATTTTCACAGCTTATTGGACATCTTTTAATTACTGTTTGGCTTCTGCCAGCCCCTTGCTCTATACTATTATTTTTACTGTTAAGCAGGCCTTTGGTAATCACGGATTACTGGCCGGTTACAATACTAAACCTTTAGGGGCGGGTTTGGGTCGTAACACTACCTAAATTAGTAAATTAGTAATAATTGTGCTTCATAGATTTAATTTTTTTGAATATTTTCTTAAATAATTTTTATGAATTTGTAGCATTGTTGATTATTTTTCAGTCTACATTCCAATTATAATACCTTTGCAAGTTGAGTTTGTGACCACATGAAATTTATCAACCTTTCATTAGTTTAGTATATTAAAAGAACCCTAGTTTAACAAATCAAATGAAACATTACGAAAATGAAGTGAACACTTTGCCGAGTAACGAAGATAATTTAGAAGATTCTTCTTCTTCTTTCTCATCATTTTTTTTTTTTGACTTAACAATCTTTTTACTTTTCAACCATTTTAATTTTCATTTAAGTACTCATTTGATTCTTTCTTTGTTTTCAACCTTTTAAAATTGAATACAATTTTGTGATCATCTAGTCACATCATATACTTTATTCCAAGTTTGAATTTTTTTGACTTAGAAAGAACTCATATTAATATAACATAGTGCTCTCATAATAGAAGAAAAATAATCATTTTTTTGTCTTTTGTAAGGATTAAACCTTTACCTTCCCAATTATGAATGTACATGATTGACCAGCTGAACAAACATGGTTCACTTCCCCCAAATTCATTATCTTACAAGCTTACTTAGGGCACAATTTTTTTTGATATAAATGATCGCAGAAGAGAGATAAAGGGTGGGGTTTACTTGGAAAATTATTAAATACATTTTGAGTACCGTATGACATTGTATATGTGGTACTCCCGACAAATGAGAATTCACAATACATACTAAGTAGGCCATCTTACATAACAAAAGCCATCCGTTAAATTTTTCATTTGTTGATTAGTTTGAAACACCACATAAACAATATTACATAATATTCCGGGAACCACGGAACAATTATCCAGTTAACTCTTCCCTCTTTTGTGACAAAATTATGTACAACTAGACTTTTGTTATCTTACAAAGCAACTAGTCTTCAGAAAAAAAAAAGAAAAAAAAAAAAGGAAAAGCTTAATTTGTTAAACAATGTGGTTATGAAAGAATTGTAGCTGAATTATGAAGTAAAAAGACCTATCATTACAGTGAACTGTGACATGCCTACACCCATTGAGGGTAGGTTTTATATAATAAATGAAAATATTATGATACCTTTTGCGACAAAATTACCACCAATAAATGCAGGTGAATCAAATTCATTTTTTTAGCTAAAAAACTTCCTCCCAAAATTTTCCTCCACAGTATCAAAATATTATTCTTAATTTTTTTTTTCTTTCCTTTGTTATTTACACACAAGGAAAACACACCTCTCCTATAAACTTATCAATGATTTGAGTTATTGGAGGAAATTAAATAAAATTCTCATGTTATTCTATTTATTTTGCATTTTCTTGTAAGCATAGAGTTTAGTTGTTGTATATTTATTGGAAAAATTGATAAACGCACACAAAGGAAAGCTTTTATTGGAATGCAAAAAGAAAGCATCCTGCTAAATTTCATGACAGAAACTTCTCTGTTTTCTTAACCATATTTTGGAGATTTAGTTTTGGCTATTTGATAGAGAATTGTTACCATATTACACATTGATTTATATTTTACTATGTTAATTTATGTTTGACGGTGATAAATGTATACGTTTGTTTTTAGTGTTCTAACCATTTATTATGTTTAACTTTTGAATTTATGCCACATAAATTGAATAGTCAGATAGTCACATGCACTACCAATTTATAAAGAGAGAAAAAAATCACACAGGTAGAAAGTGAAAAAAAATCACACATATAGAAAGTATGTAAGCATTTTATTTTGTAAATGCAAAAAATAGAAATCACATGTAAATCTCATAATTAAGAATAATAGTTTTTATCAAGTTCGTAATTGCAGTTTAAGCCTACTTTTTGTTTTCTTCTATTATGCTTTAATATGTTGTGCCTGAAATTAAGAACAAATGATAAGAAAAGAAGCAGACCAAAACCTGCACTAGACAATTTCCTTAAAACAAATTCACCGCCTCTCGATGGATGCTAGAGGTACGCCGATGTCTATTTCCCAGGATACGACGATCGAAACCAGCTAATACAGAAGCACCTTCTGAATAGTTTCGGCGAACTTGATAATGGATACATTTTCTCTAACAAAAACTAAAGAAGAAGCTAACAAAAAAAGATAGGAAATTAATTTTTCTTTGGTGTAAACAACCATCTCTAACTTTTTATCTCAAAACACCATCTCAATTTCCATCACAAAATCTCTCTAAAAACAACCTACTAAGTTGGAGGAGAATGGCCTCTATTTATACTAGTAGAAAATAGCCTTAGCCATGAAGGCTAATAATATCAATGGAGTCATCAAATGTCATCAACTCTAGCCATTAGAGCTAGAGTTACAAATGTTCAAAACTCCAAAAACCATTATATAAATCATAATGTGTATATAATGCATAAGTTTTGAGAATTAAACTAGATGGGTTGCAAAATGAATATGGGTGTTGGGTCACAACCCGAGTCAAACCCAATCTCAAATACATGCAAAACTAAGCCTAGCGCAACTCAATCCAAAATTTAAGATTAGGTCTAAATCCAAGTCTAAGACCAAACTTAGCATATCACAAATACAAGTCTAGGCTCAGTCCAAACCAAGATTAAGTCCAAATCTAAACCTAACTTTATCCACTTTATGAGACAATTCTCATTCACATCTCAATGGTTTCGGTTTATTATTTTTGTATTGCAAACTTCTCACTTAAGAGAATACAAAACCACTCAAACCTACATCAATTGGCGGTTGGGTCCTATTTTAATTTCGAATTAAAATTTCTAAAATCCATTATTTTCCAACACACAGAAAGTGAGTGAATAGAATTGAATCTATGTCGGGAACTGGGGATTCGCTACCAGAATACTAGTAACCGACTTTGATCCAGGTTATGGGCTCTGAAGAACTCACTTCTAGAGGAAGTAGTAGTACAAAGAAAGGGTGATAACGATTTTGGACGACATTGAAGAAAGAAAGTTATCTGATCATTCATTCAGGGATGTATGTTTTCTATATCTTAGGAACCTGAAGATTAACTTGTCTGCCAACCAGTCTAGATTCCACAATGTGTAGGAAAAGGTGAGGACTTTTCCCTTTGGGAGGCTTACGTGGTATTGGTGCCGTATGCATGTTTGATTGTGTTTCCGTTTTCCATTTTATTTAAGGAAAACACAAAATTTGTTTGGCCTTTTTTATTTTTATTTTTTTGGTTGTGAGAAAATATTGAAAAGTTATTTTTATACAAAAATGAAAATGATAGTTTAAAATTTTTTTTTTTATTGTTTTAGTTTTCCAAAACACAAAGTTATAAAAAGGAGATGATTTTGAAGGACATTGAAGAATGAAAGTTGTCTCTCACATGCTTTGAAGTCTCAGTCTAGTATATCTCACTACAAAAAATTCGGTTTTTTGTGATGGCACGATACCGTCGCTAATACTCTTAATGTTGTCTCAAAAAAATTTTAGTGACGGCAAATGACTTTTAGTGACAGCAAAAGGGGGTCGCCTTTTTTTTTGCGATGGCAAATGTTACCTTTTACGACGGCAACCTATTGTCGCATATAATATGTAAAAAAGTCAGACCTTTTGCGACGGCACCTTTTTACCGTCGCTAAAAGTTTTATTTGAGACGGCAAAAAATGCCATTGCGAATGGTTTTGTTTTTTTGCGATGGCATGCCCACTATCGCCAATGGTTCTAATATTTTTTGCGACAGTGTGGTGCCGTTGCAAAAAAAAAAAAAACATAATTATTAAAAATATTAAAATTGCCTGTTTTTTGCGACGATGTGGTGCCGTCGCAAAAAAAAAACCTACAATAAAATTATTAAAAATATTAAAATTACTTGCATTAAATGAAAAAGAATTGAAAAAGAAATCAATAATTGCATAATAATATAAAAATTCCTTTATAGAAAAAACAATTTCTTCATAATAAAAATATTTTTGCATTTATAACTACACATCAACAAAATTACCCCACTACATAATATTTCATAATACATAAATAATGTTTAAATACATAATATTGTTCATAATTCAAAATAACATAAAAAAAATTTACAAGTTTTGCTCATCATTTTTCATGGGTAACAAAAACAAAAGTTTGTCGCATTCTTCATAGACATGCATTCTACAAGAAGCAAAACCCCTACTTGGAAAATATCTGAAAATAAAAAATAAATATAATTAATGACACTATAATTATGTATTAATTTGTTAATTACAAAAAAACATAAAAATTTAATTACTATACAATTACAAAGATAATTAAGTAAATAATTTTGCTTAGACCGAAATCCGGCTCTAACTCCCAAACCGGGAACCCGATTCTAGTCCCGTCTTCTCTCACAAGTCTCTTGTGCCTAAGCGGTCATGTGTGCTAAGTTTCGTGCTACTTCGACTCCGTTTGGTAATTTTGAGACCTTAACACCTCAAATTCTAAGTTTCTTAAGAAATTAGTTTGTTTAGAGTGAAATCCGACTCTAACTCCCAAACCGGGAATCCGATTCAAGTCCCGTCTTCTCCCATAAGTCACTCATGCCTAGGTGGTCGTGTGCTCCAAGTTTCGTGCTACTCCGATGTCGTTTAGTGATTTTGGGGCGTTAACATCTCGAATTCTAAATTTCTTAAGAAACTAGTTTGCCTAGAGTGAAATCCGGCCCTAACTCCCAAACCGGGAACCTGATTCGAGTCTCGTCTTCTCTTACAAGTTTCTCGTGCCTAGGCAGTCGTGTATGCCAAGTTTCGTGCTACTCTGATGCCATTTGGTGATTTGGGGCATTAACACCTCAAATTCTAAGTTTCTTAAGAAACTAGTTTGTTTCTTAAGAGTGAATCCGGCTCTAACTCCCAAACCGGGAACTTGATTTGAGTCCCCGTCTTCTCCCACAAGTCTCTTATGCCTAGGTGGTCGTGTAGGCCAAGTTTCGTGCTACTCCGACGCCGTTTGGTGATTTTGGAGCGTTAAACCCTCGAATTCTAAGTTTCTGAAGAAACTAGTTTGCCTAGAGTGAAATCTGGCTCTAACTCTCAAACAGGGAACCCGATTCGAGTCCCGTCTTTTCCCACAAGTCTCTCGTGTCTAGGTGGTCATGTGTGCCAAGTTTCGTGCTACTCTAATGCCATTTGGTGATTTTGGGGCATTAACACCTCAAATTCTAAGTTTCTTAAGGAACTAGTTTGTCTAGAGTGAAATCTGGCTCTAACTCCCAAACCAGGAACTTGATTTGAGTCCTGTCTTCTCCCACAAGTCTCTCGTGCCTAGGTAGTCGTGTGTGCCATGTTTCGTGCTACTGCGACGCCGTTTGGTGATTTTGGAGCGTTAACACCTCAAATTCTAAGTTTCTTAAGAAACTAGTTTTTCTAAAGTAAAATCCGGCTATAACTCCCAAACCAGGAACCCGATTCGAGTCCCGTCATCTCCCACAAGTCTCTCGTGCCTAGGTGGTCATGTATGCCAAGTTTCGTGCTAACCCGATGTTGTTAGGTGATTTTGGGGCGTCAATACCTCAAATTTTAAGTTTCTTAAAGAACTAGTTTGCCTAGACTGAAATCCGGCTCTAACTCCCAAACCGGGAACTCAATTCAAGTGTCGTCTTCTCCCACAAGTCTCTTGTGCCTAGGCGGTCGTGTATGCCAAGTTTCGTGCTAATCCTATGCCGTTTGGTGATTTTGGAGTGTTAACACCTCGAATTCTAAGTTTCTTAAGAAACTAGTTTGTCTAGAGTGAAATCCGACTCTAACTCCCAAATCGGGAATCCGATTCAAGTCCCGTCTTCTCCCATAAGTCACTTGTGCCTAGGTGGTCGTGTGCTCCAAGTTTCGTGCTACTCCAACGTTGTTTGGTGATTTTGGAGCGTTAACACCTCGAATTCTAAGTTTTTTAAGAAATTAGCTTGCCTAGAGTAAAATCTAGCCCTAACTCCCAAACCGGGAACCCGATTTGAGTCCTACCTTCTCCTACAAGTCTCTCGTGCCTAGGTGGTCGTGTGTGCCAATTTTCATACTACTCTGACGCCATTTGGTGATTTTGGGGCATTACCACCTCAAATTCTAAGTTTCTTAAGAAACTAGTTTGTTTTTTAAGAGTGAAATCCGGTTCTAACTCCCAAACTGGGAACCTGATTTGAGTCCCGTCTTCTCCCACAAGTCTCTTGTGCCTAGGCGGTCGTGTGGGCCAAGTTTCGTGCTACTTCGACGCCGTTTGGTGATTTTGGAGGGTTAAACCCTTGAATTCTAAGTTTCTTAAGAAACTAGAGTGAAATTCGGCTCTAACTCTCGAATAGGGAACCTGATTCGAGTCCTGTCTTATCCCACAAGTCTCTCGTGCCTAGGCGGTCGTGTGTGTCAAGTTTCGTGCTACTCTGACGCCGTTTGGTGATTTTGGGGCATTAACACCTCAAATTCTAAGTTTCTTAAGGAACAAGTTTGTCTAGAGTGAAATCCGGCTCTAACTCCCAAACTAGGAACTTGATTTGAGTCCTGTCTTCTCCCATAAGTCTCTCGTGCCTAGGCGGTCATATGTGCCAACTTTCGTGCTATTGCGAGACCGTTTGGTGATTTTGGAGTGTTAACACCTCAAATTCTAAGTTTTTTAAGAAACTAGTTTGCCTAGAGTAAAATCCGGCTATAACTCCCAAACTGGGAACCCGATTCCAGTCCCGTCTTCTCCTACAAGCCTCTCATGCCTAGGCAGTCGTTTGTGCCAAGTTTCATGCGAACTCAATGTTGTTTGGTGATTTTGGGATGTCAACACCTTGAATTTTAAGTTTCTTAAGGAACTAGTTTGCCTAGACTGAAATTCGGCTCTAACTCCCAAATCGGGAACTTGATTCGAGTGCCGTCTTCTCCCACAAGTCTCTTGTGCCTAGGCAGTCGTGTATGCCAATTTTTGTGCTAATCCTACGCCATTTGGTGATTTTGGAGCGTTAACATCTCGAATTCTAAGTTTCTTAGGAAACTAGTTTATCTCGAGTGAAATCCGGCTCTAACTCCTAAATTAGGAACCCGATTCGAGTCCCGTCTTCTGCCACAAGTCTCTCGTGCCTAGGCGGTCGTGTGTGCTAAGTTTTGTGCTAATCTGACGTTATTTGGTGATTTTGGGGCATCAACACCTCGAATTCTAAGTTTCTTAAGAAACTAATTTGTCTAGAATGAAATCCGGCTCTAACTCCCAAACCGGGAACCTAATTCGAGTTCCATCTTCTCCCACAAGTATCTCGTGCCTAGGCGGTTGTGTGTGCCAAGTTTCGTGCTACTCCGAAGTCATTTGGTGATTTTGGGGCGTTAACACCTCTTATTATTACTAAGTGTTATTTACCTTTGTGGATTAAGTGACTTAGTTATCCAAAGGAGTGAGATTTGTTTGCAGGTTATAATGTACTATGTTAGAACATATGAAACGTGAAAACTATTTTCTTGATTATAATGTACGTGAAATATAGCAACATTAGTAACAGAGAGCAAAGGTAAACTGTATTTTACACACAAACCAGTTATTTAGCAACATAATTATGAAACAAATACAAAATTTTAAGATCTAATAAAGCAAGCAAAAGCATATGTCACATACCTATATTGCTAGTTTCAAACACAATAACCAATTTTGTTTAAAATGAAAAATCGATGATTTAATATAAAAACCCTCAAAAATAAAATAAATAAAGGACAAAGATTCAACCAGAAATGCCCTGACCAATTATTCATTTAATTAGAAAGGTCGTGTGACATACCGCTCCCTCCTCTCCTGCAGGCTTTTCATCTGCTCCTTGTAATGGTTCTTTATATATTGTTTTGTAGCTGAATCCTTTTTCCTATTGGAAGGCTGAAACTTTTGTAACCAACTCCTAGCTGAATCCATTACTCAAAACCCACCTCAACAACTATCAATCATTTGCTCAAGTATTATGCTCTTTATACAATTTCCAAACCAACATATATATATATCAACAACCTATATAGTTCAAAAAAAATTACTAATTAAAATCCATGTTCACAATAAATAAAGCCAATATTCCCAAAAGACAATCAATTGTAGGAAACTAACATTACCATGTGTCGCTAGCTACTGTTGCTACCTTATTGACCTCAGGCTCACCTGTGGCAAAACCCTGCAAAATCACATGGACAAGAAACAAAAAACTACACCAGTATAACATGACATCATTTCCTTAAGACTAACTACTACAGAAAATGGAAAAACACTTAACCCCCCAAAAAATGAAAAAGCACTAGTAGATATAGTGTAAACACAAGGCCACACTAGAAAGAAATCATAACAACATTTTTTTTTCTTTCTTATTTACTAGCAGATATAGTGGAAACACAAGGCCACACTAGACAGAAATCATAACATTTTTTTTTGATAAGTAAGAAATCATTACAACAGTTTGTTGTGTGGGGTGGGTTTAAAGATCAATTTTCACAAAAGTTTGTTATGTGGGGTGGGTTTAAATGATGTTGAGGTTAATCAGTTTACCTCCATTTTCAACTGCCGTAGTCAAAAGCTCCCTATTAGTTATTTGGGTTTAGCTCTCGGGGCTAACCCAAGTAGAAAAAGCACTTGGCAACTTGTTATTGAGAAAGTGAAAAAAAAGTTAGCTGTATGGAAGAGGAAAATCTTGTCTTATGTTGGTCGTTTAACTTTGATTAGGTCAGTCCTCTCTTGTATGCCTATCTATTTTCTATCAATTTTCAAAATCCCTGTGGGAGTAGCTAAACAGATTGAGAAGATTCAGGTAGCATTTTTATGGGGCAAATCTGAACTTAAGAAGAAAGTCCACTTGGTGAAATGGGTGGATTTAACAGTGGACAAGTCACAAGGGGGTCTAGGGCTTAGAAATCTGAGAGAAATCAATGCTTGCCTTTTGTTAAAATGGTGGTGGAGGTTTGGAGTGGAGGATAAAGCTATATGGAAACAAATGTTGAGGTGCAAGTATGGTCTGGGTGCTGGTAGCTGGGTACCTTTCATTCCAGAATCTTGTTCAGTGTCAAGAATTTGGTCAGATGTTGTCCATCTTGGTGTATCTAGTCCAGAGTTGATTGAGTACTATTTATCTAATCTTAAGCTTGTCGTAGGAAATGGGCAAAGACTTCTTTTTGGGAGGATAAGTGGTTAAATAATCTATGTTTGAAGGTGGAATTTCCCAGATTGTACAGGCTGTCTGAGGAGAAGGGTTGTACAATTTTACAGATGAATCATAGAAGAGGGTCAGCACATGAGTGGATATTTCTGTTTAGAAGATCTCTGTTTGCTTGGGATGAGGAGGAGGTCGTTAGGTTGCTAGGGGTACTAAGGGTCACACATGTTCTTTCAGACCAAGCAGAGGATTCTTGTTTATGGATGGCCAATCCTTCAGGTTCTTACTCTGTGGGTGAGTCTTGGAAGTGGTGGATGCTGTCTAAAGGTCCAGTCGTAAGTGCTGCTGATATGTTGTGGAAGAACTCTGCCCCATCCAAGGTGAAATTCTGCAGCTGGTTAGCTTGGAAAGGAAGACTTAAAACTTTTGTGTTTTTGAAAAGGATTGGTGTGTTGAATTCTGAAGCTAATACAGTGTGCTTGCTGTGTAAAATAGAGGAGGAGTCAATGAATCATTTGCTTTTGTCGTGTCCTGTGGTATGGAAATTATGGTCAGACATGGTGAAATGGTGGGATCTGGTGTGGGTGGTTCCAGGTTCAATTGAGGCATTGCTGCATTGGTGGGCTGGTTATAAATTCAAAAAGGTGATCCAACCATTGTGGAAAGTTGTTCCAGTAGCTGTTATGTGGTCAATTTGGAAAGCTAGGAATGAATGTCTTTTTCAACGAAAGAGTGATGATGGGTTTGATTTGGCTGAGTTGGTGAAAGTGAGGATAGCTTTGTGGTGTAAGCGTAGCTTCGGAGGTTTGTAGTATTCTGTGGAGGACATTGTATATAATCTTGACAGAATCTAAGTCTGATTGAGGTCTAGGTTTGCAGGTTTTGTGTGGTTGCAGGGCTGCAGTCTTGTTTGTGTTGATTTGCTGGGTGTAGTTTCTGCAATTCTGATTTGATATGTTGATTTGCTGGCGTTTGGGTTGTTCAGTGGATTTTGCAGTCCAGGAGCTCTGCTTTGGTTTAGTTCTTGGTCCATTTTGCTATGATGCTGCAGTGAAGGTCTGATGCTGCTAGGAAGGTCTGTTTATTTGGCTGCAGTGAAGGATTGTTTGGTTGCTTTTGTCTGATTATTTTACCAAGGTGAATAGCAAGGTTTGTTTTGGTTTTGAGCCATGAGCTGAGTGGAGGTCTGTTTGTGTGTGTTAAGCTGGATTGAGTATGTCTGTGGTGCAATCCTCCATATGGTGTATGCTACAATATAAACACTCTGAAGGACCCCTGTATCTATGCTGTTATGCCGTTGGTTTGAGAGTTGGAGTCTCTTGCGCTGTTGATTATCTAGTTTTTGTGCTAACCTTCAGTCTGTTATGACCAAAACACTGCTGGGGTTGCTGTTCTTCTGAGTTTCTCTTGGACTACACTGTTTTTCTGGTTTCTGTTTTGTTTTTCTTGTTCTGATTTGGTGTATTTTTTTTTTCTTCTTCTGTATCTGTTGGTTTCTCACCAACTAGGAGGTTGGAACTTCGATTAGCTCCAAGCTCCTCTTTATTGATGTATCTTCCTTTCTTTGTTCGGTTTTCATCAATAAAGTTTTTTTTATTTTTTTATTTTGCCGATCAAAAAATAATAACAACATATTAAAAGACAATCCACTGGAAAATTAAGTCTTACATTTCTCCTTAATGCTCATCCTATATAAAATTAAAAAAGAAAAAAAAGAAAAAAAAGGAAGTTCTACATATGTTGTATTCATTTTGGACATGAACTAGCAAAAATATACTTATAATTTGACGAACAACTATTATTAATTGATAATACTCTTAGTTCTTCTCACAGTTAGTTCAGACATGCCTGTGAAAACCAATCTGGACAACAAAAACCTGTTGTACATGAGTTAAAAGTGAAATTCAATATACCCCTTATAACTCAAAAACAATTATATAATCATTATCAACTATTTGATCAGTAGTCTTATTCATCTCTTCTTCTTTATCATCATCATCATCAGCACTAGTTTTAAAGCTGGACTACAATATCACCTATTACCCAAGATCTAGACTCTTCTTCATGGTTTCATAAACCAGATACATTATACCAGCTGCTGGCACAACTTTGAGAAGGTTTGGGAGAAGTCCTTTGTAAAACCCTCTTAAACCTTCATTCTGAAGTGTTTTCTGGAATACATCAGACATTTCCTTCAAATTTGGTTAGTACAATGACGTGGTGGGTGTAACGCTCCAGTTTCTATAACTTTGATTAATGTTAATTAAATCCATAATCACCTCTTTATTAGATAGCCATTATAATAAAAAGAGTGATTATGGATTTAATTAACAATAATCAGAGTTACAAAAATTGGGGCATTACAGTGGGTATCAATCTATACGTTTTGATAAGAAGAGAGATGAGTGAAAGACAGAGAGAGAGGCTTATTTCATTTTTTTGACTTTTTTTCTCTTTCGACAAGTGATTAAGAGAAATAAGAGATGAGTGATTGAAAGAAGAGAGAGAGAGAGAGAGAAAAAAGATCGATAAATCGAGTGGGAGATTGGTAAATCTAGAAGAGAGGGGGGGAAAGAGTCAGCAACGCGAGCACAGTGTGGGAGAGAGAAAGACACAAATAGACAGACAAAGAGTGATGAGTGAGAGAGAGAGAAAGAGAAAGAGAAGAGAAAGACAAGAGAGATAAGTAAGAGAGACAGAGACAGAGACAGAGAGAGGAAGATAAAAAAATAGGTGAAACACCACAAAAATTTTAGTTTTTTGTGACTCTAACTTCTAATGCCGTCTCATCAAAAAGTCTCTTTTTTTTTTTTCGACGGTACCTATTATCATTGCCAAAAACTCTCTTATTTGCGACTACAATTCATCCTGTCTCAAAAAATAGCTTTATTTGTGACAGCATAGGTTACCGTCACAAAAAATGCGCATTATTTGCGATGGCAGTTGTTACTGTCACAAAAAGTTGCTTTTTTGTGACAAGAAGAGGTGCTGTCGCTAAAAACCCATTTATTGGAGACGGTAAGTGGCGCTGTCTCAAAAAATCACTTTTTGCGATGGTAAATGATGCTGTCGCAAATGCTTTCGTGTTATAAAGCCCCTTTTCTTGTAGTGTCTTAGCAATCTGAACATGGATTTGTGTACCAGTCTACATACCACGTAGTGTGGGCAGCTTGAGGAATAATTTTCATGGGGTTAATGATTAAGTTTTATATACCATTTATTTTTTAATGGGAGCAGTTTGTCTTCAATCCTTAATCAAATTGGACGGTACTGCTTGATTTGTGGGGATCCACTACGGGTCCTTTTTTGATAATTTGAATCGTTCAATGTGTAGAACTCGTCGAGTATTATATGCTTGTAAAAAATCACGTTGATTGGATATCGATAACTATCTCATCTTATCAATTTTTTGTCAACCATTAATTTATTCACCCTCTATTTTTTATACAAAACTGATTTGATCACATAGCTGTCGATATCCGATCAATATATTTTTTTACAGACATATAGTACTCAATGAGTTCTACACATTGAATGGTTCCAATTATCAAAACGGGACCCATAGTGGGCCCTCACCACTACAAAAAAATACACTTTTGGATACTAAAATATTTGTCGCCAAAGGCTCATTTTTGGTCACCGAAAGTCAATGGTGACTAAAAATTTTAGTCACCCAGTTAGTCAAGTACACTTTGTCGGCGATAGTATTGGTGACTAAAATTTTTTTGCTCGCTAATTTACTACTTTTGGCTACTAAAAATTTATTAGTCGCCAAAGGTAACCTTTTGGCGACTAAAATATTAGTCACTAAAAACTTCTACATAAAAATGAATTCAACAATTGGCGACTAAACATTTTAGTCACCGAAGGATGCCATGTTCTTTTGTGACTAAAATATTTAGTCGGCAATAGTTTCTTCCCTCAATTTGACATTGTGGGGACACAATTTTTGAATGACAACACGAGGTGTCAGAGGTGCCACATGTCCTCATGGCGAGATCATCTCGACTAGGCTGAGGTTATCTTCGAAGATACCAGAATCCTGGATAAGCGGATAAGGGACAAGAGTCCTAAAATGAGAGAGGACTTCAGTTTGGGTAAAGATAAGACTCTTAGAGAGTTTATCCCAATCCTACTGGGAGTCCAAAATTAGCAGTAATCCTAAGTCTATTGAAGCTAGGCTTCTACTGGGACTAGGTTTGTGTTGGCTATAAAAAAGAGGTACCCTTATGGGTCTAAGGTATGCTTTTTATACTCTGAATAGTAAGTTAAGCACTTTTGCTATCTTTGAGAGATAACTGACTTGATCATCGGAGTGGCCCCGGGTCGATGAACCACCACCGGAATCTCTTCTTTTTGTTGACAGGTCGTTCGGGTTTAATCTATTATCTAGCTAAGTAGTTTGAAATTGACACACACAATTTGGCGCCGTTTGTGGGAATGAAAGGAGAATAGATGGCCAACAATGGACAGAAAGAGAAGGTTGGGGACGACACCCCTACTGAGAGTGGGAAACATATTGACCTTGACATCGAAGAAGACAATTGTAACGAAGAAACTCGTGATAAGAATCACGGAGTTCGGACCGAGCGGTATTATAACGAGGATGACCTCCAAGTATGGAAAGATAGATGCCTGTGGAGGGACGATGAGACAAAGGGAATGCCAGACAAATTGGTGGACCTGCAAACGGATGTAGCCACCGTTCCCGCTACAAGATATGCCAATTCCAGCGGCCAAGAAAGGTGCCCAGAAAGGAGGGCAAAAAACGGTTCCTGTAGTCCCTCAGCATGGCGGGACCAAAGGATATTCTCACCGGCCTTCGCGGGAGGTCGGGCATGGCAAATCCCAGAAGACACGATCTTGGCCTAGATGATTAAGTCCGAGAAGAGAAGAGCTCAGCCTAAAGTGAGCAGATCCCAGATTCCAGAAGACAAGATCTCGGCCTAGATGATTAAGTCCAAGAAGAGAAAAGCTCAGCCTAAGTTAAAGACTTTTTATATAAGGTCCACAAAGGAGTAGGTGGAAGCCATGCAAGGGGTTGGAGAATGATGCTTGGGAGTTGGAATTTTCAAGACAAGGTTGGTTTAACACTTGTTGAAATTTATGAAAAATTTACAAGTTGAAGTTAAACTGAGGTCATGTTTAACACTTGTTGAAATTTTTAAAAAAAATTTACAAGTTGAAGTTAAACCGAGGCCATGTTTAACACTTATTGAAATTTAAAATTTACAAGTTGAAATTAAACCGAGGTCATGTTTAACACTTGTTGAAATTTAAAATTTACAAGTTGAAGTTAAACCGATGCCATGTTTAACACTTGTTGAAATTTTAAAAATTTTCAAGCTGAAGTTAAACCGGGGTCATGGTTAAAGGAAGGAATGATATAGGTTCCATTACCTCGGTAATAGAAGGAGACATAATTTTGAATGACAACAGGTGTCACCAAGGTGTCATGTGTCCTGGTCATGATGCCGAGATCATCTCGGCTAGGTTGGGATTATCTGCGAAGATACCGAAATCCAGGAAAAGCGGATAAGGGACAAGAGTCCTAAAATGAGAGAGGACTTCAGTTTGGATAAAGATAAGACTCTTAGAGAGTTTATCCCAATCCTACTGGGAGTCCAAGATTAGCAGTAATCCTAAGTCTATTGAAGCTAGGCTTCTATTGGGACTAGGTTTGTGTTGGCTATAAAAGAGACGCACCCTCATGGGTCTAAGGTATGCATTTTATGCTCTGAATAGTAAGTTAAGCACTTTTGCTATCTTTGAGAGATAACTAACTTGATCGTCAGAGTGCCCTTGGGTGGACGAACCACCGCTAGAATCTCTTCTTTTTGTTGACAGGTCGTTCGGGTTTAATCTATTCTGCCGATGCTCTCCAACTAAGTACTAGTTTGGCAATGTGGTCGGAAATTAACACACACAGACATGTTTTGGCTACCAACTATTTAGTCACCAAAAGTCTTTTTTTTTTTTTATTACTAAATATTTAGTCACCAAAAACTTTTACTTGCATTTTTGGCTACCAAAATATTTAGTAGCAAAAAACTTTATAAATTTTTTTTAAAAAAATTAATTTTTCGACCACCTGTATTTATTTCATTATCAGTGCAACCTGTAGCCCGTATACAAACAAAATAATCCTTGAATATTGATTATATTAACAACCATTCCACAATGTCCATACACTTCACTTTCAACCATCCAAAAATTCATATTTAATATCAAATTCTTAATGTAATAGAAACTCCATACAAACTAAGTATAATCCAATATCAAAAATATAATTCCATGCATAACAGAGGAATAACCAAATTTAATTTCCTAAAGGCAATCTGTACCACACTAAAAATTAATCTATACTGCACCAAAAACTAATTGTACTACGTCAAAAGGTAATTTGTACCATGCCAAAATTTAGATATGTACCACACCAAAAAAGTAATCTGTACAAACAATTCTAATCCGTAGACTAAAAATAATGTCTTCTGTACTTGTCAAAAAAAATCGTATCCACAATTTCACGCCAAAAAGCATTCATAAAAATAAAATTAATCATTAGTATTGACTAAATATTGACATATTTAAGATTATAAAAAAATATATATATAACTCAAATTAATTTATCTTTTCAAATAAATTATTAATTTTGCATACTCGAATATATATAAAAGAAAAATATGTAAAATTCGAATGTCTATATTAGGTAGCCAGTAATTTTACAAGTAATCATTGTACGTAATTAATAATTATTTTTCCATTTTTGGGCCCCAAACGCTGTTTTCAACTAAGTTAAAGGTGTTTTCGACTATTCTCAACCTATGTGTCCTATTTACGTACCGTCTATCCCTACAGGTCATATTTGGCATAAGAAAGCTACCCATTACATCCCAACAATGATGACAGGGCTGTTTTGCATTTTTGCCTCCCGAACGCCTTTTTTCGACTAAGTTTATGGCATTATCAACTCTAACTCTCAACCTACGTGTCATATTACTTACCGTCTGTCCTTACAGGTCACATTTGGCACAAGGAAGTTGCCCGTTAGATCACAACATTGGTTAGGGGAGTGTTTTGCATGTTCGCCCCCGAAGGTCTTTTTTTCGACTAAGTTTAAGGCGTTTTTTACTCTAACTCCCAACTTACGTGTCCTATTTACGTATTATCTATCCCTACAGGTCATATTTGGCATAAGAAAGCTGCCCGTTACATCACAACAGTGGTTGGGGGGCTATTTTGAATTTTTGCCTCCCAAACGCCTTGTTTCGACTAAGTTTAAGGCATTATTGACTCTAACTCTCAACCTATATGTCCTATTTATGTATCGAGTGTCCGTATAGGTCACATTTGGCATTGGGAAGCTACCTATTGCATCATAACATTGGTTGGGGGGCTGTTTTGCATTTTCGCCCTCGAAACGCCCTTCTTCGATTAAGTTTAAGACGTTTTCAGCTTTAACTGCCAACCTACTCGTGCTAATTACATTATGTCTGTTGTCACAAGTTCTATTTGTCATAGGGATGCTGACCATGACATCCATATGGTGGTTCGGGGGCTGTTTTGCATTTTTGTCCCTAAAACGCCCTTTTTTGACTAAGTTTAAGGCGTTGCTAGAAAATGCTAATACATGGGATAAGCATCTAGTGCCTTTGGCTCCAAAACGCTAAAACAACAACCCAAGACTTAGATAAAAACACTAATTTAAATGCACAATAATAAGAAAGGGTCATGAGCCTAATAGATAAAAACTCATTATATATAGGTTACTTTTAGTTCAATGCTTTTACATATTTCATCCATATATCTTAATTTCTTAACTATATGAATAACTATTCCACATTCATATTACTAGGATTCTCAAATTATTCATTTATGGGTAAAAGCTACACTCAGTTGATTAGAACTAACTCATCCTATGTTATATGGACTCGGGTGTCGGGTTCGAGTATGTGTCTAAGTCTCCAAATTCATCTAATCCCAAGTACAATACATGGATGGAAAAATATTCATATTTCTTAATATAAATATCTGGCATACAACATTTAGAATATGTCATACTGCACAAAGATATTGATAGTAGCAAGCATCAGATGAAGCAATTGTGAGCACTCAACAATATCTAAACAATGTGAGGAGTTCACTTAATGATTACCAAGCTTGTCCACAAATTGTGTTACTCATCTTGAAGTCACAACTGCCATAGCAAGAGATTCCATAGCAATATATATATATATATATCAATGAAAATATTGAACTGCCTTGTATGATTCCATAGCCAATTCATTGTGTTGACATTGTAAGTGATTTTTGTGATTAGATGCTCTCCCTACTTCTTTGTTATATAAGCATATTGTTTGTTGTAGTTTAACAAATTTATGCTTTGTTAGGATCCTTTTTATTGCCAATTCCGTGAACAAGCTTGAGTTTATCGAGTTGTATCTTTTCTTTTGTTTTTGGTCTTTCCGCTCAAGCGGGGAAAGTTGCACTCGAGCGAAGTTTCCACCTTTCCAATACTTTGGCTTGTCTGCAAAAATATGTGAGGTGTGTTTTTACGCTCAAGTGTAAGTTCCTACGCCTGAGCGTGAATCCTGATTTGGAACACACATTTTAGTGTCCCCGCTCGAGCGTTCATTCCTGCGCTTGAGCGAACATCGCGACTTCAGTAGTTATAAAACTGCAGTTTGCTCCAAACTTAGGGCACGACTTCCAAATCTTCTTTGAGGGTTTTAGGGTTTTCTTTTGGGGCTATTTTGCTAGGTTTCTTTGATGTTTTGATTGAATATTCAACTCATGGTTTGACAAAAATACATCAAAGAGTTTTCATCTTCAAAAGTGTTCTTCTTCTTCGGTGCAATCCAGAGATTTAAGCGTGGAGAATTCGAAGGAGTTCGAAGCTATGCGCAGTCATTGGTTCGGCATGGATGTTGTGGATTCAACATCAAGCTGATCAATTCTGAGACAAAGGTGGTGGTGAAAGAGATACAGATTGTTGAAGACAAATTGATTGTGTTTGGGTAATTTGTTTGGTAAATTTGTATTCTTTCTTACTTTCATAGTGGATTGATTTGTGGCATTTTGCTCATGATTTTTTAATCACAACTGGAGGTGCTCCAATTGTGGTTTTTTGACGTAAAAATCGTTTGTGTCAATTTATTATTTTCGAAGTAACAATCTAAATCACTTTCGTATATGCTAGATAATTTAGATTGTTTGTTTTAACTGTTTAAGAATTGCTACAATTAATCCAGTCAGAACACGAATCACTTCGGTTTTTCAATTGGTATCAGAGCAAGCCACTCTTCGTTTTTATCAAAACTATAGGAGTGTGATTTTGTGTGATTGGTGATATGGATACAATTTGTGAAGGTAACTCCACCCACAGACCTCTGTTACTTGGTGATACAAACTATTCTTATTGGAAAGCTCGTATGTGAGCGTTTTTAAAATCTATCGATGAGAAAGTTTGGCACTGTGTGATCTATGAGTGGAGTGAACCTGTTCTCACCATTAATGGTGTTGATCTCCCCAAACCTCTTGATAAATGGGACACATTCGATTATCAAAACTTGAGTTGGAACAGTAAGGCTCTCAATTCCCTTTTTTGTTTCGTTTCACCTAAAGAGTTTCGTTGTATTTGTACGTGTGAGGTAGCAAAAGAGGTTTGGGACATTCTTGAAACCATTCACGAAGGTACTACTTCTGTTAAAAAGTTAAAACTTCAATGTCTCACCTTTTTTTTTTTGAAACTCTTTTTATGCGTGATGATGAGACATTTGATGATTTTTATGCTAAACTTATTGACATCGTGAATTCCTATTTCACACTCAGTGAAAAAATCCCAGAAGATAAGGTTGTAGGAAAAATTTTGAGGTCTTTCCTCGAGAGGTTCCAATCAAAAGTTACAGCTATTGAGGAGGCTCAGGATGTTGATACCCTCAAGCTTGATTAGTTGGTTGGAAACTTGCAAACTTATGAAGCCCACCAGATTTCTAAGAAAAAACAAAAAAATAGTGTGGCTTTTACTAGTGCTCATGAGACTACTAAGATCCCTGAGATAGAGTTTGATCTAGAGTCCAAAATGACAGCTATGTTTACCAAAACAGTTCAAAAAAAATTTAAAGAAAAAGAAGCTTAATTTCAAGGACCCTAGTTCAAAAGATATGGGTAATGAAAAATCCAAAACTTTTCTATCAAAAGTTGCTCCAAAAAATGAAAAGAAGAATGTGAAGGGGCAAGGTGTCAAGTGTTACAAATGTTAAGGGTTTGGTCAAATTGCTCTTGAATGTCCATCGAAAAAGAACCGGAAAAAAGTCTATACAGTGACTTAGGATGATGTTAGCAGATCAGAGCAAGAACCCGAAGAAACCAAATCCGGTGAAGACGGAGATTGTACTTACATGGCATTCTGGTCTACCATCACTCAACCTCCTCCAAAGCCAATGGAGTTTGCTCATGGTCAAAATCTGCACCGTGCTTCTACCTTTGTTGGGAGTAACTACTTATTTTGGAAGATCCGAATAAGGATGTTTCTTAGAGCTCATAACCTTAAAGGTTGGCAAACCATTGAAGAGGATGTTAAAAGTGCTAACAATCCAATCAATCAAAGAGTTTTGACTGCCATCCGTGAAGCAATTTCTGAAGAAGAACAACAACAGATTGCTTACTGCACAAAGGCCAAAGATGCATGGGACACTCTGAATCAATTCCATGAAATAGGAGAGTCATCGTCACCACCATCCACCAACTTTCAAGCCTTGGTTGCTCGACTAGCTGAGGTCAAGGAAAAAGAAGAGCAAAAAAAAAAAATGAAGATGATGAAACCTCGGAAGATAATGATGAGATCGATGGTGATGATCTACAACAAGCTTATGAAAAGCTTTACAATGAATCTCTAAACTTGTCCAAGATCAATGACAAATTGACTTTCAAGCTCAAAGCATGTGAAAGAGAGAATGTCAAGCTAAAAGGAGAGATTACAACAGTAAAGTAGGATGTCATCAAGGTTTCTAATGACAGGCAAGACCTATGTGGAAAACTTCTATCTTGTGAGACCGAAAGGAATGAACTTCTGAAAATATATGCCACATATGAAGAGAAGATTAAAATCCTTGATATGTCACAAGCTGCATTAGAAGAGATGGTTGGTCAAAAAGATGAAGAACTCAGAGATGTTAGAGCCACAATTGCTATGTGGATCAAAGACATTGGAATACATCCTCGGGTCTCAACGAATGAGCGGTGACAAAAGTGGGCTAGGTTATGGTAATGCAATAGTTCACAAGGGATAGGCCTCTACATCACATAACATCAAGACTCAAACAAAGGGAAAGCTGAAGGTTCAATAGGATGATCCCTCTCTTCATCTACCTAACGGGAGTAAGATCAATAAAAGGAAGGTAAAACCCGTTTTTGTTTGTCATCATTATGGTAGGTATGGCCACATTCGTCCTTAATGTTTTGAGTTGTTTGGTAAGGTGTCTCAAAAGGGTAGAAATTCTAATACTTTTTGGGTTAGGAGACAATCTTACATGTCTAGGCGGAACACCAAGATTCATGAGGGTGTTCACAACTCTAAGACATTTACCAACACTGCCAGTCCTGATTTTGTTAAGACTAAAAAGATATGGGTGAGAAAGGGTGACTTGACTTGTTTTGTTGTTCACACTGTTCTGAAAGCACGTGACTTACACATGTGGTATCTTGATAGTGGGTGCTCTCATCACATGTCCGGTGACAAATCCTACTACACTTTTCTTAAAAAATATGAAAGAGGAATTGTTACTTTTAGAGATGGTGACACTTCTAGAGTCATTGGTAAGGGCTCTATAAGTGTGGTCGGTCTTTCTAAGCTCAAAAATGCATTGCTTGTTTATGGCCTTAAAGCAAACCTTTTGAGCATCAGTCAAATGTGTGATTTTCACCATGAAGTATTATTTTCAAAAAATAAATGGAAATTTTAGATAAGAAGGGAAATACTGTCATGCATGGGGTTTGCACATCTGATAACTGCTATGAGATTGTTACCACTAATAATTCACTTGCCACTCAGCTATCATAAGTAATATTGATCTGTGGCATTAAAGATTAGGTCACATGAATTTCAAAGACCTAACTAAGATAGCCAACAAAGAGCTTGTGAGAGGAGTACCAAAAATGGGTAAGAATGTGAACCATGTGTGTAGGCCATGTCAACTTGGAAAGCAAACTCGTGCCCGTCATAAAAAGGTGAACAACTTCATAACCAAACGTCCTCTTGAACTGGTTCATATGGATCTTATAGGACCCACTCGCACTGAAAGCATTGGAGATAAAAAATACATTTTTTTAACTATAGATGATTACACTCGTTTTTCATGGGTTAATTTTTTAAGAGAAAAATCTGATATGTTTGATGTTTTCCAGACAGTAGTCCTTAAAATCCAAAATGAACAGGGTGTTTCTATTAGGCGTATCATAAGAATTTGAATTGATCATGGTTGTGAGTTTGAAAATAGTTCGTTTTCAGATTTTTGTGATATGCATGGAATTAAGCACAAGTTTCCTGCTTTTATTACTCCACAGCAAAATGGAGTTGTTGAGAGGAAAAATAGAGTTGTTCAAGAGATGGCTAGGGTCATGCTCCTTAGCAAGAAAGTTCCTCTAAAGTTTTGGGTTGAAACCTTAAATACTGCTGTTTATGTTGTGAATCGTGTGTATTTAAGGCCCGATACTTTACAAACTCCATATGAATTGTGGAAGGGATTGAAACCTAATGTAAAATATTTCAAAATTTTTGAGAGTAAATATTACATTTTCAAAGACAGAGAGCCCTTGGGAAAATTTGACTCCCGAAGTGATGAAGGTATTTTTCTAGGGTATTCAACCACTAGTAGAGCTTTTCGTGTCTATAACCAGTGTACTTTATCTCTAATAGAATCAATCAATGTGGTTATAGATGGCACAGGTTCTCCTACTCCAGTAATACATGACGAAGAAAATAGTGAGTCTCCAATCTTGGATACTGAACCACAGAGTCAAGGAGAAGCAAAAGGTCAAGCTCAAGAAAGTGAGTCAGTACCAACTTCAATAGTAAGTCCAAGTCCAAAGAGTGCACAAAGAGACACCACCTTTGATGCTTCTATCACAACTAGTTCAGGTTTAAAACCTTCAGCAAGGGTAAAACTGAACCATCCGATTCAACAGGTAATTGGCAATGTTTCATACCGAATAAAAACCCGAAAACAAGTTCGGGAAGAGGTAACTCACATGTGCTATGTTTTGTTGATTGAACCTAAAAATATAAAAGAGATTGTACTAGATGATAGTTGGGTGAATGCTATGCATGATAAATTAAGTCAATTTGAACGTAACAAAGTTTGGACTCTTGTTCCCAGACCTAGAAATATGAATGTGATAGGAACCAAGTGGATCTTCAAAAATAAATCTGATGAAAATGATACTGTGGTTAGAAATAAAGCTAGGTTGGTTGCTCAAGGCTATACACAAGTAGAGGGTGTTGACTATGATGAGACGTTTGCCCCTATTGCACGTCTTGAATCTATTCGTATTTTACTTGGTGTTGCATGCTTTCTAGGGTTCAAACTGTTTCAAATGGATGTGAAAAATGCCTTTTTGAATGGGTACTTGAAAGAAGAGGCTTATGTTGAGCAACCAAAAGGGTTTTAGGACCCAAAATGTCCACATCATGTCTATAAGTTAAATAACGCATTGTATGGGTTGAAACAAGCGCCTTGAGCTTGGTATGATAAACTTACTACCTTTCTTCTTGATAATGATTTCCAAAGGGGTAGTGTGGACAAGACCTTATTTGTGAAACATACTAAGTCTCATATACTTGTTGCTTAGATTTATGTTGATGATATTGTTTTTGGATCCACTGTTGATTTTCTTGTAAAATGTTTCTCGGATTGCATGACACATGAATTTGAAATGAACATGATGGGGGAATTGTCTTACTTCTCGGGTCTTCAAATTAAATAGTCTCCTTCGAGTATGTTTGTTTCTCAAACCAAGTACGCCAAAAGCCTTGTGTCTAAGTTTGATCTCGAGTCAACCAAACATGCGTGCACTCCATGAGCACTAGCCTTCACATTTCCAAAGATTCCTCTGGTACTGATGTTAGTCCTACCCTTTATAGGAGTATGATAGAGAGTCTCTTGTACCTCACAGCCAGTCATTCTGACATTGTATTTAGTGTAGGTGTTTGTGTCCGTTACCAAGCCTGTCCTAAAGGGTCTCATTTGCTTGCAGTTTAATGCATCATTAAGTATGTAAATAGGACATTGGGGTATGGGATTTGGTTCACGACCGACATTACCGTTGAAATCACTGTTTTTTTTTATGCCCATTGGGTAGGGTGTGCTGATGATCGTAAGAGCACATCTGGAGGTTGTTTTTACCTTGGAAATAATTTGGTTGCCTGGCATAGCAAAAAGAAAAATGCCATATCTCTCTCGACTACTAAGGCTGAGTACATTGTAGCAAAGAGTTATTGTGCACAAATGTTGTGGATGAAGCAAATGCTTCATGACTATGGTATAGATCAGAATACTCTCACTCTTTTTTGTGATAACACGAGTGCCATTAACATTTTTAAAAATCTTGTCCAACACTCTCACACCAAACACATTGACATTTGTCATCATTTCATTTGACAGTTAGTGGAAGAGGGCCTTGTTGTTCTTGTACATGTACGTACTGAGCATCAAAAAGTTGATATTTTTACAAAACCCTTAATCTTCTTAGGTTTGAGTTCCTTAGAAAGACCTTGGGTGTAGTGCTCAGTCATTAGGGTGTAGTGCTCAGTCACTAGGGTGTTACTTGTTACTTGAGTGGGTGCCAGTGATTGGTTTTATATGTACTTGGATACTATAATTTCATTTTCATTGATTCTTGTCATCTCTGCATTTACTCTCATATGAACACCTTTCATGCTACTTGCAAGATTTCATTCGTCTTTGTTCATAGCTCATTCTGAATGCTTATACTCATTGACTTCATGATCTCATTATGTACACATCCTTGAGATAAACTGTTGCAAGGGTTTTTGGACAAGTGATCAAAGTTCTCTATGGACCTTTCACAGTGTCTCTTATCTATTTTTAGAGGAATTGACTGATACTGGCATATCATGTGTGATGTTGAGTCTCCTAACCATCTCCTATCATTTTTCACTTTCACTGTTCGTTCCTTAGTTCATTGAAGTCCGGGCATTAGGAAAAGGCTACCTCAGAGGCACCAACTAGGTCATCCTTATTGATTCTATGCTTCTCTGGTTTAGTCTCTATACTCTTGAGCGTGCATGCCACCAGTGAGTGCCCACAAACATGAAAAGTCAAAATTAGAATATATATATAAATATATAAAAGGTCTCATTGATTGAGGGGGATCCTCTACCTTTACTCAACAAATATCCCATGATTTCTCGTGGTTTGACTTTTCTCAGTAATGTTTTAGTTATTCTTGCCAAAGGTCCAACCATCCAATCATTACGAGGATTAACTCTAGTTTTGTGGCATCTCAAGGATTGCACACACACACATTCATTATGTGAGCTCTCTTGGTTATCTTTGAGTTATGTATTCTCATGTAGCTTATGCTCATTGATCAATATTTATCTGATTTGCTCATGATTTTGTACTTCATACTATCAGAATTGCAAGTTTGCAGGTTTCATGGTTTGTGGATTATCTCATTTGAGTGTCACATTCATGCTATTGTGCTCACCTCTTCTTGTTTCAGGTCCCACTTAAAAGTGTGAGTTGTTTTTGTCTGCTCCAAAGGGTGTTTTTGGTCTTGTTGTTGGTTCTTTCCCGCTCAAGCGTCCACTTTAGCGCTCGAGCGCCTTTTTCACTTTTCTAGCACTCTTGCAGAGGCTTTAATCTTCTGAAAGATTATTTTTTGCGTTCGAGCACATGACTCTTGGTTCGAGCGAAGCCACACGCGTAAGTACTCCCGTTTAAGCGTCAAACCTTCACTCGAGCGTCCTACTATGGTTTAAAAACAAAGCCCTCGACTCTTCAGTCCATTTTCCCACAAATTTTCTTATTCTCTCTCCTAGGGCTTCATTTGTGGTGTCATTCCTTCCTCTTGCGACTTGGATTGACTTGTGTGCGTGACTTTCCTTGCTTTCCTGTGCTCTTCTTCCATTTCTGGTTTGTCTCTCTCTTCCTCTTATTTTTTTTTTAATTTAATTTTTTGTTATTATCTTGTCATGTTTGTTTTCTTCTGATTGATGTTTTGGGTGAGGTATCTTCGCCTTTGTGTTTAGTTGTTGTTCCTCACTTGTTCACACACTTCCACAGTAGGTTGCACCTGTTGAGTTTCTCATGAGGTTGGTTAGGGTATTTTTGTCTGCGATGGAGATTATATTTTATTGTTTTCTTAGATCTTTGGCTTTGTGCTCTCATGGTTTATGGTATGTTGGGCTTTATAGTTTATATTGTCACTGGCTTCTATTCTATTGTGCTTTTCATTTTGTCTATTTGGGTATTTTTACTAATGTTACTAATGGTTTGACTGGTCCTAATGTTTTGGCTTTTTGGTTTGGTTTCGAGGGCTGCGTTTGTGTTACTGGGGTTAGCCATGTCTACCTTTATCTCTAAATGCCAAAAGTCCACGGCCAACCACCCTACCTTTAATTCTGACCGTTTTCCCTCTACTGAAAAGGCCAAAACCTTTTGTGTCATTTACCTCTCCCGGACAGTCCACTTAGAGCGTTATGTCCAGCCTAATACATTTGAGTCCATTCTTATTCGGCCATTGTTTGATCCTTTGGGGCTGCCTTGGTTCTATCTTTTTGGGGTTGTCAAAACCTTGAATGGGTATGCGAGTTTTATTATAACATCGAAGGTATTGATGATATTGGCCTTTTCTTCAAGACCTGGGTTAGGTCTAAATCTATCACCATTTCTCCCGATCTTATCCGTGAGCTATTAGGCATCGGGCAAGTCTTTCCTTGTCACTATCCCTTTCCTGCTCGACCCACTTCTGACTTTGACGAGGTGGCCATTGTATTGTGTGGCACACCCCATACTTGGTTCAAGGACGCCTTGATAAAACAACATGAGCTTCTTTCCCAGTTTCGTTTGCTCAACCTCATTGTCTGTGCCAACATTATAGTCACCACTCATAGCTCCGAAATCAATCAAGAACAAGGCTTTGTTCTCTTTTGCATTGATCAACACTGTTCTATCAATCTTGCCACCCTTATTATTTAAAAAATTGTAGCCTTTTTTGAGCGAAACAACTTAGGTCTTCCTTACGGCTATCTTATTAACCGTCTTCTTACCATACTTGAGGTTCCTTCTTTTGATGAGGATGAATTTGCCTTTTCTACTTGACCTTTCACCAAAAGTCCGTCTCCCAGAGTCAATCATATATCAAGGGGGGTTCTTCTGGGGTGGGTGTTTCTGGTATAGGTGATGTTCCTCTGGCCAAGGAGGTAGAGTATGACACTGAGGCTGTAGGCGAGGGGGAGCCGCCTCCTCCGGCTCGTTATTTCAGAGGCCAATTGCGTTAGTTTGAGCAGGCCATGGTTTCCTGTTTTGATCGCTTGGAGGGCCAAATGGACATCTTTGATGCTCAGCTTACTGATCTTGAGACCACCACTAATGCCTGGCTCACCGCTTTGGAGGCCTCTTCTAGCTGCATTGAGGAGTCTGTTGCTCAGTCTTCCCACTACATTGCTCAGATCTTGACTATGCTTTAACTACAGCAGTCTCCGTCGCCGCCGGCTCAGTGATACTTGTTTCTCTCTCTCTCCTTGGACAGTGTATTTTTCTATGCACAGCTTCTTTTCTACTATCTTTCGATTGTTTTTCCTTCTATGTTTTGTTTTGTTGTTTTGGTGCTTGCCTCCCGGACAAAAAAGGGAGTGGTTATTTGGGGATTATATGCTTGGGCTTTGTGGGAATGTACATGACTATTGGGATATGTTAGACTTTTTGGCATAGGTAGATTTGGTTATACATATGTGGATATGTTGCTTATTCCTCTCTATTTATCTTTGTTATCTTATTTCGTTCCATAGTTTTGGTTGGTGTGGTATTTTGATATTTTCCACAAGTGGTTTGTTCAAAAGGGGTCGAAGCATTCTTCAATCAAATCGGCTTGTGTGGTTTTGCAATTGTTGTTTTGTGTTTGGTCGTGGCTTTTGTTTATGTTAGTTAGTTCATCTAGTGTGTGTGTTTTGTTAGGACCAATTGTTAGAAAATTTTTGTTTAGGAATTGACAAAGGAGGAGATTGTTAGGAACCTTTTTATTGCCAATTCTGTGAACAAGCTTGGGTTTATCGAGTTGTATCTTTTGTTTTTGGTTTTTTCGCTCGAGTGGGGAAAGTTCCGCTTGAGCTGAGTTTCCACCTTTCCAATACTTTGGCTCATCTGCAAAAAGTTTGCTCCAAACTTAGGGCACAGATTCCAGATCTTCTTTGAGGGTTTTAGGGTTTTCTTTTGGGGCTATTTTGTTAGGTTTCTTTGATGTTTTGATTGAGTATTCAACTCATGGTTTGACAAGCATACATCAAAGAGTTTTCATTTTCAAGAGTGTTCTTCTTCTTTGGTGGAATCTTGAGATTTAAGGGTGGAGAATTCGAAGGAGTACGAAGCTGTGCGCAGTCGTTGGTTCGACATGGATGTTGTGGATTTAACATCAAACTGATCAATTTCGAGGCGAAGGCAGTGGTGAAAGAGATACAAATTGTTGAAGAGAAATTGATTGCGTTTGGGTAATTTGTTTTTGATAAATTTGTATTCTTTCTTACTTTCATAGTGGATTGATTTGTGGCGTTTTGTTCGTGATTTTTTAATCACAATTAGAGGTACTCCAATTGTGGTTTTTTCACGTAAAAATTGTTTGTGTCAATTTATTGTTTTCAAAGTAACAATCTAAATTACTTTCATATGTACTAGATGATTTAGATTGTTTGTTTTAATTGTTTGGGAGTTACTGCAATTAATCTAGTCAGAATCACGAATCACTTCGGTTTTTCATGCTTTAAATTGTAGATTTAAAGTAGTAGTGATTGCTTTCTCTAGGATTTTGCTTGGCCCTTGTAGGTATCATATCAATTTTCTCCAATCTAGTTTGGTGAGAACCTATCTTGTAGAGAAAAGGGAAAAGAAAATAAAGCAAAAGAATTTAAATATTTTTCTGTTATTCAAATAGATTTTTAGGGAAAATGAGAAGAATATTTTAATATATAGTAAATAAAAATAAAATAAAATAAAAATACATTGACAAAAGGTTGTAGCATTTTTTTCAATAAAAATAACCATTAATCTACAAATAAAACTTCATTAATGTACAAATACAAAGCACACAGTCACTCCATTGCAAAATGGTTTTAAAAAAAATCTTTACCAAAAAGCTCCATAATCAAGTAATCTAATCAGAGATTCATACACTAAGTTATGCACAGAGTAGAACCTGCCCAGGGAGTGAGTCTTCATCCATGTTGCTACCTCTGTCTTCATCCAAATTTATCCAAAGAACAACACAAGGCAGAGCTTTCCATATCTAGCAACTAGTAGCAACAACAACAGCAACTAGCAACACTCCATTTCTGCAGCAGCAACTAGCCATTTCTGCAGCAGCAACTAGCAACTAACAGCAGCAGCAACACTTCTTTTCTGCAGTAGCAGCACTCCAAAAATAGCAGCAACACTCCTTTTTGCTCATTGTGACCTTTCAATTTACCAAAAATATTGCTTAGACTATGGTTTAAACTCCTTAGTCAAGTCTTCTTCCACTTGTTCAATTGATTATTTTTTATAAAATAATTAAAAATGTTCATATGTAATATAAGCTCCAAACAGCACAAGCATTTACTTGCTAATCTGATATATGCACACACAATCATTTATTTTTATTTATTTTTTTATACAAGTATATATGCGCACAAAAATCAATTGAAACTAAAAAGCAATGCACCTCAAACCATTGGTCCAATTTTAGAAAGATGTTTGTACATTGTTTAAGAATTAAGAGTGACATGGATTCTGTGGTTTCAAAATTTTCAACTCCTTATTAACAAATCCCACAATTCAGGATCTAGTATTTCTAGTTGATTCTTAGTCAAGTTTTGCCTTATGAGGCATAAGTCGGGTTTTTTTTTTTTTTTTTTTTCTAGTTTTTGTTTTCACTTAGATTGTGCTGCTTTTCTGCCATATTTTTTAGAGAAAGTTTGTTACCTTCTTGAGTAGCTTTTGTTCAAGACGATTAATAGGGAACTTTATTAACAAGTATATCATACCTCGTTCAATCTTTCTTTCCTCTCATTCTTTGCACAACTTCTCATACTTCCTACGATGTTTCTCAATTTTTTGTGCATGGGATTCAACCTGTGCAGAAAACTTAATTGAGATGCTAAAACAGGAAATGCTAATACAATGGTTTCACTCCTCTTTTAGCATGTTCTCATGTCTTTCACAATAATGTGTATGCTTGTTACTTGTAAGCATCTTTGTCATAACTCATAATGCATCTTCCAAAATCTCACCCAAAAGAAAAAAATAAAAATAAAAATAAAGAAAGAAAGAAAGAAAGAAAGAAAAGAAAAGACAAGACAACACCAGTTGCAAAGAAACATCAGGCAAAGATTACCCTTAATAATGTAAAAGATACATAGTATTTCAAAACATTAAAAAAAAGAAGGAAAACCTTCTTTTGTACAGCTCTTATTTCCTCATCATAGTCCAGTTTTGATGCCAAATGAAGATCCTTAGCAGCCTCTTCCCATTAACCAAGCATTGCCCATGCCATGCCACGAGATTTGTACCCTTTAGCCAAATCTAGATTAATTTGTAATAAGCATTCAAGGAAATGCGAAACCCATCATTACAAAAAAACATCACATTCTAACCATCTTCAGGACTCATACATAAGTAGAGTATAATTTAAAATTGACCATATAAATTTGATCGACAATACATGATGATAATAAGGATGACATGAATGCAACAAATGTGAGCATACCGAATGTAATGAGGATGAAATTGCAGATGCATTCATAACGTGTCCAGTATATTTCTAAATTACAATCAAGAAACTATACTATTCTGCTAAGTGAAGAAAACAAGAAAAACCTCCAGAGCAGGATTGGCATCACGGATAACAACATTGGGTTTCTTCATTTTGATATACACACTAGCTGTAAGAAATTAAAGAAAATCTTCTACATCAAATATAACAACATAAACACAAAACATAAAAAGAGATACGAAGGAAGGAGTGGAAGAAAGCACCATTACTGACAAACACTTTACTTGTGGTTGCATACATAATTGCTAAGGTTAGGTTGAGCAAAATCACCTGCGTGAGATGCTCAATTGCCTCCTCGGGCTTACCTGATTAACCACAAAGCCATCAAATTCCGTAAACAAGCTTTTCATGCTTACATTATAGGTGTCTATTTGCATGTAATGAAATTAAAATACCTTCAAAAATTGCTTCCATGGCCTTTGCCTTTGCGTCTTGGACAGCATCCCGATTTTCTTTCGTGACCTTGACAGAAGGGTCTCCCATCTGCAAAATTCAATGTTAAAGAGATACTCATGTTACAGAATATCAAAATCCAAAATTAGCTTGCTTAATAAGAGCAACGACGCAGACACACCTTCTGTGGTGGATCATTGTTAGGTTCCACAGTTTCACCTTGAAACTCGAGATCAGATTCAACTATCTCACGTTCTTCCTTTTCTTCAGCAATTCCATATGGTTGAGGCTCCTCCTCATTATCTTCCAAATCCTCGTCACTCTCTTCCACAACATAAGGCTTAATCATATTCATTAAACAAAACATTAAAACTCCTAAAATTTTAAATTGATTAACAGTTCCCAGGTCACAAAAAACATCTTAAACTATATACTGTTCCTTTGGTAAATTAGATGAGGGAAAAAAAATGACAAGAATTTCTCATCTAGGTCAGGAGGGAAAAAAAACTTTTTCTCACCATGTGTGATTTATTTTAAATTTTTGTATTTAGATGGAAAAATTAGGTATTTTGAAAAGAAGAAAAATTTATAAAACAACTTTGGTTTCTTGTCAAATCTCACCAATTTTTGGTGAGAAACAAAAAACGAATTTAAATAGAGTTCTTTTTCTCACCATTTCTCACCTTTTCAATCATCCAAACAAGTGATAAGAGTTTTTCTCTCACTTCATTTATATTATTTTTACTCACCAAATAATTCTACTTTCACTCATTTTCCTACATTTTCTCAGCAGCCAAATGGATTTTAAATATATACATATATATACAGACAGAGAGAGAGAGAGAGAGAGAGAGAGAGAAAGAGATGGTTGCAGAAGTACCGATTTATTGTGAGGGCACTCTTCATGAAGAAGCATACAATCGAGGCTGAAACAAATCAAAACCACATGAAAATCAAATTCAACAGTAAGCCATTTTTACACACATCATATATAAGCATATAAACCAAGACAATAATGTATTGAAATGGGTTCGGCTGAGAGCGAGATTGAAAGAATAAATCAACTGAATCAAGCATATAAACCAACTAAATCAAGTATAAATCAAGCATATAAAACCCTAAAGCCACAATCAGAAAAAGGGGAAACAAAGAAAATGAGATAGAGAGAAAGAGAGAGACACAGAGAGACTGTGAGCGAGAGAGAGGTAGACAGACAGACACACCAAGAGCGAGAGAGTGAGCAAGGAAGAGAGAGATAGACAGACAGACACAGCAAGATCGAGAGAGCGAGCGAGAGAGAGAGAGAGAGGGAACCTGTGATCTGCAGGTGTGCCGGTGGTACTTTGCGGTGGTGGTGATGGTTGTGACTGTGGCCGTGGCAATGTCTTCCGTACGGTGGGCTGCGGTGAGGTGTTTGTCTCTTCAGTTTGGTGTCTGATTGTGAGGTTTGAATGTTGTTGTGTGAAACAGAGAAAAGGGCGGGCAACAATAAAAGAGTTTGCACGCGCGTCCTAAAAATTTGAAGATTTAACGACTAAATGAAATTTTTGTCGGCAAAAGTATGTATTATTGGCAACTATTGTATTTGGTAGCAACAAGAAAATAAACAACGACTATTTTATTGGTCGCCAAAAGTATATTTGGCGACTAAAACTCCATTTGGTCAGAAAAAATTTATATTTGCCCACTAAATTTTTTAGTCACTAAAGATTAACCAAAAAATATACCTAGTTTTTGGCTACTAACATTTATTTTGTAGGCAAAAATTCATATGCAACGACTAAAAAAAAATTAGTGGCCTAAAATTGAAACTAACGACAACTAATAAATATTTTAGTCGCTAAAAGTGTCACTTTGCCGTCAAAAAAGTAATTTAGTCGCTAATAAATAATATTTCCCGACTAAAAAATTTTAGTAGCTAAAAACTGTACCAATGCCGACTCATACATATTTTAGTCGCCCAAAGTGACATTTTTGGCGACTAAATTTTGTTTAGTCGCCAAAAGTGATCGCCAAATGTGCAAATTCTTGTAGGGCACAGGACGAATAACACCGTTCAGTCTGATTAAGGACTGGAGGCAAGCGGCTGCATTTTCTAATAAATTTTTGTGCATTCACATTAATCTTTTTATAAAAAATGTAAATACAAAAATTTTTGCGAATTTTTGATTGGAGAAATTTAAAAGATATTTAGTCATCGATAGACTGGACTCGTTGAAATTTGTTTTTGAGCCTAGATAAATTTAGTACTTGTCATCAATAGATTGGACTCGTTGAAATTCATTTTTATAAAAAATGTAAATATAAAAATTTCTACAAATTTTCGATTGGAGAAATCTAAGTGGTTGTTTGGTGTAGCTTATCTAAATTGCTTATAATTTTTTTATTTTAAGAATCTGTGCCAAAATGTTTAATGCTGCTTTTTCTTATAGTTTATTAAGCAAAAATAGTTTAACAAAAATGGTTCAGAGCTCTAGAGCAAGAACTCTAGAGCAGGCACTAATGACGTGGCGACACGTTCTCTAACTCGCCTTTCTCTCTTTCTCATTCTTGATTTCAAATTTCAAAATTTATTTTCAGAATCTTCTCTCTTTATATTCAAAACTTTCTCCTCTCTCTCTCTCTCTCTCTCCCTTTCTTTATGTTGTCTTCGACCTCTCACTCCCCGACGGAGCGCAGCTTTACTCCAACCCCATTGATGATCGACTCTGTCTCCAAGCCTCTCTATCTCCCTCTATCCTCTTGATGATCGACTTTCTCGCTTCTCGCTTCTCGCTTCTCGCTTCTCGCTTCTCGTCAGTCCTGTTGAATCAAGGAGGACTTTCTGGCCTCGTTTGGCAAGTACCCTTTTTAGCCAAAAATTTAAAAAGTTACTAAAAAAATCAAAAAGCCAACAACCCATACCAAAAAGTTAGATTTCATTTTCTCTCTACTTTTTGCATATCTTTTCGTAATAAGCCAAAAAGTTATCCCAAGCATACTACTTTTTTTTACATCACATTTTAGCCAAAAAAATCAAAAAGTTACTAAAAAAGCCTGTTCCCAAATGAGGCCTTTGTCTTCTCTCGACTCTTTGTCCGATCGCCGATCGAGTCTGTATCTTCCGTTGCCGACCGAGTCTCCATTCTAAAGAGCAACCTGAACCAGCGAACGGTGTTTATTCATATACCATTGTTCGTAAGTTTGAAACATCTTCAAATCTAGATTTTCTTCAGAGGAAAACAAAAATGAGTAGAAGATTATTTATTGCTAGTATTTTGATTTGAAAAGTCAATAATATGCTATCCCCAACAATGCATCAGGTTCTGCTGGAGTTGGCTAGGAACAAGAACAAAATCTCATTGCCAAAATCAATAGCAGGGCCAGGAATTCTTACCGCCTGAGCAGGACACGTTGATCAGCCCAAACTACCAACTTGCAATCCCAAGGAAACCAACTGGGTCGACAGCTGTGGAAGAAATAGTGGATTTGCACTATTGCTTGCTATAGTGAATTCAAAGAAAGTCTCTGTTTGTTAGTGTTCCAAGTTTTTTTTTGTATCAAGGAAGCATTGGTTTAGAATGGAATAAAAAATTGTTACAATTGACTGGTGCGAAAGGAATGTTGATATAAATATGATGTGTTTTTAAGAAGATAAGAATTCTGCAGCATAAGAACTTTGGTGTGAGGTCACCAGTTTGAACCCCATTAATCACATTATGACGGTGAATGTGTATTAATGATTTAGGGTTGTGTTTAGTTCATAAGAGTAAGGGTAGTGAAATGATCATTCACAGTATAATGTTTTTTTAGATAATGATTCACAGTAGAATGTTGATTTTGTTTGGTTTATTATAAAAATGATGAAAAAAGCATTAATATCATAAATGAATAATTATCCTTCAAGGAGATGAAAACTGACGACTTCATTTAATTCCATTCTTATTGGTAAATCATCTTTCACCTTATACAGTATGAATTATTTTGCATTTTGTTCCTTAAAGAAATATTCTGACTTTGATAGCAATGAAATTAAACATTTTGCTCTTTGTGGAAAAACAAAACAAAGTAGCTAATATAGCAATAAAATTAAACATTTTGCTCTTTGTTGAATCCAGTGAGTCATTGTTCTTCAACCAAGAACCAGAAAGCTTTGCCAATACTTATCATTTGTATATACATGTTGAGAGGGTAATTTGTAAACAAGTTGGGCCGAGCTATGGAACCTAGCTACGAGACCTATCTACGAGACCGAGCTACAAGACCTAGCTACGGAACCTAGCTATGAGACCTATCTACGAGACCGAGCTACAGGACCTAACTATGAGACCGAGCTACAAGACCTAACTACGAGACCGAGCTATTGGACCTAGCTACGCGGCCTAGCTATGAGACCTAGCCACGGGACCTAGCTACGGGACTTAGCTACTTCCTAGTGGCAGTCAATGCTATGGCCGAGCTACCAAGCAAGGTATTCAAACAGAGAGAAGAGCCGAAGCAACTTGGTTGACCGCAATGTTAGCCGAGGTAAAGATATCAGCCGAGGTAAAAGGGTCAGCCGAGGTAGAGGTGTCAGCCGCGATCCAAGTGTGGAGACGGTCACCACGGTCGGAGTGGAGAGTGGTAGCTCGGTCCAAGTGTAAAGACGGTCACCACGGTCGGAGTGGAGAGTGGTAGCTCGGTCCAAGTGTGGAGACGGTCACCATGGTCGGAGTGAAGAGTGGTAGCTCGGTCCAAGTGTAAAGACGGTCACCACGGTCGGAGTGAGGTCTGGAGCTCGGTCTACTTTGCGGCTTAAGCATGGTCATGTTAGTTCGGCTGTATTGACATTCAACCGAGGTAAAACCATCTCACTTGGTTTAAGCAGTGAGGGGGGGTGTTGAAGGATAAGCATTGTCTTCCAAGAGTATGAATGAATCCAAGGAGGACTCTACGCAAGGAGGAGTAATCCTAGAAGGACTCTGCACATGGAGGAATAAGAGTCCTACCAGGATTGTGCCACGCGAAACCTATATAAGCTCACTAATATCACCTTTGGAGAGGTAACACAACTTTGTTTTCTGAATACACAGAGCTTTTGTCTATTTGTCAAGCTTACTGACTTAGGCATCGGAGAGGTTTCCGGCACACACCCGCCGGCTAGCTTACGTTTGTGTTTTCAGGTGATAAAGCGACGTCGTATGGAGGAGCGCAGACTTGATCAACAGGATTATACGAGAAGGTGTATTTCTTTCCCGTACAATTGGCGCCGTCTGTAGGAAATCAGACAAGAACAACCTCTTGATCAAGCTTTCTCTTGAACCTCAATGGCGAACAATGAAGAATTACCTCAATCCGCCGTCGACGGACTGACTCCCGATGGGGGTCCAAGGCGCGAAGGCCTACCAGTGGTCACTCCCATGGCAAACCTGGAGCAACGAAAAACCCCCAGGAGGGATGCCAGGGGTAGAAGGAGGAATAACAGCCCTCATCCCTCTCGTTCGCATAGCCCAGAAAGATAGAGACGCAGGGTTGATCCTCAAATTCTGGAGGATCGCGTCAGAGTACAAGACGAATTAATACGGCAGATGGCGGCGGACATGGAATCCTTAAAGCGCCAGATGAAGGGTAAACAGGTGGCGACAGGAGAGGGGCGCAACAACAAGACGCCCCCTCGCCACTCAGAGAGTCGTAGTAGGAATTCTACACCCTCTCAACCAGAGAACAGAAGCCTCAGGACAGGCGACACGCGATCCGTATCTTCCAGGACTCGTCACTCCAGGTCTGAGAGGACGAGGTCTGAGAGGTCATACACTGAGGGAAGCACCTATTGGCCCTCACATACGCACCAGACGAGGTCCAGACAGACGGAATTACCCAGATCGTCCGACCTACGATCCATGCTAGAAGAGAAGGCACGATGGAAGGAGGACGCCAGAGCGCGCGATCCACACAGGGTTCCTGCCTTGCAGCGGTTGGCTCCTCGGACGCATGGAAGCGTCGAGGTTGGAATGCCAATGCTACCGGCATCTGAACCCATGGACAAGGCATTGGCGAGGTGCAGACCTCACCATTCGTCCCAAAGAATAGAGAACGCGCCTTCCACAAAGCCTTCCTACAACCCAAATTCACAACGTATGAGGGGAAGACGGACCCCTACTCACACTTGAGCCACTTTCGCCAGGTTATGGCTGTATACCGGCGGAACGAGGCCTTGATGTGTATCTTATTCCCTTCAAGCCTTGGCGACCTAGGCTTGATTTGGTTTGAGAAGCTTCCAGAGGGCAGCATAGCCTCCTGGGCGCAGTTGGCAGAGGCGTTTGTAACGCGGTTCAGAACAAACACAAAAACTCCGGTGGAGATCGACCAGCTACTCTCCATCGACATGGGCGACAAGGAGACGTTGAGGTCCTACAACAGCCGTTATTGGGAGACCTTCAACCAGATAGGAGATTGCCCCACAAATCTCGCCATCGCACAATACAATAGAGGTCTTCCAGTCGGAAACAGGTTGAGGGACTCAATTACCATGACCCCACCCCTCACGATGGAAGCCTTGATGGAAAGAGTACACCAACATATTCGCGTGGAGGAAGATGGTGCTCGCGCTAAAACAAAATCTGGCACAACCACAATGCCAGATAAAATGACTATGGCAAAGGTCAACACAGTAGAACGTCCTAGCAGAAACAGGCAAGGCAGGCGGGACAACGGAGAGGACCAAGGCAAAAGAAGGTTGAGAGTCCACACTGCCATGACCACGGTGCTCAAAAAACCAATCTACCGAATTCTCAGCGAGATACGCAATGAACCTTTCGTCCGATGGCCTGCTAAACTGGGAGAAGCACAAAAAGACTACGACGAGAGATCGCGGTGCACCTTCCATGATGAACAAGGGCACCGCACTGAAAATTGCACGCCATTAAAGCAGCATTTGGAGGAGTTAGTGGCAGCTGGGCACTTGGACCAATACATAAAAGGAAGAACTTGAGAGCAAGGAGCTGTTCGCAGATGTTAGCGAGGCAACTGAACAGAATACAGTAGAAGACTTGGTACAGGAAATGATAGATGTAAAGAACCCAGAGAAGGCAAGCTAGGGCCCAATTGGGATGGACCATACAAAGTGGTTGGTTTAGCTGAAAATAGGTATATCACTTAAAGGATGGAGCCATCAACACTGCCTATCTCGAGCTATTTTTTCGATAGGGTACTTGTAATTTACATTTTCCTTAATAAAACAAGTAGTTCCCTTTTCAGCATAGAATATTTTCTTCTGTAAAAGTTGTTTTAGTGAGCTAGGGGCATTGAAAGCAGAGTTGGCTGGAAAAACCAACACTTACCTCCCCAAAGCCGAGATAAGGACCTAGGCTAAAGGTGGTTGGCAGGTTTGACCAACAAAATTCTTTTGCACCCTTTAGCCGAGGTAAGGACCTAGACTAAAGGTGGTTGGCAGGTTTGACCAACAAAATTCTTTTGCACCCTTTAGCCGAGGTAAGGACCTAGGCTAAAGGTGGTTGGCAGGTTTGACCAACAAAAACTTTTTTGCACCCTTTAAGCCGAGGTAAGGACCTAGGCTGAAGGTGGTTGGCAGGTTTGACCAACAAAAACTTTTTTGCACCCTTTAAGCCGAGGTAAGGACCTAGGCTGAAGGTGGTTGGCAGGTTTGACCAACAAAACTTTTTTGCACCCTTTAAGCCGAGGTAAGGACCTAGGCTAAAGGTGGTTGGCAGGTTTGCCCAACAAAAACTTTTTTGCACCCTTTAAGCCGAGGTAAGGACCTAGGCTAAAGGTGGTTGGCAGGTTTGACCAACAAAAACTTTTTTGCACCCTTTAAGCCGAGGTAAGGACCTAAGGTAAAGGTGGTTGGCAGGTGTGACCAAACAAAAAACTTTTTTGCACCCTTTAGCCGAGATAAGGATCTAGGCTAAAGAGTGGTTGGCTGGAAAAACCAACACTTACTTCTCCTCAGCCGAGATAAGGATCTAGGCTGAAGAATGGTTGGCTGGAAAAACAAACACTTGGTACTCTTCAGCCGAGATAAGGATCAAGGCTGAAGAATGGTTGACAGGTATGACAAGATAGATTGCAAGGTTAAGACCGAGATGAGTATCTCGGCCAGAGAATGTCATACTTCATTCAAAACATAAGTGAAAAATAAATGCAAGCATGGAGCAAGCCGAACAAGCAGTTGAGAGAACTGAAGATTTCATTCCAAAAGTGCATTACAAAACGAGGGATTCATAGCCCGGTTGAAGCTTATGGTGCGGCATTCTTAGCTCGGCAGAGTGGGGCGTTCTTAGCTCGGTTGGAGGAAAAATAATCCCAATCATGCTATGCAGATGGAATTAAGGGGCAATTGAGAGGGTAATTTGTAAACAAGTTGGGCCGAGCTATGGAACCTAGCTACGAGACCTATCTACGAGACCGAGCTACAAGACCTAGCTACGGAACCTAGCTATGAGACCTATCTACGAGACCGAGCTACAGGACCTAACTACGAGACCGAGCTACAGGACCTAACTACGAGACCGAGCTACAAGACCTAGCTACGGGACCAAGCTATTGGACCTAGCTACGCGGCCTAGCTATGAGACCTAGCCACGGGACCTAGCTACGGGACTTAGCTACTTCCTAGTGGCAGTCAATGCTATGGCCGAGCTACCAAGCAAGGTATTCAAACAGAGAGAAGAGCCGAAGTAACTTGGTTGACCGCAATGTTAGCCGAGGTAAAGATATCAGCCGAGGTAAAAGGGTCAGCCGAGGTAGAGGTGTCAGCCGCGATCCAAGTGTGGAGACGGTCACCACGGTCGGAGTGGAGAGTGGTAGCTCGGTCCAAGTGTAAAGACGGTCACCACGGTCGGAGTGGAGAGTGGTAGCTCGGTCCAAGTGTGGAGACGGTCACCATGGTCGGAGTGAAGAGTGGTAGCTCGGTCCAAGTGTAAAGACGGTCACCACGGTCAGAGTGAGGTCTGGAGCTCGGTCTACTTTGCGGCTTAAGCATGGTCATGTTAGTTCGGCTGTATTGACATTCAACCGAGGTAAAACCATCTCACTTGGTTTAAGCAGTGAGGGGGGGTGTTGAAGGATAAGCATTGTCTTCCAGGAGTATAAATGAATCCAAGGAGGACTCTACGCAAGAAGGAGTAATCCTAGAAGGACTCTGCACATGGAGGAATAAGAGTCCTACCAGGATTGTGTCACGCGAAACCTATATAAGCTCACTAATATCACCTTTGGAGAGGTAACACAACTTTGTTTTCTGAATACACAGAGCTTTTGTCTATTTGTCAAGCTTACTGACTTAGGCATCGGAGAGGTTTCCGGCACACACCCGCCGGCTAGCTTACGTTTGTGTTTTCAGGTGATAAAGCGACGTCGTACGGAGGAGCGCAGACTTGATCAACAGGATTATACGAGAAGGTGTATTTCTTTCCCGTACAATTAGCTCATGTACAACTAGTAATCACTACAACCGGAGGAAAAAAAAACAAGCAGTGTCATCAATTTTTCAAGCCAACCATGTTACTAGCAGCCTATCCTGAGGCTGACACAATAAGGACGAAGATCGGAGAGGGAGAAGACGCCGGACGGTGGACGATGGAGAAGACGTCGGACGGTGGAGGAGAGGGACAGCGGAGGATAAATCTGCAAATGCTTTCAGAGCGAGAGAGGGAAGACGAAGAGGGACAAGAAGATGGAGACGGAGAGGGAGACAGCGAACACTGGACGTTAGATAAGGGACAAGACACGGGACGATGGAGGAGAGGGACGGTGGATGAGAGCTCTACAATTGGTGAATCTAGAAAGACCTTGAAATATCTCTATTTTACCTCTGTCTTACATTTGAGTGGGATTTCTATTTTTTTTTTTTTTTTTCACAATGCATGAAACACACGCATTATATGTGCAAATGTGCTTCATCTTCTTTGCCGGGTTAGAGCAGCTAAATTAGAGGTCTCAATCGGGACTGATAGTTTAAATAAGTTAAGAAAAGTTAATTTTTAAAATCTATGTATAGAGTACTTTTGGCTTCTGTTTTTATATTATCAGCTTTAGGATAAATTACAAATACACTTCATGAGGTTTACTTAACAGTACAAATTGCCCCTTGTAATTTGAAAAATTACAAATACCCCTCATCAGTATTTTTTATTTAACATAATTAATTAAAAAAATGAAATTCATAATTACTTTCTTATACAATAATAAAATTACTTAAATCATTAATTGAAACATATTTCTAATATCATTAAAAATTGTTAATTGATTTGATAATTTATTAATAAAATGGGCGATTTGTTATGAAATTAGAAATCTCAGGGGGTACGCAAGGGACGATTCGTATTTTAATCAAATTTTAAGGAATATATTTGTTATTTACCCTTTACAATAAGTTGTACCCAACAGTGATATTGTTGTCATATGCATGTTTGGTTTGTGTTTTTATTTATTTATTAAACATTTAAAAATGAAATAATAGAAGAAGGACATTGACATTTGTATAGCGACCAAAATGAAATTTGATCAAAAGTACAAGGGATTGACTGCTACAATTTCATGTGTAGTGATTAAAGTGGAATTTGACCAGAAGTCACTACAAGAAAAAGTAGAATTGGCGACTAAAAATAGAATTCTCATCGCTGAAGTAGCAGAATTGGCGACTAAAATGGAATTAGTAGCCAAAAGTGAAGACTTTTGGCGACTAAACAGTTTAGTAGCCAAATGTATAGTTATTGGCGACTAAAAATCAGTTTAGTCGCCGATTATATGGATTTTAGCGACTAAAAACATTTTAGTAGCCAAAAGTGAAGGTTTTTGGCGACTAAAACAATTTAGTAGCCAAAAGTATAGGTTTTGGCGACTAAAAAATAGTTTGGTTGCCGATTATATGTGTTTTACCGACAAAATTAAATTTTGTAGCCAAAAGTGAAGCTTTTTGGCTTCTAAAAAAAATTTAGTCGCTAAAAGTCTACCATTGGCGACTGAAATTCAGTTTAGTCGCCAAAAGTGAAGGTTTTTGGCGACTAAAATTTAATTTAGTCGCCAAAAGTAGAGGTTTTAGGCGGGAATTAATTCTTTTAGCGACTAAAAGAATAATTAGTAGCCAAAAATATAGAATTGGCGACTAAAAAATAGATTTAGTCGCCAAAAGTGGTCTCCTATTTTTTTTAGTAAATAATTTATTTTTTACATAAATTATATTGAATAAAAATAATTATGTTTATATATATAGTTTTATATTAATATGGGTCAATATATTATATAAATAATATATGTTGCATATGTAATAATGTGATGTTATAGAGGTATAGTGGAGAGAGTGTGTTGCTTAAAGTTTAAAATGTGGGAGGTTGGTGGTTGGAATCTCAGCCGAAGAAAAGTTTTTTTTTTTTTTTTTTTCACGGAATGAGCTTTGGCAACTAAAATTATTGGTCGCTAAAAGTGTTTCTTTTGGCGACTAAAAGGTTTGGTTGGCAATTCATTGACTATTGGCGACTAAAAGATTAGTCGGCAAATATATAATTTTAAAAAGTGTAATTGACTATTGGCGACCAAAACTTTGGTCACTAAAGACTTATTTTTTGCCGACTAAAACTTTTTTAGTCGCCAATACCTCCGGCGACCATGTGTTCGCGACAAAACCAGCGACTAAAAAATTTAATCGGGAAAACTAAAAAGTCGACTTTTGACGACTAAAAATAGACTTTTGGCAACTAAAAAATCATGTGTAGAAATTAAAGTGAGATTTGATACAAAGTGTAACTTACCCATAATAATAATAACTCTCACACAGCTGCCATGAGCCATGATCAGGATCAAAAGGGGCTTTCTTTTGGAATGAAAATATTATGATACCCTTTGTGACAAAATTACCACCAATAAATGCAGCTGAATCAAATTCATTTGTTTAGCTAAAAAACTTCCTCCCAAAATTTCCCTTCACAATATAAAAATATTGTCCTTAATTTTATTTTTTTTTCCGTTTGTTATTTACATGCAGAAAAACAAACCTCAGCTATAAAGTTATTAATGATTTGAGTTATTGGAGGAAATTAAAATAAAATTTTCATGTTATTCTATTTATTTTGCATTCTTTTGTAAGCACAGAGTTTAGTTGTTGTATATTTATTGGAAAAATTGATAAATGCAAACAAAGAAAAGCTTTTATTGGAATGCAAAGAGAAAGCATCCTGCTATGACAGAAACTTCTCTGCTTTCTTAAACATCAGAAACTTTTCTGCTTTCTTAAACATATTTTGGAGATTTAGTTTTGGCTATTTGAAAGAGAATTGCTACCATATTACAAATTGATTTATATTTTATTATGTTAATTTATGTTTGACAGTAATAAATGTATATGTTTGTTTTTAGTGTTCTATTTTGGAGATTTAGTTTTGGCTATTTGAAAGAGAATTGTTACCATATTACAAATTGATTTATATTTTATTATGTCAATTTATGTTTGACGGTAATAAATGTATATGTTTGTTTTTAGTGTTCTAACCATTTATTATGTTTAATTTTTTAATTTATGTCAAATAAATTGAATAGTTAAATAGTTACCTGCACTACCAATTTATAAAGAGAGAAAAAAATCTTACAGTTAAGAAGTAAGAAAAATCACACATATATAGAAAGTATGTAAGCATTTTATTTTGTAAATGCAAAAAATAGAAATCACATGTAAATCTCATAATTAAGAGTAATAGTTTTTATCAAGTTTGTAATTGCAGTTTAAGCCTACTTTTTCTTTTCTTCTATGATGTGTTGTGCCTGAAGTTACTTTTTACTAAGAATAGAATATGTTCTAATGAGTGAAATTTATTTATTTTATAGAAATGCTTTGGTAAAACTTGGCTAATTTTTTTTTACTTTTATAACCACAAAATCCTCTACAAAAGCAAAAACAATTCATTAACCAGATACACATGTATAGTATTTAACTAATGAGAGAACCATCGTTAAATATAATTGCATAAATAAAATAAAATAAAAAAACAATGACAAAGATTAAATTTACTTGAATAGTAAATATAAGTGCAAATAAATGAAAAATACAATGGCTAAATTTACCAATTCAAGTATATACCTTGTATATATGGTGCAGTTTTGGGTTAGAGGTTGGTTGTTCTAGAGTTTTTGGTGGTGGAGTGGCCTCAGAAAATGGAGATGGAGGCTGGTGGTGATCAGGGTGGTATGACGCTTGTTGAAGTTGATGAAGGTGATAGTGGTTGCATGTCATTGGAGATGGGTAAAGATCAAAATATAACGTTATTTTTGAGTTATTTAGTGAGTTAACTCATGGAGTTAAATAGCCATATGGACAAATGTATAATTTTGCCCCCAAAAAACATGTCATTCAGGTGCGTAATTTTTGTCAAAAGTTGTAACTCCAGTTAACAATCGAACAAAATTGAGATAAAATAAAAAAATTCAAAGGCAAAATCTCGAGTCAACTAAAACTACATATACCAAATTGAAATTAAAAAAACAAAGTATAAGAACTACTGATATAATTTATTTTCAAAAATTGATGGCTAGGAATGGGGGAAAATCGGTTATAATTTGTTCCAAAAAATTTATTTTTTAAATGCTCCTATTGCAATATTACAAAGCCACAACATAACTGGGGTAATGGAATTGCTTGTCTGATTTGTAAGGTTTTTTTTTTATTATTATTATTTATTTATTTATACATCTATTACTATTAAATTATTAATTTATGATATTACAATAAAACTCAATCAATTATAATCATAACGCAAAACAAATTTAACACATAATTATACAAAGAAACCTCTAAAGTGAGAGATAGAAATCTCAAATAAATATACAGAAAATAAGACTCATACATAGGTGAGAAAATTCGTGCTACTAATCTTCAAGTCAAGTAAAAAATTTTGACCAACAAGCTTGCTTATTGATAAGTTAAGTCCTAAAAATTTGTACAAGATTAGTGTGAATGTGACATATCCACAAGAACCACTTGTATTGTTGCCCACTACAACCACTTGTATTCTTGTTGACAATATTTTTATTTCCTTTCATGGCATGTGTAGTGAAGTATATGATTGATATTTTGATTTCAGTATTTATGAAAATGACTAGCAATGTAATAATTGGTAATATCATAAAATAAACTTAATAGGATTTAAATTCTCAGTAAGTTCAAAGTAAGTTGTAGTTGCATGAGCTTAAAGCATCTCATACTAAACCAGTTTACCTCATAACAAAAACAGTTAGTAGAAAAAAAAATTATAACTTCTCCGTTGTGAAGGCTTATACTAGAAATTGTCATCACATAATGCATGTGTATTTATTTTTATTTTTTTTTAATGCGTGTGATTTGCAGAAGTTTTATAGAGACAATGAAACTACAATGTGTGTGAGTTAATTATAATAGGTACATTGATTTCATATATTTAGTCTTTTGTTATTGGGTAGGATTAATTTCTCTTATGTTTTTCTTAAAATAAAAATACAGTTGTGTTTACACCAAATTAAGTATATTATGTATATATATATATTATCATATATAACAAAGGAAAATGATCTTCTATGCATCAAGAATGTTAGGGACCAAAAATCATATAATGAAAAAAAAGAAGAAAAAGAAGTCAATGTGTGATTCAGATACATTTTAATTTTGATCTCATTATATGAAAGTTAAATTTGAATCACAAACTAACTTTGAATATTTTTCGATTTGAATTCTTGATCCCTAACTTTACTAAAAATTAGAAAGTTAAAGCCATTAACTCACACAGCTAGAACTTGTGAATAAAACCTCTCACACACCTAGCAGGGTTAGTCTTAGGCTAAGGCCACTAAGACTTGTGTTTTAGGCCCTAAAATTTAATCCAAAAAAAGGGTTCCTAAATTCATTAGTAATATATTCAAAATTTAAATAGGCCCAATTTATTTTTATTGATTTGGGGTTAGGATTTCAAAAAACTCTGTTGGGCTCAATTAAAAAAACATTTAATTACAAATGTGATTAGGCCCAACTGAAAGAAAAATGAATTAAAATATATACAAGTATAGTTAGCCCAAATAATGAAATAAATAATTTTGTCTTAATTTTTGTCTCTCATAAACTATCAGATTTGAATGGAATAAATAATTTTACTCTATGTCTTTATCATATTTTAATTGAATAAAATTTCCCTAATTTTTTTTGCCCTAATTTTGTTCATTAAATTGTATTCCATAATTTCTTTGCTATCAGATATCAAATAGTGAGTAGATTGTGTGTTTCGTGTGAAAAATTCAGTATATAAACTTTTAGCTTAATTTAAGCTATTTTGATGTGTTTGATTGTAAATCAAAATTAATTTATTCTTAATTTATAAGTAAAAAATAAGATAAGTTATAATCACTTTCCCACAGTTCTACCAAACGGGGCCATAGTCATGTTTCCTTTTCATTTATGTTTGTTTCACATTGCTGATGAAGCAAAATTATTATCCCAATCTTCAATTTAACACAATATGAAATCATTTATGTTTGTTTCACACCGCTAGAACATTTCATTAATTAGATTTGTCAATTAATTAGTTTGTTTTGTTGATTTGAACTATACCTTTGGATAAGTTTCTATTTTTTTGGTACCTTGAAATTAATACATTTTGGTATTTATTTTGCTATCAATCGGCAATAGTGGTGCCAAACAAGATGATTTTTATTTTTTATTTTTATGAATATAAGCTCCCTTTTTTGGTTTCGCCTTAGGCCTCAAAAACTCCTGCCAAACTCTGACTCCTAGCATGCTCATGCTCATGCTCATGCTCATGCTCGAAGGGACTTATTTTGAAATGAAAATATTATGATACATTTTGGGACTAATGTTCACCTATAAATACAGCTGAATCAATTCATTTGTTTTACTAAAAAACTTCCTAGCAAAATTTTCCTCCACAACCTTTATTTTGAAAGAAAACCCGTTTGTAATGTTATTGTTGATTCATTTTATTTTATTTTTTCCTCTTTCTTTTGATGGTCACATGCAAAGAAAACACAACTCACCTTTAAATTTATTACTGATTGAATTATTGGAGAAAATTAACATAAAGTTTTCATTCTATTATATTATTATTGCATTTTTTGGGCTGACATGGAGTCTTATATTTTTTAAAATTGATAAACACTAAAACTAGATTATTATAGGATGATGTGAGAATATATTGATTAGTTATACGGAAATTGAATTACAACCATGTTTTGGTTGAATTTGTGTTTATGCTTCAACTAGTTATATTAATAAAAGTGAGCGTGAAAACATGTCTTTTGTTCATTAATTTACTTTTTTTGTGTTTATTTTGATAATTATTGTGTAATATTACAATACACCAGCAATTCAATCTAATATTAAAAATTCTCTAATCTGTCTATTGTTCCATGGAGGAACATGAGCAGCAATTTTAGGATTTTGATTCTAAAAAATATTCAGAAAATGATATTGACATTAAAGAGATTACAAAGAAGCATAATTAGGTGTCATAAAATGGCCCGTGAACAAAAAATTTGGTATTATCCAACCCGTTCTATGGCCCGTCTCAGCCCGCTTGACTGTCGAGTCCATCTCATCCCAGAAAAGATGATCTAGGGCTTTGGACAAAAGTTTGAAACCCGAGTCTGCCCATAAACCCAGCCTGTACAAGCCTACATAGGTAAATCCAGCCCTACCATCTCATCAGTCCGACTCAAACTATCCCGTCCAAAAAAAATTAATATTATCCAAAAAACAGACATTGTTAAATTCAATTTTAATCTATTAAAATCAATACTGTTTCTTTTATTTAAAAAAAAAACAACAACAACAACAACAACAAAAACAACATTTGATAGCTCATATTATCCTTATAAATTGTACTTTAAAAAAAATCACAATTTGTTAAAATTAAATTTGACAGTGACTAGTAATATCTTCCTAACTTTCAACTTTTTACATATAACATTATCATAATTTATTAATTTGATGAATTTAGAATTTAATTTGATTGTTTTAATAGTATTAATTAATTTGATCATATGAATTATTAAAAAAATAATAATCAATGTGTAGAACTTAATAATATAAGTCTAATAAAAAATGTGTAACACGGTTCAATTTGATTTTGGTTCGTAAAATTTAAACTTACGGTTGAAACATGATTTTAATTTTTTTTAAATAAATCCAACTTATATTAATTCGCCGACTAGTTAAAGTCTAAAAAGTCCATTAATATATAAGACATGAACACAACAATTACAAGCTGCCGACTTGTCCTATTGTTGATCCCTAAGCACAATGATAAAAGATATATACGTAATGCTCAAGTGCAATATATAGCCTAATGGAACGAGTAATTAAGTGGATGTTTGGCATACATTAAAAAAATAAATTTTTTTTACATACATATATTTATTTGGGTCACATTAATCAGCATCTATCAACATTTCATCTCTACTTTTCTACTAATTTGTTTTTACTTTTCTACACATTTTTTTTATATAAAAAGTCAAAAAAATATATTTATTTAGAACATTCCAAATCAAAATCACTATCACTTGTTATATGTTAAATGTATTGATAAACTGTTACGGTTCGTGTTTAATACTATGAATACAAATAAAATTATTAAATTTCAACCATGAATAAAAAAAAACTGGTAAACAAATATAATCATAAACCATTAATTTTATTTAACAATACGTCTTATTTAGATTTCAAAGCTAAGACATTATTTAACCCATTTTTATTTTAGTTAATGCTGGCGAGAATACATGCATCGCTGATAGGAATATGCTTCATGTTCCCCAAGTTTGTTTGGCTGCAATGAGAATAGAAAGCACAACATTAAAAATCAAAACTAAAACCAAAAAAAATCGTAAAAAATTATTAAAATAAAAAATGAAAAATTCGTTGAGACCATGCTTAAAGCTTCAACTAACACCATGGAAGCTATTAAAAGCTTGTTTGGTTGCTATAATAAATGTGTAGTGAGTGAACTTAGTAGTGTTTTGAAAAGATAGTTAAAAACTATTTTTTGACTTTTTTTAATTTTTTTTTAGAGAGAAAAGTGAGTTAAAAGTTGGGATGTGACTTTTAACCCACTTTTCAAAATAGGTCTTAGTTATTTTCTTTCCTAAGCCTAAGGGTCAACAATAATACAATGTTGACCAAATTTAGATGATTAATAAACAAAAATTTTATGCAAAACATTATATATAATTATGTGATTTTATGGGATCCTTTTCATTTTAAAATAAAAACACCCATTATTATAACTTAAAATTGCAAAAATGGCACTATCACGTCATTATGTATGATTTTATGTAAAATATATTTTCAATGTAAATATCACATTTTAAATACCCCTTGATGTACTATCAATGCATTGTTTTAATGGATCCCACTTTAAATTATTTCATCAATACATTGACGACATTTTAGATAATGTCCAAAATGAGATATTATTACATTTAGAATGAACATAACTCGTAAATTTTAAATAGTTTTTAATTAAAAATTCTCAGTATGGAACATTGTTGATCAAATCTAGATTGTACAATTTTCTAATAAACTTAAAAAATGCATGAATGGTTGGGATGGATTGAGACAAACCTCGTTGTGAAAGAGCCCAATTGTTGTCAACTCCAACATGCCAAGAAAAGTACCCAAGCAATCCCTGTTGCTTAGCATATGAAACCTTGGCTGTGATACTCTGGATATCATCATATCCTATCCATGTTGTTCCAGAATAACAATAATCCGAAACAACACTAGAATTGTACACAATTGTGGCCTGGCTCTGGGTTATGAAGGCCTTGATCTGCTTATAACCCATTGACCCATCACCCGATCCAACCGGTCCGCTAGATGGGGCCTTAAACCCATGATTATTAGCATTCACAAGTTTCCACGCATATCCGTAAAACGGCATACCAAACACCATCTTCTTTGGGTTTAGCCCGGCCTGAATCCATGACTTGATTCCATAACTTCCACTGACTGAACCCGAAGGCGGGTCAAATAGCTGCGCTGGCGGGTTGGTCACGCTGGACCATGTGGGCCCATAGAAGTCATAGGCCATTAAATTGACCCAATCACAGCTGCTTGCAATCGATTGAATGGGATAATTCGCCCCATTAACAGTCGATGCATAGTAGACCGCTGCGGTCAACAATAGGGCCGGTTTTCCGGTAGCGGTCGCCTCAGCCGTCACCGCAGACCGCCACTCCTTGAAGAGGAGGCCGAAATTGGTTATTTCGGCAGCGGATTGCGGGTATTCCCAATCAAGGTCAAGGCCTAGAAAGCCATAAGACCTAGCTAGCTTGATGGAAGAGTCAATGAAGGTTTTTCGAGTGGCGGATTGGCTAGCCATGGAAGCGAAGGCGGTTTGGTTAGAGCTTCCGCCGCCGATGGAGAGGAGGGTTTTGACAGAAGGGTTTTTGAGTTGGACAGTGCTTGTGAATTGGGAAAATGGGGCATTGTTTGAGGAGGAAACTGTAACTTGGTTGGTTGTGGAATTTAGGTTAGCAAATGCACAAAATAGGTGAGTGAAGAGAGTTGAGTTTATGTCTGAGGCTGGAAAACCACTCTCTGGGAACCAATATGAAGCTTCAACAACAGTTTGGGCTGATGAGAAATGGAATTGGAGAAAGAGAAGAGGGCAAATTAAGAGGCAAAGAAGGGTCTTGGAAGCCATTGGAGAGGAGTGACTTTTCTTTCTTGGCTTAAGTTGTTTGAAGTTGTACAACTTATATAGCTTTCAGATACAACAAATAAACAGTTACATGGTTTCACTTTTTCAAAAATATTTTTTTTAAAAGTTTTACTTTTTTACTTTTTGTGTTTTTTATTTTTATTGAATTTTTTTAATAGTTTAAATATTTTTAAAAAATTTTTAGACATACTTAACTTAGACGTATTTAAAAAGTAAAAAGTAAAAAAATTACGAAAAAAATCTTTTAAAAATTCATTAAATACCAAAAACACAAAAAAATAAGAGAATTCAATACATTTTTTTGTATTTTTATATATTTATTAATTTTTTAAAATATTTTTTTACAAATTTTTTATTTTTTAGATACATCTAAGTAAGATATATTTAAAAATATAAAAAAAAATTTAAAATTTTAAAAATATTCATTAAAAACAAAAAAAAAAGCGAAAATAAAAAAAATTTAATTTTCAAAAAATTTAATTTAAAAAATTTAAACCAAACACGCTATTATTTTATATGATATTATTGGTCAATAAAAAAATACAAACGAAATTAGATGAATTGCAAATAGGATGAAAAATCTCATAATGTGACAGCGGGATTACTTGGTTGGGTTAGTGGAAGATAAATGATGTCAGACTAATTCAATTTACAGTATTTTATTGGTGGATAATTTTTCATAAGATAGTCTTGGAAGCTACTGAAAATAAAAGGTGACTTTTCTTTCTTGTAATAATTTGTGGAGAATCAGTATCCATTCCTTGTATTTCTTTCTTGTATTTCTTATTTATAGGGTTATTGGGCCTATTTTTAAACCTAATTTTGATAATCCGAATTATTTATATTTTAAGATTTGTTTATTATATTATATCTATAAAAAATTAAATTGATCAGATATTAAAAAGCATATTTTCGGATAAATCGAACTAAAAACTATTTTTTAAAAAATTTAATAAACAGTTTTCTGAACATATACTTTCTGATATCCGATCAATTTGATTTTTTTCCAGGTATAATATACTGAATAAATCTTAAAATATAAACAGTTCAAATTATCAAAATTAGGCATAAAAGTGAGCCCAATGGCCTTGCAAGTAGAAAATACAAAGAAAAAATTCGAGGGGATCTTTGCTCAATTTGTGGATGTCTAACTTCTGCAGCGGTTACATCATCTTATATTTTGTTACCCGATAATAAAAAATTATAAATAAAATTATACAAACACTTCTAATTTCTTCTTAATTCAACTGTATACTCTATTATTGCAAAATGAAATTTTTCATTAACTTGTGATATGTTTAAGAAAAATATTTGATAGCTCAAATTTTTATAGCTCGAATAGTTTGAATATGTCAAAACAACGTCGTTTTATACTCAAAACAATATCGTTTTTTGTGTTTCGAGCTATTCAAGTTATGATTTTTTAAGTTATCTATCATTGTTGTATATATTAATACTACCGTGAAATATCAATAATACTATTTATTTATTTTTTTGCTACACTTGGCCTAACTAGTTACCAACCTTCGACTAGATCAACTATAAATCAAGATTGTGCTTTCTTAACAATTATGATTTTGACTTATTTGAGACTTTCGTGCAAAAATAAACTTCATATTCATTGTATCTATAATAACTCTAAGAGTGTGTTTACAGAGACGGACTTGTGGAGAGATCATGTGGAGAGATCATGAGGGGGCCATGCCCCCCCCCCTCCCGGTCTAGAGAGTGCCACTGCTATGGTTAGTTGTTTGAAAGTTCTATACAATTTTTATTAAATGTGGCCCCTCTGCTTTGAATGGATATGGTCCCATCCCTTTTTGATTGCCACGTCATTCTATTAACAAGGAAACAATTGTGTATTTGAATTATTTATTTATTTGTTTCTTGCAAGATTCATAATATAATTTATACTTAGCATATTTTTAGGTTGTATTTGGTTCATAAATTTGAAAAAAAAAAAAAAGAGACAAAATTTGTGTACAATGTAAGTGAAATATAATTATATTTCATTTATAGTTTATCTTTTTATTTTTTTATTTTTTTATTTCTCTTTCCAAATTTATTTCCAAATCTATGAACCAAACATAAAGATATAGAAAGAGAAATACTATTCCACACTATGTGGATACATGTGTAAATTATTACGTGAAAAATTAGATAACTCACATTACACATATGAAAAAGAGAAATTATCAAATAAGTGCATATTGTGCATTATGATTTGGAATAACCAAAAGGAAGATTACTAGCCTTATTTAAATGACAAATTTTTCAATGGCTTGACATCTCACAAATAAATTTGAGTCATTCTTTCCATATCATTGCCTATTATGACCATGAATATTATTGTTATACAAAAAATGTTGAGCAAATTTTATTAGAATAAAAAAAAGACTAAATAAAAAATTTAAAGTGAAAGAGAGTTGATTGCAGACAAATTTTATCTTCAAAACTTCACGAATCATAAGAAAATACAATTGAGAACTACAGAGATTATGAAAATTTTGCGTCAATGGTTGAGAAGGACTGAAAAATGAAACAATCTATCCACTTGTTTGCAAAGTATTGCATTTGTGTTTATTCTTTCAGTTACTACTATAATTATGAAGAAAATTGTTAAAATTACGTGTTGTAACAAAATGGATGATGATTTTTTAACAAATTGTATTCTTTTGTTCAAATAGAAACTTATTTTATTTTTTACGTATTAATTTAGTATTAAATATTAATTTATTTTTCATTCTTTAATTGAAATAGAATTGTTTATATCAATTGATATAAAATTTAAATAAAAAAAAATTATTTTGGCCCCCCAAAAAAGAAATCCTAATTCCGTCCCTGTGTATTTAGTTCATGAATTTAAATAGAGATTTAAAAAGATAAAAAAATATATATATTTAAAATATAAGTGGAATGTAATTATATTTTATTTATATTTTATCTATTTTTTTCCCCCTTTTCTTTTGGAAATTCTTACGCATAAACCAAACCTAACATAAAGGGCTTTATTTATATTGATTGTATCATGGTCCATAGATTGCTCTGGGCCACTGTTCCACCACATCCCTTTGGTCAACCATTTTAAACAACAACAATGATTCATCCCCCCTTTTTAGGACTCCCTTTGGACCCCCTCTCTCTCTCTCTCATTGGTCATCTTTTCTTTTTCTTTTTCTTTTTTTTCCTGCTCCTCCAATCACCTCTTGCCACGTGGCAAAGGGGGGTAAAGGGGGTGACCCCCAAAGGGGGTCCCAACCTTTATTCTTTAAACAAAGAGAAAGATAATGTTGTTAAGTTGATTTTTGGGCAAATAATACTATACAAATTAATTAATTTTATAAATATTTCTTATAATTAATGCATCATGTAATAATAAGATTTTAAAAATTAAAATATATTCTACTTTAACGATATGATGAGTATCACAAAAAAATAAAATAAAATAAAATTTGTTAATTTGCATTGTTTTACTTTTTCTTAGCTTATATCCACTTAGTTCAATAACACAAAGTTTAGTGTAAATTTTAATAGATAAAAAATTAATAATTAAAAAGTAAAAGTTAAAAACACCATTCCAATCAGATTCCAGTGATCAATTATTCAATTTGTTTAAAATATTTTTGTCTTATAAGTTAGAAATCATACCAAATAATTTGATACATACTTTGAAAATAAATAAATAAATAAATATATATATATATAAGTAGACTCTATAAGCTATATGTATTACTTTTGGTTGTGGTCATTGTTGGGTTAATTGTATACTTGTACTTGGAGATTTCGTATGATGTGTAATAAGTACATCACGATATTACATGTGTTTAACAACATATTACATATCTTGTGATTATCTATTGTTAAACTTTTTTATCTTACGTAATTGAATAATTGTTAAATTTCTTTTTGAATTGAGTGTAAAGCAATCTGATGACAAGTCCTTTTGGAAACAAAGTCATTGATAGAACAGCAATGTTAGGTATCATGAAAAATCTTTCATGAAAATAATCATGAAAGTTTTGTAACCCTTGAATTACACTTAGAATAAAGCATCACACACTAATCAAGGTAATCCAAGGATCATAAATTTTTCATGATCATTTTCATGACAAAATTTTCATGATCCCTAACTTTTTCCTAGATAGAATTATCCTTTTCATTATCCACTGATATGATTAACAAAAAATTGAAGAAAAAAAAATTCAACTAAAAAATTTCAACTAGAATATGGTTTTTTTGTTCAATGGAAATAATTAAAAGCCAGATTTGTTGAATTTTCAGAATTGAAAAAACTTTGCATGATGGGAGCTCAGGCTATCATTTTTATTGCATAAGGAGTTTTGGCTATTGGAAATTATAAGTTAAAAATTATACCAAACAATTTCATACATACTTTGAAAATAAATAAATAAATACATATATATATATATAAGTAAGCTCAATAAGCTATATGTATTACTTTTGTGCATAAGCATGTGGTCGTAATTGGGTTTATTGTATACATGTGACTATAGATTTCGTATGATATGTAATAAGTACATCACGATATTATATGTATTTAACAACATATTATGTATCTCGTGATTATATATTATTAAACATTTTTTTGTCTTAGGTAATTGAATAATTGTTAAATTTCATTTTGAATTGAGTGTAAAGCAATCTGAGCTTTTGGAAACAAAATCATAGATAGAATTATCCTTTTCATTATCCACTGATATGGTTAACAAAAAATTGAAGAAAAAAAATTCACCTAGAACATGGTTTTTCTGTTCAATGGAAATAATTAAAAGTCAGATTTGTTGAATTTTCAGAATTGAAAAAACTTTGCATGATGGGAGCTTAGACTATAATTTTTATTGCATGAGGAGTAGTTTTGGCTGTTGGCCAGTTCTGACTCTCATCCAATTATCTTCAAAGCAAGTTTTATTTATTTATTTATTTATTTTTGGGTAAATTTGGAAAAAAAAAAATTTAGTATGAAAGAAATGATAACATTATTTTTTCACTCATACAAATCTACTCAACTATATAAATAGTAATACTATTTATATATATATAATATTTTTTTATCTTATGTGGAGATACATTTTCAGAGTACCAACACATGGCCAAGGTGATGCTGACGTGTCAGCCGAGGTGCCACGTGTCCAGGTCATGATGCCGAGGTGATCTCATCTAGACCGAGGTTATCTCCGAAGATATCAGAATCCGAGATAAGCGGATAAGGCACAAGAGTCTTGAAATGAGGAAGGACTTTGGCATGGATAAAGATAATACTCTTAGGGAGTTTATCCCTATCTATTGAAGAGTTCAGGATAAGCACTGAACTAAAGTCCACTGAAGCTAGGCTTCTATAGGGACTAGGATTGAGTTAGTTATAAAAGAAAGGCACCCCCAATGGGTCTAAGGTACGCAATTTATATTTTGAACAGTAAGTTTAGCACTATTGATTATCTTTGAGAGATATACTGACTTGATCGTCGGAGTGCCCCCGAGTGGACGGACCACCGCCGGAATCTTCTCTTTCTGTTATAGGTCAGACAGCTGCCATTTATTCTGTCAGTGCTCTCCAGCTGAATACTGAGTTGGCAGTGTGATCAGAAAAACACCCACACAATTTGGCGCCGTCTGTGGGAAAGAAAGAAGAGTAGCTGGCCAACGACGGACAGAAGGAGAAGGTTGGGAATGACACTCCTAACGGGAATGGGAGACCTGTTGACGTTGATGTCGAGAAGGACAATTGCAACAAAGACCAGAATTACGAAGTGAAAGACGTCGGCCAGGAAGGCGACATACCAAAGCAAACAGACCAAAGTGGGTACTATAACGAAGATAATCTCCAGGTATGGAAAGACGGATTCCCACGGAGGGACGAAGAGGTTAAAGAGATGGCGAACAAGTTGGCGGACCTACAATCGGTTGTCAACTTCATGATACAGAACAACGTAATGCAGTCACCATTCCCGCTGCAGGACACGCCGATTCCAGCGGCTAATGCCCAAAAGGGAGGACAGAAAACTATCCATATAGCCCCCCAGCACTCCAGAAGCGAAAGACATTCTTATCGGCCTTCAAAGGAGGTCGGGCGTGGAGAGCCAGGAAGGGAAAAATCTCGAAGGACACAACGCACCAAGGAGAGAGACCCTAGAGAACATTGGCATGTTCAAAGGCAGGAATTGTGCTTCGATGCGACCATTGAAGAAAGGTCAAAAAGGGCTCACAACGAAACTGAAAGTAGTGCACCTAAAAGACTGAAATTAGGAGATAGCCGAGCTCCTGGGTGGACCAAAGAGGACTTAAGAGATTACCTCAAGAGGAAACAAGATCATGTCGAGGTAACTTCAATAGTTAAACCGAGAACACCATTCTCGGTAGAATTAGAAAAAGTTGAGGCCCCGAAAAGATTCAATATGTCGAGGTTCCAGATATATGATGGAAAGTCGGACCCCAACTTTCACGTCGGATTATACCTAAACGCGACGGCACTATACACTGGGAATGAGTCGTTGCTCTGCAAAGTGTTTCCCTCATTCTTTGGAGAGATTGCATCGGACTGGTTCCACAAATTGCTGAAGGGAAGTGTGAAGACCTGGGAAGGCCTAGCCGAGATGTTCGTAGCCAGGTTCGTGACAAACAAACTGCAGCCATGAAGGGTGGATGCCTTGATGGCTCTGAGGATCAGTGAGGATGAAGGCCTTAGGGCCTACGCAAAAAGATACTATGAGGTGTTCAATAGAATACCCGAATGCAACCAAGAGGTGGCGGTCGTGTCTTTTAAGAACGGCCTGAAAGATGATTGTGCTCTACGGAAGTCATTGGCAAAGACATTGCCAAAAAGCATGGAGGACCTCATGGCCAGGATTGAGAAATACGGTAGAGTCCAGGAAGACGCGCCAGGGATTAAGGCGACAAAACAGGAGAAAGCAAACGGCTCGCTGAAGCGAGGCTGAGGTAACAACGGAGCTAACAAGCAAGAGATAGGCCTAAGAACTGCTTAGGTAGTCACAACTGTGTTCCGAATCCCAATTCACAAAGTCCTTGATAAAATCCGAACCCAACCCTACTTCAGAGCACCGGCCAGGGTACAAGGAGAGTTTATGGAAAGGAGCTTGGGAAAGCATTGTGCTTACCATAATGAAGATGGGCATTTGACCTAGGGTTGCAGAGCCTTGAAGTCGCACCTAGAAGACCTGGTAAGACAGGGCCATTTGAGGGACCTTGTAGATGAGGCTAGGACCAGAGAAGAGCAGGCAAAATTGCCTCAGGCACCAACAGCTCCACCCCCCCCAGCACAGCAGCCGTAGATAGGCGGATCTCGGGTAGTTAATGTAATTCACTCAAAGGTCAACGAAAACGACATACGGGGGGAGACCCAGAAAGTAAAGCACTTGTAGCATGTGTACCAGGTCAGACAGAAAAGACCTCGGGCCGAGGAATACTAGGGACCGATGGTGTCCTTCACTGAAGCCGACCTTGAGATGGTACAACATCCGCACAACGACGCCTTGGTAGTATCCCTCCAGGTTAGGGAATGCCAAGTGAAGCGCATCCTGATTGACCAAGGCAGCTCTTGCGACATCATGTATGTTAGATGTTACAAGGAGCTGGGCCTTCACCCAGACGATATGGAACAATCTAATGGCCCAATGGTCGGGTCCAATGGAACGCCGACATGGCCACTAGGAGCAGTAAGTTTAGATGTGCAGGCTGGCACGAAGATGATAACAACAGAGTTCACCAAAATCGACACACCCTCTCCTTACAACATTATCTTGGGAAGGCCATGGTTGCATGCAATGGGGGCTGTTCCCTCAACATTGCATCAACTATTGCAGTTCCCAACAGAGCATGGGATAGAGGAGGTCAGAGGAGATCAGCTGCAGGCAAAGAATTACTCCATGGTAGCAATGAAATCCATCTGCAGCATACAAGAACCAGAGATCGAAGACGAGGACGTGAAAGTCCTAGATGATGTCGGCAAAGAGCCAACTGAGAAGAGTGAAGAAGCACTGAAGAAAATCCTCATCCAGGAGGGGGATGAAGAACGCTTCTTTCTTTTTGGTTCGGGCTTAGCCGAAGAAGAGGAAAAAGAGTTGGAGGCGTTCCTGAGAGCAAATATTGAGGTGTTTGCTTGGACGCCTTACGAAATGCCTGGCATTGACCTCGAGGTCACTTGCCATAAATTGAACGTTGACATGTCGGCCAAACCTGTAATCCAACGAGCAAGAAGACTGACGTTGATGCACGTTGAAGCAGTGGAAGAGGAAGTAGACAAACTTTTGGAGGCCAGGGCCATTCGAAAGGTAAATTACCCGACATGGCTATCAAATACAGTGGTGGTGAAGAAAAAGAATGGTAAATGGAGGGTCTGCGTGGACTTTACTAGCCTGAACAAGGCCTGTCCCAAAGACAGTTTTCCTCTACCTAAGATTGACCAGCTAGTAGACGCCATTTCGAGGCATGGAAGGATGAGCTTCCTGGATGCTTACAGGGGATACCATCAGATAGCCATGCATCCCCCAGATGAGGAGAAGACTGTGTTTATCACCCCAAAAGGGCTGTATTGCTACAGAGTGATGCCTTTTGGGTTGAAAAACGCACGAGCAACTTACCAAAGATTGGTAACCAAGATGTTCAGACACCTGATTGGCCGAACGGTGGAAGTTTACATCGACGACATGGTCGTGAAGACCAAGGAACCTAAAGGTCATCTGATCGACCTCAAAGCAGTGTTTGAAATTCTTAAAACATATCGGCTCTGACTCAATGCATCAAAATATGTATTTGGAGTTGGATCTGGTAAGTTCTTGGGATACCTGGTGACCAGAAGGGGCATCGAGGCCAGCCCGGATCAGATCAAGGCCATTTTAGAGTTGAAGAGCCCGACATCAGCAAAACAAGTGCAGATGCTAACTGGAAAGGCTGCAGCCCTGAATAGATTCATAAGCAGAAGCTCAGACAAATGCAAACCTTTCTTTAACTTAGTAAAGAAAGCCACAGACTTCTTATGGACCGAGGAGTGCGAAGCCGCCTTGGCCGACTTGAAGAAGTATTTAACCACGGCTCCAGTTCTGTCAAATCCAAAACCTAGAGAGGAGTTGTTTTTGTACTTAGTAGTTTCAGAAGACGCAGTAAGTGCGGTGGTAATCTGAGAAGAAAAAGGGGAGTAAAGGGCTGTTTACTATGTAAGCAAAACCCTAGCCGATTTAGAAACGAGGTATCTACCCTTAGAGAAATTGGTATTGGCTTTAGTAATGGCTTCAAAGAAGCTGAACCATTACTTCCAGACCCATAAAATTGTGGTGCTAACTGAACACCCCTTGAAGTCCTTGCTGCAACAAGGAGACCTGACAGGAAGAATAGCCAGATGGGCAGTCGCCTTGGGCCAATATGACCTGGAGTCTGCACCCGAAAGAATCAAAGGCCAAGTTTTGGCCGACTTCGTGGTGGAGTTCACACCAGAATCCATCAAATATCGGGCTCCGTTGAGCCCAGGTGAACGATGTCCAAACAAGCAAGGAGGAGCCCAGCCAAAGGTGAAAGAACAAAGGAAAGAGGAAAAACTTAGACCTTGCAGCATTTACATCGGTGACTCCTTTCGACTGTTTGTTGATAGGAGTTCAAACCGACAGGGAGCGGGGGCAGGAGTATTACTGATATCTCCAGATGGGCAAGTACTAGAACAATCGATTCGTTTGGGGTTCAAGGCCTCAAACAATGAAGCAGAGTATGAAGCACTCATTGCAGGACTAAAACTGGCAGCAGCAGTATCAGCAGATGAGGTAATAGTCTTTTGTGACTCACAACTTATAGTCAACCAGACAATGGGTGAGTTTGCAGTCTGAGATGAAAGGATGTCGGCCTATGCAAAGGAGGTCATCAGGTTGGCGGCCTTGTTTCAGAACTGCCGACTACTTCAGGTTAGCCAAGATGATAACAGTCACGTCGATGCATTGGCCAACCTAGCTAGTGCAGTACAACCTGGAAAAGCAAGGACAATAATGGTTGACTATTTGTCGGGCCCGAGCATCGAACCACTGACCACAGAGCGTGAAGCAATGTGTATGGATATGGGACCAAGCTAGATGGATGCAATAGCAGTATTCCTAAAAGAAGGAAAATTGCCAGATGATCACAAAGAGGTACACAAGATTAGATTGAAGTCGGCAAGGTTTAGTCTGACAGCAGAGGGACATCTCTACAGAAGATCCTTCACTGGACCCCTTTTGAGGTGTGTACATCCTTTACAAGTTGAAGATTTTTTATATGAAATTCATGAAGGAATATGTGGAAGCCACGTTAGGGGCAGATCACTTGCCCATAGGGCCATTACCCAGGGGTATTAGTGGCTCTATATGCAGAAAAATGCATAAACCTATGTAAAGAAGTGTGAAAAGTGCCAAAGGTTTGCACCTTTGATACACCAACCATCAGTAGACCTAAACCCAATATCCAGTCCTTGGTCGTTTGCCCAATAGGGCATGGATCTTGTTGGACAACTCCCCCAAGCAACTGGACAAAGGAAGTACCTGCTGGTGGCAACAGATTACTTCACAAAGTGGATAGAAGTTGAACCCCTTGCCAAGATTCGAGATGTGGATGTGAAGAGCTTCATATGGAAGAACATCATCACCCAGTTTGGGATTCCAAGAGCAATAGTTGCAGACAATGGAATGCAATTTGATAGTAAGCTAATCAAGAGCTTCTGTGCAAAGTTCAAAATCAAGAACTACTTTTCAACCCCAAGCTTTCCCCAAAGCAATGGACAAGCAGAAGCATCCAACAAAGTGATCTTGGATGGGATAAAGAAGAGGCTCCAAGCAGCAAAAGAAAAGCGAGTGGATGAATTGCCCAATGTACTCTGGGCCTATCGGACTACGCTGAGAAGATCAACAAGGGAATCCCCCTTTGCCATGGCTTTTGGCACAGAAGCTGTCATTCCATTGGAGGTCGGCATCCCAGGGATCAGAACCCAGGGAGTAGAAAACAGGACTAACGATATACTCTTAGCCCGAGATCTGGATCTTCTAGAAGAAAGAAGAGAGAGAGCTGCAATTCAGCTCGCAGCATACCAGCAGTAGCTTGCCAGAGCTTATAACAAGAAGGTCAACCCAAGGGAGTTTCAAATCGATGACCTCGTCTTGAGAAAAGTCGTCGGTAACAAAAAAGATCCCAGAGAAGGGAAGCTTGGCCCAAATTGGGAAGGACCCTACAGAATCATCTCGGTACTGGGCAATGGGGCATATCGGCTTGAAGATAATGAGGGCAAAGAGTTGCCAAGGCCTTGGAACACTTGCAATTTGAAATTTTTCTATCATTAGAATTTTTTGTTCTTTTGTCATTTGCCAAAGTAAATAAATAAAGTTTTAGCTTGATTTATTTGTTTATATACTTGTGACTGATAAAAATACATAACGTTGTTTCTGGAATACATGTATAATGAGAACCCAAGTGGAACTTAGGTTCACATTAGGGGGTAGAGAGAGGAAAAATGGTTTTAACATTTGTTGAAAGGTGAGAAAAGTTTACAAGTTAAAGTTAAACCGAGATCATGTTTAACACTTGTTGAAACTTGAGAAAAGTTTACAAGTTGAAGTTAAACCGAGATCATGTCTAATACTTGTTAAAACTTGAGAAAAGTTTACAAGTTGAAGTTAAACCGAGATCATGTTTAACACTTGTTGAAACTTGAGAAAAGTTTACAAGTTGAAGTTAAACCGAGATTATGTTTAACACTTGTTGAAACTTGAGAAAAATTTACAAGTTAAAGTTAAACCAAGGTAAAACACTTGTTGAAATTTGTGAAAAATTTACAAGTTAAGGCCAAAACTGAGTACTTAGGTACTTGCCGATGTAAACCGTTGGTGGGTATAGCCGAGGTATTTGACCCCCAGAAAATTACACAGTTAAAGTACATATTGAAGAAATTCAAAATATTCTAAGTATGGAATCATACAAAGAACAGTAAAGAGAACAATACAAGCATACAGGAAAGGAAGTTGTATTAACAATCAAAAGGAGGCACATCGGCCACATGGAGAGCTTATATTGTTTCAAAAAAGAAGAAAAAACAAAGTGCAAGGCACAAAACGAAGAAAAAAGGAGAACACAAAATCAAGACTCTTCAGCACCTCCAGAGGGTTGGGTTTGAAGTTCAGAAGATTGTTGGGAGGACATCTCGGCAACCTTCCCAACCGCGAGCTCGACATTTATTTCTTGAAGGGTTTGATCGAGGCTCTTGTCGGCGAGAGGCACCTCCGAAGATGACTTCTCGGGTGTAGCATCCTTGGGAACCTCCTCACCCTCCTTATCCTGAGTCAAGTCCAGGACCTGCTCATTTGGAGTAGAGGACTTGGCCTCTGCAGCCACCTTTGACTTCCTCACCAGAACCTCCTCCTCAGACTTAGAATCGTTGTCGGATTGGCTTGGAGTTGGATGGAATGGCAGAGGAAGGACGTCGGTGTTCCCGAGGGGGGGAGTTATCAGGGATTTCGAGCTTTTTAAGCAAAGTCATCCAACTAAGGGTGAAACCCTTGTTGCATGCCTGCTTTACTTGTTTTTCGTAATCCACCATGACATCGGCCATCCCCTCATTATATCTCTTCTCGTCGGCGGCCTTGACTTCGGCCTCTTTTGTTGCCAGAGCATCCTGAAGTTCTTTTTGGGCCTAGGACATCTTTTCCTCGGCCTCTCTTTTTTGGGCCTTGAGAACCTTCCTAATGGCCTCAGCGGATTCTGCCTTTTCTTCGGCATCATTTTGAGCTTTGATAGCAGCCTCGGCTTGATCCTCCAAGGTGTTCATCTTTGATTGCAAGTTTTTATTAGTCTTTTGCAGATTGGCAGCCTTCCTCTTCTTGTCGGCCAGCTCCTTCCGATTCTCAAAGGCTTGCACTGAGAAAGAATGAGCATGCTGGATGGCTTGAAAGTGAATAGAAGTTATTAGAAAATATTATAAGTATGAAATGAAGAGAAAGAAAGAAAAATGACCAAATAAAGAGACTTACCTGAACAGAGCACTGGAGCATTAGAGTATAGTTCTCATATTCGCTCATCTTGGCGTTTCGGTCGAGATCGTCGGGAAGGAGTAGAGTGGTACTAAGGGCGACGGCGACATTAATGTCATCAGCACTATCGTTAGCCTTTACTGGCTTATCCTCCAGTGTGATTTGGAGGGCCCAGGGGGAATCATGCTTTAGAGATCCTGAGGTGGTTGTAGCAGATGACCTCGGCCTCTTTGATCGTTTAGACTCGGATGGTTAGACCTCGGCAGGCCTCTTCTCGGAGCCAGAATGGGACTTATCGCTCTAAACCAATTTGGAGATTGGCAAGGTGTCCTCAGTGTCAACCTGAGTCACCGTTGCCTTTGGCTGAGCCTTCTTGATCCTTTTTGTCTTCGGCTTTGGCTGGGTTGGTGCTGGTTGAGCATAAACTAAATCAGGAATATTGGCCAAAAGATCCTTAGCGACTGCTTTTTGGCGGCCCATTTCAGCAGCAAAAACTGTTCAGCGTCGTCGACGGCGTTAGGATATTGGGATCAGATATGGAGCCGAGGTAGACGGCTGCTCAGCTGGATTAGAGGTCGATCCTTGATCTAGCCGAGATGAGGAGGCAGCTTAAGGAGTTATGGCAGAAGGATGTGACTGGCTTTTCTTCTTCTTCTTTGGGACGTCGGGCAGCGCCGATTTGTAGGTTGGGATGAAATTGAGTACCGGAGGGGCTCTCCATTTGTGGACTGGCAGATCCAAAAGTTTTCTCAAGTCTTTACTAGGAAAGAAAGACTGACGGAAGCCCTTTGGTGGCTGAGGAAGAGCTGCAAGAAAAATAGACATTAGAAACAAACAAAGTATTGAAGACTTTAAAAACAAGTTAGTATGAACACAGGGCTCTTACCATTGCCCTCTACAAAAACTAATCGAGGAAGAGGGTAGAGATGAAGGTCCTCGTCTGGAGCGAACTCCTAGTTCCCCGAGGTAATGAAATAGTCATCCCCAGCTCCCTTGTTGGAGTCAGGGAGGTCGGCGACAATTTTGTACTTTGTGGACCTCGACTTGAGATAGTAAATATAGCCCGTATCTTTTTTGAGGCCACACATGGTGTAGCAGTATTGGATATCAGATAAGGTAACCCTAGCGTTTTCTTGATTGGCTAAGGCTATTATGCCATTGATGACTCGGTAGAAGTTGATGGCAAACTGCATCGGGTTTAGCTTATAATAATGAAGTATCTCACGGAAAAGGATATTTGGTGGGAGCCGAAGTCCGCACTCGATAAAAGCTACCACAAGGAAGGGCATATAATCAGTTGTAGGCATGATAGAGTCATCCTCCCCAGCCAACCTCAGATGGACGTCGGTCGGAATGTCAAACTCACGCCTAAAGTGATCTAACTTGGTCGGGGTGTCTACCCTATGCTTCCACATACCCATAACATCGGCTTCACTTAGAGCAGTTGGATTTCACAAGGAAGGAGTTTTTGGAGGGTTTTAGGGACCTCAGAAAAAGCCTAAAGGTTAGTTGGGGTGAGAATTTGTGGGAACCGTTTTAGTTCTTCTTAGAATCTATGGGTTCTACAAACAAATCCCAGATCTAGATTTATGGAAACAAAGATTGGAGGCAAGAATCTGGCAAAAACACACCAAACAGAAAACAGGAACGTGTTTCAAAATCAAGAACAGTAATGAAACTATCAAGAACACTGTGACAAAGTATGCACAAGGGCACGAGGCCAAGAACAGTGGCAAAAGTGTAGAAAATTTGTGAGCAGTACGTATATTCAAGACATGGGCAAGAGCAAAGTCGTGAAATAAACACATTCAGATATATGATTCGCAAATTGAATGTTTGAACAAAGCAGTAATGGCAACGAGTAATGGAGAGCATCAAAAACTGAAATTAGGTGAAACAGTAAACTCACCGAAGAAAAGAAGCTGGTGTTGAGTTTGCCGAAGTCAGACGAGCGGCAGCTGCGGAAAAGATTAGCAAGAACCTCGCCGGAGGAGATGGACGGAGCAAGTTGCAGAGCTTTAGAAGCTTGAACAATGGAGGATTTGGAAGAAAAAGCTGGAGAGAGAGGAAGCCTCAGAAACGATGGAGAAAAGTGAAAAGATAGAAGAGAGGGAAAAGTTTTGTTAAAACTTAAAACAGCGGCAAAATAAAATTAATGAGCCTAGAACAACGGATTCGTTAGACGGCGCACGTAGGTGCGAGACGACTTATAGGGGCATAACAGGTACGATCCAGTAAGGGGAAGGCACGTGGCTAAAACAGTTGAGTTATTGTGTATGACAGCTCATATGCGTAAAAGAGCTCATAGGGTCCTTGTTCTTTAAAGAGACATGTCGGCCTTGGCGATGATCTTGGCTGAGATACTTTAAACCGACGTACTGGTAGGAAGTACCAATATAGGTTCCATCACCTCAGAATGTCGAGGTAATAGAACCTAGGGGGCAGTTGTAGGGATACATTTTCAGAGTACCAACACGTGGCCAAGGTGATGCCGATGTGTCAGCCGAGGTGCCACGTGTCCAGGTCATGACGCCGAGGTGATCTCATCTAGGCCGAGGTTATCTCCGAAGATATCGGAATCCGAGATAAGCGGATAAGGCACAAGAGTCCTGGAATGAGGAAGGACTTCAACATGGATAAGGATAACACTCTTAGGGAGTTTATCTCTATCTATTGAAGAGTCCAGGATAAGCAATGAGCTAAAGTCCATTGAAGCTAGGCTTCTATAAGGACTAGGATTGAGTTAGCTATAAAAGAAAGGTACCCCCGATGGGTCTAAGGTACGCAATTTATATTCTGAACAGTGAGTTTAGTACTATTGATTATCTTTGAGAGATATACTGACTTTATCGTCGGAGTGCCCCCGAGTGGACGAACCACCGCCAGAATCTTCTCTTTCTGTTACAGGTCAGACAGGTGCCATCTATTCTTCCAGTGCTCTCCAGCTGAATACTGAGTTGGCAGTGTGGTCAGAAAAACACCCACACATCTTATTTTGTTTATTACATACTATTGATAATAATACTTATAAAAAGAAAAAAAGAAAAAGAAAGAAAGCATAAATACAGACTCCCCCAAAAAAGGATATTTTTAAATTTTATTTGTAGATTATTAACTTTAAATTTAAAATAAGCAACCATAATGTTGAAAATATAGACTTTCATGCATTGAATTTAATCCCTATCTAAAAAAAAAGAAAAATGTTTGAGGGCCTGAAATTGTTTGGCTCGAAACTCAAAACGACGTCATTTTGGGTTCTCTTACCGGTAACATGTAATAAAATTCTCTTACCGGTAAGATAATCCAAAACGACGTCGTTTTGGATTCGGAATAAATTCGAGTTTGAAAATTTCGGGCCCTGTAGCAGTGTCAATGCAATTGTGCTTGACTTTCAAAATATTTTGTGAACACAATGCAAGATGGGTGATTTGGAGGCTGGCTTGACTTCATAGCCATTGCACTTAATGCAATGGAAGATTTGGCGGCATCTATGAAGCACAGGTACATGTACGGGTACGAGTACTGGTACTGGTACGATACGGGTGCATTGATATGGTAAAATTCAAAAAAAAATATGATACGGGTACGGCTTGGTATGCTTATAAAAAAATATTTATTTTTAATTTAGAGTAATGTAAAAATTAATTAAATGGTTTAATTTGTTAAGGCCCAACCTATAATTAACATTTAATGTCAAAAGGAAAAGTATAAATCAAAATTAAATGTCAATATATTAAATAACTTACAAACAATAATTTAATTTTAAAATCACACTAAGTATAAAACAAAAACTAAAAAAGAAATCTAGTGAAATGAGTTTTATCTCTGTAATAGAAGGAAAATATTGTTTCAACTGAGGTATGGTACGGCTTCGATATATACTAGGTACGTCTGGGTACGTCAAAAAATTAAAAAGAAAAAACTTGGGTACGTGTTTTATATACCCGGTACGTATGTAGAAATATCACACGAGATACGATACGCCAGTAAATACCCAATATGAGTACGTCATATTTTTTGAAGTACCCATACTTTATAGGGTGGCATACTAACATTCCAATTGTGTATGTTTGATTTCTTACCCAAAAGAGTAGTTGTTCTTAGCATCAACCATCATTTCAAGTTTACATATTTAATGGGTTTGGCTTTTTCCAATCTCAAGTGTAGATTGGGGGGTGTTGTTCGAGTTTGTAGCGCCAATCATTGATTTTAGGGTAAATTACATTGACACTTTTTGAGATTTATATTTATTATAGTTCTCCCCACATTTTGGAAATTATATCTCTCTCCTGAGATTTAAAATTTCATTACAGATTCTCTCCTCAGCAATTTAATTTTTTTAAATACCAATTTTGCCCTCACTAGGTAAATTGCATTGACACCTCTCACATTTTAGAAATTACAATTCCCTCCCTAAGGTTTAAAGTAACATTACCAACTGCCTCCTCGGTTAGTATTAGTTGGAAAAAAATTCATTGAAAAAAAAATTAATTGGAAAAAAATTAATTGAAAAAAAAATTATTTCAAAAAAACAATTAATTGAAAAAAAAATTTGTTAGTAAAATTTTTAAATTTCTATTTAAAAACTAACGTAAACTCATTTTTTGAATTTACGTTTTTTTTTCAAATTTACAAACTGAGACAACCATTTATAAACCAAAAAAATTATCAAACAAGTTTTTATGACAGTTTTTAAAATTTTTGTAAATATAAATTAAAAATTGAAAACGAAATGGTTACCAAACAGGTTTCAGATGTTAAAAATGTCGTAAAATTAATAAATAATTAAATAAGTTACCAACGTAAGAAATGACTTATTAAAAGATTCTTAAGTTATGTATGGTTTGATTTTTAGAATTTTTTTTAAAAAATTAAAAATTAATTTGGTTAAGTAATAAAAAATAAAAAATAATTATCATTTTTATATAATTTTTATCTTTCGAGTGGTTAGAAATAATTTTTTACAAATTAAATTGAAACATTCATACGTATATATATAACCTGCCCAAAAGTTAAAATGATAATTATTTTTTACCCTTAAATGATAATTATTTTTTATTTTTTATTTCTTTACCAACTTAATTTTTAATTTTTTTAAAAAAAATTCTAAAAATCAAACCACAGATAGCCTAAGAATCTTTTAATAAGTCATTGGTAATTTATTTAATTATTTGTTAATTTTATGACATTTTTACCATCTGAGACCTATTTGGTAATCATTTCATTTTCAATTTTCAATTTATACTTAGAAAAAATTTAAAAACTATCATAAAAACTTGTTTGATAAATTTTTTGGTTTATAAATTGTTATCTCGGTTTGTAAATTTGAGGAAAAAACGTAAATTCAAAAAATGAGTTTATGTTGGTTTTTAAACAGAAATTGAAAAATTTTACTAACAAATCTATTTTTTTCAACTAATTTTTTTTAAATAATTTTTTTTTTCAATTAATTTTTTTTCCAACTAATACTAACCGAGGAGGCAATTGGTAATGCTACTTTAAACCTTAGGGAGGGGATTGTAATTTCAAAAATATGAGGGGTGTCAATGTAATTTACCTAGTGAGGGCAAAATTGGTATATAAAAAAATTAAATTACTGAGGGGGAGAATCTCTAATGAAACTTTAAATCTCAGGGGGGAGATGTAATTTCCAAAAAGTGAGGGGGGAACTGTAATAAACATAAATATCAGGGGGTGCCAGTGTAATTTATCCTTGATTTTATTTGGTGATTTAAACCATTCATTTTGTAAGATCTTTTATTTATGTCATCTATATAAAAAATATGTTGATTCAATAATCACATTTGTCTAAAAAAAATGGACAAGTGTATTTTTTAAAATAGACTTTTTTTTATTATTTATTTATGACAAACCCGATTAATTAAATAGATTTTGATTATCATATCAAGTGGCGACAACGATAGTGGTGGAATTGTGAAGAAAGTGGTATGGTGGTAGTGGTGGGATGGACATGGTGGAGGCAACAATGGTTTTACAGTGACAACAATGGTAGTAGTAATGGTGGGATAGTTACAGTTCCAATGATGTGGTGGAGGAGATGATAAACAAACTTAAATGGATATATGTATGTTCTGTAGCGATTCCAGTTTTGCCACTTCGCTGAGTATGTCGGGAATCGAGCTGCCCGATCAGCTCGCGGGGGTCCAGGAGCAGCATCTCTTGACGGGTCCAAAGGTAGCGCCCTGGCTGGCATCGCCTTGGCTTCCATTAGAAGTTGCTTGTTCGCTTGAGCGACCGTTTGTGCGCTCGAGCAGAGAATGTTTGATTTCAGAAGTTTGACCTGTCTGCAAAAGTACTGGGAAAGTATATTTGACACTCAAGCGGGGCTTTTCATGCTCAAGCGGACCATATTATATCAGTTCGTAAATATGATATTTCATATCACTTTTGTATATCTCTCTCTAAAAACCATTTCATCTCCCTTCTCTCTACATTTCCCTTCGCCAAATTGGATCAAAACCTTGATTTCTCAAGATCCATTAGAGTTCTGCCATAAGTTCTTCATCAAAGTTGGTTAGCGTCTCGAGGGCTTCGTTGTGTGCGGTGAAGATCGAGTTTTGACACCGTTGATTTTGGGGTTTCATTTTATTTCTTCTTCAAAACTTGAGGTAGGGATTTTCTTAGAATTATATATATATATTTTTGCAAGATCTATGTGATTTTCGAAATCTTCTTTCGATAGCTTTGAAAATTGATTGTTGATTCAAGAAGTTGAGCGATTTTGAAAGTGGGTTTGTCTCTTGTTCTTTTAAAATGATTTTATGGGTTTTGATCTTCATTGATTGAAGAAAAGATGATTTTGGAAAGTTTTATTTCAAGGGATTTGAGTTGTATAGTTTTGGTGAGAAAACCTAAAATTTGGGGATTTTTTTTAAAAGAGACTGAAAATCCATGAATAATATTGTTGTATTTATTTTGTGTGTCAAAATAAATGGATGTTTGAAAAATTTCTTATTTATATTTATATAACTGATAAATTTCAGGGAATATGAAAATTGTTGTTCATTTTGGAAATTATTGTTCAAAACGTTGTAACAAGCCCGCGGGGGGCCTCGCTACAGCTCGGACTTGATTTGTGTTACGGTTCTTAATCTTGAACCAAAGAGTCCAAATCCGGCAGATCGTTTTGAGAAAACAGATTTTTGAAAGAAGTGCCAAACATGGACTGCTTTGCCAGATACAGAGTCGCCACCAAAATATTTTATTTTTGGGAAATTTAGGAAACCCTGACTTGTGCCTAAGGCCACGTGTCCGTCATCACCAAAGTTGCCTCGGCTCGGGAACTTGGGTACGATTGGGGAAGGTCACTTCGTGAGCACCCCCGCTCGCCCGGTCAAACACCGGCCTCTACTAACCATGATATCTAATTTTGAAAACATTGTGCGTTCTTATTCCGGTTATTAGCCTAGATTTACTATGTGATGCGCACAGCATACAAGTATAGACCGGGTCGCCTGAATTGGAACAAAACATTTCATGTTTGTTTTTGAAAGATGGTTTGCTACCCGCGGGTAGGCTTAAAATGCAGATTTTGCCACCCTCAGGTGGGCTTTAGAAAACATGATTTTGCCACTATTTAGTGGGCTTAAAACACACATTTGATGAATTGTTCCAATCCAATTAACCCAACCTTCACCCACAGGCATTCAGGCAGTTATATCACATAAGCAGTTAGCCTCATGGTAAGCATGCTATTCATGGCAGTCACTCACACGCATGCAAGGATGCTAAAGCATAAAACTCACCGAGTACTCCAAGCCAAAACAGAAGCTAATTAGAAATCCATGCATGATCCTAACTATACAGAAATGCCTAATGCAACACATGCAAAAATGCAACTATAGGAGGCTCGGCTATTCTAAACATGGCGTATGGAATGCTACAGCTAACATGTATTCAACTTAGAATTGAAATACAAATGCAGTTAGTATGATGCGCCAAGCTCGGTGCATGCAAGACAGATGAATGAATGCAAACATGCTATCATACTGTATGCTAATTGAGACATGCCCTAATCTAGCCATCATAAGCTGGTAAATAAAAGGGGAAGAAAGACGTGGGGTTGGAAGACATACATCACACTCACGCACACTTATTACAACATTGCCCTCGCACGGAGGGTCCGAAAGAATAATATACAGTCCCGAATAGTACAGTCCAAATAAATAATACAGTCCAAAATATGTACAAATTCCTAATTAATTAACAAATTAAACTAGGAAAGCTGTAAACTAGCATGCAAGCTAGGGGCCGTCTTGATTCTTCTCCAGATGATGAATGATGCATGTCCGGGTTGCCTTGTGCAGAAATCCACTGCGATGCCTCAATTAGCCTCTGTTTGGCAATGGTTTTTGGAAAGCGCGCCAAGCCTCGGAAGACTGCTGATTCTTGATTTGCTGCAACAGAGAGCAGGAAAGGGGCATGGCAATGTATTTTCACAAATGTATGCATGCCTCGATCCTCGTGCTACCAATCACGCATCTCGATGCATGATGGCCGAGGAATCGAATTGCACAACTCAATATAGAATGAATGCACATGAAAACTCAACTAAAACCTAACTCCATCATGGATAATCCGGAGTGTTTGGTGGATCGAATTGAGACACGTTCCGTCACTCGAAGTACGAAACGCCCCTCGTTTCCCGTGCTCGGGCTAACCCCTATCCCGAACACAATGCAATATGGATGACATGCATGAAATGCAACTAAGATACATCCTAACATGCAGCATGCTATGAAATGGCATACACGATGCACGAGGTAACATGGCATACACAATGCACTAACATACAACCTAGCATACACAATGCTATGGAATGAAATGGCATACACAATGCAATATGGACTTACACTAACACAAGTGGACCTCAGCCACACCCACATAAGAGGCCATTAGATGAAAATGAGACACTCGAGATGCGTGCGCACGTGCACGCAAACCGAGGACCGACCCTAAGGCACGAAATGTCACTCTAACAAGACGTGGCAAAACATGGAATATGGCATATTTAGCACGCAAATTTCAGAGGCAATAAGTGATGTAAAACAGCCCCGAAAGATGGCAAAATGACACCCGATGCATGAAATGAATCCCGAAACACGAAATTAGGCATACGAAATGACCTATGACTATGCAATGCATGCATTATTCGAACATGGAGTGTGAAGAAAGAGTCAAGACAGCCAAAAAATAAGCATATTTACAGTTCTAAGCAAGGCCAAACAGCGAACGCAAATGGGGCTAAACTAGTATGCAAAAATGGCCCCGAAAGCAAGATAATGAAGCAAGTGACAGCTGCTGCCCCCAAACAGAGAAGGGCCCTTCTGCAATGTCGAAATATGGTATTTTACAGTTTACCACGAGCTACAAAAACAGACACAAGTATGGCAAAACTCTCATGCAAAAAGTGGGCCTAAAGGAGGACAAAGAAGTAAGTGATGCATGTTGGCCCCAAACAGATGAAGGTCCTTCAACAAAGTTGAAGAGGGACCTAAAATATGACCTTTTACAGTTGATGATCAAACCCAAAACAGTGTACAAGTATGCTCAAAATACTATGCAAGATAAGGCCAAAAAGAGAGCTATAACACAAAGTATAAAAAGGATGCTTCAAAAAGAAAAAGACCCTTAATGAAACATGAAGAGGGGGTCAAAATGAGGCCATTTACAGTTCCGACCAAAGTCCAAAAACAGAAGCACAAGAGGCTAACAAATCATGCAAAAATGGGGCCAAAAGAGGGATACAAAGGCAAGTAACAAAAGGAGGCCCCAAACAGTGATGAGCCCTTCAACAATGTTGAAGAAGGGCTCAAAATAAGCTATTTTAAAGTTTATAACATGCCTCAAAACAGTTCATACATAGGCCAAAAACAATGTGCAAGAGAATGGCATACAAGAGAGGTAATGAAGCAAGTGCAACAAGGAGGCCTCAAACAGTGAGAGGCTCTTAATCAAACATGGAAAATGGCTCAAAATAAGCCTATTTATAGTTAGAGTCGGAGCCCAAATATGAAATCACAAAGGGCTAAGATATTAAACAAAATAAGGCCAAAAAAGAGGGGAAATGTGCTTACCCTTGTAGACTAGTCTTTGACAGCTTTTGGCTTGAGAAGTGATGCCTCCTAAGCTCTGAAAAGGCCCTCCAAGCTGCTGGAATGGAGTGGTGGTGTGGTGCTAGGTGATGGTGTAGAAATGGTGTAGGGACTTGGATGTTTTGAAAGTTGAAGAGAGAGATGGGGGATGGATGTATATAAGGCTTCAAAGCAATTTTTCTCAACCCCTAAAACCAGAGCTGGAGACTGGTTTATATAGAAAAAAAGAGGGGGAAAAATGGGGGGAGGGGGGAAACAATTCAAGTTTTCCCCTAAAATGGCAGCCCCCCCGAATACAAAATCTGGGGGGAAATGAAATAGATATTTGTGATGTACCAACTGCAAGGAATCAGGCCGGCCAGTTATCTAGGTTATAGGTGGCCGGCCAGCTCTCCCCATGGCCGGCCGGCCAGGGGTCAAAAAGGCCAAGTGCAATTAGTGGCCGGCCACCACAAATTGGTGGCCTCCCATGTGTCCTCAACACAACTCTGTGGTCAAAAATTGGCAACAGTGAACCAGGAGAGAGAAAAGGCCACTTTTAGGAGGGGTTCAAAAGGGTCAATCACAATTACTAGCCGACCATATGATATTGGTGGCCTCCCAAGTGTGTACAACACAAATATGTGGTTTAGACCTTGAAAAAGTGGCCCTAGGGTGGTCAACATTGGCTTTCGAGTGAGAAAAACGGGCGACGGAGGGCGATGAAGGAATATAACTGGTTATTGAAACAATTACTGGCCTCCCACCCTTCAATGACCTTCCTGGTGATGAAACAGAGGCCCCTGCCAAAAATGAACGCAAACCGATGCAAAACGAAGGTTCGGGGGCCGAAACGCGCAGTTCGAGGCTTCGAAAACCGACTGTTAGGCACCGGGAGTGGTGTTCAACCACGAAGTCGGTCTCTCGGACCACAGTGTCCCTCAAAAGGGTGGAAATAAGATGCATGCCAAAAACCAGAGCAAACGTAGGTGGTTAGGCGGTCCCGAACCGAGGCACTCGGCCTGACGACTTCGAAAATCTGGAACTGGGCTTCGAAAATCTGGAACCGGGCTCCGAAATGGGCAAAATGGCCTACGACCACAAAATGTAGCCCACGGCCACTAAGAGATGATCTATGAGACCTCTCCCTCCCTTTGGGAAGAGAAACAGAGAAAACCGAGCCTGGTTCGCAAACCGAGGTAAAGTACAGAAAATCCCAAAAGTTCGGAGGTAAGGCTCACGGCCGAGACTCTGAAACCTCTGGACGAGCACGATATGCAACATCACCAAGCGCTCAATCGGTGACGTCTGAGTCTTAAGGTCGGTCAAAAATGGGGTGTCTACAGTTGACCCACTTTGATAGAACTCGAAAGTCATAAGTGACGGGAGTGAATGTCAAAGCCTGACGACCCATTTTTGACAAGGCCGAAGACTTACACAAACAGGCGAGATAAACAAAGGTGTGCCCGCAGGCGTGCCTGCAGGCAGGGGGCAAAATGCAAAACGATATGCACAAGGCCAGATGTAACTTGATGATCATGCAAGTGCAGCAAGCTGTAATGAAGAAAATATTCGCAAACATATGCAACAGTTTTAAGCAAGAATGCAAAGCAACAACTACATTTCATGCATTTTAGGAATGTGGAGAATTATTCAATTCTCGTCACGTCTCACACGGAGAAGATACGATACCTGCGCGATTCGTTTGGTCGCACCAGCTTCAAATGAACCGCACATACAATATCGTGCCTGCAAAAGAGAGAAACGCAACAAGCACAACATACTAACAACATATGTTCAATGCAATATCGAAAGTTCGACAAGCGCGGTGTCGGTGGGTGAGTGCATCGCAATGCGAGAAAGGAGTGTGCTTGACAACGCAAGCTTAAACACAAAGGCATGGTAATACCAAAGAGATGTGCATAACAATGCAAGTATGTTCGTGAGAATGCAAGTTATGTGCACAACAATGTAGAACAAGTGCAAACTAGAATGCATATTCGTCACGAAACAACGAGCAAGGAAATGCACATTTCGGCGAGAGCGACTCGATCGCGACCTCCGGTTCACCTCCCGGGAGGGTCACAACATGTTCAAAAGGATACTTGTCACTTTCGAGGAATAATGATGAGACACGCATCGGAAGCTGAAGCTGAAGTTCCGGCGGAGCGATTTCGCGACAGAAAGTGCATTTCTTTTGTACTTTTTCAGGTCCCGAGAACTCCAATCTTCCCCAAAATTTGCAGAGAGCTTGGGACCAACCTAGGGATCACCACCGGCCAGTTTTATTTCCCATTGGAGGCCATCGGCTAGTTTTCAAAAAGGAGATGGCCAGCCAGCCTGAAAAGGTGGTCGGCCGGCCACATACCCAAATCCGCGAGCATTTTAGTCCTTTCACCCTCTTTTCTTTAAATTCATTCGGCCAAACACTTTGAGCTCATAACCTTAGCTCCAAAATCACCTCCTCTAGCTTTCCAAACCATTTTCCTCCTCAGATCTGCGCCCTATACGCGTTTTCCAACACCCCACGCAAGTTGTTTTCGCAAAAACTTTCAATTTTAAGCACTTTGAACCGATTAAATTTTGATTTCGGTGCTTCTTTTTTCGTTTTCGCCACTTGAGGTGAGTTTGTCTCAACATTTGGAGGATTTTCTCAGGAGTTGACTTTTGTTGACTTTTTCCAATTTTGGCTCATTTTTGCTCCTTTTGCAGGTTTTCTGAAATGGCCGGTCATTTTCCTCACGGTGGAGGTCCTGCGGATGCCAGTGGTGATCCCGATATCATGGCTCTGCCTCCGAGGGTTCGACCCTTCATACCCGAGAGGAACGCCCTACCAGCACATATTCTTCCGCGAGCTGTTTTCCATCACTTCACAGACTTTGATGAGCGAGCACCCGGAGATCTGCTTCTGCGGGAGCCGGAGTATTACCTCTCTCATGAGGCACGAGAGGTATTTACTTCGTTTTTACCTTTTCTGCAACGTATTCTGCATTTTTCGTGCATTCTGTTTACATTCTGAACACACGGTTCAATCACTTGAGTTTCTGAACACTTAGCCCATAAATTGATTGTGAACACACGGCACACACTGATTGAGAGTTGAACACGCAGCTCAAACACTGATCTTCTGAACTCACAGCTCAAATTGAAGGTGAACACACGGCGCACACTAATTGAGATTTGAACACGCAGTTCAAACACTGATCTTCTGAACACATAGTCCAAATTGAAGGTGAACACACGGCACACATTGATTGAGTTTTGAACACGCAGCCCAAACACTAATTTTCTGAATACACAGTCCGAATTGAAGGTGAACACACGGCACACAGTGATTGAGATTTGAACACGCAGCCCAAACACTGATTTTCTGAACACACAGTCCGAATTGAAGGTGAACACGCGGCACACACTGATTGAGATTTGAACACGCAGCCCAAACACTGATTTTCTGAACACACAGTCCGAATCGAAGGTGAACACGCGGCACACACTGATTGAGATTTGAACACGCAGCCCAAACATTGATTTTCTGAACACACAGTCCGAATTGAAGGTGAACACACAGCACACACTGATTGAGATTTGAACACGCAGCCCAAACATTGATTTTCTGAACACACAGTCCGAATTGAAGGTGAACACGCGGCACACACTGATTGAGATTTGAACATGCAGCCCAAACATTGATTTTCTGAACACGCAGTCCGCTTACATTATTTTGCACACAGCCTATTCATTTTATTTGCACGCAGCTTATTCAATTTATTGAACGCATGTATTCATTCTGAATGTAGGTGACTTCTCGCACCGTGCGGGGATACGGCTCCACCGTAGCTAGAGATTGGTACGCCGAGCTCCCGGAGGCCGTCCGGGATTTGGTTGATTTGGCAGGGTTTGGGCCCTTCTGTACTGGGCTTCCTCGTTGTCTTGCCAGGAGGACGTTGATGGCAGCTTTGGTGGAGAGATGGTGGGACACTACCAACTCCTTTCATTTTTCCGCCACAAGGGACTTAACTATGACCCCGCTTGACTTTGTTGTGTTGACTGGCCTTGACGTGGGAGGTTGGCCCATTCCTTACAACAAGGATATGGGTCAGTGGGAGGTCGCTTGGATATATTTGCTGGGGGCTCACCCACCTGTTGATAGAGCTTCGGGCAGAGTCCGATACAACTGGTTCTCTTCCCATTTTCGGAGGGTGGAGATGGAGCCCGGGACTCCTGAGGAGGTAGCACAGTAGGCCTGTGGTTTTCTGATGTTCCTCTTCGGGACTACTTTGTTTGCCGATAGAGGAAACATGGTTGGGCTGTATCTATTGAGCGCTTTGGTAGACCTATCACAGGTCAGACGGTATGATTGGGGTGGCCCTGGCTTGGCTACCCTTTACTGCTACATGAGCGCGACCTCCCGCAGATGAGGGGACTTACTTGGTGGTTACTGGAGAGCCTGGGAGGTACTTTCTGCCCTCCTGATTTACATTTCCGCTCCTCATTACTTGTACATTGCACACACGGCGTACTTTACACACTGTATTTTGCCCTTAGTACTTTGCATTTACATTCCGCACTGTTTTCCACAGTTATGGGTCTATGCGTACTTCTCGATATTAGCCCCAGAGATGGTGGTGGAGGGGCCCCTCGTGACCCCGTACTCACTTGTATTTGAGGGCCAGCACCGGCCAAGACCTCGGGAGTCTCTCCTTTATCTACGATAGTATTTTGACACGGTGCGGTCGACGGAGGTATTTCAGAACTCTCAGTTCTTTGTGTTTTCATCTTTGATTTGTCTTTGTACCTTCCTGATTTCTGATTGATTGGTTACCCGCAGATTACATGGGAGCCTTGGGCACCCTTTGGTGAAGGTCTCCGATACCAGTTTGCTGGAGGGCGGGGTGCCTCCCAGTACAGGATCCTGTTCGAGGGGCCAGTTGGTAGGGCCTGGTTTCTAGGGGAGCGCTTCTTGCGTCAGGTATGGGGCTATACTTCTTAGGACCCTCCCTCAGCACCCCCAGTCGAGATGCGGATTGCTGATAGGCTCTCTTCTCGGGATGTTGTTAATGCTATACTGGGTACCGATGCTTTGCTTTATCTCGAGGAGGGGAATTATGCTACTTACCGTCACATATACCTGATGCCTCTATTGACGGGAGTCCGTACTCCGACGATGAGGCCTGCTGGTATGCCATCTTCAAGCCGGGCCCAGGCTCAGGCTGCGGACGCCCCTTCTACCAGTAGGGCTGGTACATCTAGAGGTGGGGGTGGATTGGTTCCCCCGATTCCCCCGACTTATCATCATCCTGGATGGCCGGATATGCCGACCGAGCTGATGAGGTGGCAATATGGGACTACATCTCCAATTTCGATCCCGATAGTGCCTCCGATGCCTGGCCACCGATATGTCAGAGACCCCGACTCACCACCGGTATGTTTACAGCTTTGATTCACTACTCAGTTACTTGGACACTCATTTCTTTACTGATACCCCTGCCTTTTGCCTCTGCAGCCCCCTGTTGAGTATATGGATCAGGTCCTTGAGATGGTAGCCTCACTCGAGGGGATGGTCCTGCGGGGGGAGGCGCAATTGTCTATTATGGGCTTCCAGGTATCCTTTAGTTTTCTAGTATTGTATCTTCTGATAACATGCTGATTTTGGACATTTTACTGCATTAATAGGCTACTTGCGTAGAGCACATCTGACACACACCACATTCATGCATTATTCCTGTGTATATCCACCCTGCGTAGCTTGTTTGCATCTGTATCTGATATACATGTTTTGGCTGATGTATTCAAAATGCATTTTTTCATTTTCAGATGCCTCTAGTATATGCTCAGCCGTAGGCCGGGCCACCTGGGCCTTCTCGGGGAGCTGGGCCATCCAGGCCTTTTCGAGGAGCTGGGCCATCCGTGCCTTTTCGAGGAGCCAGGGGAGGAGGGTCGTCTCACAGGCGTAGAGCACACATTATAGAGGAGGAGCCCGGTGAGGATGAGGAGGAGGAGGCTGCAGATCGTCAGTCGGAGACATCTGCTGACAGAGAGGAGGGCTCTGGTCTTGGCTCCGAGAGTGGAGGCGAGGCTAAGGGGGATCCTGAGGATGACAGCTCTGACTCAGACAGTGATGGGGGTGCAGAGGCTACTCTACAGAAGAGGATGAAAAGGGCCTCTTATTCCCGCTCTCGAGAGCATTGATGTTGCGGTTTCCTGTTTTATTTACCTTTTTGCTAGTAGTTGTAGCACATTGTGTATTATTAGGCAGTTTTATTTTTGTAAAACTCGTGCCCTTTGTTTGCAAAATAAAGCATGATGGAATGAAACAGCTTTTGAAAAAGGTGTTGTATTTTAAACTCTTAGCATCATATCGCATCGTTTTGCACCATAATGAGATTGAATGAAAATGTGCATTGTGCATTTGCCCAGTCAGGTAGTGAACCGACGCAACAACTTAACTTACTAAGATACGACAAAACCTTAGCAAATTTACAACTCGATAAGCAAAATACAACAGTGTTGACAACTTAATAAACAAATCTTAACAAGAAAATTGCTTAAACAAAGAGTACCAACTCAAACACACGAAAACACGACAGCTCAACAAACAACTCGATAAGCAAAACGACAACTCTATAAGCAAAACAACAACTCGATAAACAAAACTTAACAAAACAAAATGTGCTTCGGACGATCTGGGCAACGGAATGCATCCGAAACAGAGGGAAATGGAGGCCTTCGACATACCCTTTGCATGGAAATGCTTGCAACTTCTTCCTGGAGGATAAAACAGGACTAAAGGAACACATCAGAACATGGTCGGCCACTTTTGGGGGCCGGCCGGCCAACATTTTGTATGTGAGGGGAGAAATGTGGCCGACCTGCTAGAAAAGGTGGCCGGCCGGCCACTTATCCCGGCAGCCGCCAAATTTTCAACACGTGTCCCCCTGAATAGTGTCCCATCCTCTTTAAAAGCCCCAACTTCGGGACTCATTCATTTCATCACTGCTTTTCACAAAAAATGGAGGCATTCCTCGTAGAAAATCTCACATCTTGGATTTCTTCTTTAGATGGCTCGGAAAAGTTAAACTTTCGGGGTTTCGACTTGAATGCACTATTCACGCTGAGTCATACTCCGCTGCACCTTCCTTTCCTCCATGCCGCAAAGAAGGTTCTCGGAACCCAAAGGACGCACGTCTTTAGCTTTGGCGGGCAAGAGGTATGTCCAACTTTTGAAGATTTTCAAGTTTTGATGGAGTCTGAACGTTCGGAAGAGATCTTGCCTCAGTTCCGCTTTGGCCACGCCCAAGCTTTAGGGCAGATGTGTGGGCTTACTGCGCATGATGCTCGATCTCTGATTTGTAATGGGGAACTAGATATCCTTGGTTTGATCCATCGCTTTTCTGGGGCCGGTGACCGCGGCGACCACCGTTGGCAAGGTTTCCGGCAACATGCGCTTTGCTTGTGCATGCTATCTCACTTCCTGCTTGCCCCGGGCCTGGGTGGACCTAGCATCTGTTTGATTAAAGTTGCTCAGGGCTTGAAGGAAGGGAAGAGCTGTATTGCTATGGCATTGGCCGAAACACTAATGGGCTTGGACGCTTTCCAACGTCAGGAAACGACCAGATTCGCGGGGAGTCCACTACTGCTGCAGGTAATATTTCCCACCCAATCTCACATATGTATTTGCTCACATCACTCGGCCCTCAGGCTCGGTTTTTCTCACAAAACCCTTGTCTCACTGTTCTCTCATCGCACATCTCTCTATTCTTTATTCTCTCATTTTTCATCCTTCCCCAGGTATGGTTGATGGATAAACTGCAGGTTGTGGACTCTTGCCTCGCTTACTCGGCCATGGCTACTTCTTTCGGCAACGCCTGGTTGATGCGCTTGATGAGGGATGGTGGTTCAACTGGATGTGCAATTTGTCTGCTGATCGCATTGCTTGGCGCTGTCCTTGGCTCAATCTTCCGGCAATGAGCTATAGCATGTCCCGGCAGACTGGGGTCCAGCTAATTGGTCTGACTCACTATGTGTTCTATTTTCTATTCTGGTTCCAGCGCCAGTTTGGCCATGATCAGACTTGCCCACCAGAGGGGATTGAGTACCCGGCTGCTTTTCCGGTCCGAGGCGCACAGCTTGCCCGATATGCCACAGCATGGAGGACTAGAGAGCTCCTGGCCCCTGCTCCCACTTTCAGTTGCACCTTGTCTGATGAGTGTTGGGATTAGCTCAATGAAGAGGCACAAATTGGGCCTAGCTTGGCATCAGAGGCTTCGACTAGCTCCGGGAGGGGGCGCAGGGACACCTGACTTGACTATGCCCCGAATTTATTGCTTTATTAGTACTTTCAAGTTTTTTTTTATGAGTGTAATAAAAAGTAACTCCAATTGTATGCAAGAGCAAGAGAACTCTGTTTTGAAATCAATGAAATTGAAAGTTGTGGTACTGAAAATTTTCCGCTTGGGTCCAAAAATGGTCTTAGTTGTAAAAAAGATTAATTTGAACAAAGTCAACTTTTATTAAAACTTTTCAAAACTATTTTCGATACGGATCAGAACTGGACATGCCTGAGATCTATCACTGAGATGCACAATCCTAGATCCTAGCAACTGGAAAGTTGCCCCTAGTCTGAATAGTACTGCGGCACTGTGTGGCAACGAAAAGTTGCCCCTAGTCTGAATAGCACTGTACCGGAGATTGCGATGAATGCTGATGGAAAAAGATGACTGAGATGATCAAGATGGACAAGGTTGATCGGGGAAAAGTTTATGGCTGAACTTCAGGACGAAGTTGCCTACGTATCCCAAAGATGGGAATCAAGCCTTACGTAGTTCAGGCTCAGGTTCGCTCGGGTATTTTCACTCTCCTTTTACGCTCAAACTTTTGCCAAGGCCGCCCTTTGCGGGTTTTCAACCTTGCGAGCTCAGTTTTTATTATTTCAAATTTTCTGTGCTATGAGTTTTGCCTAGGTCGCCCTTTCGGGTTTTCCGCCTAGCGAGCCTCTCAAGGGTAATATTTCTTCAACTTGTCCATATTGATCAGTTGTGAGAACTCCAAGCCATCTAGATCCATCAGAACCACAGCTCCACTTGACCAGATTGACTTGATGATGTAGGGATCAGTCCAATTGGGTCTGAACTTGCCCCTTGGGTCGTGGATGGGAGCTTGGTTGTCCTTGAGCACCAAATCTCCTTCTTTTAAATTCCTAGACTTAACCTTCTTGTTGAAAGCCCGGGCAATTCTGCGTTGATAACCTTGGACATGGTACAGTGCTTTCAGTCTTCTTTCATCAAAGAGCATGAGTTCCTCAAATTTGCTCTGCTGCCAATCCGCTTCGGCTATCTGACACTCAGCCAATACTCGTAATAACGGGACCTCAATCTTAATAGGCAGAACGGCCTCCATCCCATAAACCAATGAGTACGGAGTCGCCCCAGTAGAAGTTCTGATTGAAGTCCCAGAGCCCATAGAGCTTAACGGCCTTATCCGCCACCCAGAGGTTTCCACCATCTTCTGCAGTATGTGCTTGATATTCTTGTTGGCGGCCTCAACCGCTCCATTGGTCTGCGGCCGATAGGTAGACGACTTATGAAAAGCCACATTGTATTTCTCCAACAAATCAATCACCTCCTTCTTGAAGTGGGAACCATTGTCTGAAATTATTTCGTTTGGGACCCCGTAGCGACAGATGATGTTGTTTCTGATAAATTTTGCAACGTGCGAAGCCTTCAACACCACATAAGATTGGGCCTCAACCCACTTTGTGAAATAATCTATCGCTACCAAGATGAACTCATGCCCATTCGACCCCTTCGGGGTGACAGCCCCGATCACATCGATTCCCCAGACTGAAAATGGCCATGGCGAAGTCATGTTGTACAGCTTTGACGGCGGAATGTTCATGCGATTTGCATGAATTTGACACTTGTGGCATTGCCGGACAAAACCAATACAATCCTTCTCCATGGTGGACCAGTAGTAACCCTGTCTGAGGATCTTCCGTGCCAACATTACCCCATTCATGTGCGCACCACATTCTTCCCCGTGGATGGCTTCCATCAGACACTTTGACTCTTTGGCATCAACACACAGTTTATGCATTCCCAGATGACTCATTTTATACAGCTTACCCCCACAGATGATGAACTGAACGGCCATTCTTCTGATTGCCCTTTTGTCTTTGGCATTTACCTCTGGTGGGTATGCTTTTTTCTCCAAGAAGTTCCAGATGTCGTAATACCAGGGGTTTTCGTCCTGAACTTCATCTATAGCGGCAATCGACTCATAGGCAGGTGCAAATTTCTGGTCGATGATGACTGGACGCATCCGGACTCCACACGGGATGTCTATCATGGAAGATAGAGTTGCTAAAGAATCTGCGAACCTGTTGTTCTCTCTTAGTAGATGAGTAAAACTTAGCTTCTCAAACTGAGGAATCAGCAAGTCCAAGGTCTGGTGATACATCATCATCTTTTCCTCTTTCACTTTCCAGTCTCCTTTAGCCTGAGACACAACAAGGTTCGAGTCTCCAATGACGTCCAACCGTCTTGCCCCTAGTTCCAGGGCTGCTTCTAGACCAGCAATGCATGCCTCATATTCTGCTTCGTTGTTTGAGACTTTGAATCGGAGTTTGAAGGCTAGAGGGATACGGGAATTATCGGGTGCTATCAGCAACACTCCTATCCCATACCTGTATTGATTTGACGCTTTGTCAAAGTACAACGTCCAAGTTTCGTCGTCGATATGCAAAATGGCCTCATCTGGGAATAAGTACTCGACTGCTTCACCCCCTTCCACTGGATGGTCGGCTAAGAACTCTGCCACTGCTCTGCCTTTGACCGACTTGCGTGTTACATACTTTAGATCAAATTCGGAGAGCAACAGCAACCAACGAGCTAGCCTACCCGTAAGTGCTGGTTTCTCGAAAAGATATTTGATGGGATCAAGTCGTGAAACCAACATTACAGAGTGAGCTAACAGGTAGTGCCGTAGCTTCCTGGTAGCCCATACCAAAGCTAAGCAAGCCTTCTCCAGCGGAGTGTAGCGGGTTTCGTACTCTAGCATCTTCTTGCTTAGATAGTAGATGGCTCTCTCCACCTTGTCTTTTGATTCTTGCGCAAGCATGCAGCCCATTGTAGTCTCAGTTACTGACAGATACAAAATCAACGGTTTCCCTGGTTCTGGTGGTGACAACACAGGCGGGTTCTGTAAATATTCTTTAATCTATTCAAATGCAGCTTGACATCGGCCGTCCCATTGGAACTTCTTTCCTTTCTTGAGGAGGCCAAAAAGTGGTTCACAAGTCAAGGTTTATTTTGAGATAAACCGTCTTATGAATTGCACTTTACCCAGAAAGCCTCGCACCTCCTTTTCAGTCCTTGGTGGTGGCATTTCTAAGATGGCCTTGATTTTGGAAGGGTAGACCTCGATGCCCCTTTGTGTAATCAGAAACCCTAGCATTTTTCCCGCTGTAACACCAAATGTACACTTCTGAGGGTTTAGCCGCAACCGGAATTCCCTGATTCTTTGAAAAAACTTGTGCAAGGCGATGTAGTGGCCCTCTCTTTCTTTGGATTTGATAATCATGTCGTCCACGTACACCTCAACCTCTTTGTAGATCATGTCGTGTAATATTGTGGTTGCGGCCCGTTGATAAGTAGCTCCAGCGTTCTTCAACCCAAATGGCATGACTCTATAGCAGTATGTCCCCCACGGGGTGGTGAATGCAGTCTTTTCTCGGTCTTCTGGCGCCATCACTATCTGGTTGTAGCTTGAGAAGCCATCCATGAATGAGAGCAAAGCATGCCCTGCTGTGAAATCCATCAACTCATCGATATACGGTAGGGGAAAGTCGTCCTTCGGACTAGCTCTGTTCAAATCCCTGAAATCCACACACACCCGGATCCTGCCATCTTTCTTCGGCACTGGAACAATGTTGGCCAACCAAGTCGGGTATTCAGATACCAGCAGGAAGCCTGCGTCGATTTGCTTGGTGACCTCTTCCTTAATCTTGAGAGCCCAGTCCGGGCGGATCCTCCTGAGTTTCGCTGATGTGTCGGGCCTCGGGTCAAGGGGATCCGATGTCGCATAATCTCAGGATCGATTCTGCATGTCTTCGTAGGGACCAGGCGAAAACATCTTGGAAATCTTTTAATAAAGCGACTAAGCGCCGCGTTCCTCGAAGACAACGTGGACCCGATCTAGACCACCATGGGTCCTCCTCAAGACTAATATTCACGGTAGTGATTTCATCCATTAAAGGTTTGACAAATCTCTCTTCTCTTGCTCAATTAAACGTTGTAAAACCGGAGGAACTTCGTCCTCGCTGCTTTCATCAAAGTTTTGAAAGTCGAATTAATGCAATAAATCAAGGGCACGTAAAAGTACTCGTAAACCACAGCTTACTTGATTCTCATTACACATCCAAATCGTCCGATTCATTTACAATAGACTCAAATGAAAAGGAAAAAGACGACCTAGACAGATCGTGGTATCCGGTTATCATCCCTGTGATTACCAGATTCAGACTCGCTTAGCTGAACTCGATTCGACTCACAAGACTCGGTGGAATCAGATTCGGCCACTACCGACCCAGATCTTCTGGACAAAAATCCCTCATCGTATTGCCAAGTGAGAGAGGGTGCGATAGATGCATCCAAGATAGTTGCTGGTAGGCCCGCAGCCATTTCATCCCCAATCATGGAAACCGAGAAGTTATCCCCCAAGCACTTATGGTCGATTGGAGGATCAGAAAGTAGACATGCCAGTGCTACCCCCATTTCAAATTCTGTGCCCTCAGGATCCACTGCCTTACACTGCTCAACCTCAGCTGATGGGTCTGTCTGCTCTATGGCAACGTCATCCTTGGATAGTTGCAGGTTGAAGAAGATCTCGAAACCTGGCACGCGCTTCTTCTCTGCGTTTAGCCACGGCTCTGGGAAGCCGCAAAATGGAAAGTCCTCCCCCTCCCGGATGAAGCGTCCGTTCAGGGTACCCTGAATAGGCCTATGCATTAACTCAAAAGGCTTCCCAGCCTGCTTTGCTTTGTCTCTTCCGGCCATTTCTTTTCCCTTCCTCACCCAGTCCTCTTTGGTGGGCAGATAACCCAAGCCAAAGGTATAAGGGTTGTGTGGCACTTCGGCTAATGCTGCAATGCCTTTCCGGCCGCTCCTTCCTAATCCCATCCCGGGGATGTGTTGTAGCTTGTTCATGAGGTAGACAGATTGAGCACTGACGTACACTCCCTCATTCACAGCCATGATATTCTGCACCGCCCGGACCTCAGCCAAAGTGAACCCTGATAAGAAAACATCCTCTGTGCCATGCTCGATTTCCAAGACAGGTGTGGACACTTCTGGCGGCGGATGGATTGATGAATTCCCGAAGACAATAGCCACCCCCTTCCCGTGAGGGTACTTCAACATCTGATGTAGAGTGGAAGAGACTGCCTTTACTTAGTGCAACCATGGCCGCCCCAAGAGTAGATTGAAGGTTGCGGGAACGTCCAAGACATGAAATTCAATGTTATGTTGTCCCGGACCAACCTGAGTCTGAATTTTGACAGTCCTTATCACTTCCCTGCTAGTATTATCATATGCTTTGATCACCTGAGTAGTCGGTACAAAGTCCGCGGGCTTCAACCCAATTGCATACGCTGTTTTGGCTGGGCAGACATTGATGGCGGACCCGGTATCAACAAGTACCACCGATATCCACTTGTCTCTACATTCCACAGAAACGTAGAGGGGTTTGTTATGATTTGTGCCCTCAGGCGGTAGTTCTTTGTCTGAAAAGGTTAATGCCGGGGAACCTCCTCCCGGAAAGACCAGCCCAACCAGCTGCTCTGGTGTAGTATCCATAGAGAGTTTGGCCTTGTCCATAGCAGATAGGACGGCCTGTCTGTGTACCCGCGATGCCATAAGCAGTCCCCAGATGGAGATGTCTGCTTGTATCTTCTTTAATTGCTTAAGCACAGCTTCTTCTTCAATCTGCTTTTTCCTCTGTTTCTCAGCTTCCTTGTCTTTCCCAGACGCCTCAGGTTGGTCTAAATGCGGGGGCTTGAAATACCGCCCACTTCTTGTCATATGAGCGACCTCGTCAATATACTAGGTATCATCAGGCTGATTATTCCCCCAATCTTCATTTGTGTGGGCAAGACATAAATCATCGTCTTCCCACCACATTCCATTGGCAGCCGACAGACACCTGTCCGGCTCCGGTATGATCGTACTCGCAGTAGCTTCAGTCCATATGCCCGCAGCATTTTCTATTCCCGTGCATACAGCACTCTTGACCCCCGCATGAGCCTTAGCTTTTCTGATTCTCTTGGAATCCTCAAATCTTTGTTGTTCCAACTGCGTCAGTACAACTGGTTGTTCAATATTCCCTGCATTTACAATGCCCAAGTTCTGAGCGAAATTCTTAGTGCCGGGGCTCTCCGGCGGTGCATTCCAACTCTCGGCCCTTCCGGCCACCACTGATACTATCGCCCCTGCCGGGCCCTGTTCTGGTCGATATTCTACGATGTCTGGTTGATCATCTAACCATCTGGTAACTTCTGCCGACTCCTCATACTCGAACCAGTTCATCGCCGCATCCCCTGATTCTTGGTCATTGAAGAACTAGAGGTTGGCAAGGTCTTCTCCTATAGCCATTAGATCATCCGTCCCCCGTTCAAATCTGTCATCCTGTATTACACAAAATTCTGCTTTTTCTGGCAGCCCTACACTCAATTTCAGACCGCCCATCGGATGTATTCACTTGGATCAGAGACCCTCCAAATGATTCCCATACTGTTCAACCCCAGATTCAACAACCCCACTTTCCTCTGAAATCTGCCCTGTCCCATCTTCGGTGGTCACCACCATTGGCTCGGATTAGGTTGTGGAGATGTCCATCATGCACAAGTTAGTGCAGACAGGAAGGATCACCTCCGGCTTAGGTAGGTGGGATGGGGTGATATAGATACTAGGATCGTAAGACGCGACCCCAGTTTGGATGAAGTTGATTCTGTTGGGAGGAGGAGCTTGGTTATGTGGTGGGAGAGGATTTGTTGTGACATTGGGTTTTTCGGGAGGTGCGATCACCTGCTTGTCAATAAGATCCTGGATCTCATGACGCAATCTATAGCAACGGTCGGTGTCGTGACCATGCTGTTGGTGATACATGCAGTATTTTGCCGGGTCATGAGAGGGAGGGAGTGGATTTGGCAGTGGCCTCGGCTCTAGGGGCGTCAAATGCTTCTTCCTGATTAATACCCCCAGAGCTTTGGACAGGGGCATATATAGGGGGGTGAAGGTTCTTTGGCCTCTGGGCTGGTATTTGGCGGTTTGGGTATTGCTTCCAGATGCGCCAGAGAAAGGTGTGGCTGCCATGGGTCTTGGGGGAGGGGGAATGGTGGTGACCATGCTCACCTCTGAAGCTCGTGCAGTTGCAGCGCCACTCGGGCCTGCGTTGTTGTTACGGTTGAAAGTCCTTCTAGGTTGCTCCCTATCCTGGTCGATCAGACCTTGTTTCATGGCATCCTCGATCTGTACCCCCATCTCGTGTAAATCTGAGAAGGTGGGAAAGGGGAGTACAATCATCTTCTGCATCAATTTTGGTTGGAGATTGCGCACAATCATCCAGATTTGATCTTTGTCCGCAGGCCTCAAAGTCATCATCGATGCCTTTGCCCTCCATCGAGTTACAAAATCTGAGAAAGTCTCTTTAGGCTCCTGCCTCGTTGTTTCGAGATCACGAGTTGTAATCTTGATCTGGGTATTGTACAAGTACTGTGCAACAAAGGCCTCAGCCATTTCATCCCAGCTTCTTTTTACCTCATCTTCTAACTTCGCGTACCAGATGGCGGCCACACCCGACAGGGTTCGGCCGAACAGCGAAAGCTTTTGTGGTCGGGTTAGGCCCATTGGCCATAGGATGTCTGAGAATAGCCGAAGATGGACCATGGGGTCCCCGGACCCGTCGAAGCGGTCAATTTGTGGCATCTTGAACCTATCGGGCAATGTCATGGCCACGTCGGTGTATCCGTCCTCGATGTCCGGAATAGCCTTTACCTCTTGTGATTTCTTGAAAAGCTTCTCAAGCTTGCTCAGTTTTAGAGCTGTATGGTCTCTTTCGAACTCAAAGGGAGAGTCCGGGTGGTTGGGTGTATGGGTCTTGGACAGTTGAGGCAGAAGCGGGGGCGGAGCTGGCCCCGTTGGAAGGTTTGTGTCCTCTTGGATGTTCTGGACATTTGGCATGGTGTTCTGGGTGTTTGGCAGAGCATTCTGAACAGTAGATGCCTGCTCGGGTAATGGGGCCCCTGGTGGAGGAGGAACCTGATGTGAAGCAGATGCCGCATTCTGCTGTTGCAGTCTAGTGATTAGCTCGGCCTGCTAGGCCATGATCGCGGCCTGTTGTTTGGAGAACTCCGCTTAACGGGCAGCGTCCTCCTGCATTTGTCTCATGCTTTCCTGCATTTGGCGCATTAGGGCTTCAACCCTTGACGTATTTTGCTGATCCATCCGACTGACCGGTATGTCTATTTCTACAGCAACAATTGAGACCTCAGTCCTACTGTCCTTTGATGGAGTAACCCACTGTTCTGGCAACCTCTGTTCTCACACACTGCGCTTCCTTGGCTTTCTCCTGACAACGGGGGGTAAAGAATAGAACACTGGATGTCCGTCAACCAGATCCTCAGATCGATTGAGTCGACGACCTCGTGTCCAAAGTGCTTGGGGAATGTCTACTGGGTCGGAAGCAATGGTGCTAAAACCACCCCTAGCAAAAGATAAATAAAGCGAAAAGGAAGTAAATAACCAGATAAATGAACAGCATGACAGCTTAAAATAAATACACAACACACAGTCGGGCATACAACACACGGTTAATAAGCTGAAAACACACTGTCTCCAAATACTGATCACTGTCCTTGAATCACTGTTCCCCAAAGGCTGAACCCGATACCCGCAGATAACCGATTCTCAAATACTAACTGATGCCCGCAGGCCTGATGCCCAAACTCATAAACTGATACGTGCATTCCCTGTAGAGACACACTCTAAAAGCACATAACAGATAAATAAGAACTGAAACACCCCTAAGTTGGGGTAGGGTTTCCCTGTCCTATTTTGTCAGGAACTAGGGTTTTACTACACACACAGTGGTTTCAAACAACCTATATCGGGTAAGCAACCTGTCCTAGTTTGGAATGGTCACTACGGATTTCGATATGCACTAGGTCGAATGGTCAAAGAGGGTGCCCCGGTAAAACCGGGGTTTGTGTTCCCATACTGGAAGAGCCCATAACCGGTCAGCCTTATGGTCATGCCTTGACAAGACAAGCCTCCGGCAAACCGTTCAGGAATAGCAGATGGCAAACACGATGTCCTAGGCGCACCAATGCAAATGCAATGCAAAGAAACACACAAGTGTAGTCAAAACCAGATATCATGAGTTCGAGTCAAGTTCTCTAACTCCCCAGCAGAGTCGCCAGAAACTGTAGCAAGCCCGCGGGGGGCCTCGCTACAGCTCGGACTCGATTTGTGTTACGGTTCTTAATCTTGAACCAAAGAGTCCAAATCCAGCAGATCGTTTTGAGAAAACAGATTTTTGAAAGAAGTGCCACACATGGACTGCTTTGCCAAATACAGAGTCGCCACCTAAATATTTTATTTTTGAGAAATTTAGGAAACCCTGACTTGTGCCTAAGGCCACGTGTCCGTCATCACCAAAGTTGCCTCGGCTCGGGAACTTGGGTACGATTGGGGAAGGTCACTTCGTGAGCACCCCCGCTCGCCCGGTCAAAGACCGGCCTCTACTAACCATGATATCTAATTTTGAAAACATTGTGCGTTCTTATTCCGGTTATTAGCCTAGATTTACTATGTGATGCGCACATCATACAAGTATAGACCGGGTCGCCTGAATTGGAACAAAACATTTCATGTTTGTTTTTGAAAGATGGTTTGCTACTCGCGGATAGGCTTAAAATGCAGATTTTGCCACCCTCAGGTGGGCTTTAGAAAACATGATTTTGCCACTATCTAGTGGGCTTAAAACACACATTTGATGAATTGTTTTAATCCAACTAACCCAACCTTCACCCACAGGCATTCAGGCAGTTATATCACATAAGCAGTTAGCCTCATGGTAAGCATGCTATTCATGGCAGTCACTCACACGCATGCAAGGATGCTAAAACATAAAACTCATCGAGTACTCCAAGCCAAAACAGAAGCTAATTAGAAATCCATGCATGATCCTAACTATACAGAAATGCCTAATGCAACACATGCAAAAATGCAACTATAGCAGGCTCGGCTATTCTAAACATGGCGTATGGAATGCTACAGCTTACATGTATTCAACTTAGAATTGAAATACAAATGCAGTTAGTATGATGCGCCGAGCCCGGTGCATGCAAGACAGATGAATGAATGCAAACATGCTATCATACTGTATGCTAATTGAGACATGCCCTAATCTAACCATCATAAGCTGGTAAATAAAAGGGAAGAAAGACGTGGGGTTGGAAGACATACATCACACTCACGCACACTTATTACAACATTGCCCTCGCACGGAGGGTCTGAAAGAATAATATACAGTCCCGAATAGTACAGTCCAAATAAATAATACAGTCCAAAATATGTACAAATTCCTAATTAATTAACATATTAAACTAGGAAAGTTGTAAACTAGCATGCAAGCTAGGGACCGTCTTGACTCTTCTCCAGATGATGAATGATGCATGTCCGGGTTGCCTTGTGCAGAAATCCACTGCGATGCCCCAATTAGCCTCTGTTTGGCAATGGTTTTTGGAAAGCGCGCCAAGCCTCGGAAGACTGCTGATTCTTGATTTGCTTCAACAGAGAGCAGGAAAGGGGTATGGCAATGTATTTTCACAAATGTATGCATGCCTCGATCCTCGTGCCACCAATCACGCATCTCGATGCATGATGGCCGAGGAATCGAATTGCACAACTCAATATAGAATGAATGCACATGAAAACTCAACTAAAACCTAACTCCATCATGGATAATCTGGAGTGTCGGTGACTGGGAATTGAGATACGTTCCGTCACTCGAAGTACGAAACGCCCCTCGTTTCTCGTGCTCGGGCTAACCCCTCTCCCGAACACAATGCAATATGCATGACATGCATGAAATGCAACTAAGATACATCCTAACATGCAGCATGCTATGAAATGGAATACACGATGCACGAGGTAACATGGCATACACAATGCACTAACATACAACCTAGCATACACAATGCTATGGAATGAAATGGCATACACAATGCAATATGGACTTACACTAACACAAGTGGACCTCAGCCACACCCACATAAGAGGCCATTAGATGAAAATGAGACACTCGAGATGCGTGCGCACGTGCACGCAAACCGAGGACCGACCCTAAGGCACGAAATGCGACTCTAACAAGACATGGCAAAACATGGAATATGGAATATTTAGCACGCAAATTTCAGAGGCAATAAGTGATGTAAAACAGCCCCGAAAGATGGCAAAATGACACCCGATGCATGAAATGAATCCCGAAACACGAAATTAGGCATACGGAATGACCTATGACTATGCAATGCATGCATTATTCGAACATGGAGTGTGAAGAAAGAGTCAATACAGCCCAAAAATAAGCATATTTACAGTTCTAAGCAAGGCCAAACAACGAACGCAAATGGGGCTAAACTAGTATGCAAAAATGGCCCTGAAAGCAAGATAATGAAGCAAGTGACAGCTGCTGCCCCTAAACAGAGAAGGGCCCTTTTGAAATGTCGAAGAGGGGCCCAAAATATGGTATTTTACAGTTTACCACGAGCCATAAAAACAGACACAAGTATGGAAAACTCTCATGCAAAAAGTGGGCCTAAAGGAGGACAAAGAAGTAAGTGATGCATGATGGCCCCAAAAAGATGAAGGTCCTTCAACAAAGTTGAAGAGGGACCTAAAATATGACCTTTTATAGTTTATGATCAAACCCAAAACAGTGTACAAGTATGCTCAAAATACTATGCAAGATAAGGCCAAAAAGAGAGCTATAACACAAAGTATAAAAAGGATCCTTCAAACAGAAAAAGACCCTTAATGAAAATTTAATAGAGGGTCAAAATAAGGCCATTTACAGTTTGGACCAAAGTCCAAAAACAGAAGCACAAGAGGCTAACAAATCATGCAAAAATGGGGCCAAAAGAGGGATACAAAGGCAAGTAACAAAAGGAGGCCCCAAACAGTGATGAGCCCTTCAACAATGTTGAAGAAGGCCTCAAAATAAGCTATTTTAAAGTTTATAACATGCCTCAAAACAGTTCATACATAGGCCAAAAACAATGTGCAGGAGAATGGCATACAAGAGAGGTAATGAAGCAAGTGCAACAAGGAGGCCTCAAACAGTGAGAGGCCCTTAATCAAAAATGGAAATTAGCTCAAAATAAGCCTATTTATAGTTAGATTCAGAGCCCAAATATGCAAGTACAAAGGGCTAAGATATTAAACAAAATAAGGTCAAAAAAGAGGGGAAATGTGCTTATCCTTGTAGACTAGTCTTTGACAGCTTTTGGCTTGAGAAGTGGTGCCTCCTAAGGTCTAAAAAGGCCCTCCAAGCTTCTGGAATGGAGTGGTGGTGTGGTGCTAGGTGATGGTGTAGAAATAGTGTAGGGACTTGGATGTTTTGAAGGTTGAAGAAAGAGATGGAGGATGGATGTATATAAGGCTTCAAAGCAATTTTTCTCAACCCCTAAAACCAGTGCTGGAGGCTAGTTTATATAGACAGAAAAAGGGGGAAAAATGGGGGGGAAACAATTCAAGTTTCCTCCCAAAATGGCAGCCCCCCGGATACAAAATCTGGAGGGAAATGAAATAGATATTTATGATGTACCAACTGCAAGGAATCAGGCCGGCCAGTTATCTAGGTTATAGGTGGCCGGCCGGCTCTCCCCATGGCCGGCCGGCCAGGGGTCAAAAAGGCCAAGTGCAATTAGTGGCCGGCCACCACAAATTGGTGGCCTCCCATGTGTCCTCAACACAACTCTGTGGTAAAAAATTGGCAACAGTGAACCAGGAGAGAGAAAAGGCCACTTTTAGGAGGGGTTCAAAAGGGTCAATCACAATTACTAGTCAACCATATGATATTGGTGGCCTCGCAAGTGTGTACAACACAAATATGTGGTTTGGAGCTTGAAAAGTTGGCCCTAGGGTGGTCAACATTGGCTTTCGAGTGAGAAAAACGGGCGACGGAGGGCGATGAAGGAATATAACTGGTTGCTGAAACAATTACTGGCCTCCCACCCTTCTACAACCTTCCTGGTGATGAAACAAAGGCCCCTGCCAAAAATGAACGCAAACCGATGCAAAACGAAGGTCCGGGGGCCGAAACGCGCAGTTCGAGGCTTCGAAAATCGACTGTTAGGCACCGGGAGTGGTGTTCGACCACGAAGTCGGTCTCTCGGACCACAGTGTCCCTCAAAAGGGTGGAAATAAGATGCATGCCAAAAACCGGAGCAAACGGAGGTGGTTAGGCGGTCCCGAACCGAGGCACTCGGCCTGACGGCTCCGAAAACCGGGAACTGGGCTCCGAAATGGGAAAAATGGCCTACGACCATAAAATGTAGCCCACGGCCACTGAGAGATGATCTACGAGACCTCTCCCTCCCTTTGGGAAGAGAAATAGAGAAAATCTAGCCTGGTTCGCAAACCGAGGCAAAGTACAGAAAAGCCCGGAAGTTCAGAGGCAAGGCTCACGGCCGAGACTCTGAAACCTCTGGACGAGCACGATATGCAACATCACCAAGCGCTCAATCGGTGACGTCTGAGTCTTAAGGTCGGTCAAAAATGGGGTGTCTACAAACGTTGAAATAGTCTTGAAATGACTAATTGTTGAGGATACTTGAGAAGAGGGAATTCTGTTATTCCTTGGATGATGAATTGGAATAAAAGTATTTATATTCATCTTATGTTATTAGCATAACAATTCATTTGATTACATTAAATTTTGAAAATTGATTTGAAAACTTGCATTGAGAAAAGAATGTTGAGAAACAAGTTTTCATGTAATGGTTTTGGGGTAAATACGTTGGTAAGTCTTGATAGGTGGTGTAGATGATATTGAATAAGTTGGCCTGAGAGTCCAGGGTGAAAGATCGAAAACCTGTGCGGATAGGTGTCTAGCCTTCCGGTTAATACTGGTAAAAATGACAATTTGCTAGTACTTGTATAGTCTACTTGCAGACACCGACCTAGGGATTACTAGAGTCGTATATACCACCCTTAAAATAAATTGTTAAGTTTTGAAAAATTAAAATTGCATGACATCATTGAGCATGATGGTTTTCAAAAGATGAAAATGTGATTTATCTTTAAAAAGGGGCATAGCATGGCATGGCATGTGCATTTCATCTCTTGAGACTTGTATAAAATATATATACTTTGTTAAGGATTTCCTACTGAGCTTTATGCTCACCCTATGGGATTTTTGTGTAGGAAAAGATGTGGTGATGTTGCCTAACTAAAAGCGAGGAAATGTGTGTTGAGAGTATGAGACTCTCATTTTGCTGTGATTCTGTGTGTAAGCCAAAGGCTATATGTATATGGGTTTGAATAACCATTTTGTGTAATCAGGCTCAAGCCTTGGCAACTTTTAAACCCTTGGGGGTATTTATTTGTTTATTTACTTGTTGTTGGATTAATGTATTGTTGCATGAAGCACTATTGTATCATGTAATGTAAGTTTGGAGATTTATATTCGGTTTTCCTTGAAAGAGCCATGATTGTTGTATTATCATTTCGGCTAGAAATTTGGGGCGTTACAACTTGGTATCAGAGCCACCGGGTTTGAATACTTGGAGCTCGTGGGAAGTGGTTGTTTAACCACAATGGGTTCATTTAGCATGTTTAGGAAATGTTATGCATTTTATGACTAAATGGGTATGGGATTGGACTTTTGGAATGTTGTTTGCGCCTGTTAAATTCCTTGAGGTCTCATTAGAAGGGCACTTGATCAATACTCGTTCTACTAAGAATTCTTGGTTTTTTTGTGGGACAAATTTTATCGTAAAAGAATAGTCCGTATGTGTTTACATGACTAAGTGCTTATGTGGAGTGAAATTGAATTGTGTATATGGTACAGAAATATATAGAATTGTTGTAGTCGAATATGTGAGTCAAGTTACGAGCACATATGAGTTAATGTGCTAAATTATTTCTCTTGTGTCCTTTATTAGGATGTCAGGAAGGGGTCGAGTCCGTGGTGGTAGAGGCAGGAGGCGTGGTAGGGCTTGCCGAGGTGTGCATGAGGTACCGGTCCATAGGGTTCCAGTGCAACAAGTAGGGTTCGGCCAAGCTAATGTGGTCGAGCAAGTTAGACAAGCGAGTCAAACTGCAATGGGGACCCTAGCTCGAGAAATGGTAGGGGCTTTAAGAGAGTCTATGAACTTGTTGAAGGTGGAGAATCAAGCCCAAGAGAACACCGTAGAGTCAAGGGCGAGTTTCCTTACTAGAGAGTTCTTGCGGACCAAACTGGATGAGTTCCATGGTGGCCCTAAGCCCAAGAAAGCAGATGAGTGGCTCGAACAAATTCTGAAGACATTTGAGATGCTTCACATCGAAGATAGTGAACTAAGAGTGACTCTTGCGAGTTACTACCTTAAGAGAGACGCGGGTCAATGGTAAAAATATGCCAAGGGTAGAGTGGAGCCGACATGGAAAGCCTTTGCGGTTGCTTTCCAAGATAAGTACATACCTCCTACTGCTAGGGAGAGATTGAGGAAAGAGTTTAAAGACCTTAAACAACTCGATATGCCCGTGGCTGAGTTTGAGGTGATCTTCTCTAGTTTGTCCAGATTTGCACCAAAGTTGGTGGCAACGGAAGAGTGCCATTGCATTGAATTTGAAAAGAAATTGAAAACAAAAATTATGTTCAAGCTTGTTGGAAATATGATTCGAGAATATGACCGTCTTGTGGAGACGACGACACATGTAGAAATTTCCATACAAGCCGAGGAGAAGAGGCTTCGGAGTTCGAGGTCAAGAGTCTCAAGGAGACTATAGGCAGAACAAGAAGAGCAGGAACACCTATCCATCCCAGTCCTAACCACAGTAGTCTAGATCCACTTTTTCTTTGCCTAGTGCGGGTCCGGGAAAAAGTGCATCGAGTAGCTTCTCATGTTTCAAGTATGGCCAACCAGGTCACAAAGCCTTCTCATGCTATAGACACCCCAATTTTGACCGCTCGTAAGACTTAGGCACTTTATTCCGAGCACTCGATGATGACGATTACATTAAGTCAGTGGTTTAAATTCTCAATAAAAGAATATGAGTTCGAGCTCTAAAAATTCCTACCTGCCATACCCACTGTATTTCTACTCCGGAACTTCAGTATTGCATCTTGTATCAACTTGTATTGAACCTAAAAGTAAGAGATAGTGGAAATACGTTGAAGTTCGGCCGAACCTAAGTGATATCCGGCCGGAGATACCAACATTCGGCCGAAATCTTGACTTTTCACACAAATTCAGCAGTGTTCTGCCGCTGCCCAATTCTGTAGATATTTTGATCAAACCTACTTGGGGCCTATATATAGCAAGGTTCAGACTGCTGTATAAAGGTTAAAAAACACATATAGAATTTGGTTAGAGAGATTCAATCAGTACAAGTGAGTTAGAAATATCAAGAGTGAGTTAGAAATTTCAAGAGGTAGAAAAGATCAAAGCTATCACCCTTCTTGTTCTTCCACAAGCCTTGAAGCTCTCATATCATCCATACATACCATACAAGAGCTTGAACTTGAACTTGATTTGAGAATTAAACATAATACTCAAACTTGAAGGTGCTTTGGAATCAAGTTTGATTTACAACAAGAACACCTTCTCTACGAGAGGTAAAGCTCTCTTGTTTTTATTTCAATCTTTGTTCATCTTTTTCTTGTGTTTTCATATTATTTTTGGATTGTTTTGAGGGCTGAAACTTGTGATTCAAAGCTACCCAAAGGTGGAAGGGTTAATCCCCCTTGCTTGAACCTTACTCCTAGCTTAAATCCTTGTGTTTCCCATTTGTTTTCGTCTATTTTTGCCACTGTTTTAGGGGTGATTTTGGACTATTTTGGAGCTATTTTTCAACATCTAAACTATGTGATTTGAAGTTGCAAAAGTAGGGAGGGGCTAGCCACCATTCCTCATAATTATATTGGCTTTAATCTCTCTATGATTGTGCACATTCTATAGTTTAATTTCAGCACTATTGTATGTTATTTGGGGACTGTTTAATTTACTTCAATAAGTTTGTTTTACATATTTTGTTTGTGTTAGATTGATCAATTAATCAACCTTGCATAACCACCTCTGCAACCTCCCTCCATTCTTTGATGTTTTTGATTAAAAAGTTGTGAAAAATTAAGATTGTGGTTCAAGTATAAGAAAGATGCTTTTCTCATGCTTAATGGTTTAATCTCTTAGGAGGTTCACTACCAAAGGCATAAAATTTCTCATGCTTAATGCTTAATGGTTTAATCTCTTAGAGGGTTAGTGGTGACGTTTGGCTTCTCGGGAGGCGCAATCACCTTGTTGTCAATGAGATCTTGGATCTCATGACGGAGTCTGAAGCAGAGGTTGATGTCATGACCGTGCTGCTAGTGAAAGGCGCAATACTTGGCCGAGTTATGTGTAAGAGGGAGGGGATTTGGCAATGGGCGTGGTTCCAGGGGCTTCAGATGCCCTTTTTTTATTAGAACCCCTAGGGCTTTGGACAGGGACATGTAAAGTGGGGTAAAAACCCTCTGGCCCCTAGGTGGGTACTTTGTAGGTTGTATTGTCGCTCCAGATGTGCCGGTACATGGTGTGGCTGTTTTTGGCGTGGTGGTGACCATGCCAACGTCAGTAGTTCTCGCGGCTGCATTCGAACCGCATGTAAACGCCCTCTTGGGTTGCTCCTTTTCCTAGTCAATCAGACCTTGCTTCATAGCATCTTCTATTTGTACCCCTATCTCATGCAAGTCAACAAAGGTGGGGAGGGGTAAACAATCATCTTTTACATTAACTTCGGTTGCAGATTTCGCACAACCATTCTTATTTGGTTTTTCTCAGTTGGCCTGGTGGTCATCATGGAGGCCTCGGCCCTTCACCGAGTGACAAAGTTAGAGAAGCCCTTTTTCGGCTCTTGCCTAGTTGCCTCGAGATCACGAGTTGTGACCACGATTTGAGTATTGTAAGAATATTGGGCAATGAAGGCCTTGGCCATCTCCTCCCAGCTCCTTTTCACTAAATCTTCCAGTTTAGCATACCAGATGGCCGCACTACCCGACAAGGTCCGACCAAAGAGGGATAGTCTCTGGAGTCTAGTCAAGCCCATCGGGCGCAGAATATCCAAAAATAACCTCAAATGAACCATAGGATCGCCCGAGCCATCGAAGCGGTCTATGTAAGGCATTTTAAGTCTGTCCAGCAATGTCATCGCCGAATCTGTGTAGCTATCCTCTATGTCTGGGATCGAGTTGACTCCCTGAGCTCATTTAAACAGCTTTTCAAGCTTGCTTACTTTCAAAGCAGTAGGATCGACCTCAAATTCAAACAGTGTGTCAGTTGGGAAGGCCGGTGCTTTTAAAGTCTGTGGTGGGACTGGTTCTGTTGGAACGTCTGTATTCTCTTAGACGGTAGCTGTTTCCCCAGGTGTTGGAACCCTTGGTGGGGGTGGGTGGGAAGCAGAAGCTTCGGCTTGTTGTGGTTACTGCTGTTGTTGAAGCTTAGCAATTAGTTTTGCCTGCTGGGCTACAACCTCTGTCTGACGAGTGGTAACCCCCGCTTGGCAAGCAGCATAACGCTGCATGGCCTCTAGGGTCTGTTGGAATTGACGCATAATTTCCTCCATACTGTCTGTAAAGTGTTGATCTGCCTGAGCAGGTGTATATTCTCTCTGTGAGGTAGAAACAGAAATCTCAGCCCAACTGCGCACAGGTGAAGTAGACAATGACCGCTGAACTAGCGATTGCTGTATTGGTACTCTATGCCTGACTGCCCTCCGTCTTGTAACCGGGGGTAATGAAGCAAACACAGGTTGTCCTCTAACTAGATCCTCAGATCGATGAAGCCTTCTACCTTTGATCCAGAGTGCTCGGGGGGTATCTGCCTCATCGGAAGTAATTGTGAAACACTACCTTGCAAAAAGAAAAATAAAGCAAAAAGGAAACAACAATCAGATAACGGACAGCATCTCGGCTCAGATAAAGACAACACACAGTTGAAATCATAAGCTGGACAATCTGTACTCAAACACTGATTTCTGCCCCCAAATTTCTGCCTCAAAACTGATACCCTCAAACACTGATATCCTTAGACTGATACCCAGACTTGCAACTGATACATACATTCCTGTAGAGACACATCCTAATAGCACATATCAAGCAAGTAAGAGCCAAAACACCCGTATAGTGGGGTAGGGTTTCCCTGTCCTATTTTTGTCAGGAACTAGGGTTTCACAACGCACGCATGCGGTTTCAAACAATCCTACATTCGGGTGAGCAACCTGTCCTAGTTTGGAACAGTCTCTATGGCTTCCGATATGCAACTAGGTCAAATGGTCAAAAAGGGTGCCTCAACAAGACCACCTAATATACCTCTCGCACCTAACACCGAGAAGTGAAAGATGGATCAAACAGTACAGCGGTGATCCAGATCCAAGGTTTATGTTCCCATCGTGGCAGAGCCCACAACCGGTTAGCCTTATGGCATGCTTTTCCAAGCAAGCCTCCGACAAACTGCTCAAGAATAGCAGATGGCAAACACTGTGACTTAGGCGCACCAATGTAAATGCAATGCAAAGAAACACATAAGTGTAAGTAAACCAACATATCATGTGTTCGAGTCAAGTTCTCTAAATCCCCAGCAGAGTTGCCAGAAACTGTAGCACTCGAATTTCTTCGCGCGCCCCTCTTTCGGAGAGGCGCGAATTGGTCTCCTACAGTTCGAACTCCTGTCACGGTTCTGAATCTAATCTCACAAAGTGCGATGTGAGACTGATAAACACCAAAGAGTCCAATTTGGCAAGTCATTTTCGAAAATTAGATTTTAGATCAAATAATGCCAAAACTGGACTGCTTTGCCAGATTATAGAGTTGCCACCTAAATATTTTATTTTTGGAAAATTTAAGAAACCCTGACTCGTGCCAAAGGCCACGTGTTCGTCATCACCAAAGTTACCTCAGCTCGGGAACTTGGGTATGAGAGGGGAAGGTCATGACATGAGCACCCCCGTTAGCCCAATCAAAGATCGGCCTTTACTAAGCGTGATATGTTGTTTTATAAACACATGTGTTCTTATTTCGGTTATTAGCTAACTTACTATGTGATGCGCACAGCATACAAGTATAGACTAAAATCGCAAGAATTGGAACAAAACAACTCATGTTTGTTTTCGAAAATGGTTTGAAAGTGCCACCCTGAAGTGGGCTTAAAACATGATGATTTGCCACTTCGCAAAGTGGGCTTAAAACTCACATTTGATGAATTGTTTCAATTCAAGCAACAAAGCCTTCATCCACAGGCATTCATGCAGTTTATCACTTAAACAAATAACCTCATGACAAGCATGCTGCCATGACAACACTCACATTCATGCAAGTATGTTAAAGCATAAAACTTACAGTGTACTCTGAGCCAAAACAAAAGATAGTTAGAAATATGCATGATCCTAACTATACTAGATGCTTAATGTAACATATGCAATAATGCATTTAATAGGCTCAGCTATCTAAGATGGCATATGAATGCAACAATTTGATAACATGCTTTGAAACACGTATTCAAATAGGTATTAAAATACAATGCAGTTTGAATAATGCGTCGAGCCTCGGTGCATGCAAGACAAATGAATGATGCAAACATGCAAGCATAAGGTATGCTAATCAAAATATGTCCCTAATCTAACCATCGAAAGCGGATAAATAAAAGGGAGAAAGACGTGGGATTGGAAGACATACACACACACGCACACTTATTACAATATTGCGTCCTCGCGAAGGAGGGTCCGAATAAATAAGCTAAGCTAATCTAAGCTAAGCCAATTATTACAAATCAACTAATTAACTATTCTAGCTAATTAATTATTACAGAATTGAATAACTAGCTATGCTAAGTTAATTAAAATATTACAAACCAAATTAAACTAATTAATTACAACACATGTAATAACTAGCTAATAAAGCAATAAAGTGGCCTCGTAGGTAAGGGAGACATGCATGCTCGGTTGCGTCCTCCCGAAAATCTATCGCCTTGCCAACGGCTGCCTCTGTTTTCATTTGCTATGATCTCTAAACATCATACAAACTTCCAGATTGCCTCTGCTCCAACACATGAACACATTGGACAACCTTTGAACTAGTGGCCGGTCGGCTACCTCACCTGGCCAGTCGGCCACCCATTTTTCCAAACTTCTGTTTTTGCTGCAACAGAGAACAACAGAGGCAAAACAATGCATTTTCCAAGAAATGTGTGTACTGCCACCCTCCTTATCATTTCTCAAGCTCAAAAGAGTGTGGCACTTGGCTCTCAAGCCACCAATCAAGCATCTCAATGCATGATGGCCAAAGGACCAAGCTTGTACAAGCTTAATAAATGCATAAACAAAACTCAAAGTGCCACCACCTTATCATGCATGATCAAGGGTGACGACGATCGAGAAATGTGACACATTTCATCACTTTGAGTATGAAACGTCCCTCATTCCTCGCGTTTGGATTAATGTTCGATCCAAACACATGCAATGCAACACGAATGCTTATCTTGTTCATGTTTTACATGGCCCATTTTGTTTACACATTTTAGCTTACCAATTAGTTATTTAACCGGTTAAGTCCGATGTAAAAAGTCCTCTAATTGGAAAGATGGTCCAAGCCACAAGTGTTTTGAGCATAAAAGAGGTCTCATGCTGTTGGTTAGTAGAAACCCTCCAGGGAGAATTAAAACCATTAGGTATGAATACCTCAATTTCATGCTCAAGCCAACAAGGGGCTCAAGACCACTTTCAAAAGCAAATTAAAGAGTGAAGAATAGAGGAAGGTTGCAGACGTTTAGTGCTAAAATGGCATGCTCAAGACACTAAATCATGCGATCATCATATGCACAACATGTTAATAGCCAAAGGCATTGAAACTAGTGAAGAGTATTACACTAGAAGCATGCAATATTGAGCTCAAACAACCAAACCAGCTCAAAATAGAGCTTAACCATGCCAAATCAGTGGCTAAATTACGCTAGAATTGAAGCATAGGAGGCAAGAAAAGCATGCTCATTTGTTAGCTCGCAAGTAAGGCATAAGACACAACTCTCAAAAGCAATTAAAGAGTTATATATGTGAGAGTGTGACAGAGGTATATGCTCTGAAATTACATGCTAAATGATGCTATACCATGCAAACATAAAAAATAAGGCATACTAGAGGGCCTAAAACACAAAGCTAGTAAAGGGCATTTACACAAAGCATGAGTCATATGACCAAGACCAACCAAAATAGAGTTAAAACATGCTAAAACATTAGCAAAAACATGCTGAGATGGAGTCCCAAAAGGGGAGAAAAACATCCTCACTTCTTAGGCCAACTACGCATGCAAACAAGACAAGAGGAAGGGGGACCACCCCCCTCCATTTTAGTCCTCAAAACCAACTTTTTGCCACTGAAATTCCCCTGGAATTCAGTGGTTAAAAGGCCAAGAAAAGGTTGTTTCAAAAGCTTTGAAAAGGTGGCTCAAAAGGCTTTTCAAGCCTTAGAGCAAATGAGGGAAACCACCCCATAACCAAGCAAGGTTCAAACCTCAATTTTAAAACCTTAAAATTAGAGTTTTTGGAGGTCAAAACCAGCCTCAAAGTAGTGTAAAAAGATGGCTAAGCACTTAGCTAAAACAAAACTTAAAAGAGTTAAGTTCTTACCCTTGAAGCACAGTTGCAAAACAAGTACAATTCTGAGCTAAAACCAAGCTTTAGACCTCAAATAGGACTTCCAAGGACCTCAGCTCCAAGATGGAGGTATTTGATCAAAGGGTTGTAGGCAAATATGTAGAGAATTCCCACTTTCAAGCTTAAAACAAGAAGAGAGAGAGGATTCTAGAGAGAGTGTGTGAAATTTTGCTTCTAAAATTTCTGAACCCTCAAAATAAGGGAGGGGCCTCCCCTTATAGAGAAAAACAAGCCAAAAGCTTGGCTTCACCCTTCCATACATGTATATGGACGATACACTCAGTGATCAACAGCTGGCACCAACTGGCAAATAAATATCTGAAAAATGAGAAAAATGGCCGTCGGCCATCAGTAGTGGTCGACCGGCCACACATGTGGCCGATCGGCCACCACTAATGGCCGGCAAGCACATGCCATGGCTAATGGACACTGGGGATGGCCGACAAGCCACCCTCTCCTCCAGATTCAAAACAACAAGCTCTTGGTCCACAACAAAGCACAAAACAGACAAGTTGAGAGGCTCCAAGGCAAGGCGCTCAGCTGAGACCTTCAGAGACTCAAAACGAGCACGAGCGAGCACAATCACCGGGTGTTCAAACGATGACATCCAAGTCTTAAGGACGGTCAAAAATGGGGTGTCTATAGTCTTGAAGAAACTTAAGAAGATTCAGGCAGATGTGTCAATCTAGGGACTGATAATGGCCTCCCGGGAGCATCGGCAAGCACTGCTAGAGGCAATGAATCGAATCAAGCTGCCTATTGACACTACCACTGATCAACTGTCGTTAGTCACATCCGGAGATGTTACGCCAGTGATATCTTTCACGAATAAAGAACTGCCACCTGAGGGTGCCAACCACAACCGATCCTTGTACGTGATTCTGGAGAGTCGAAAAAAGTGGATTCCGGTAGTGTTAGTAGATACTGGATTAGCAATTAATGTGTGCCCGGTACGGACTGCTTATGCCATAGGTTTGAGGCCTGTTGACTTCACGCCCACAACCTAATCCGTTCGAGCTTATGACAACACGAGCCGGGATGTTATGTGAACGTTCAAAAGCCATATCTTGATCGGCCCATCCGAACATGAGGTCAAATTCCATGTAATGGATATGCCGGTAACTTTCAATCTACTGCTGGCAAGGCCTTCATTACATCAGATAAAGGCTGTGTCATCAACAGTTCATCAGTTGGTGAAATACCCCTTTAAAAGTGGAATTGCTACTGTGTACGGTAATTCTGCAATCCATCCTCCCCAGGGTACTACCACACCAGTGTTGTAAATTATGCATGGGAAAGAGGCTGTATTCGTTTCTAGCTTCTCGTTGACGGAGGCCCAGGTAGTTCAAACCATCATGGCAGAAGGTGACGGAACTTATGTGAGTGCTTAGTCCATCTATATGATGAACAAGTAGGGACACATGCCTAAATCAGGACTAGGCAGGAGTGGCAGGCAAGGAGGTCCTGCCGCCAAGGAGATGACTCACAATCCCCATGCTTTTGGGCTAGGATGCAAACCTACTGTAGAATATTGGTAAAGGAAGGAAGCTGAGTAGAGAGGAAGAGTTAAAGCAAAAAAGGCTGGGAAACAGTATGAGTTAGTCCACAAGCCAATACGGGGAACCTTGAACGGACGTTTTATCCGCCAAGGGGAAAATTTCCCTTTTTGTGGATTTCCAGAGCCTTGGTTTGACTAGGAGACAAAGACAATGTGTCCCGGGTTCGAGATCTTCTTTGGGCATTAGTTACCAGAAAAGGAAGATAAGCAGAAGCACCTGAATATTAATACAGATCAAGTCATGATTGCAAATATGGATATTGAAGAAGAAGAATTGTTAGGAAAACACTGACTGACGTACTAATGAGTTCTACTATTGGAACTGAGTCTGACAACTTAGGGGATAGTTTTACTATCTCAATGATCGGGGATGAACTAACTACAGATTTCTCTAATCTTATTGTGGATGCATCTGAGGCTCCGCACCTAGTCTGGAAATTTGAAAAAGGGATCATCATCAGCAGTTCTGAATTAGATGATGAGTCCGAATCTGATTCCACTGAGTTTGTGTCAGACTCGAGCTCTTCTAAGTCTAGTATTTCCAGGGGTGGTAACTCGAGTACCAAAGTCCTGTCAAAGTCATCTTTTAATTTTTCTTTTGAGTCAACTGTAACCGAGGACCTAGATTGTACTAATGAGAATGTCGTAGACTTTGCTTACTGCTCTGTGCCTTTAGTTTGTTGTACTAATCTTGATTTTCAAAATTTTGACTTAAATAAAGAGGAAGAAATTCCTCGAGCTTTGAAAATTTTGGTTGACCAAGAGAAGGAAAGGCGTGTTAACCCTGCACAAATAAAATCATTGCAATTAACGTAGGTACTAAGGAGGATCCCCGTTTGGTCTAGATTGGATCCATGCTGTCTTCAGAGGAACGTGAGTGTTTAATCGCTTTATTAAAAAAATTCAAAGATGTTTTTGCGTAGTCCTATGAAGACATGCCTGGAATCGGTCCTCAGATTGTACAACATCGGATCCCCCTTAACCCTGAAGCCCAACCCGTTGAACAGAAACTGTGTAGAGTTCGCCCTGGCTGGGCATTGAAGATTAAAGAGGAGGTCACCAAATAGATTGATGCGGGTTTCTTAATGGTATCTGAGTACTCGACTTGGTTGGCTAATATCGTTCTGGTTCCAAAGAAGGATGACAGAATCAGAGTCTGCGTCGACTTTCGGGATCTGAATAGAGCTAGCCCGAAAGATGACTTTCTATTACCCCATATCGATGAACTAGTAGACCTTACAGCTGGCCATGTTTTGCTTTCATTCATGGATGGGTTTTCTAGGTACAATCAGATTTTGATGGCCCCAGAGGATAGAGAGGAAACTGCTTTCACCACGCCACGGGGTACCTACTGCTATAAAGTATATTGCTCATAACACCTGATGATTCACATATACCACTAGCTTTCAAACTTCAGTTTAAAGTATCTAACAATGAAGCAGAATACGAGGCATGTATTGCTGGCTTGGAAGTTGCCCTAGAACTAGAGGCAATAAGGTTAGACATCATTAGGGATTCGAATTTGGTTGTCTCTCAGGCCAACGAAGATTGGCAGGTTAAAGAAGAGAAAATGAAGGTTTATCATTAAGCCCTGGATATGTTAATTCGAAGGTTTGAAAAATTAATGTTCACCCATTTGCTAAGAGAGAACAATCGGTTTGCTGATGCTTTAGCAACTCTATCTTCCATGGTGGACATCCCGCTTAAAGTAAAGATGCGTCCGATTATTATTGAACAAAAGTATACGCCAGTTTATGAGACCATCACCGCAATAAGTGAGGTTCAAGATACGGACCCCTGGTATTACGACATTTGGAATTTCGTGGAAAAAGAGGCGTATCCACCAGGGGCAAATGCCAAGGACAAAAGGGGAATATGACAGCTAGCCATCCAATTTATTATTTACGGAAACAAGTTGTACAAAAGAGGCCATCTGGGAATGCATAAGCTGTGTGTTGAGGAAGAAGAATCAAGGCGCCTTATGGAAGCTATTCACGGGGGAGAGTGCGGAGCTCACATGAACGGTATAATGCTAACGCGGAAAATCCTTAGACAAGGCTACTATTGGTCGACCATGGAAGAGGACTGTGACAACCCTCATCACTGTTTACTGATAATACCACTGATTACTGCTAAACTGTGACTGAACATGATTAAGTAACTGATTTGACTGACATTCTGAACTAATTGATTGAGTGTATTAGTTTAAACGCATTTCTATTTGTTTGACTATTAATTGATCTGTTCATGTTTTAAGTTTGAACTGTAAATTGAAGGCCTTAACGGCGGCCGAATCTGAAATTGATTAATGTTTTATGCTAATTAGAATTTATGTGATTTTATGGTATGTTTAATTGAAATGTGATTTGGAGCGATTAAATTAGATTAAATAATGCTAAATTACAATAGTTGCATTATTTACCAAATTGCCACTTAGTGGACAATCCTAGACCATTCTTTTTCTACTTCCCTCATGTTTGATATGCCATTCATTTCCTCTAGAGACCAAAAACATGAGAGAGAGAGAGAGAGAGAGAGAGAGAGAGAGAGAGTTGGAAGTAAGCTTGAGTTCATCAAAATTTGCTTGAGACTTAGAAGATTTGGAGGATAATTGCACAAAT